>JARWLC010000006.1:36830000-38030000 GCA_033318265.1 Phyllotis vaccarum
AACATGCTAGCAATCTTGCTAGCCCAGGGACTATGAATATTTCACACACTGAAACACTTTGTGGCCCCTTGCACTTGGCCACTTTCTCTTAGCGTAATGTAATGTTCCAATCTCATGGTTTGCTTATGTGGGAGCACTGCTGCACTTCCTTTAGTAATGAACTAATATCCCACTTATGGATGTGCCTCATCACATTCACTCCTTAGCTGATGGATATTTAGGCCCAGTCTTGCTTTCTGGGTGTTGTGGGTAATGCTCTTGACCACCATGGACCCATTCTTCCGTCTCTTGGGTATACGTATCTGGATATGTAACTATTAAACACTGAATTATTCTTTCACGTTTCAACTTGTCAATGGAGGTTAGAGAGCTATTTTGGCACATTATCTTTAGCACACACTGGTGAGATTAGGGTGGTTAGTATTTTCTTCTCCTCAATTTTTTTCCATTCGAAACTTTTGAGCTTCTTCTAGATCGTCATAAAATATGTACCACGTCGTTGTGACCACAGCCATCCTTCTACACTTCAGAGTGCAGAACTCAAGCCTTTCAGCCACTTGTGCTTCTGTTCCTGTGGAGACTATTTTTTAACTTTAAGGCATTGCCAGGCTGTTTTATTAATTGGTTGCGTCATTTTAAACCTTAGCAGCAATTTTCTGAGGACTTTGCTGGTGACTGACAGTGCTCACATGCTGGTTGCTAATTTGTGTGTATCATTTTAGGAAGAATGACCAGCGTCATTGCATTTTTAATTTTAATTTTTATTTACTCTTTGGAAATGCTATGCTGGCATACATTGTATCTTGATCATAAGTGAGTTTTTAAAAAATCTAAATATAAATCTCCAAATAGATACAAATTTTGGAAATTTTTCATCAATCCATGGATTATTGTGTAGTTGCAGTGGCTGCTAGCATGGGTGGGAGTTTTTGAAGTGCTGTATAAAATATTCCAGAAATTTCCATTCTTGGACATAAGGGAATATTTTATCACAGCAGCAAAAATCAAATTAGGTCAGTGAGTGGCACCAGAGAGTGGGCATTTCTCTGATGCCCTGACTGTGTGCCTCTTATGCCTTGGACTGTTTTCTGGGATAGAGATTTTGGAGGTGTGACTAGAAAAGCCATTTAAAGGTCAGAACTTAATGAGCTTCTACTGCAGGAAGTGGAGGATAACGCTGAGGGAAACACAGAAAATGGAGACATGCTTTCAGACGTACTTAATACTTTCAAACTTTCATCTAAAAGTTTACAGGCTAGGCCTCCATTATACTGACTACACTTGAAAGCATTCACACACGAGTGCAGGTATGCGCGCACACACACAACTAGAGTCTAAATGATGTGGTGAATTAGGGCTTAAGTTGAAACTCGAGTCTTTTAAGTCCAATATTCTCTTTACGATACAATTTACTTGTGCCTAACAATTCTAACATGACGAACATTCGGATTGACAGATGTATTTCAGTACAAGGCTATTGATTTTCTTTGACAAAAAATGAGCTCCTTGTGTGTGTGTTTGTGTTGTATACAATTGTGCTCATGGAAGCACAAACTGCTGTGAAGTTTGTAAATGGGCAGAGATGTTTCTTAAAATTGATAATTGATAACATGGTCACCATCTGTGTTGCAAAAAATATTGGCTTTGAGGTTTATGAAAAATTAATATTTTATCTTAAATTTATGTCATTTAAATTTATTTGAATATAATTTTTATTCTCAGTAAAGGCTGGTTGTGTGTGCACATGTATGCATTAGATTCATTTGTATATTTTCTATTTGCTCAGAGCCAGGTTAGTCTTGGGAACAATGGGAACATCACATCAAAGCAGCATAAGGTGTGTAGTTGAAGGAATGAAAGCATGTGTGCTCTGCTTACCTCCTGGGCAGTGCTTGTCAGAAGAAGGCTGAGGCCTCGATGGCTCTTGTGCCCACTTTTAGTCCTAAACTTTTTTTATTTTTTTATTTTTTTGCAACTCATTGCACAGCTTCAAGGTTTCAGCAAAATCCTCTTTCTCTGCTCTTCCATTATTGTATTATTAACTTAACTACAACCCCATTCAGATTCTTATCCTCCTCACCTTTGGGCATTTAGTTATATTTAAAATCTTGGGGTTATGAATGCTGAAAGCTTTCCTAAAAATCACTAGTCTAGCCCTCTGCTATGAGGCAAGAGATTTCTTTATTAATCCTTTGAGCATTTTAAGAATGCTCAGATTTTATTGTATTCCAGATTTTATGGCTTTAGGAAACCCTTCTGGCATCTCATCTTTCCTTATAGTTTTCTTGAATCCTTTCATCTGAGAAAAGAAAATAAACTACTGAACCATTCCAGTGTTTTTGAAGCTGTGCTCAGGGATTAGAGGGATAGAGTGGTTGTTAAGAGCACTGACTACTTGTAGAGGGTCTAGGTTCTGTTTCCAGCATCTATATGGTGGCTCACAACCATCCAAATGTCTAGTTCCAGCGGATGCCTTCTTCTGACCTTCATAGGCACCAGAACACAGATGGTAAACAACAATACACACAGGTTAAACATTTGTATATATAAAATAAAGTAAACCTAAAAAAATAAAAATAATAAACCTTGTGTGAGAATAACTAGAGGGTTTTGTATATTCAGAGTCCTAGGAAACCAGAATCTGAGGTACAATTAAGACCAATAGTAGGACCACAAACCCTGCAGTGTCCTCGAGGGCTGGAGAGTTTTTCCAAACTTAAAGAAGCTTTGCTTTTTACCTTAGACCATTAGCTTCAGGTTTTATGTAGGGTTTTCTGAACTTAAATGTACTTTTCTAATTTTCTTGTGTCAGCACTTACAGACCCAAAGTTGGAGCCTGGAATTTAGACAAAGACCATCTTTAGCTCTATGGCCTCAAGTCATCTGTAATTGTCTTTTTAAATCTTAAATGTTTTAAAATTATAATTTTTCTTTGTTTCTGAGAAAATCATACAGTATTAAAGGAAAATTATTCATATCTATCATTCATTTTCCCCTCTAACTCTCCTTAGATCCTTTCCAACATGCCTGCTGTGAAGACTTAATGTCTTTTGTCTTGTTGGTTGCCTTTTTATTTCTGTTATAACTCACTGGGTCTAACCAGTGTTTCCCATATGTGCATAGGTATGGGGTCATCTGTTGGAACATGGAAAACCTGCCAATGAGAACACCCTCAAAGATAATTGTTGGGATTTAATAAAAGCTCCAGAAGTTTCAGAGATACAAGAGGGATCTAACCACAGTCTAGGAGGATCAGAGAGTGGTGATTCACACCTTTAATCCTAGCATAGGGAGTATCCTGGGAGTGGTGACCTATGCCTTTAATCCAAACTGAGCTCAAGGTCATTTTAGTTTACAAAAGGAGTTCCAGGTTCCCAGGCAGGCAGTGGTGGGACTATGCATTAACTTGCCAAGAGAGTATTTAAGGTGGGCATAGAAAGACAGAAGTTAGAGGAAGCCAAGAGAAGCCAGGCTGAGGAAGCTGGAAGGCAGCTGGGTAAGATCCGACTGTGGTGTTAACTCTCTCTTATATCTCCAACTTTCTCAGAGATCTATCCCTGAGTTTCATTTATTCGTGCAACAGAGAATGAGTCTCCACATCCAATCAGCTACCAATTGTCAATATCTCCTTAGTAAGGAGTGGGTCTTAGAAACTTCTTCCCCTATTTATGTCAGAACTCAGGCTGGCTTGACATTATTTCTGTACTTATGGCTGTTGTGAGTTCATGAGTGCGAGAGCCATGCCATACCCAGAAGACAGCATTTCACAGCACTCCTCATGCTCTAGATTTTACATTCTTTCCATTTCCTCTTTCTCAATGATCCATAAATGTTGCTGGAGAACAGGAGCTTAATAAAGATGTCCCATTTAGGGATGAATATTCATTGTTTTATTCTCAACACTTTGAACAATTATACATCTCAGCATTGACTACTGCTCACTGTGAACAGATTCTTGGGACAAGGTTGAGAGCAGCCCATGTCTATGAATATAAAGTATTTATATACTTAGATGTCAACTAAATAACTTTAATGTTAGCTAAATGGCAATAGCAAATTCTACTCTATGGCCCATGACTTCCTCATCCAGGGGCTTCTGGCCAGGAGTATAAAGGTAGGCATGAAATTCCCTATTGTAGACAGGTCTCAAATAAAATCAGAAAGCATTTAGCCCTTTATAACAGTCCTGCCACTATTGTACCAGTGGGCACATCTTGCCTCTCAGGGAAGTATTATAGCCTGCAGGGTCCTGTGCTTTGTAATTATGGTTAGAGTAAGCAAGGACAATGTCATTAATCTCTACTGTTTTGGAGACCTCTGGGGCTTTCCTGGCCATTAACTGTAAGAATGGTAACTCCTTCCTTGTCCTAAGATCATCCTTTAGATTACCCATGTCTTCTGAGAGGTGCACCATCCACCCATATAAGATAGTTCTGTTTTTAACTCATATTTAGATGTTATATTTTGAAATTAACTTACTAGCCAGGTGGTTTCCACAAAGCTTTTTCCGACATCTTCAGTTTTGTCTAACCCACCTACTTACTACTGCGCCATCTTCTCTAGCTCTTATCCTGGGACATTCCTACTAATCCTTTAGTTTTCAATAGACTCCCATCTTCTTTCATATTATATGCCTTCCACTGTACCTCCAGTTTTATTTTTTAATTGGGTTGTGAGAAAGTAGGTCTTCATGTGAGTTTTCATACACCCTTTGTTTTAGGTTGCCTCCTCTCTAATTCCTGTTTCCCCCACTCTTCCATGCCTCTCCCTGCTCCTGCCTTTCTATCCCCAGTAATCTACGTTTTACCTGTAATCAGCTGTCCTCCCTCTCTTCATGTGTCCCTTCCCCAAAGCCCCCACAAAACACACAAAATAAACATACAAGGATAACACACAGGTAGGCGAGCAAACACACAATGTTTGTCTTTGGGGGTCTGAGTTAACTTCCTCAGTAGTATTGAACACATTTTATTCATAATAAAACCCAGAGACAGATATTGGGGAAAAGCTGAAATATCAGATAGTCAGGGAACAAACCACAGCCTTTTCTCACCCAGCCATCTCTTCAGGGCTTTCTTCATAAATATGGTAATGCAAAGATTAATGTAAATGAGTTAAGTTATACTAGCTAGTTGGTAATGAGCCTGAACCATAAGCCAAACAATTTGTTACTAATATAAGTCTCTAAATGATGATTTTACAAATCACTAAGTGACCTGTGGGTAAAAGAGCTTTGTCCCAGGACAGACAAGCCCAAACCTCAGGCTACATGGTAGAAACCTTTTCCTATTCCACCCGTTTGCCTGGGAATAAATTTTGAATTTTTAGTTTATACTCACTTTAGTGCTCAAATGCTTGGGTATTTTATTTGCTATTTAAAAAGACATCCACATGGTGCTGGAAAATGTGTCAAACACACATGTAGTTTTTGTCATTCCAAACCAGTTTTTGAATTATATGAATACATGTATGTTTTTCATGTATGTTGCTCATTTACACAGACAATTTTGTGCAATAGATTAAGCAACAAAATGAAAACATACAGCAGAGTAGGGACAATAATATAAATACCCCTACCCAGTCTTAATAAGTATTGCCTGAGATGACATAAATGTAATTGCAAAAACTCAAAAAGTATATTTTAGCAATAAAAATTATAAGCAAGTAAAAAGACAACTGGAAAAGCCAGTAAGCAATTTTCATCTCCGAGTCCAAACAGGAAATCCTGCCTTAACAACTAATAGCTAGAACCAAAGCAATGGAGGAAGACTCAGTCAATGGAAACTTGAATCTCCACATGCATGTACATGCACATGAATCTGTACATAGATGTGAACCCACATATGGGAACACAGACATGTACTCACATTCCCACCATACTCACAGATGCATAAGCAAAACAATATAAAATAAAAACTAGGAAAGTCTCAACCAGAATTTCTTCACAGTGTTTCCATCTTCTGTTCTGATTATTGTTTATCTCATGGTTTCCTTAACAATTCTGAGAGATTTATTTTACACTATTTTCAGCTTACAGGGACTCTCTTCACCTGTTTAGAATCTGTTACATCTCTTAAGCTGCTCCCTTGTAATATGAAAATTCATATTACAAGCTGCTTTCACCTGCCCTGAGCCCTTTGGAGCCTGGTTATGCAAACAAGCAACAGCAGTTTTAGGGAATTTCTTGCCAGAACCTCAACATGTCCAATAGTTCTAGAGAGAGAGGTCTGTATCTGCTAGTGCCTTACCATAGGCAGTATAGATAAAGATCCTGAACCCCTGAGGCTGGTTCATGTATTAGTTTCTCTTTATCAACTTCCTAGTTCATTGACTCCTGATGCTTGGGTAGATGGACACAATCTTGCTGTTTTCCCTGACTTTTCCAAAGCATTTTCATGGAAGCCCCACCCTTCATCACTGTGCATTATGCACGGGCTCAGTTTCAGTACTCTGCCTACTATAGGCTGAAGTCAAATATCTTCTTGTGACAATGTTAATATTACATTCTTGTGTGCCTCAAGTTTATGTTTCCTCTTAGGAATCTTAAAACTGATGAAGCAAGATTGTCTTGACAAAAATTAAAATGAGTAGAAAAACGTAAAGCCTGAAATCCCAGAAGAGAGCAATGAGAGAATGTGGTGTGGTTTCTTCCCACCCTTACAGGAAAACAGAGAGAGGTTGCAGTGACTTGCTTCGCCTCAAACAAATGCCCTCGAGTTTTAGTTAATTTGTGCCCCAAGTAAAAGTTGATAAGGTCTGCATTCTCTCCTCTCTCACCTTCATTCCTTTTTATGTCAGAAGTTAATTATCCAGTCTGTGTAATTATTATGAGCACACAGCCTCGGAGTCTGCAAGAGGCTCAGAATTACATATGGGCTTTTAAGCAATTTACACAGTATGGGCTTTAAGCCAGTTTGACAAACACTGAAAGCCATTATCATCTATATATAAAATGGCTTGCCTTAGGTTTCTTTTACAAGAAAGCCACAGAGTACTGTGAAACACGCGGGCATGCAGTGTTGGTCATTTCGCACAGCCTGGTTCTCTGTCTGCACATCCCTTGTCAATCCATTGGTTTTTTGAGAAGTTAGGCAAAATATGCTTTAGAGATGTGCTAGCCTGTGCCAGCTGCTTGTTTGATGCGGAGAATTTCTTTTCCATAGTCTGATCTCATATGGGTTGATGCTATTCCATTTTTCACATGACACATTCTCATGGTAACCATTGAATAATAGAATGATTCTTTTTCTTTCCTTTGAGTCCAGGAAATAAGAATTCTTTTCTAACATGATAACTCATCTTCTCAAATGTTCCTTTCCTTCTTTCTCCACCTACTGTAATCTCAGTCCTGTTCTACTTTCCCCTTCAATAGGTTATTCAAACTCAGTTCTGCAGACTATTGGAAGTATCACCTTTGGCTTTTTACAGCCTTCAGGAGAATGTATCAACCTTTTATGTAGTTTACTGTCTAGCTATAAAATATACTTTTGAATTATTTAAATCTCCCCACAGTGATAAGGACAAATTTCTAGCATGTTTTCACCAGAGTAGAAAGCAATTGCCCTCTGTATCTCACACCAGCCACATAAGCCCCACAGGCAGCCTCCAGTGCACGCTTGTCTGGAAGACTGAGTGTAGGCATTGCTGCCACCCTCAGCCCCAGAACACATTAGTCCTCAGGAATTCAGCTGCAGGCCTGCCCCCAGACTACAACCATCTACTCTGGGTTCATACTGTTACAGGGAAAGGGATACCTAACTGACCCTTTCCTCATGATGGCTTTGTTAGAACACATAAACCAACTCTGTGGCCAGTCCTGCTATGAACTTAGAGATTCAGCTCAGAAAACTCTCTTTAGTGTTCTTAAGTTAATCTTGTTCCCAAGAACAAAAGACATCCCACCTTCTGAGAATAGAAAAGAAACAAGCTTCTCCTGTTTAGTGTGACAGGGAATACATTTGCACTATGCACAATGAGCATTTCCTTTCTAGTGACAATGAATACATTTACACTATGCACAATGAGCATCTCCCTCTCTAGTGACAGGGAATACATTTATACTATGCATAATGAGTGTCTCATCTCTATTGACAGGGAATACATTTACACTATACACAATGAACATCTCCTATAGAGAATACATTTATATATGCACTTACTGCAAAAGCAGTTTCATGTGATTTCTATTCTCATTAGGTATGCACTTTCTATTTATATAAGGAAGAATTTATTAGGGCTTATAGTTTTAGGGAGTGTATCCATGACTGTCATGGTGGGAGCATGGCAGCATGGAGGCAGACATGGTGCTAGACCAGTAGCTGAGGGCTTACACCTTAATCCAGAAATGAGAGAGAGAGAGAGAGAGAGAGAGAGAGAGAGAGAGAGAGAGAGAGAGAGAGAGAGAGAGAGAGAGAGAGAGAGAGAGAGAGAGAGAGAATTGGGTTGGGAATGGTACAAGATTTTAAAACCTTAGAGCTCAAATTCAGTAACATACCTTCTCCAAGGCCACACCTTCTAATCCTTTCCAAACAATTTTACCAACTAGAGACCCAGCATTCAAGGGATGTATTTTGAAGACAATGCCATAAAACAAGGAAGAATATCTAGGCTTCCTGATCCCATGTGATGATCTAATTTATAATAGATATTTCTCTGCCTAGAATATAAAGTCCTCAAGCACCCTTGTAACTGATACAATGGAGAAAGTAGGGTTTTGAGTTAAGAGCATTTATTTTGCACCAGAAGTTTTCCCCAAGTTGGATAATTACAATGATAGACCTAGAGCTGGCTCTCCTTTCAGACTGGTATATTCAGGGCAGGTGACACTACAGGGTGGAAGTTTGTCCACATAATTGGTCTTCAGGTTGCTTGCAAGGAGGGGACAGTGTATCTGTGTGGTGGGATGCAGAAGCTAATCTCCATCTAGGGTCCATTAAGCCACAGAGGACTTTAAATATGCCTTCACCTCCTTTTATAACAAACTGTTAGGGGATCTGCCATAAAGCAGCTTCTGTCATGAATGAAACATATTTCTTGGTGTAGATGGAGTTATGGTGAAATTATAGTTCTATGAATTACCTTTATTAAGAATATCTTAACAGAATTAGTAAACTTTGAGTCACTTGATGTAATTCTAATCTTTCTGCTTTTCTGTTATCCTAGAGCCTTAAAGGCACAGGAACAGCTATAGTTACCTTCCTTACCAGTCTTTTTCTACCTTCAAATCAAGTTCATCTTAATGCACTTTATAGTAAAATCAGTGATGTTACTTCTAGGGGAATATGTTTAGAAATGGAGAGACTTGTGAATGTTTTTGCGAGGGAAGCATATTGCTTTAGAAAGACTTCTTATTTTCAAGAATTACATGCACTTCTAAATGTTTGTAAATTATCATGAAGTAGGTACATGGCTAGTGACTTTATCACTGACCCAGTTCATTCAAGTGGTTTTGCAGGAATTAAGATTATTTTATAATTCTGCTGTAACTGTGTTATCAATTTGATGGCTCAGTGTGACATCTTTCCCTCCAAGGATTCTCTGCTAGTTTTTCTGTGATTATCAACAGCTTCCTTTAGAAACAATGAAAACAAAAGCCAAATGGAATTCAGCTCAGGAACTGTTGCATATCACTCTAGAAAGTTGAACTCATGCCTAAATTTGCTTTTTTCTCCAGGGGATTGGAACCTTTCTGCCACTGAGTTCTCTGAGATTTGCTGTCAAACATGATAAGGAAATCTTTCTTCAAATTTTTCATCCTGTTTTTGTGAGTGTAGCCCCACCAACAAATAACACAACAATTTTCTACACTAGCAACAAGAGCTGCTTTTTTAGATTTATTGTTGTGAATACCGCTCTCAAGCTTAGGCACTATGCTGTTCTGCTTAAGAGGCCGACATAGGAAGTAGAGACTGCCAAACGTTTTTATTTTTCGACTATAGTTTTTTACCCCACACCACTGGGTAGCTCTTCCTCAGCGTTATACAGGTGAAGTGGGTAAGGAAATATCAAAATCAAATCTGCTTGGAGACAGAAGCAGATTAAGCTTCCCCAGTGGTGTATTGCAACTCCTTCAGAACTCTCCATTTTCACATTTTGGGAACATTCCTTATATGATTCTGTCTCTCATTCATTTAATGTAACTAGAGGTCTATTGAGATAAGGACACATAAAAATGTGCTATTTGGAATTCTGTACGAGGCCCTAGTTACAATCTATGTGTCTGAGAAAATTGTATAATGTCCTTTGACCTCCATTTTATCATTGTAAAATGAAGCCAGCAACATAGCACACTTACAGCATTGTTTTGAGAATTAAATTAAATATTTGGTGAGTAGAGACTCAGAAATCTTAGTTTTCTTCATTTGGCTTTAAAATATATATAGTCTTCCAGGAGATTAGAATATTTGTTCCAAATTCTGTGTTCAATTTTTGGCATCCCAACTTCAGAGAAATGTTAAATTCACAGAAATGAAAGAAATGTCAAAGAAAGCAATGGTGTCAATAGAAATATTTATACAAATAACAAGAAAGCATATTTTGATATAAGCTGTGTGGTGAACACATCTCTACAAAGAATGTGCATACTGAAGCATTTTAGAGGAGGGCAGAGTGGAGCACCCCTTTAATCCCAGCAATGTGAGAGATGATTGGGGACAGAAAGTTAGGTGGGCCCAATATAGTGTGCCGTTTCAACAAACCAAACAAAAGCACAACAAGAATTTAAAGGTAAATTAGCTACAACGTTAATAAAAATCGTAGGATTTTAAAAAAGATTTTAAAGACTTTGTATGTGTCTCAGTAGCTTTTCAGAATCACACTTGAAAAGTGTTATTACTATACTGTAGCCGACAAGAAAGGGGATAAAGAGAAAATGCCAAAGTTACACAAAGGGAGAAAAGCATAAAAATCCCACCCCCATGCTCATGACAGGCTTCTCAAGGCTTGTTCTGTCTTTGATTCAGCCCTGAACATGCAGAATCCACATAGTTATACTCAGAAATGTCACTCGTGGTACTTAGGTATCTTCAGAATAAAGTGATACTTCACATTCACTGTCTTTGTGTCTGAGTTCCTCTGTGTTCAGAGACTGCAACCCCAGCCCCGCCCCTCCAGGGTCCCATTTCTTCATCATACTCTCTTGCCTTCATTATAACTTTGGTTAAATCCAATTCCCACCTCTCCAGGCAGTTCCCTGTATCTGTAGGAAAAACACCCCGGTGTTGAGTTACCATTCTAAATTCATGACCTTAAAACCTCAGTTGAGTTTCCAGTGTTTCACTATCATGAATATCACTTTTTCATTCTGTTGGATAATGACTTTCCTCTTACCTCCTTCCCAATCGATGCTTTCTTCTGCAGCCCATTCATAGAGAAAATTGGCACATAGTGGGATCTCTATATTCTTTTATGGCATATATTTTCAAAGCCTCCAGGATCCCCCCCCCCACTCTCTGCCTTTTTAGCTGCGACCACAGTTGAGCATTTGTGCCCAGAGTCACTGGCTTATATCCTCCCTTACCTCACCAGTACCATCCCTCCAATTCTCCTTTATCTGTGACATAATCTGTGGCAGTAACATGTGCGTGCATGCGTGCATGCATGCATGCATGCATGCGTGTGTCTGTGTGTGTGTGTGTAGAAATCCTTTACTGGAAACATTCAAACATATAACTATTCTCATGTTGAAATAAAAAATAAAACAATTAAGTAGCAAATCCCAGCTTTTCTTTGGCTTCACTTTTAAGGCCAATGCATCAAAACTTTCTAACATAAAATTGTCTAAACCCAGTTTCAAATTCCTCTTGCCTCACTCCATTCTAGTTTTAATCCTCCATGTTCACCAGCTCTCCTCGTCTGGATCAGAGGTGACTCAGTTCTCAGCTCTCCCATGAGTTCCGCAGCACTTGACCCACTGAGCACCTTTTTTCCCTTTGAACTCTCCTGCCTTGGCTCTTTTTGATTTTTTTCTTCAGATGTTGTTTGCTGGCTCCTCCTTATGGCCCAGACTTTTTAATATTAATTTGCCAAGGGCATAGTCCTTGAGTGCTTCTCTAACAGCATCTCCTGTATCTGTGATCTTATGCGATCTGGTACCATCAGTGGACACACAAAGAATTATATAAAAAGTGACTCCCAATTTTACACCACTCATCAGACTTCTCTCATTCACTGTAACATGATGGCTTGATTTTTTAATCTCTTCCATCTGGCCACCTACCAGCCATTTGAAACTTTATACACATAAGTAGAATTCTTAATCCATCTCTTAAAAGCATTCCTTATCTGTTTTGTACGACAGCAAAGCCACCTTCCTAATTCTCGGGCCAGACCAGAGGAGTTATCAGCCAGCTCTTTCTGCCAGACTCCAAGTTCTGTTTACCAGAAATTCTGTTCATCTTGGAACCTATCTTCAGAATTGGACCAATCTTTTCTTCCATTCTTGGTCCACAATGTCATCACTTCCCAACTTAATTGCTGTAATATCAACTTCCAGTGGCCTTCTTCATTCTTCTGCCTGCTGTACTGCTTTTCTGTCTACACCAGTCAGAGTGAGGCTCTTTGGTATGTAAGCCAGGTCCTCTATTCTCTGGTTAAAATGTAGGCGTAGAGCTTACTGGAAGTAGACCCAGGGCTGTCACTTCAGTTACACTGGTACGTATTTTAAGCTTTCTTCTGTTCTAGGACTTTTGTGCAGTTCTCAGAAACATTTTTCTAAAGCTTCACTTTATCCCACTTAAGTCAATTTCCATTATTAGCTTTTAAATGGGATCTGATGTTTATGATTATAGGCTTTGTGATTTCAACATTTCCATGTCCCCTTAAAATACTGGACATTTTTATGCAGGTCCTGTGCCCTGTGATTATGATTACTTTGCTTATTCATTGTAGCTATTATTTATTTATTTTTTTTTTTTGGTCTGTATTCTGCAAGAATACAGTCTTCAAAGGACTGGAATCTTCATTCCTTTTGTTTACTATTATATCCCGTCTTTTCAATAACTCCAGCAAAAACAAGACTATTCTGTGGACCAATGGGTAGGATGGTTCAGTGGGTATGGAGGCATGTTGCTAAGCCTGATCTGAGTTGGATCTCAGGGACTCACACAGTGGAAAGATAAAACTGGCCCCTGGAAAGTTGTTCTCTGGTCTCCACATGGCACACTCACTCCTGAGCCACCACAAAAGAAGTAATACAAAATGCATATGGTAAACTCATTAGTTTAAAAGTGTATTTGTCCAATTAAAAATGACTTTGGAGACCTTCCTGCCCCGGGATGCAGTTTTAGTTGAGTAACATTATTTCACTTTGAGATTTGTGATTATTTACTCCCCTGTCACAGCTTTGAAGAGGTAGCCAGAATATTTTTCAGGGGACTTTGGAGAGCCTTGTCCCGCTACTTTTGCTTAGGAATTTACAAATGTTTCCTTTATACCCAGAACCTTCTCTGGCATGCTAATAAATGATGAAGAAAAGCTCCAGGTGCTTCCAAGACCTTGCATTTTTGTTAAATGACTTGAGTTCTATAATATATTTACTGGAATATGATAAGGATAAATCTCATGGTCAAATGTATACACTAAATTATAGGCAGCCCAGTGGAGGATGCAAAGGATGTTAGACAGTTCAGGTTGAAATAGAAGTTTGGATTCAGTTATCTGTAGATTCATGTCACATCATGAATTTAACTTTCTCCAGTTTTTTTTTTTCTGCATGCTTCTGTGAGGCTGAGATGAGATGAGTGTGTGAAGGTGCCAGCCTAGGCCAGGCTCATGGTAGGATGCCAAAGACTAGGCTTTCTATTCGTAGGAAAGAACTCTTCCCAAGCTCCTCCCATTGCCTTATTCCCTGGGCACTGAAATGAAATTTAGCTTGTCTCAACTCATGATTGCACACCAAGAAGATTAATTTATGAACTAGGAGAAATGGAACAAAGAGCTTCTTTGCTTCTCTTTTACTAACTCCGGATTATTTCAGATTTACAATGGCTGTAAAGATGATAGCAGCCTTCCAGGGAATTCTGGTGAAAGGCAAATAAATCATCACTTCAAGTGGTGAAAAGAATTCCGCAGTCACTTAGGTTTCCACCCAGAATGTATGATTACAGATGTTTACTGAGAACCAACTGTGTGTAGATAGTAGGTATTTTCTAGAACTGACTGACCTTAGAAGAGATGAGTCTTGCAAATTCCAGAACCATTAAAGCAAAGGTGTAAATGTTAATGTGCTTTTGTAGTACTGGGTCGAATTTTTCAATCATGGTTGTTGAAATTTCTAAGAGATTGTTAGGTACACTTCAGAGGATGCTATTGGGGAGTTTTTAGGGTAATCATGCAAATGCATAGTCAGCATAAATCTGTAAAACTCATTAATTAACGACAATTATTCTCATGTAGCAGTCATGACTTCAGTTGGGAATGTCTGTACCACATCTGTCTCCTTCAGGCACGATGTTATCTTCATCTGAGGAAGGATGTAAGTTAGGCAGCAAAATAAAATTCTTAGCACTATAGAATGTACTTACCCATTAAATAATGTAATTAATTTACCTGTGGAAATAAGAGTAGTGTAATTAAAATAAAATTAAAATAAAAATTACATTTTTTTCTAGAAACTTCTAATCAGTATTTCCCTTCAATTAATTGAAGTAGGCTGTAATTCACTATAGCAGAAACTCAACAAATGAGGCCTAATTTTTTAAAAAAAATTTAAGTTATATATATATATATATATATATATATATATCGTGTGTGTGTGTGTGTGTGTGTGTGTGTGTGTGTGTGTGTGTGTGTGTGAACATGTAGAAGTCAGTTCTCTCCTATCCATGTAGATCCCAGAGATTAAATATAACTTATGAAGCTTGTTAACAAGTCCCTTTGTCCCTTGGGCTATTATCATGGCCTGGTGCATAATTTTAATATAAGGCAACTATAGATTGAGCTATTCATGTTCATGTTTTCTTGGCATTCTTGCTGTCTACACCCCAGGAACACATCGGTAGCAAGTGTGACTAATCTTGGATTTCAATTAAATTTATGTCATCTACAAAAACTGACTTATTTTCTGTCACTGAGGAGAAATATACTAATACCTACTACTCACAGTAAAATCTAAGGTAGACTATTTGAATTATTTTTAAATCATTTTGAAGTAACTGAAACTAAATAATTGCTAATTTTCAGGACTAATTGAACTGAAATAAATTCCAATCTTGTACTGCAAATATACAGCAATAATTGAATTATGAGTATAATTTGGTGTGTCCTTGTCAGCAGCTAAGTGGAAATAGACAATACAAATATGAAGATAAAACATAATTTCAACAAGCAAATATCCTTACATAATTGACATTTCCTTCATAAGTATGTGTAGGAAAATATTAGCAGTGAGCATAGCAGATGTTGGCAGCAGACATCTTCAGGTCCTGGGATTAGTGGTGACATTTATTGTTGTTGGTTTTTGCTTCTGTGATATTTTCAGTGCTTCACAGATTCTAGAGCAACTGTTAGCTTTAGTAGCAGAAAAAAAAGATTGAATTTGTTTTTAAAAGGTACTTTATATGAGGTAGGGGGATAGGACAGTAAAGGCTGAACATCTGAATAGATCCATGAGGAAAGCTGCTGAACTGCCTGTCTGCCAGCTCTGTTCATCTTTCTTAGAGAAGGCATTAAGTGCCACATCATGAAGGTTTCATTACAAAGTAAATGGTTATTATAAATCACTACCATAAATAATAAGACTGGGATGAGGTAATTCTTTCGGTGACAAGTAACTCTAATTGCTTTTAATTTCATGCTTTCACGTACAGTACTTGCTAATTCTTGAGTTTGTAATCTCTGGTGTACTTAGTAATTAGTACAAATTAGTAGTGTTGAGCTATATGTAAATCAGTTAGCTGAAAAAAATCAGTTATGTGGAAAATACTGTAAATAACCTTTTTCAACTCAATTAAACAATGTTGGTGTATCACCCCAGGCTTTAAGAAACAAGTAATTGACTGAAGCTTTTAAAAACCTTTGGGTCTAATCTAGAAAACCTTACACAGACAAAATTCCCACTTTCTTCAGCAGTAATCTTACACACCCAAGAGTATTAGCTCAAGCCCATAGATGAAATACTACGTGTGCAAGAAATGAGGAACACGGGACAATATTTACTGATGTTGTTCATGCTATCATAATTCTTAATTCCCACAGTAAAGATAGAATTTAAATATGAAATGCAATCAAAGGCATACCCATCCATAATTTTCTATCTGAACTCTCCTGATATGTTATTTTAAGATACTTCGCTATTTTCAAGTGAGTTTGTGATAAAATGGTTTTTAAGAAATTTCACTTACCTCTGTACAATTATGAACATTAATGGACCAACTCAGGCAGTTAAACATATCTCTAAGTATTTTAATTCAAATATTAATTTTCCTTGAAACTGTAGTATTCATTAATTTTTTTTAAACATAAGATGTACTAGCATTCTGTTAACCATAGCTTCCTAAATCGTGCTCTAATTACAGGGTGGAGGCAGTGGCCACAAAATTTTGGCAACAGTAGAAGTTTTCTAAAGATATAAACAAAATTAATTTATAATCAAATGTTTAGTGGGATGGGTGATAGTTCAGTGGGTAAATATTGTCTGAGCAAATGTGAGGACGTGGGTTCAGATCCTGAGAAGCCACATAAAGGAAGTCTTATTAGAATGCATCTATAATCCCAGCACTTCTTTGGTCAAATGGGAAGCAGAGGCAGGAGAATCCCTAGGGTGGCAGGGGCCAGCTAGCCTGGCATATGAACATGTCCCATCTCAAACAAGCTAAAAAGTGGGGAACAATATCTGGGATTGTCTTCTGTCTTCCACACATGCACTATGGGACACAAGTACACATAAACACACTAGTAACACATATAAGGTCAAATATGTAGTAAATCAAAGGTATTTGTGGCAATGCCTGTCCATGTGTCATCAGGTTGCAGCCTTGGTTGTGTCTATGTAGCATTCACTTTATGTTGAGCGTGGCACATACTATGAAGTGCCAATTAATGTTAGAATGCTGTCTTAAACACACTCAAGCTCATATTGAGGTCACAGTGTCTTATGAACTTCAGTAGACATTACAGCTCTTATAGAAACACAGTAGTATAATCAGAGAAAACTGATTACATTTTCCTACTGTTATTTCTTAATGTGCATCAAGTTTGTATGTCTTTAGATTGTATTATTAGATCATCTAGTTTTTTAAAATTGCTGTTTGAGTCGCTGACTTGAATTTCATAAAATGTCAGTAAATTAATTTTGGCTTGAGATGACAGAATTTCCAACAATTTCTGAAATGGAACCAATCACACTTTTGCCACATTGTAGTATTTATTTATGTGAAGTGGTATTCTCATCACTGATGATTATAAACTCAAAATATTGATTAACTCTATGAAGCATCAAGGATGCCTTACATTAATATTTGTCCATGATTTAATATTTAATCTAGTTTTAAATAAAGACCCCAATCTCATTAGTATGCAAATTTAATTGCTAATATATGTTAAAATTATAAATACACCAAAAATAAATTTAAAATAAATTTTTATGGCTTACTACCAGAAAATGTTTAATTATATACATGTTTATATACATATCCATGCATGACCACATAAAATTTTGGGGGTAAAATGGGGTCAATAGCTGAAAGAGTTGATGATGAATTCAAAATGTATGAATTGAAAAATTTTTATTTGGAAAAGTTGGCTATGATACATCTGAAATATGGCCGTGAATTTGGCTCTTGCATGTCTGTTTTTGTTTAGCAGGTAACTGCAGGATTATTGAAAGTCTTGTGGTTATTTTCCCTGACGTTTGGGGCTAGATTGTCTTCCGTTGATGACACTACTAGTGGATGCTTGTGTCTAGGAAGCCTCAGAAGAGAAGTTGCCCAATAGAAATACAGCATCACATGTTAGGGCTTTGGTACCCCTTCCACTCTTGGGGGGGGGGGGGAGGAACAAAGATCATGTTTAAAGAGAAGTATCTCAGACATTTGAATATTTGGTCTCCTTTAGGTGGTGTTATTTCGTGAGGTGTGGCCTTGGTGCCGGAGAGATTTTGAGACTAAAAACCTCATGTTCCTTGCAGTTCAATTTCTCTGCTTGTTCCGGTTACTTGGTCTGCCACCTTCTACCATGGTGTCCTGGGGCTCTAATCAATTGAAACAAACTATTTCTTCTGTAAGTTGTGTGAGTCATGGTGTTTAATCCCAGCAACAGAAAAGTAACTAACACAGTCAAGAGGGGCGGGGTCAGGGCAGAACACCCAAGACTGTGATCACTCATCAACAATGAATGACTCACTCAACAAAATGTACAGAATGTAACCTCTGAGAAAACACCTTACAGTGAGCTCAGAGAGCTTCTCTGTTGGTGAAAACAGTTTCTGGGAGGGTGGCATTCCTGAGTGTTCTAGAAGGTCTGTGTCCCCATCTCCACTTGTATACCTGACATACACACTCATACCACTTGCACATACATTCATATGTATTCATTTGAGTGTTTCCTTAGTGTATTCATCATAATAGACTGATAATAGTAAACCATTTACTGACTTCTGTGGCCCTTTATAATGAAATGTTGAAACAGAGTGAGATGATGGTACAGGAATTGCTGATTTGTAGCTAATACAAACAAAATGTGGAAACCCAAGGACCCAGTGCTTTAGTAGCTGGTATCTTAAGAGGGGCAACTGGGGATTTGAAGTCTTAGAGTAGTCTGGTACTGTTGTCAGTAATTTTGCAGCAGAATTAAACTGTAGGATACCCAGTTACTGTCCACAGTGTTGCATACTTGGCTGGGATGGAGGAACTCATAGTTGTGTTACAAGCAGATGCTGCTACAGTTTCTTATGTTTCTGAGAATGAAGAACAAAAAAAAATCAAAAGTTTATACAAGAAAGGATGGGAATCAATGGAAATCTTTCCAGGAGTCTACTAGGGCCCAGGCAGATTTGTGTGTGTGTGGTGTGTCTGTTGGATGTGTGTGTATGTTTGGTGTGTAAGTGTATGAAAGAGTGTGGGTGTGTGTATTTTTGTCTATCTGTTGATGTGTGTGTGTGTATGTGTGTATGTGACTGTTTGGTGTATGTGTGTGTGTGTGTGTGTGTGTGTGTGTGTGTGTGTGTGAGAGAGAGAGAGAGAGAGAGAGAGAGAGAGAGAGAGAGAGAGAGAGAGAGAGAGAGAGAGAAAGAGTATGTGTGTGTGTCTGTTGGATATGTGTATATGTCTGTTTGGTGTGTGTGTGAGAGAGAGTGTGTGTGTGTGTGTGTCTTTTTGTCTGTCTCTCTGGTATGTTTATATATGTGACTGTTTGGTTTATGTGTGTGTTCATGTGTGTGTTTGTTGGTTGTGTGTGTGTGTGTATGTGTGTGTGAGAGAGAGAAAGAGAAAGAGAGAGAGAGAAAGAGAGAGAAATTTAACAATAGTGAAGTCTTGATTTTTTTTTTTTATCTTCTCATACTTATTTGTACCTCACACAACAATAGCTATTAATAACCATTATTCTGGGATAGCAATGTAAGGAAATATTGACTTACAATGTCACATTACTGGCTTGTGATGGGGTTATTAAAGGTGAGGGTGACATCCAAGTGCATGTAGATCTATTGGCCTTTTGTCTTCTTTCTTGGGGATCTGGAACATTCCTGCGTAGAGTTCACCCTTCTGTTAGTCCCACATACATTTCACAACTCTTTCTTAGGTCTGTGTGAGTAGAAAACAAAACGAAACTCTTTAAAGGTTGCAAACTGGTTCATGGGTGTATCTTAGCACTGTGGGGGACCTGCTGATGTGTGTGGCGTGCTATATTTGTTTTTTATCTTTGTAGGGATTTTCTCTGTGTGATTTGTACAAGTTCATTTATGCTGTACTGTGTAATAGAAAATTTAAGAGAGGGGGAGAAGAGCCAAAGGGAAGAGAAAGGATATTGAACTAAAAATCAACTGCCTTTTTAATGCTATAATTACCATTTGTCTATAAAAGTACTTGAATTAACAAAGACTTCTATTCATTGGATAATTAGTTTACATGATGGTTGTTGGTTCCTTCTATGAAACAAAATCAGAACTGCATGACAGAAATCAGAGTCATAGATAAATATGTCTCCCTGTGTTCCTATTGGACTATAAACGTCTACAATGTCTTAATATCTTTTTTTTTTATAAAATAGCAATATTTTAAATTTAAAATTAAACCTGAATTAGTAGCACTTATATGTGTGTATTACACATCTTTCTTTTTTTCTTAATTTAAAATATTTATTTAAAGAGTTTCTTACACACACACACACACACACACACACACACACACACACATATATATATATATATATATATATATATATATATATATATATATATATATACCACTGCTCCCCTTCCCTTCTTCTCTCCCAGTCCCTCCCAGTCCTGCCTCAGCCACCACCCATCCCATCTGCCCAAACATTCCCCAAGGAGGACGAGGAGTCCCTAGGTGGGTCAGTTCAGTCCGGCATATCCCCAGCTGCGGAATGGGCTTTGATGTTGTATGTGGTTTCTTTCCCTGACCATATCCAGCCTAGCCTCCTGGCCTGGATTTTCAGACTCACAGTCCCATAGTCCCACTGAAGCACACAGATACTTTCAGTAATTTTACACTGATTGACCTGGGGCTCAAGGCATATAACTTGCTAACTCTTGCTCTTAATCTAACCCATGATTCTTATCCTGTTTAGCCATGCAGCTCGGTACCTTTTCTCAGAGCAGTATAGTTGCCCTCTGCATCTTTTGGCTTGTCTAGCATCTCTGTGGCATTTCTGCTCTGTTCTTCCTCTTCACAGACTTTTCTTAGTCTGGTAGCCATGCCCATACTTCCTGTCTGCCTTTGCCCAATCTGCGTTTTTATTAAACTAGTAGGCAGGACCATTATTTACAATGTAACATCATGAATCCACTACACTCTGAGATGTCAGTTCATGCACAGGAACATAGTCTGATCCTACTCCAAGAGGCTCCACAAACTGCCCATGCCATTTGACGGTCATTGACCTTTGCAGGGTTTAGCTCCTTCCCTTAGCAGTTGTTCCTAATTCAGTGAGCTCCCAATAGCTCTGGTCAGCCGTCTCTGTGAGTCTCTTCCTCATGATCCTGATCCCTTTGCTCATACACTCTCTCCTTTATCTCTCTTCAGCTGGACCAGGAGCTCAGCCTGGTGCTTAGCTATGGATCTCTGCTTCCACCTCTATCCATTGCTGGATGAAGGTTCTATAAAGACAGTTAGGGTGGACATTCATTTGATCATAGGGGAAGTCCTATTTAGGCACCCTCTCCACTTTTGCTTGGAGTCTTAGCCAGGGACATCTTGTGGGTTCTTGGAGGTTTCCTTAGCACCAGGTTCCTTTTTCTTTCTAATCCCACAGTGGCTCCCTCTATCATGATATCCATTTCTTTATTCTCCCTTTCTGTTGCTCCTCTCACTCAACCATCTTCTCTCATAATATGTTCCTATCTCTCCTTGCTTACTTGCTGTAATGAGGTTTTTTTGGTTTCAGGCAGCCAGAGGTCTTGACTTATAGACCTGTAGTCTCAGACCCCTTAATTGATTGCTGCTGATTGATTTAGATGCTTATATTAAGTTTATGTTGTTTGGCCTATGGCTCAGGCATATTGTTAGCTTGTTTTTACATCTTAACTCAACTCATTTTAATTAATTTGTCTGTCACGTGGCCTGTGGCTCACTTGTGTTTTTTATATGTTGTTTTTGAGCAGCTGGCTTGGTCTACCTGACTCCGCCCTGCTTCTCCTACCTTTGCTCTGATTTCTCCTCCTATTTTTTCTATGGTGCCTGTCATGGGCCAAGACAGCTCCTTTATTTAAAGATTGATATTCACAGCATACAGAAAGACATTCCCACATCACTTGCTTCCCTTTATGACTCAAATTTACTCATAAGATCTTCTCTATTTCCCTTTCTGAGTGGGGTCAATGGATGTCTCTTTTAAATCCTTCTGTTACCAAGCAGTTCAGAGGTTGTGGTTTCCAGCCTGGATATTCATTGCTTTTTGTCTAAAAGCTACTTATTACTGAGTACATATCATGTCTATATTTCTGAGCCTGTGTTACCTTACTCAGGATGATATTCTACAAATCTATTCATTTGCCTGAAAATTTTAGGATATCATTTTTTAAATTATTGAGTAGTACTCCACTGTGTAAATGTACCACAATTTGTTAATCCAATCTTTAATAGAGGGGCATCTAGGTTGTTTCCATGTTCTGGCTATTACAGATAATGCTGCTATGAACATTTTTGAGCTAATGCCCTTGGGGTAAGAATGTGCATTTTTTGGGTATATGCCCAGTATCAGTGTTATTAGATCATTGGGAAGATTGATTCCTCAGTTTTCTGAGGAACCATCATACTGTTTTCCAAAGTGATTGTATGGGTTTACACTCCCACCAGAAATGAAGGAGTGTTCCCCTTGCTCCATATTCTCTAGAGCCTAGGCTGTCATCTGTGTTTTAGATCTTAGCCATTCTGACAGGTGTAAGGTAGTATCTCAAAGTTGTTTTGATTTGCATTTCTTTGATGGCTAAGATGCTGAGCAATTTTTAAGTGCCTTTCAGCCATTTGCAATTCTTCTGTTGAGCATTTCTTTTTTATGCTCTGAACTCCATTTTTTAATTGTATTATTTGAGTTAATGGCCTTTAGTTTCTTGAGTTCTCTATATATTTTAGAGATCAGTCCTTTTTCAGGTGTAGGGTTGGTGAAGATCTTTTCCCACTCTGTAGGCTAAACACAGCCTGGTACTGGCATTAAAACAAACTTGGTGGATCAATGGAACTGAAACAAAGACCCAGAACTTAATTCATATAGCTACGAACACATCATTTTTGACAGAGGCCAAAAATATACAAGTATCTTCAACAAATGGTGCTGGCATAACTGGATCGTAGTATGTAGCAGAATGCAAATAGATCCATATCTGTTACTCTACACAAAACTCAAATCCAAGTGGATCAAAGACCTCAACATAAACTCAGCTACACTGAACTTGATAGAAAACAAAATGGAAAATACCTTTCAATGATCACTTTCTAAATATAATACCTCAGAGCAACAATGAATAAATGATACCTCCTTAAATTGAGAAGCTTCGGTAAAACATTGCATTTCTAAGGGCAGTTGGTTTAGAGTGTTCTTTCTCTCCTCTCTCTCTCTCTCTCTCTCTCTCTCTCTCTCTCTCTCTCTCTCTCTCTCTCTCTCTCTGTGTGTGTGTAGTATTATATCTCTTCCAAATGCTTACATTCATTGTTTTGAATAGAAGGTTTATGTATGAACTATTGCTTTCAAATGCTTTGGGGATTACCTTTCTTGTACAGCATTTCATCTGTCTTTGTTAATTATTCTTTTTACTCTGGGGTTCTGTTTTTCTCCCACTAGCAAACTAATTCTTTTTGTCATGCTTGAGTTCAACATTAGTTTTCTGCTTTAAGGTGACTCTAGACTCTATTCTGAATTGATTACATGGGGAAAACAGATAATATATTTGAATCTGAAAGCACTTTAGGGAAGACATCTCAATCAAAGATGGGTATTTGGGATCTAGGAAGGACCACATGGCATAGAATAAATGTGTAGACATTGCTTTATGTCCTCTTTGGCCTAATCAATCAACTGATGTATGAATCTTATTTTCTTAGACTGGAAAAATTGATCTAATCTTTAAATAAATGAGGATCAGTTATAGTTACCAAATATGCTTTTATGAAAAAATAAAGATAAGACCAGGGTAAAATCATTTGCTTAAAAAAATAAAGCATAAAATTCAGACATGAAAAATAATCTGTGTAGTTCAATGGTTGTTAATGGATAAAATCTCCTAGTAGAACATTGAACAAATTTGAGGAGCCATTCTTCATTATCATATATGGGGGAAATTGCAACTGACATCTAGTAAGAGGAAGCCATAGATGCTGCAAAAGACCTATGCTTCATCAGATTTAACAAAGAACTCTCTGACACTAGTCAGCAATTCCATGGGGGACAGAGAAGACCACTGTGTAGTTCAGTGGTCCCCAGGGCATTGGCAGCTGGACCATCTGGTTCAAGTGATTTACAAGGTCAGGCTCCACTTGGAGCTCCCAGTCTGTCAGCTTAGGCCTGAAGCTGTGTTGTGTTACCATGCACTTTGGTGATTCTGATGCATCTGTGTTTGAGAGACACTGGTAAATGTTTCAGCCTTCTTTTTTTTGCTAGTGGATAGAATGTGAAGTCAAGCTGTTTCCCATACACCAACTCTGGCTGGCCTTACAATCCTCTTTGTGTAGAATTCCCTCTAATCCTCTGGACCAAAGAAGTTCTCTTGTGAGAAGTGATTTGTATCCTCTGACCTTTTATGTTCATAAGTATTGGCATGGGTCAATGCCGGGCTTTAGTTTCCTGAAGCTATTCTGCTCTGTGCATTGGCAGGCAGTGGTAGCATCTCTTCCAATATGCCAACACTGATAAGTGGAGTTTTTCATCTCGGGAATTTTTGAGGCAATATCCTGTGTTCTTTCTGGCTATGGGCCTGTTATAATCATTTGCTGTGTAGCTTCGAGTTATGGTTAGTTTTAGTCTGCTACCTCATACTTGCCAAATAGATTATCCATGGGGCTTAGCTCAAATGGAAATTTATACTGTATAAATGGCTCAGTGTATATTTCAGGTGATGGTGACTGGGCAACAGTATTGCCATGTCTGAAAATGTACAGCACATTTTCCTTCTACTACATAAGACATGGAACATCTAGAATCCAGGGAACATGAGCTTAGAGGAAAACAGTCCTCAAGAAAAATGAGTCAGCAAGTCTTGTGGAGCCAGGCAATGATTGTGCAAGCCTTTAATCCCAGCACTCATGTGTCAGTGTCAGAGGCAGGCAGATCTCCGTGCCTTTGGGGCTAACCTGGTCTACAGAGTGAGATACAGAACAGCAAAGGCTATACAGAGAAACCCTGTCTCAAAAAAACAAAACAAAACAGAAACCGTGTGGTTTTCCCACACATCCATTCCTCATTGGATATTCAAATCCTCATTAAAGTCTATGAAAATCCAGCTTTTGTATAAGTCTTTATGACAGAGTGGAGAAATGCAAATCTTATAATTAAGAACCTAGTCTTCATTGTTAGTCTGCAAATCATACAATAAAATAAACCTGCCAGACATGGCCAAATGTTCTTACTCAATTAATCTGGAAACATATTATTCATCTGTTGTGGCCTGCTATTGCAGCTGACAGTTCTCTTCTCTTGTGTTCTATTAAGGATTTCTGACAACTGGTACTGCCAAAGGGGTTGAAAGCCTGAACATAAAGCAATTGTTTCAAATTCAGGAGAGGTGAACCGTGTAACCACCTGTAGTTTTCTTCTTGAATTGCCTCTTTATTTTCATGAAAGCTAGAGACATATATTAAGTCAGTAAAAAATATATTTCACATTGTGTACATGATGGCTTTTGCATTCTGTTTTATTTTGGTTCCCCCCCCCCCCCCCCCCCGCAGAATCTCACTATGTAGCCTTGAACTAATGATCCTTCTGCTTCAGCCTCCTGAGTTTTGGGATTAGAAGAATACATCACCTTGCCAAGCTTCTATTGCTTTCTTAGGAAATGACTCCTGCTTAGAATGCTCAGAAGGCCTTAGCACTACAATGAGGAAAACACACAATCTCCCAAATGAAAGTAAGCTCACGTTCCAACCCAACACATGTCTCTTCATTATTTATTCATGGCCAGTCTTACAATTGGAGAAGATGATCATACTGTTCATGGTTCTGCCTCTTTTCTTTCCTTGACATCAGGGAACATCACATTCAACTTTTAATCTCGTTTAATGACACAGATTGGGGGCAGGGTGTTGTCACATTGTATTGGAGTAGGAAGTTTCTTTTTCTGAGGGTTAGCTTTAGTTGTCAACTTGATACAACCTATGCTAACTTGGAATCTGGATGAGGGGCTGCTTAGATCAGGTTGGTCTGTAAGCACAACTATAGGAGACTTTTCCTCATATCAAAGTAGGAGTCCCCACCTGAATGGGTGGCGCTATTTCATGTTTGAGTGGAAAAAAGTGAGTTGAGGAAGTACACATGCATGTATTCATTGCTCTTTGTTCTTGACTATATATGTGATGTGACTATCTGAATTTCTGCCTCGACTTCCCCGAAAGGATGGACTATGACCTGGAATCATGATCCAAATAAGTCCTTCCTAATCTATGCTGCTTTTGGTTCAGGTATTTTGTTACAGCAACAGAAATTAAATGAGAACCCTTCTCCTTAACTAACTGTGATGTGACTTCTTAACCCTCTAGATAGAGAATTTATTTGTATCCTTAGAAAGCAGTGGACTTTCATTATGTTACTAGGTTCACAAAAGGCAATCAAGAAAACAGTGGAGACAGTTTCCTTTAGAGCAGTGATTGTCCCTTAAGTAGGGATTTTTCTTTATGTTTTTAGTTTAAGCTTTTTATTTATAAAAAGTCTTTTTTATATCCATGTATCACCCTGCTCCCCTCTCTTCCTTCCTCCCAATCTTTCCCAGCCTCCCTCTTCCAATTCCCCATCTCTTCCTCCAAAAGAGCAAAAAGTTCCAAGGAGGGTTAGCTTAGCTTGGCACATCAATTCCAGGCAAGTCCAATTTCCTCATCCCAATATCAAGATTGGGATAGGTATTCCTCTGCAGGGAATGGGCTCCAAGGTGCCAGCCCATGCACAGGACAACAGTATGATCCACCCCTTGAGTCTCCACATACTGCCCATGCCAATCAACAATTGCCAACCTTTGGAGAGCCTAGCTCCCTTTTCCCATTGTTTCCCCAGTGGCTGTTCTTGATTCATTGAGCTCCTCAGAGCTCCAGCTAGTCACCATTATGGGAATTTTCCTCATAATCCCTATGCTCTTGTTCATACAGACTCTTCTCCTCTGCTCACTGCTGGATCAGGAGCTCATACCAGTGCTCAGCCATGGATGGATGTAAATTCTGTGATGACACTTGGGGTGGTTGTTCATTTAATTATAGGGGAGGTCCTGTTTAGGCAACCCTTCATTATTGGTTGGAGTCAGAGCCAGGGACATCCTGTGGGTTCTTGGAGGTTTCCCTAGCACCTGGCCTTAGCTTCCTCTATCAAGATATCCATCTCTTTTTTTCCTCCCTCTTTGTTGCTCCTCTCACTCAACCATCTCCTTCTCTCATGACTTGTTCCCATGTCTTTGTGGTTGCAACTTGTTATGATCTGAATTTGCTAAGGTGATCTTGTTTATTTTCTCTTCATAGGGAATCTCTGTATGTCTCTCAAGTTCCTTCTGATCCCAAGCAGTCCAGGGGTTGTGGATTGCAGCTTGGGTATTCTTTGCTTTTTGTCTAAAGTCCACTTATGAGTATGTCCCATGCCTATCTTTCTGAGCTTGTAATAACTCACTCACTTCATTTGCCTGCAAATTTTAGGATGTCATTTTTCACTGCTGAATAGTACTCCATTGTATAGATATACCACAGTTTGTAATCTATTTTTAAAATGAGGGGCATCTAGGTTGTTTACAGGTTCTTGCTATTACAAATAATGCTGTTATGAACATGGTTGAGTTATTGGCTTTGGGGTACAAATATGCATCCTTTGGGTATATGCCCAATAGTGGTATTGCTGGATCCTTGGAGAGATTGATTCCCAGATTTCTGAGGAATAGCCACACTGTATTCCAGAATGGCTGTACAAGTTTACACCCCCATCAACAATGCAGGAGTGTTCCCCTTGCTCTGCATCCTCTCCAGCATAGGCTGTCATCTGTGTTTCTGAACTTAGCCATTCTGATAGGTGTAAGGTAGTATCTCAAAGTTGTTTTGATTTGCATTTCTCTGATGGCTAAAGATGTTGAGCAACTTTATGTGCCTTTCAGCCATTTGTAATTCTTCTGTTGAGAATTCCCCTTTTATCTCTGAACTTCAATTTTTAATTGAGTTATTTAGGTTTGGGGGCTCTAGTTTCTTGAGTTCTCTATATATTTTAGAGATCAGTCTTCTGTCAGATATAGGGTTGGTGAAAATCTTTTCCCATTCTGTAGGCTGTCATTTGTCTTAATGACTGTGTCCTTCGCCTTACAGAAGCAGTCCCACTTATTAAATGTTGTTCTTAGTGTCTTTGCTACTTGTGTTATATTTAGGAAGTGATTACCTGTGCCAATGCTTTGGAGAGTATTTCTTCTCTATCAAGTTTCTCTATCAAGTTTCTTCTCTATCTTTCTTCTCTATCAAGTTCAGTGTAGCTGGGTTTATGTTGAGATCTTTGACCCACTCAGATTTGAGTTTTGTGCAGGATGATAGGTTTGAATCTATTTGCATGCTTCTATGTGCATCTTCCAGTTTTGACAGCACCATTTGTTGAAGATACTATCTTTTTTCCATTGAATATTTTTGGCCTCTTGGTAAAAAAAAGTCAAGTGTTCATAGGTGTGTGGGTTAATGTCAGGTTCTTCGATTGAATTCCATTGATCTTCAAGTCTGTTTTTTATGGAAATACTAGGCTGTTTTTATTACTGTAGCTCTATAGAATAGCTTGAAGTCAGGGATAGTGATTCCTCCTGAAGTTCTTTTATTGAGAACGATTGTTTTGGGAATGCAGAGTTTCCTGTTATTCCATATGAAGTTGAGTATTGTTCTTTCAAGGTCTGTAAAAAATTGTGTTGAGAAAATGATGGAAATTGCACTGAATTTGCATTAAATTAAATTAGATTGCTTTGAGTAAAATTGCTATTTTTACTATGTTGACCCTGCCTATCCAGGAGCATGGGAGATCTTTCCATTTTCTCATATCCTCTTCAATTTCTTTCTTAAAGTTTTTGTTAAACAGGTCTGCTACTTTTTTGGTTAGAGTCATGCCAGATATTTAATGCTATTTGCAGCTATTATAAAGGATATTGTTTCCCTTATTTCTTTTTCAGCCCTTTCACCCTTATTTTATAGGAAGGCTATTAATTTTTTTGAGTTAATCTGGTATCCTGCTATATTACTGAATGTGTTAATCACCTTCAATTTGGGGGTTTAGTTATGTATACATTCATGTCGCCTGCAAATAAAGATAGTTTGACTTCTTCCTTTTCCAATTTGTGTCCACTTAATCTCCTTTTGTTCTCTTATTGCTTTAGGTAAAACTTCAAGTTCTATATTAAATAGATAAGGAGAGACAGGACAGCCTTGTCTTGTTCCTGATTTCAGTGGGATTGTTTTGAATGTTTTTCCATTTAGTTTGATGTTGGCTGTTGGCGTGCTATATATTGTCTTTATTAAATTTAGGTATTTTTTTCTGTATTCCTGATTTCTCCAGGGCTTTTATCATGAAGGAATGTTTTTCAAAGGCTTTTCAGCATCTAATGAGATAATCATGTGATTTTCTTTTCTTCCTGTTTGTTTACATGATGGATGACATTCACAGTTTTTCATATGTTGAACCATTGGTGCATCTCTGAGATGAAGCCTATTTGATTGTGGTCGATTTTTTTTTTTTTTTGATATGTTGTTTGATTCAGTTTGCCAGTATTTTATGAGTGTTTTTGCATAAATGTTCATTTGGGAGATTGGGTCTGTAATGATCCCTTTGTTGCATCTTTAATTGGTTGGGAATCAGGGTGATTGTGGCCTCATAAAAAGAGTTTGGCAATGTTCCTTCAGTTTTTACTGTGTGGAACAGTTTGATGAGTATTGGTAGTAGTTCTTCTTTGAATGTCTGATAGAATTCTGCCCTGAAATCATCCGGTCTTTTTAGGTCTTTAATCTGATCTTGATTTAAATTTGGTAAGCGGTACCTGTCCTAAAAGCTGTCCATTTCTTTCAGGTTTACCATTTTAGTGGAGTATAGATTTTCAAAGTATGACCTGAAAATTCTCTGGATTTTTTGGGTGACTGTTTTTATGTCCCTCTTTTTCATTTCTGATCCCTTTAATGTGGATACTCCCTCTCTGCTTTTTGGTTAGTTTGGATAACAGTTTATCTATCTTGTTGTCTTTCTCAAAAAAAAAAAAAAAAAAAAACCCAACTCTTTGATTCATTAATTCTTTGTATTATTCTCTTTGATTTCAGTCCAAGTTTGAATATTTCCTACCTTCTACTCCTTCTAGGTGAGTTTACTTTTTACTGTTCTAAAGCCTTCAGCTGTGCTGTTAGGTCTCCTGTGTGAGATTTCTCTGTTTTTCATATAGGCGTCTATTGCTATGAGTTTTCCTCTTAGCACTGCTTTCATTGTGTCCCATGAGTTTGGGTATGTTGTGGATTCATTTTCATTCAATTCTAGGAAGACTTTGATTTGTTTCTGAATTTCTCCCTTGACCCAGAGGTGGTTCAACTGAGTGATGTTCAGTTTCCATAAATTTGTAGGCTTTCTGTGTTTTTTGTTGTTGTTGAACTCTAATTTCAGACTATGGTGGTCTGATATGGTTCAAGGAGTTATTTGTTATTTGTATCTGTTGATATTTGCCTTATGACTGAGTATGTGGTCAGTTTTAGAGAAAGTGCCATGGGGTGCTGAGAAATATGTATATTCCTTTGAGGGTGGAAGGTTCTGTATGTATCTATTAAGTCCATTTGGGTTATAACATCTGTTAGATCCCTTATTTCTCTTGAGTTTCTGTCTGCTTGACCTATCCAAGGGTGAAAGTGGAGTATTGAAGTCTCCCACTACTAGTATGTGGGGCTTAATGTGAGGTTTAAGCTTTAGTAGTGTTTCTTTTATATATGTAGGTGTCCTTGTGTTGGGGGCATAAATATTCAGGATTCAGACTTCATCTTGGTGGATTTTTCCTGAGGTGATTGGAAAGCCTTTTTCCATCCCTTGACTCTGAACCTGTGTCTGCATTTAATGTTGAGGTGTGTTTCTTTTGTGCAGCAGAAGGATGGCTTCTGTTTTTGTATCCATCATGTAAGGATTTGTCTTTTTATAGGTGAATTGAGTTCATTGATATTAAGGAATATTAATGACCAATGATTGTTATTTCCTATTATTTTTGGTGGTTGCTTGAGTGTATTTCCTTTCTTTGGGTATTTTTTCTGTGGGATTGTCAATTGTTTGTAGTTTCATGAGTGTATCTGGTTTCTTTAGGTTGGAGTTTTTACTCTATTGCTTTCTGTAGGGCTGGATTTGTGGGTAGGTATTGTTTAAATCTGGTTTTCTTGTGAAATATCTTGTTTACTCCATCTATGGTGAGTTTTGCTGGGTATAGTAGTCTGGGTGGGCAGCCATGCTCTTTTAGTGTTTGTATGACATCTGACCAGGACCTTCTTGCTTTCAATGTTTCCATTCAATAGTTGGGTGTTATTTTTATGGGTTTGCCCTCATAGATAATTAGGCCTTTCTCCTTTGCAGCTCTTAGTACTTTTGTTGTTGTTGTTCTGTAGGTTTAGTGGCTTGATTATTATGGGATGAGCAGATTTTTTTTGGGGGGTGTCTAGTCTATTTGGTGTTTCATAAGCTTCTTGTATTTTTATAGGCATTTCCTTTTTTAGATTGGGAAAGTTTTCTTCTATATTTTATTAAATATATTTTCTGTGCCTTTGAGTTGGTATTCTTGTCCTTTTTCAATTCTAATTATTCTCAGGTTTGGCCTTTTCAAGGTGTCCCAGATTTCCTAGATGTTTTGTGTTCATTTCTTCAGGTTTTCTGTTTCCAGCTTTGCCTTGGTTTGTGCCTTCTTTATTGCTTCTATTTAAATTTTTAATTCCCAGAGTGTTTCTTTTACCTGTTTATTTTCTTTCTCTTGGTTTTCTTTATTTTCTTTTAGGGATTTGTTAATCTCTTCCAGTTTTCTGTTTGTATTTTCTTCTATTTCTTTAAGAGAGTTTTTAAATCTTCTTTGAAAGCTTCTATTAGCTTCATAAAGTTGTTTTTTATGGTCATTTCTTTTTGTTTCTTCCTCATTGTTATAATCAAGTCTTGATGTTATTAACCACCAGCTTCTTCTGGTGGTGTCTTGTTGTTCTTTATATTGTCATATGTATTCTTTCTCTGGTGTCTGCCCATTGCTTCCTTGGTTCACTCTTAGGCAGTTTTGGTCGGCTCTTAGTTGTGGGCCTGGGGGCTCTGTGTCTCTGGTGTTTGCAGGGGCTGCTCTTAATTGGCTGTAGGCCAAGGAGCTGTGTATCTCCAGTTGTTACAGGGGTGCCTGTTAGTTGGCTCTTAGTGGGCTCTTAGTCACCTGTGGAGGAGGATGCTTTGGGGCCTCTAGTTGTGGGTGTGTGATGATGTAGATTGTGGTTTGGGTGAGTTTTGGCCCGTGTGATGTCCCTCTAGCTGTGTTTTTCTGGGGATTGGGCTGGAGGGGGTCTCTGCCAGCTTTCTTTGGTTTAGGACAGGGCTTGGTGTGGTTGGGATACTGGGGGCTGTGTTCCTGGGTCGTGGTTCCACTCATCTCTTAGTTATCTGGGGACCAGGAGGCTTCAGAGTGACGTTTATGCAGGCGAATTAGTTTTGGTGTGAGTTTGTCAAGAGAAAACTTTGTTTCCCAAAATCCTCCTGGTTTGTTGTTGATTTTTGTTTTTTCAGGAAGGAGACAGGGTAGTTGTAGCCCTAATTGAGGGTATTTTTGTGAACATATATGTACTACTTACCCATGAGAGCAGTGATTATCCTGGTGATGACATGGAACAATAAGAGAATATTTGTCTAAGAGTAGAGAAGAGTTAATCCGTGGGGTGAGTCCTTGAGGCATTTATCACACACTCTCAAGTCAGCCATCCCTTTTTTGGAGTGCCTGTCTGGAATACATTATTGTCTTTGGCCATTAATCATTTCTCAATTCAAATGCTAATTACCTCACAAACAGGTCTCTCTGGGAGAGGTACCTATCTCTCCTCTGCCACCCCTCTACTCATCAGAGAATTATTCAAAATTTTCTGGCATGGATGTGTGCAAATATAAGATACATTAATGTACCTGTGTAAACACTAGCTTCTACTCCCTAAATCTCAAAAAAGATTTAAAAAAAATTATGGTGGTTTGTTAATATAATTTTAAACTGTGTCTGTCACATTGTTAAAACTTAGCATTTTGTGTTGCAAATGGGTGTGTGTTTAAGCAAAATCACAAATACAGCAGTGGTTTTCAGGAGTTAATAGAAATAGGAGTGTAATCATTTCTTTCTCTAAAATAAAATTATATACATGTAACAATACGAAAAAGATATTATAAGTTATATTTGATCCTGATGTTCATCTCAAACAGAAAAACAGACATCTCATTGCTATGTCTCTCTTTCCTTGCACCAGGTTTATGCAAAATCCCATGAACTTCAGTTACACTCCTCCCAGACTGCTGCTTATGCTGGCACCCTGGCCGGGTTAGATGAGGTCATTGCTGCAGGTGGGCACATTTCAATCAAATGCTGTGAGGAAAAGCGGGAGAGGAAAATGCATATCCTGATAGTCAACAGTGATATTGACCCTTGTTATTAAATACTTTTCAGTTCTGAGCTGCAACCTTTATTTCTCTCTCTGCTGGTTCATTTCTCCTCACTTGAATTTCTTCACCATAATTTCCAAAGCTAAACTGTTTGTAGAAAGATTGTTTGTCTGCATTCTAAACCAACTATTTGTTGTCCTCATGTTCTGGACACCTTGAAGAACTTAAAAATAATAATTTGAGACTATACTTTTCAAAGGACTATGAGCTCAGTTTTTCAGATCAGTTCTGTCTTCCTGCATCACTGAACTTGGGTCTGCTGCCTTGATGATGTTGAAGTTTGAATTCTACTCCACCGTGTTAGCTGTGTGACCTTGTATGACTTCACGTTTTCTGTGTCTCATTTTCTCCATTTGTAAAGTGGAGTTAGCAATGGCACTAATGTAGTTGATGATGGGTCAATCTGCGTAAAACACTTAGGAGAGTCCCTGGTAGGCAGGAAATTTTCAAAAGTGTTAGCTGCTTTCTATTGTTCTTGTTTCTCTTTTAGTCTTAAGTAATTCAAGAGAGGACCGCACTGTTCTCTGTAACAGCAGTGACTCTCTCCCCATGGTATCACAGTTTTTCCAGTGAAGCAGGCCTAGCTGCATTGGACTAAAAGGAACTAGGGGTCAAGGAAACCTCAGTGGTAATTAGTCAGCTCTAGAGAGACCAGCTCTAGAAGCTTTTGAATTTCCCACTAGCTGCATCACTCTGTTTAATCCACTTTAGAGATGGTGGGGAGTGAGTATCAGAGGTGAAGGGTCTTTCTCTCTATATCTAGAGGACGTTGGTTTATTGGTTTATTATTGTCTGGCCTGTGATTCTGACTGTTAGTGACTTTTCCTTATTTTTATTGTTTTATTGCCCATCTACTTTAGTTTGAACAACAAAATCCCCCTGAAATCTCAGAGTTCTCTTTCTTATATCCTCTTATATTTAGTTGCCCCCCCCCCCCAAGTCTTGTTCACTAGACTTTACAAAAATGAGCTACAAGGAAGTCTAGGAAAGTGGGAAACTCTGATCATGGTCTTTTGCTTATAACAGGGTGTTACTCTTTGGGGCCAATACTCAATCCCATCCTCCACTTCCCTTTCTTTATAAACTGTTTCTTTAAAATGTTCAGTGACACCTTCACACTTGCATTCTTACTTACTACTGATTCGATTTTTTATTAGCACTTTGAGATTTTCATACAATGTGTTTTGATTATATTCACCCCTTCCTAACTGGTCTCAAATTTATCCCCCACTCACGCAACTGAGTCTTCTTTGATCTTTTCTTTCTTACAAGCATCACTTCAATACTTCCTACCCATATAGTCTTTGGTGTATAGTCTTCCACTGGAGCATGATCAACTTACCAGGGGCTGTGCTCTTAAAGAAAACTCCCTTTATCTCTCCCAGTAGCCTGATACTGAGGCAAGGTATGGGTTTCTGTTTGTGAAGTTGGACTAAATCCTGTACGAAAGCTTTGGTCGCTCCAATGATATGTTATCACTGTTGCACCAGTGGACATGCCTGTGGTGGGATTTAGGTGTCAGCTGATTAGGTCAAAAGACACTTATCCAGGGTCCTGGGCTCCATTCAAGAGGGGCTGCTAAGATCTTAAGGGGCCTGTTTGTTCCTGCCTTCTAGAGAGACAAGATCAATGTGGTGTGGTGTGGCACATGTGCAGAGATCCATCACTTGTCCATCCAATTGTTCAAATATATTCCTAAATTATAGCCTGTCATCATAAATATTAATTTGTTTACCAATAAATATTTATCTTATATTAATAAATTTTAAATAAAATGTACTGCCACACATGCCTTTCTAGATTAGTCTTTATTGTAGATCACAAACTTGACAGCTGTGTTCTATTAATGTCTATTTTTCTCCTCTAGTAGCATGCATATGAACTTTCAGAATTATTAAAGATAGTCAATAGGAATGAAGCTAGCTAACTGTGACATTTCTATGTTGTTTGACTTAAATGCATGATGTCTTCAGCAATAGGGTCTTGCTGTCATGTTCTAGAGGGTAGCCAATAGCATTAGAAGTAGCCTGTAATGGCATGTAGTGTTTGGGGTCTATGGAACCTCATTGGTCAACAATTCTAAAAGAGATGATCCAATGTTGACACTGGGTTTTTATTTATTAGCTTGTGTTGCTTTGGTGCTCTGTTATAGGCTACCTCCATTCTTTCTCTCTCCATCCATACATACAAGCATTCATTCATACACTTACCTCTAATGACATACTTTCTTCAACAGGACTATACCTGCTAAACCTCCCTACAGTACCACCAACCAGAGCCAGATATTCAAATTCCTGAGACTACTGGGGACATTTCATTCAAATTACTAGAACCCCTCTTGTGTGTGTGTGTGTGTGTGTGTGTGTGTGTGTGTGTGTGTGTGTGTGTGTGTGTGTGTGTATACATGGGTGTGCATGTGGTGTGGCACATGTGCAGAAGTCACAGGGTCAAAGGACACTCTCTGGAGTGGAGTCTTGCTTTTTACCTTGTTTGAGATAGGTTCCCTTGTTGCTTCACTGCTATATACTGCAAGATAGCTGGCCTCTGAGCTTCTGGGTGTTTTTTCTAATTTTAACTCCCAACTCATTTTAGGAGTAGAAGGATTATAAATGTGAGCTAAAGTATGTGGCTTTTTACTTGTGTTTGGGGCCTAACTCAAATCATTAGGCTTGTGAGCCTGGAGCCATCTCTCTGGAACATACTTTTTACAGTGGAGAAAATCTGGTATGTGGGAGAGATGGCTCTCACTCTGAGATGATCTGATGTCATGCTAATGCTACACCCAGAGTCCCATAACCATTATATTAGCCCTAGAGGCAGACTGATTGCCCAGCACCTATTGAGAGAGCGAAATGTGATTTGTTAGACTCATTAGCAGAGAGAACACTCTCTGCAGTCATTTTATGACCATTCTTAACTGAGAATCACTTGTCATGGCAAGTGACCTAGAATTCCTATGACATGTAGTCTTTTTCCCCTGCATTCTTGGATGATTTCCTCCCTGTATATTTTCTAGGAATGTCATCTTGATCTCTGTGTCTCCTTGGATTCTTTTTTTCTGCCAATTTATGACCCTGAAATATGGCAGGGTGAATGACTCTGTACACTTCTTGGTTTGTGACAATTATTCCAATGTAATATAGTCTTTTCAGGAATGCTCATGTTCAAGCATGTGCCCCTCTTCCATCTGAGGAGATGTTCACAGTGCCCTGAGGATGCCATGGCAAGCCTTCTACTCCAACATCACTTACACCTGGTTTGGAGGTTTCATTATGCCATCTGCTCATGTGCCTTTGACTGGCTTGTCATTGCAGGTAGGCTTCTGTCATGCTGACTTAAAGGGAATTAATTAAGTCAGATTCTTACAGAAGATACCAATGGGCCCTCTTTAGACTGGAGAAGGTTTTGTTTACTTATGGCCCTATTTTGTAAGCCAGGCTCCACCCTCCGGCAGGGGCAAATCACATGATGCTGCAGCACCTTCTGGTTTGTGTTGTGGAAGAATCTACTCTCTTAATTCCACTTCTCCTTCAACCAATACTTTCAACAGAGGTTTTTCCATTTCTCATCCTGCATCATAGAAAGGAGAAAACCTTCTGCAAACCCAGTGTATCCCCACACCTCACTGTGTTATCTGGTCTATTCTCAAGCTTTCAGAGCCTAAGAAAGACAGCTTTTTCAAACTTTAGTGCCTCTTTAAAAGTCAGAGTTCAATACATTTTCATCCTGTAAGAGAACAGACAGATATTTTAAACTTTTCTGAGCCCATGCGTCCAGTCGAAGATACTCAGCTTTATGTTGTAGTATGAGAATATCCATCAGCCACAAGCAAATGAAGAAGTCTGATTGTGTTCTTTGGAATATAAAATTTGAATTTCACATACTTTTCACTTGCCACAAAATTCTTATATGATTACTGAACCACTTTTAGGTATTATACAAAATAATCAGTGGGTTTGATTTGTCACATAGATTATAGTTTTATCATTTTCTTCAAACTACTTCTAGCTATTTGAATCTTATACAATAATGGGAATGATGTATAATACTGACCTCTTGCAATATGCCTGAAGCACGTGATGAACTGAATTTTCCATTTTAACCAATTAAACTTTAAATTTAATTTTTTAATAGACACTTGTAACTACCAGTTGCTAAAGAAGATACAGCTCCACTGTTTTGAAATTCTCAGGTTTTGGGGTTTTTTTTTAGATTAGAATTGTAAATTCTTTGTGGGAAAGTGTGGCTGGCCATATTAGGGGGAAGCTTGTAATAGATACTGGACCTCTAGGGGCTGCATTGACTGGGATTAAGTAGAGGATTTCATGAGAAAGAGAGCACAGCCATCCCACCTAATAGGGCTCACTATAGTTTCATAAATCATTACATTCAATAAAGGTGTCCTTAATAGAAAGAAAAAAATGATTTCAAATGAAACAACATTGGTGACATTGGAGTGGGAGAGAGATTTTTGGAATGTACTTCTTTTCTGTATTTTTAAACTCTCATTATGATGTTGCTTTGTAACACTTTAGATCTGTTAGGGACTTCAGTTGTTTAGTTGTTCCTTTAAAATGCACTGTGCGTGTAGTCAATCTGCAAGCAGTGCTGAGCCTCTCCTATGTCCTAGGCATAATGCAAGTAGCTTCAGGTTTATATTTCTCTTAAAATTTATTACACAGAACTATTTTCAAATAATTCAAATGAAACTAAATGTTCTTGTATGAAAATAATAGGAATTGTGATTCTGTTACAGAAGAATCTTTATGACCAAATTGTACAAGACCCCAAGCCCTAGTTTGTATTGATTTCTGAAGTTTATTAATGTTTATAGGACTGACCTAATAAATTAGCAGCATGTTTGATTGCTTAGACTTCTAGTCTTTCTTAGACTTATTTAGAGAATTATATCATCTTTGGAAACTTTTTTGTCGGTGTTGGATATTTGGAGGTAGAAATACCAATCCAGAATGAGAAATCAGGAAAGATCCTGCTGAAGAGGTGATGTGATGTTTCATTTAAGATGTAAATGGTAGAAAAGTACTGTTTGGAAAGATCTTAGGAAAGTGATTTTTTGACCACTGCAACCATGTGAAAATAAAAATGGAACAAGAAGAAGGGAAAGTGGCCAAAGGAGTTTACCATGTAGTGTAGCAGCAGGCTTGAAGTAGGAAGCCTGGACTGAGCCACAAAATACAGTTCACAAACAACCTCTCTCAGACCCAGGACGGTAACTAGTGTTAGAAATCCATAAACACAAGTTACATCACCAAGGTGGAAGAATCAGCCATTTTCCATGGCTGAATAGAAAATGAGTTATCAGATAATGGACATACCATCAAATTATATAAACATGGTAACATGCCTCAACATGTTAAAGGCTGTATATAACAAACTCACGCCAATACTTCTACAAAATGGAGACAAACTTAGTGCAATTCCATTAAAATCAAGAGATGGATCTGCTCACTATTCTCACTTTTTTTCTTTTCAATATAGTGCTGGAAGCAGTAGCCAAAGCAATAAGTCAAGAGAAGGAAATCACAGAGATATAAATAGAAAAATAAGTCAAATTATCCCTATTGGTAGATGATATAATATTATACATAAGAGATTCCCAAGATTCTATCAGAAAACTTCTAGAAACAATAAAAATTTAAGCAAAGTGACAGATTATGAAATTAACATACAAAAGTCAGTAGCCTCTGTATATCAACAAGCACACACACACACACACACACACACACACAGACACACACACACACACACACACACACACACACACAGAGAGAGAGAGAGAGAGAGAGAGAGAGAGAGAGAGAGAGAGAGAGAGAGAGAGAGAGAGAGAGATTGATCATGGACACACTCAATTTATAATAGCATCAAAGAAAAGTGTTGTGGGTTAGATTTAACCAAGAAGTGAAGATATTTCTGTAAAAATAGATTGAGAAAGACACAGAAAGTGGAAAGATATCCTGTATCCATGGTAGATTTAATATTGTGCAAATGACCATTCTACCAAGAGTAATTTATAGAATCTATATAATCCCAATCAAAATACCCATAGTCTTCTTAACAAAAATTACAAAAAATCTAAAATTTATATGGAATCAGAAAAGACATCAGCAACCCTGAGCAAATTGAGGACTGGAGTGATTGGTATACCAAATTTTAAAATACATTACAGAGTTCTGAGAACAATGAGACCCTTATACAGGACAGACATATAGATTAATGAAATAAAGTACAAGACCTAAATACACATACTTATAACTACAGGCATATTATATTTTAGAAAGAGGCAGAAATCATACATCAGAGAGAAAAGAACATTTTTAGCATAGGCTGCTTGGAAATCTGAGTGTCTGCATGCAGATGAATGACATTGGACTTGTATCTACCACCCCGCAAAATATATTAGAGTCAAGTGGATCAAAGATATCAATCTGAAACACTAATCTGCTAGATGAAAACATAGGCGTTACTCTGAAATATAGTAGAAAGAACTTTCTGAATAGGATTCCATTTGCTCAGAAATTAAGTTCAACTATTGATAACTGAAACTTATAAAACAAAAATGTTTCTGTACCAATAGGAATACAGCCAAACAACTGAAGAAGAAATCTACAGAATGAGAGAGAATCTTTTTCATCTTGACATTTGACAAAGAATTAATATTATAAATATACAGAGTGGAAAAAAATGTCAAAGAAAAAAATGACCCAGATATAAATGGACCAGGTATCTAAACAGAGAGATCATTATAGAAGAAATAAAAATGAGTAAGATATGTAGTGGGATTCAGGTGTAATCTGATAAGGTCCTAAGACGCTTATGCAGGGTCCCGAGCTCCGAGGGGATGTGGCAAACCTGGAGGGGGTGTGGCCAACCCCATTGATAAGGGGCTTCTGGGACATGAGGACTCTCTTCCTGGTTCCTGGCTGTTGGAGAGACAGGATCGGAATCCATCATCCGTCCATCGCTCGTCCACTGTTCCAGACTCCAGTGCCTGTTCAGGCTCTACTATAAACTGTTACCTGTACCATGAGTGTTGGTTTATATTTTAATAAATATCTATCCTGCACTGGTGCCTTCTAAGTAAACTTTGCCTAAATCTGGCGCCCAACATGGGGCTCGAACTCACGACCCTGAGACTAAGAGTCTCATGCTCTACAGACTGAGCTAGCCTGACTATGAGACCAACTGATATGCATATGCACTACTGGGTAATCTCTCAACTCTTACTGCTTTGCATCTTGCATCCACACCTCAAAAAAAAAAAAAGTGGTCCTAATTTGAATAGGGTTAGATTTAGATTGGGAGCAAGTGGCTTCCTCCCTTTCTAAACTCAAATATATTGGTAAAAAAAATGTAAAGAATTCTGTCTCATATCAGTAAGGCCACCTGGTGTGAGACAAAAGACATAACATTTAGGGACCAATATTATTGTGACTTCATCTTAAACCTTGTTTCTCTCTGTATCTGTACCTTTCAAACATCCTGTCTGCATACAGTCTCATAAAGTCATTAAAGATATAAATATCTCTTTTGAGTATCAACAATGCTTAAGTTTTCCATTGTAAATAACATTTCCTCCTATCAGCTATCTACAAAGAATCTGGAACCGAGATGGGGCCTCCACTGCAACAACTCCTACTAGTGAAACAAGAATAAAAGGGAGAGTATGAGAGAAAAAATAAGAGACAGTTAGACAGACAGACAGAGACAAAAATAGAAAAATCAAGAACCTGGTGCGCACCAATCAATAATTGTTTTCAAGAAATAGACTATTCAAAAACAGCTGCAAGATAGCTCTTTATGATTATCCTTCAGATCACACTTCTAATTACATTTCCAGATAGAGTTAACCACTATTCTAAGAATGGTTATAGATGTATATGGTCAGTCCATTTAAGAACTAATCATTATTTTAGCTTTTACAGGATCCCAAAGAGATGCCATTGCCCTTAAGTCAGCAGAAAGCAACCTTATGAAAGACTACACCCCCTTTCCCAATAAGTTTTATGCTCTGAGGGTTGTAGGTAATTATTATTCTAATAATTATCTAGTTAACTAATATTATCTAATTAACTAATAATAATAGTTATCAGTTAAAACTGGGCAAAGGACAAAAATATAATATAGCATCAAAGATCTCTTTTGAAGAAGAGAGGGGGATAGATAGGATAGATAAAGGTAGACTGTTCTACCTACCTATACACCATTCTAGCTGAATGTATGGGCTAAGCTAAAGACAATTTGCACTGGCATAGATATTTGTATATTGATACAAATGTGAAATCATTTTATATGTTTAATTGTGATAATTTGTACATTGGTACAAAGTTTAATCTGAGATTGCTTTATATAACCAAAGCAACTTGTACTTCGATATAAAACTGAATCTGTAACTATTATGTAAAACTGAATCTGAAATTGCTATATTTTATGTATGCTTCTACCTCTGTTTAAAATATTTTCACATCATTGTCATAGATACTATGCAATTACTACCTTCATTTAACTATATTAGATATAATGTATAATTGCACTAGTTATGATATATGCACAAGATGTTTTATATACCTCTGTTTAGATGATATATATGTATTTACATGTCTAAAATGCTTTGGCGACTTTACATGGTAATATACCCCTGGCTTATGCTTGATAGTCATGCTAAAAGTCATTGTTCAAGGATTGTACACCCCTTATATAGGTATTATAATTTTTAGTACAGGGATTATTCCTTAAGACAATAAGAACTGCAGTCAACATTACTTAAGGTATCATATCCCATTCATATCAGATACAGATTAGAATATCATAGATAGACAGGAATCTTCAACCATTTCATAGACCCAGAGAATATGGCATTTAACATTTGAAATTCGGCCACAAGAGACACAACGACTCCTGGTGTCACTGCTCCTTTCCTGAGATGGTGTTGAGCATCGAGGATACTCCATTGGAGTTGGTCCTTTTGGCAGAGAATGGCTGGTTGAGTAAGGAACTGTCCTTACCTTGCTGACAATACACACATGGTATCCAAGCTGGATGAACAAGTTAATGGATGGAGACTAACGAAACCTGCCTGGACAGGATAAGACAGTCCCTCCAAAATTGGCCTGCTTGTGAAAAGATCTGTCAGATACCATAGGCCTATAGCCAATCTGATAGATGCTCCAACGGCACACAAAACCAGAGGTGATTGTCTAGGTAGCTGTGTTGCTGTCCTCTCCCAAATTTTGGAAGCCACTACTTCCATGTACTTCTGACTTTCAAGTGATACATCTTCCTTCTCAGGTCTTGAAGGGTTGAAGAATAGGTATTTAAGGTTACTACCTCATAATAATTCCTATTGTACATAGTCTTAGTTTAGAACCTTCTTAGTTAGACAAAAGGGGGAGATGTAGTGGTATTCAGGTGTAAGCTGATAAGGTTCTAAGATGCTTATCCAGGGTCCCAAGCTCCTGGAGGGGATGTGGCAAACCTGGAGGGGTGTGGCCAACCCCATTGATAAGGGGCTTCTGGGACACGAGGACTCTCTTCCTGGTTCCTGGCTGTTGGAGAGACAGGATCGGAATCCATCGTCCATCCATTGCTCGTCCACCATTCCAGACTCCAGTCCCTGTTCAGGCTCTGCTATAAACTGTTACCTGTACCATGAGTATTGGTTTATATTTTAATAAATATCTATCCTGCACTGGTGCCTTCTAAATAAACTTCGCCTACAAAGATGCTTCAAAAATGTTCACCACCCTTAGAAATTAGGGTATGCAAGCTAAAATAACTTTGGACTTTCATATGACTCCAGTCAAAAAGCTAAAGTCAACTGAGAACAAATGATCTTGTGGAGAAACAAGAATCATCAGTCAGTGTTAGCGGGAAAGAAAATAAATGTGGATACTCTAGGAAACAGTAAACTAAGAAAAAGTATACCATACGACCCATCTATACCACTCCTTGGTATATGTACAAAGGTCTCAACATAATGGTCTATAAAAGCCTGCTCAGTGGTGTTCATTGCTGCTTTGTAGATTATTTTTTCATTCTTTTACTCTTTGGATCTTTGAGGGGCTTGCCACCCAGTACCCAAATAAATCACATGGAGCCTTATTTTTTTCTTATGAATGCCCAGCATTAGCTTGGCTTATTTCTTGCCAGTTTTTTTTTTAAATTTAAATTATCCCTGTTAAAATATTTTTTTTTTTTGTCCTCTGCTGGCCAGAGGTCCAGACCCACAGACCTGCAGTCCCAGACCACTTAGTTTCCCGCCGCTGCTTAGGCCCCCAAATGACTCAGATGCTTATATTAATTTCATACTGTTTGACCTATGACTTAGGCACATTGCTAGCTAGCTCTTTCATCTTAACCCATTCTCATTAATCTGTCCTGCCACATAGCCCGTGGCTCACCTGTGTTCCTCACATGTTTCTTCTTTGGGCGTCTGGCTTGATCTGTCTCACTCCACCCTTCTTTTCCTACCTATTCTTATTCCCCATCTACTGGCTCAATCTCTCTGTGTCTCTGCTCTCCTACTACCTATTTTGATTTCCCTACCTACTTTTTCTATGGTGCCTGTCATAGGCCCAAACAGTTCTTTATTCACAACATTTAGAAAGACTTTTCCACATCACTTCCCTGTTTCTGTCTAATGAAAAAGGAAGATTTCAATTTTAACATAGCAAAATTATATATAACAAAATAGCTATCAAGCAAGAGTTACAGATACAATATCTAGTCTATCTGTGTTTAGCAAAATTAAATACTCTATCACCTACCTTATCCTTGTGAATCTAAAGTTTCAAATCCAAGACACGTTTTAAAATGACTAAGAAAAACTATACCTATAACTATCTAATCTTCAACTACATCAAAGACCACAGAAGGATATAATATTTACCCAAGTAAACATAAAGTGCAAGCAACTTCCAAAATCTAGAAATAACTGAAATGACACCTATATACCTGGATGTCATTCAAAGTTCCTTTATAAAGGTGGGGCATCCTTCTTAAGCCTATGGGCTAAGTCTCATTTCATTTCAATGAAGCAGGAAATCTGAAGGACTTCCCTGCCTATTCTCATATAATTCATCAGTTACTTCTCCTTGTGTCCTGAAGATTGTCTGATGGTTTTCTCTGCAAAGCAGGAACCTGAAAAACCATCTTGGCTTATTTTGCCAATGTTCAGAAGTCACTTTCCTGTGGAACCTCCATGTCCAGTTTAAACAGCATACTGTCAAGCAGTCAATACAAGAACAGGTTCACATCCAGTGGGTAACTGATGCCACAAAGAAACTAATCTCCATATAGAATTTCTTTGATGCCCATTTTTCTCTTGATGTAGATTTGTGCCACCAGGAGCATACCTGTCTCACTATCCAGAAAAGTCTAAGTCCTAAAATATTTTAAATGCCATATTATGTAGATCTTAGAAGTGTTTGAAGATTACCTATCTAATTGAAATATATCTTTGTATACCTAAAAATCGAACTAACATGCATTTCTTAATTATACATTACAATTTTAAATCAGTATCATAAAAATCATACCTTAAACAAGAGTAGAAAAATACAGACAGCATAATAAAATTGACCTTAAATTTGTATCAGTAAACCAAAGTCCACAGCAGTGTAAAATATTTTAAGATTAACAACTGATTTTCTGATCAAAGTAAATTCAGTAATATATTTTTTTAAATCACTCATATACCATATCCTCTTTTTTTCTTCTTAGAAAGAGGTTAACTATGACCATTAACCATTAAAAATGAAAACAAACATTTATAAACAATATTTTGGGAATTTGGGCGTAGTTTTTCATTACTACTTCCTGCTGATTAAGGGGTGCTGACAATCTTACAGACTCTTGAGACTGGATCATCTTAGTCTGCAGCCCTGAAGCTGATGTTACCATTCCTTCCCAACAGAGAATTTTCATGTGATCTTGGCTGATGAAACCATAAAAGCCTGGAAGCAATCCATAGATTCTCATCTTCTGTGGAAACAAAAGCAGAACTCTTCCAAAGCAGTATTCTTAGACACAAATTTCAAAATCAAGATACCTTTATAATATATATTCTTGCTTAACCTAGCAGCCTTAGCAATCAGTTGTCTTTCTGCAGTTAGCACATTAACAGTCAAAAAAATTAAAAGAAAACACAATAGCCATAATGCAGACTCTCTTCATCTTAATGTGGCTTACTATATTTTTATACTCTATTTCTCTTTTTTTAAAAGACTTTCTCTGCCTTCTTTATTTTCTCTCTGAAGCCTATGTAAATTTTTCCCACATTGTAAGCTGTTTACAGTTTTTTCCCATCTGAATCTGTTTTATTGTGAATATTTAATCATTTTCCAGCCAAAAGAGCTTTTAAAATGCTAGCACTCTCTTAAAGAGCCACATAGTTTTTTGCAGATAAACCTGAGTCAGGAAGTTCTCTTAAAGGGCCACATCTCTGTTTGCCACCAGAAAACAGACCCAAGAAATGCTGCTACTAAGAAACCGTCTTTGACTCTGTTTTCTTTTTGTTCAAAATAAACAGAAACCAAAATAAAGTCTTCTGTGAGACTTCAGGAACTGGTCTGATTGCAACTAATGCTGCCTGCTGCCAGTCCACAGCCATTTTGAATGTGGCCTGAATGCTACACTATCTCTGTATAATGACCAGCTTCAGATACACAGTTTGAAAGCTGCTTTTGGCTCCGTTTCTGTGCTCTAGAACCATTTTTAATCTTTCTCAGGCTTTTTGTGGGTGTTTGCCCCTGTTGGGTGCCAACTGTTATAATAGTTTTTTTTGTTTGTTTGTTTGTTTGTTTTTTTGTTTTTTTAAAATTATTTTTCCCCTTCTGGCCAGAAGTCTAGACCCACAGACCTGCAGTCCTAGACTCTTTAGCCTCCTGATGCTGCTTAGGCTCCCCCCAAATGGCTCAGATGCTTATATTAATTTCATGCTGTTTGGCCTATGGCTTAGGTACATTGCTAGCTAGCTCTTTCATCTTAACTCAACCCATTCTCATTAAACTGTCCTGCCCTGTGGCCAGTGGCTCACCTGTGTTCCTTACATGTTTCTTATTTGGACATCTGGCTCGATCTGTCTCACTTCACCCTTCTTTTCCTACCTATTCTGAATCTCCATCTACTGGCTCAATCTCTCTGTTTCTCTGCTCTCCTACTACCTATTTTGATTTCCCCACTTACTTTGTCTATGGTGCCTGTCATAGACCAAAACAGTCCTTTATTCACAACATATAGAAAGACATCCCCATGTCATATCACATCTAACTTTTACCTTTATTTCTATATATCTTGTCTTTCCTTCTTATCCCATGTCTGGCTGTCTGGATAATAGCTGGCCCCTTTTTTCTCATTCTTTGATCTTCTCCTCCCAGATTTCTCCTTGTACTTATTCTTTCCGCTTGCCAGCCTCCATCCTCTCCCCTACCTAGCTATTGACCATTGAGCTCTCTATTAGAACAATCAATTGTTTTAGGTAGTCAAAGAAATGCAGCTTCACAGAGTTAAACAAATATAACATAAAAGGATGCAACACATCTTTGCATCATTAAACAAATGTTCCACAGCATGAACAAATTTAACACATCCTAAAATAATATTCTATAACACTGCTCTATTCACAATAGCAAAGAAATATAAACAACCTACATGTCCTTTAATTAGTGGATAATGAAATATGATACCTATATATAATGGAGTACTATTCAACTGTAAAAAGAAATGACATTTACAGATAAACAATGGGTTTAGAAAAAATTCCATTTAATGAGGAAACCTGGAAAAATATTACATGTTTTCTCTCATGTATGGTTCCTAGTTCTAAATATTCAGATGTAAATCCAACATGGAGTAACCAAAGAAACCAAGAAAGTATAAAGTATAGGGACACAGCTTGAGAGTAGAATAACAGGACAGAGGTGATACATTGTGGGAAATGGAAAACTGTGAGGGGCTCCAGCTGGGAAAGAGGAAGACAGATCAATACAGAAAGAAAAGGAGAACAAGGGACAAATAACACTAATGTTGTTTAATAACACTGTAAGGAATCATATGACTTTATAGTTACCTAAAATTTAACACACACACACACACACACACACACACACACACACACACACACACACACACACACACACACACCAGATAATTACTGGCAAAAGAAAATTTATTTTCTTCAATAGGGTATTACTGGATAGATCAACTATACTCTAGAGCCAGTCTCATGCTCAGGAGTAACTGGCTGACACAAATAGACTTCATCGTATATTTTGTTTGCTGTTATTGATCATTTTGGTATTTGTAGTATGAAGTTTCTGGCCTGGCCTTTCTGGTCTAGCCCTGAGGTTCAGACCAACTTACAATCCCTCTGCTGGTTTGCCTCAAATAATCATATAAAGGCTGATCAGCCCATGGCTCAGTTATATTTCTAGCTAGCTCTTTCATCTTAGCCCACTTCCATTAATCTTTTTAGCTATGTGGCTTGGTACCTTTTCTCTGAGCACCATCCTGACCTCTTTCCACTGTGTCTCTCTCTGCTCTTTCTGACTCTTCTTCCCAGAGTTTTGTTAGTCTGGTAGCCCCAATCACACATCCTGTCTGCCTTTTGGCCAATCAGTGTTTTATTAAACCAATAGGAGGGACAAATATTTACATTATACCACAACATAATCACACAACAGGTAGGGTTTTCTTATTCTTTGTTTTGGTTATTTTTTTGTGAATTTTTGAGAGCTGAAAAGAAAAAATATAAAGTTTGGTAGTTAAGGAGGTAGAGAGGCTCCAGGAGAAGTTAGAAGAGAGGAAAGGATATGTTTAAATTATACTATCTGAAAAAGGAAAATAAAAAATTAAAATAGCATTCTGAAAACTTCTTAAGCAATGCCATATTAGTACTCTCAGTTTCTAGAAACAAATGAATATTTTATAATAAAATATTGATGAATATGAACAATCTGAGTTGCTATAAATAACAGTACCTTAAATACATATAATGTATTGTTATATATATTATATATAGTTATATCTAATCATATAACATATATGAGTAGAAAACATATATGTTTTATAATGTATAAAAGATTTTTCAGGGTTTTAGTCTTCAAGGAAAAGTAGGTGAACAATGTGTACCTTCCACATCTAAGGCATATAGAGCTCTAGAATGTTAAGCCTTCTATACATGTCCCACTTAGTCAGTTGGTTATAACAGATGCCTCACCACAACTGTTCTATTTTACTTCTATCCCCAGAGGCACAAATTCATCCTAGATCCTCCTGACCTCCATGTGCACAAAGCTTCATCTTCTTATACCAAGAGGAAAACAAAAAATTACACACACACACACACACACACACACACACACACACACACACACACACACACACAAACACAGCACTGAGTCTGTCCTATGTTGGCCAACTGCTTTTGGGCATGAGACCTTAAGTTTCAAAAGTATCTAGCTCTCCAGGGGAAAATAGAAGCTACAAGTGTACAATAATCCCAACTATAGTGAGTAATTTGTCAAATGGTTTATCATTCTTATTTATTGATAACTCTTATCATCTTTAGGTTACTATGAATAATAATTTCATTACTTTTTTATATTTATACTTCCAAATATAATTTGGAATTCAAAGAGTTATTTAATAGGCTTTAAATATGCATAGTTAAATGCCTCGAGCAGTTTAAGTATCTGTGGTTTGTGTTTGTGAAGTTTCTCCAATAAATCCGCAGTACAAGAATAAAGTATGTATAGGTGGTTCAAATACAAACTATTCAGTCTAAAAACTTATGTAAATCATATTTAGTTCAGTTGTGATTATTCCATCTGTTTTTATCATCTTCTGTTGCAATAATTTATCATTTTACATGGTGTAAATATGTAAATGAATCAATAGAGGAAACACATCTGTGGACTGTTAGTTAATAAAACTACATTCAGCAAGTGAGTTAAGTCATAATAATTAATTAAATTTCACTGCGCATATATGACTGTAATTATATATTTAGTGTGAATTTGCATAATCACATAATGGGATCTATATGATTCATGCTTTGCTGAGCATAGTCTGGATGCACAAATTACCAATTCAAACTAGGGCTGGTTATAAAGATATCACAGAGACATATTACTTTTTTCTTTTTGAGCCAGGAAATGATGTATGGGAAATCAAAAAGAAAAACTGAATTCTAAATGTAAGTTACACATTCTTAAAATACAACAGTATAGCTGATTGGAAGTATCTAGTTCTGATGTGGTCCTGGTTGTTTTTGTGTGTTGATGAGTAAGACTCTGAGAACACTCTGGCCTTTTGCTCTTGACAAGTGCTGTGTTTAGTAGCATTTGATCATGGGAAGAGCCATCATTCTCAAAAAGTGGTATATCAATCATGATGGTGTTTACTTGACTCACATCCTGTAATTAATTAATGGATTATTTTTAAAAAATGAGTGAATACAGTTACTTTAAGATCTTATCCTGGGGTGAAATTGTGCTAACAGGACATATATATATATATATATATAACTTTTTGGCATTTGCCAAAGTTTCCAGATGTTACATTTGGAAGAGAGGAGGGTTCTCTGTAAAATCATTGTGAGTATTGTCCCCTCCATCTCCTCAGAACTTAGACTGTTGACTCAAATTGCAGAATGATGACCTGATCTATACAACTCATTATAAATTGTATATGATAAAAGCTTCACTCTTGCAGATATATTCAAATATTGGAGAAGGAACATATCTTGAAAACAATAACTTGTAAGCAGTTGCCTGATTGGTGTTCTCTTTGGCTGTTGACATCTTAAATTCACATCTAGGCTATGTCCTTCATGCTTTAGCCCATTTTGGCATCCCATTCTACTTTTCTATCTCATATCATTTGTTCCCCTATTAATTGTTTAATCACCAGAAAGCTCCAACTAAACACAAGTTGAACATGTCATATCTTTTTAAAAAATAGGAAAATGATGTCATGGACTAAGTATTTGAATTTCTCAGTTATAGTCTTATTGGTTAATTCCACTGTAAAAAGAGGCTGTTTTTAGTACCATTCAGTAGAAGATGCTAAAATGTCATTAAAGCAAATCTGATGCACAGGGACACTTAACTCATATAGATACTGCATTTGTGTGAAATAATGACACATTACCTTAGTTGCCTTGTACTAATTTCTCCGTTATGTATTTTGCTGGTAGGTGAACAACAGGCAAAACCAGAAACTCAAAGAACAATTAGTTTTAATTCAGACTAGAAAACACACGTTTATTATTATCACCAATAAGTCTTTTTTGATACTTAAGTTTTAGACTCTTTTTGAGAAACATCTTTTTAAAGAAAGCCTTTTCAGAAATGTAAGGAAGGCCAGAGATGAAGCAAAATCTAATTAAAAGATTAAAATACTTTCTTGCCATGGGAACCAAAGGAAAAAAAAATGTGTTTTAAACAGGCCTGATTGAGGAGGGGGTCTCTGTAATTTAATGCAATTAAGATAAGTCAAAATGCTAGGCCAGTGAGTGTATTTAACAAATACCTAACTGTGACCATGAAGGCACATGATTTTAATTAATATGACATGGTTCTCCATGTGAATGTCAAATACCAAATCCCCATTTTTTCCCTGAGCTTCCTTGTTTGTGAGCAACTCTATTTTCCAGCTTTTTTTGCCTCAAGTTTTTAATTTTGTAATTAAATTTATTTTCAGACTTAGAAATGAAATTTTGCAAATGTACTATTGGATTCTACATGTCTCTCACCAGTTTTCTGTTAAAGATCCTCTGATATGGTAAAATCAGTGACCCCAGGGGATGATGCCATTGAGCAGTGTAGTTATTTCATACAGCAGCAAGTCTCAAAAGGGAAATAAGTTCACCGTAGGCATCAACCATATTTAATAGATATAGTTGTAAGTACATAACTCTATATATTTTGTCTTAGTTAGGGTGTCTATTGCTGTAAAGAGCATGCCATGCCAACTCTTACAAAGAAAACAAACATTTAATTGGGATAGTTTGATTACAGTTTCAGAAGCTCAATCCATTATCATCCAGTATGTGTTGAGCATGGAATCATGCAGGCAGAAGTGCTGGAGCTGAGAGTGTTATATCTTGTAGGCAAGAGGAAGTTGACTGACACACTGGACAGTATCCTAAGCATAGGAAAGCTCAAAGCCTGTTCTCACAGTGACCTACTTCCTCCAACAAGGCCACATCTCCTAATAGTGCCACTCCTTTATGAGTCATTTTTTTCAACCATTCATAATTTTTGTCATAGAAAGTGTAGACCTCATAGAATTATGAGCTGCTTCCAGTTAACTGTATATAGCTTCTGATGGTGTCCAGACAATGCTCCTTCTTACTGATTCCAATGTATGTTTCCATATCTTTGTTCTTTGCTTCAGATAACACTGCTTGTTCTGCTGTCTTTATTTGCTCTGAAAATAGTTGTGACTTCCTTTTGTTGCTATTATTTCTTATTTTTTAATTGATAGATTCTTTTAACTACTGCATTAGTTAGGGTTCTATTGCTGTGAAGAGACACCATGACAACAGTAACTCTTATAAAGACAAATATTTAATTAGGGCTGGCTTACACATTCAAAGGTTTAATGCATTATCATCATTGCAGGAAGTATGGTGGTGTGCAGGCAGACATAGAGCTGGAAAAGGAGCTGAGAGGTCCACATCTTCATAGGCAGGTAGAAGAGGGCAAGAAATGGGCTTGGTTTGAGATTTGACACCTCAAAGCCTACTCCCAGTGACACCCTTCCTCCAACATGACCACACATCCTAATAATGCCACTCCCTGGTGACCAAGCTTTCAAATGTAGGACTCTATGGGAGTCATTCCTATTTAAATCACCACAAACACCTCTACAGAAAACAGTCTTTTTGATTATTTTTATAAAATAGATTTTTACAAAAAGAAAAGCTTCACTCTAAGATATTCCACAGGATTTGATAGTCAAGTTTTATAGGGTTACAAACTAAAACATAACTATGTAAATAACAATTTCCCATACATTTTCCCTTAATCTCCATAGTTGTGGATTTCATCAATGTTTATATATGTTTGCACCAAATAGATGACAAATTCTTAATAATCATTTTATAATTGTTGGCGATTATAAAATATACATAACAAGGTAAATGCAGGGGACTAAACTGTACCATAAATATTAATGAATCTCATCCTAGAAGCTGCTGAGGGATATAGTCTTCTTTTCTCAGCCACGAAAATCTGTGTTGACTTTTGCAGGAGTCATACCCTGGTCCAGCTAGAGAGGAACTGAGGGTTGTTTTTTTTTTTTCAAAAAGGTTCTTATCTGTGTTTGCTTTCTCAAAGTTAAACGATACCCTAGAGACTTTCAAGGTAAGTGCTAAAATAACACATGAACCCTAGAAATGTTAGTGGAGGACCTCTGTGCCTGAAAGCTTCATCTTTTTAAATTACCTCCTGTATAACTTAGGGGATCTAAGATGCAAGAATGAAAATAAGGCAATTAAAAACAACTGCGTTTTTAAGCTTTAGGTATGATTTATCAATAGAGTTGTGCTGATTTGTCTTCTTGGATGTTTATTATCGGCTGCTACTGCTACAGCCATGACTCTTAGATGGAAATGTTAAATAATGAGGAAATAATTCATTTCAGTATTAGAGCTCCATTGGTGAGCATTATGCTTGGGTTCATTAAAACTAAATTGCTAAACTCGACTTCCTCTGTACTAATTAGTATGGTATAGAGATGTTCCCTTCAAACTCAAGAAAGAGTTCTCACTCATCTCTGGGACTCAGGGAAATTTTATTTCTCTGTTGACTTTTTACTGCATATTCAGTAAATGATCCCCTTGTGGTCTCAAAGAATTAACGTACCTCTTTAGCTGCCAAAATTACCTCCAGAGAGTATCTCAGAACTGTGGAAAATGGGGCTCTATACCTTTAAATAGGTTCAAGTAAGTTGGATGAAAGCCATAAGTCAGAAGTGAGTACAGCTGTGTATTATTTATGTGATGGGCCTATAGGCCATGGAGGACTTCAAAGACTCTTAGCAAGTAAACATCCAAGTCAGATTGGGTGTCTCCTTGTTTTACTGCTCAGAGGTTTTCCTCTTAACTCGGAAAGTGTTTCTCTCATCTCCTTTCTTTTTTTCCGCCCTGGGAGATGGAAGAGGATTGCAATCTCAGAGAACAGAGTTGTCTTAGTTCTGCTGCTGTGAAGAGACACCATGACCACAGCAACTCTTACATTTAATTGGGGCTGGCTTACAGTTCAGAGGTTTAGTCCATCATCATCATGGTAAAAATCACAGTGACAGGCAGACATGGTGCTGGAGGAACGGCTGAGAGTCCTTCATCTGGATCCACAAGCAGCAGGAAGAGACAGTGAGTCACTAGGCCTGGCCTGAGCTTCTAAAACCTCGAGTTCCACTCACCAATGACACACTTCTTCCAACAAAGCCACACCTCCTAGTAGTGCCACTACCTATGAGGGCCATTTAATTCAAACCACCACATTCCATTCCCTGGCTCCCATAGATTTATAGTCCTATTATAATGCAGAATGCATTTAATCCAACTTCAAGTCACCATATCTACACCACTCTCAAACTTGTTTAAAATTTCTGTAACCCCTGTAAAATCAAAATGAAGAAGCAGATCACATACCTCCAACAATGGTACAGGATATATACTGCCATTCTACAGGGGAGAAAGAGCAGTATAGTGTGAGTAACATCAAGACTCAGAGTCAAGCATACAAAAAGGAACATTCCACCACACACACACACACACACACACACACACACACACACACATACACACACACACACACACACACATACACACATACACACACACATACACACACACACACACATACACACACACACACACACATACACACACACACACACATACACACACACACACACATACACACACACACACACACACATACACACACACACACACACATACACACACACACACACACACACATACACACACACACACACATACACACACACATACACACACACACACATACACATACACACATACACACACACACACACACACACACACACACACACACACATTCAAGGCCCCAAACACACCAAGCCACATGCTATTCTGAGATTTGGAATTAAAATTAAGAATATATACCCTCAGAATATGCTTTTATTCCCATGGGTTTTCCTAGTTCTGGACCATTCCATTTTTTTCTGCAAATCTTTTATTATCATATTATCAGCACAGAAAACAAAGCAGTAAAAACTTTCTTGGAGTTTTCTGACAACAATATAACCCGTAACAACCCTTTCCTTTGGTGGGTGTGTTCCTATTGCCTACCTTTCTCTGAGATGCAGAATTATATATTTCTTGAGTTATTTGTTATTTAACAAAATTGCCTCAAATTTTGTTAAACATGCTTCATTTTGGATCATTTGCCAGCTACATTTAAGCCTTATTTTCCTTTCTAGAGTACAGTCTTATCACGGGCAGGCCATATGTTTTATAAGATGTTGATAGTTTTTACATCTTTCTACAATTATCCATGTACATATATGCTTAATAATTGCCTTCTTTTGATTACTGATGAGCCACTATTATTATGAAAATCATAATATACTGATGTGTGGATGCCTGAGCTCCCTTTCTCCACTGAATGTTATCCCCTGAGTCTGGTCTACATGAGGTAAGAAGTGATTTGGCCAAGAGCTGAGGCAATTGCCCTGTCAAATCTTACGAATCAGTTGTGATTTGATTTCTATTTCTTTGTATATAATATTCTTCTGAATAAGTGGCTCACACTGCATCATGATATTGTTACTTTGAAGGATGTAGCATCTTAGGATTTTCACAATTTGCCAAAAATATATTTTGTTTCTGCATGATCCTTTTTAGTCATGGAATAGAGCTTGTAGGTGATTTCAAGCAGGCTCACAACATTTATTGGGAGACACATTTGTTTTTGTTTTTTCTCTTTGTATCTGGCCTTAGAAATTATGAACATCCACGAATGGAAATAGTTTGTGTAATTTTCCCAAATGCTGCTGTTAGGCTTGCTGCTGCAGGTCCCTAAAATTTAAGTGAACAGAGATGGTTTAATATTTTCAGAGAGAGCTCTTTTGTTAAGTGGTTCAGTATTGATAAAGGTCTTTTCAAGCTGAGCAGGAAGGCCTGCTGAGACATCAGAGTAACTATTTTGATTTAGACAGGAAAGAAAGCAAGAAAATATTCTCTGATGGTCTCTTTGGATCTAGCCAATCAAGCAGATATTTATGGATTGCTTTCTGCGTGCTCAGAGAACCCCTAGACAAGTAGACGTTCAGTACAGAACAGCTAGCAAACCTTCTCAGAGAGAGAAGGGAAATGGGTAGGAATGTTTGCCAGATGCCTTCCATACAGTGTGTCTTTTAGTCTAATACCCAATGTCCATCTGACCTGGCAATCAGCAGGTTTCTCACACAGGAAACTTGCCTTGCTAGTGGTGGCTGTGAACATAGGTTATATCTGCTTGAGTGTTGGAAGCTTGACCTTGTGACCTCCCAGCATCTTCTGGGAAGCCTGGTGTGGAAATGCTCCCAGTTATGACAGAAAGCCCAAGTTCCAGCACAACCAGAGTTGGAGGCAAGAGCACAGACTTTTATGTACTGATTCCAGAAAGGGCAGTCTAGAAGGCTGTGTTTGTCATCAGGCCCTACAAGGCTCAAGTGAGGAGCTGGCCACTCAGGCAGAACAAGCAGCAACTACTACTAATAGCAAGTATAAGAGAATTAAATGGGGTGACTTTATGTTCTCAGACAAATACCTGCATGGTCCTTTCAGAAGAAGAGACAATAAAACTGGGAGAATATGAGCTAGGTGAAGGGAGAAAGGCCTCCCAAGTTCTGTCTGGCCATTGGCATGTGATGTAGAATTAGAGCTTGTCAGTGGTGATAGAGCTTTCTCGCTAGTGTGAAGAAGTTAAGCTTTTGGCTGTGATGTAGTTAAGTGGTAGGACACTAGACCCCCTCTGCCCAGAGAGAGAGAGAGAGAGAGAGAGAGAGAGAGAGAGAGAGAGAGAGAGAGAGACACAAATACATACCTGAAAACATAGACCCAAACACACACACACATATATGTACATTTTATTCAGAATGTGAGCTAAGGCAACATGAAAAGCAGTTCACTAGATGCTGGTGTGAATATAAATTAGACATAAGTCCTGCTTGTAGAAAGTGCAAGAAGTTTGAGATAAGAGATGAGAAGGCAAATCTTTAGGTGGGCTAACATCTTGTAAAGCTCTCAGAGACAGCCAAGTCCTTTGATGTGTAGACATAGGATGTGCTTGAGGCACAGTGCCTGCTACAGTATTAGATGTTAGAAGGACACAGCAAGGACAAGACAGAGAGTTAGCCGATCCATCTAGATCATAATGGCCTTTGCATGTTATGCTAAAGTATTTACAGTGTGAACTCTGGCAGATTGGAATCCAGTGAAGCATTAAGTAACAGGAAAGAAAATTTAATTATCATTTTAGAAATTTTATCTGTGTAGCACTAAGGTGTTAGAAGAAACACGGGAAGTTAGGCTTTTGGAAATGTTACAGAAATTCAAGCAGGACAGGATCACATCCACTGACAGAAAGCCAAGGTGTGTTGTGCTTTGGTAACATTCTGGAAATATGCAGAAAGTCATTTTTTTGGAGAAGAGGGAAATTTAATATCATGTTAAAGAGACAATTTCTCTACTTTCACCTGTCAAGTATCACCTTAGTAAGACCATGCACTGATTTGCAATTATCTGAGCAACTATTTATGTTTATATAAAAAGTAAGCTATAATGATAAAAAAATAACAATAAAATAATGGACATGTTTTAATTGTTTCCTTTATTTTTTTCTTATGTGTATGGACACAATAATGTTTAACAACACTAGTACATTTTTCTTAGGGTGAAGTCTCATTTTAACTATGCATTACTGAGAATTATAAATTAGTGAGCATTCAGAAAATTATTTAGATATTATAATTTTATTTCTTACTGAAATATATTTTAAAAGAAATTTGTGTGTGACATTTTAAGAGCAATTTTAAAGAAAATTATAAGACCCTTCATATATTATAAAAATATTATGTCCATTTTGGATGCACACAGAAAGTCTATACAGCCCAAGTCAGAAATGATTTTTTTCTAGTATAAATTAATTAAAATTTAGAGAAAATTAAATCTTTCTCCTTGAGATACATCTTTCTTCTATTTAAAAGACATATGTAGCAAGATAATAATGCAAATATTTTACATGTCTTTCAGTCATTTAGTGCTTATTACATGGTAATTAATAGGATGAAACTTTATTAAAAGACACTGATGTAACAGAATATATATCATAGTAAATTCCATGTAAGTGTAAACATGTTCATCAATATGTACATGGCAGAACTCAACTGATGAATTTTTATGACATCCTATTTTGTTTTATGTGTCTTTCTTTAGAAACATCAAGGATTTAACTGACTGTTTTAGATAGATTTTACATACCTAATGACATGAGAAAATAAAGAGCAGGAGCAAACACTTAAGTCACTTGATATGTCTGCCCTCACATGTCAAGTCTTTACCAATATTATCATTTGAATCTATCTGTATGTCATTCTATAAATTATGGGAACATGTGCAGAAATTATTCTCCAGTAGTTCTCAAACCAATAAATATAGTTAAGTTTAGACTCAGTAGTATATAAGGAATAATATTGAAGATTCTTGAAGAGCCTAAATTATCTTTATGATCAATAAAGCCTACCTTTCAAATTAATATAACAGATATAGTCATATTTCTTATTGTCATAAATAATTCCTTCAACCTTCACCTTTACAATATATGCAGAATTTCCAACAGGGTATAATTTGTCTTGTCTACTAACTCAGAAATTGCAGTGAGTCAATCATGGCATCAACTTGTGAAAATGGAAATTCAGTAGTAAAGAGAAAGTCTGAGTTGAGTATGGCACTGTTCCAAAACAGTCACATTGGGAAGTATTTTCTAAAGTTCAATGCAGGTCTCTCTCTCTCCCTTTCCTTCTCCTTCTCCTTCTCCTTCTCCTTCCCCTTCTCTCTCTCTCTCTCTCTCTCTCTCTCTCTCTCTCTCTCTCTCTCTCTCTCTCTCTCTCTCACACACACACACACACACACACACACAGAGGAAGGGTGAGACTGCATCTCAAACTGGCAGAAGGTGGTATTAATCACCCCTATGGTTTTGCTTTTGTTAATACAAAATGCTAGACTTAATGGGCCTAGGAACCAAGCCTCCTAGGCCCATTAAGTCTAGCATTTTGTATTAAAATCTGCTGAGACAAGGCAACATATGTAATGATTACATTTCCTGCATGGATACCTTAAGAGGCCATTGTATGAACATGTGAAGGTGGAAACTAAGCTGTATTAAAACTCCAGGTTGTTGAAGATGCCAAGACTGTGTGAGGCCCACTGAGAAACCATACAAGCATGGAGTGAAGCTGTCCTCCAAAAGAAGCTACACATGCTGTAGTTGGTGGAGGGGGTGAGGCTCATCAAGGCTATTGGAGCACCATTATTCATTTCTTTTGCTTCCTGACTGGAAAAAAGTGTAGCCAGCCTTTCCCCTCAATTGCTGCACTCCCTACTGAGATGAGCTAGCTCCTCAAATACTGAGCTAACTAAATTCTTCCTTCTTGAAGTTAATTATTACTGGGGATTTTGTCATAACAATGCACAAGTTCATAAAACAACGTGAGCCTTTCTTTAAACATTCTTAAGCTTTGTAATATCCACTGCCTTCATTTATCTTTTACAGAAGAATACAATAAAAATAAAGAGAGAAGGGGCAACCTGCATGTTTGTGTATATGTTTCTTAGTCCCTGATGGAAAGGATACAGAAACAAAAAATTAGATATAGACCAATTCCGAGAAGTGAAGAGGTAATCTTCAAGGTAAATGTGTCTCACAAAGTGATTGCTCCATGTGTTGTTTTGTTTAAGGTTCTTATTTCTCTCAAATGGTACTACCTGATGTGTGAAATGAAAGCAAGGAGCCAGGCATTTATCATCTTGTTCAAAGCACCCAGGTCATGGATTCTGTTTTTACTTGTCTCTGACTTAAGAACCCATGTTTTTATCCTCTCTTATTTTTGAGTAATTTTCTCTGTCTTTTAAGCTATGATTTTCTTAACTCACTGTTTAATAAAATTGTTTTATCATAGTCATAAACCTATAGTATTTTGGCTAATGCCTCGGGCAGCTTAGAGAGATGACTTTATAGCACAGATAGAATACATGCGTTCTGAATAATAAAACAGTATTTTCTGCTACAATTTGCACACATTACACTCTGCCCTTCACCAATGCTTCTAAGCCATGCCTCCATGAATATGGAGTAACTAAAAGGATTGTGAATGAGAGGGATTCCCAGGCTATCTAATAATGTCCTTTGAGGAGAAAATAGGACATTAAATCACCACCTAAGCATCAGTCTTTGCAGACACTGCAAAAACAAATCTGCAGAATTTAACTCAACACCATTTGCAAGTGTAGGAGGGAAGGACCACAACAGTATTTCCCCCATGTGATATTTACCTTCCTAATACCATTGCCTTATACGTCTTCCTAGTAAGGATTCCTGTCAATATCTCCATATTTGTTGGATATTTCAAAATAATCAAGACAAAGAAAATGTTTAACATTAGTTAATCACACTGGGAGCTGTGCTAAACATTGAGTATATAGTACTGAACAAGTCAGGATTGTATTTCAGAGTTGACAGACCTGTTCAAAGCACTTCCACCATCATATAAATGGCTTTCAAAACCACTTACAGAAAAGAACTATGGTGCAATGAGAATATAGAACAAACAACCATTATGTCTAAGTCTCAAAGGCAGTGGCATTTAATTTAAAGGCCAGACTATAAATTAATCAGAAAAAGAGTGCTAAAGATGGGGATAGAAGGCCAGGGTTCCAGGCATAGAGAGTGGCTTTGTAAATAATCAAAGTTACCACAAAGCTCACCATGAGCATAGAACTCCATCTGGGAAAGCAACAGCTCACTCGGGCCAGGTTTCAGCCGTGAGTCAAATTTACACAGTCTTCCTTCACTTATACCATAAAAAGATGAATATGTGCTTAAAGTGATTTTTAAAAGCTTCGGATGTTAAATTGTAAACATCATTTCACTGATAAATACTTCTGAAAAATGTTATGTTTTTTTTGTATAAGTAAATACTATATTCATGTCCAAAACATATTCATGTCTAATTCCTTGATCCATTAAATATTAGTCTTACATTCAAATCCTCCAAGCTGTCTAAATAAATACCCCCTTTGTAGCTGGTTTGTTTAAATAGGAGCCAAATATTAAATTTAGTTACCATAGTTCTTAAATCCCATTTATTTTCTAATAAACCCCCAGTATCCCATTTCTTGCATAATTTATTTGAAAGAAACTTACAAACCTGACATTATAATGCTATTTTTTCTGAATTAAAATATTCATTTCTGAAGGTAGGCTCATAAGGCTCTGGAAGCTTATGGAGCTTACAAGACTCAGGGGACCTTCCCTCCCCATGATTTTGTAAACTATGCTAGAGGTTGGCTTTTTGGTGAAACTGTAAAAAATCCCAGTGAGTTCACCAAGCTAGACTTGCGTAGAATCACCATTGGTCTATCTCAGCGTACTATCTAGTGTGAATAGGCTTCTTCTCAAACCTTCTAAGAAACTCATGACACCAGGTTATTTTTTCCCCAGGGTGTTGCCTATACTCATTTTTTAAAAAGGCCTTTGTTTCTTTGTTTTTTGTTTGTTACATGTTTGGTGTATGTTTACATGAGTGTTTTGGTGCTCCCATCCACGTATGCGCATGTGGAGAATATTGTACTCTATTACTCTCCACCTTATTCCCTTTAATCAGAGTCTCTCACCATTTATTCCATTTTGGGTATACTAGGTGGCCAGGAAGCTCACAGTATTCACATATTTCCACTCCCAGAGCTGAGTGTAGTCAGGAGTTTATGACCCTTCCAGATCAGCCTAGCCCCAATGTCTGGACCTGCCCACAGGTGCTTAGTCCCAAATAAACATGCAGAGGCTTATATTAATTACAAGCTGTTTGGTCAATGGCTCAGACTTATTGCTTGCTAGTTCTTACACTTTAAGTTAACCCATTATTCTTATCAATGCATAACCACATGGCTTGGTACCTTTTCTCAGAGCAGCGTTCTAATCCCGCTTCCTCTGCCTCCCCCTGCTGTCTGCTGCTCTGCTCTTATGCATTCTATAATTCTAGTTTGCTTGCCCGACCTCTACTTTCTGTCTAGGTAGTTGACCAGTCAGCATTTTATTAAACCAATATAAGTAACAAGTCTTTATAGTGTTCAAGAGCATTATCCCACAGACACTGAGGTCATCCCTACCATTTTAAAGCATGTGCTGGAGACTCAAGCTGCTCAGGCAAGCATAGCAAGTGCTTTTGCTCACTGAGCCATGACTCTATCTGAAACCCATGTTCTTGATCTAATGAATTGACTCTTCACGTTTTTCTTTAGTCCTTATGCTCCTTGAAAACTAATAGTTCTATCAGAAGGCTGGACTCAAGCCCAGTGCCATTTTATCTTGTTTAGAGTATCTCACAGTTGGAACTGTTCTCTTCTGACCGAGCTCTAGCTGCTCATGTGTAGTGGTACTCAAGTAAATCTGCATTGTCAGCTCTGTAGTTGACAATAGTGACAGGGCATGTGCTTTGTTTGTCTAGTGTCATTATGAAGATTTCACACTGAAGTTTGTGATGATCTAGTTGTCAACTGTTGGCCACTGTTAGTCTCTTTAGGTTGCTCTTTGTGTCCCTTTGACTTGATAGCATTTATAATGGTTGTTTTTCTTGTTTTGGGGGACAAATAAAAATGATTTCTGTTCTTGTGGGTTCTTGTGCTAAAGTAGGAATAGCTGTTTCTCCCTATCCTGCTACAAATTAGAAGAAAGTTTTTACCAAGATTTAAAACCTTTATTACATATTTACATTTCTTTAAAACTTTCTGTTTTATACAAATGGAGATCAGTCTATATCTTCCTTAAGTTTTAATAATTTTGTAAGGATATTTGCATTAAGAATTACCATTACAATATGAATAGTAAATAATTCCTAGTGTTGGTGCTTTATAACAGTAATGCATATTGCTACATGTTTTTCTCAAAGATTATACTAATTTATGAAATTATTCTATAATCCTGTCAACATGATATTATTTTTTCATTAATTAAAAGCAAAAATGGATACTATCTTACTTTACTTTGCCTTTAACTAATAAATAATATGAATGTTTTTGTTTGTTGTTAGAAGTGAGGCAAATTTTATGTTAATTGTATTTCGTATGCATCTATGCCAGTGTCTATTATACCTGTCTACTCTTCGCATTCATCTGTGAACCTGGTCATCATGCATCCCTGTGTCTATTTCTATGTCTTCACACTGAATTCCTACTCTCCCAGTGTTACACTGTTTTATAATATAGCATCTATTTCAGAAAGATTTATTCATATGTCTAGTTATTGTGTTATGTATTCTATTCTATTTTTCACTTTGATCATTAAACATTAAGCTATGTTATTACTATAATAAATCCATTGTTCTTAACAACTGCAGACTCATCTGTGATGTGCCATTGCCTATTCCTTTTACCTGTGATTGATTTTCAGAATATCTCCAATCACTAGTCATATATAAAAGGCACAAAGGATGCTCTTGTTCATATTATATGTAGGTCTTTGTGTGTATTTTTCCCTATAATTCTGATTATGTTGGTAATTGCTTGATTAAATAATGCTTCATGGTTTCCTTCTATAAGGAGTACAGGTAATTTATATATGCAGATATATATCCTTAGAAGCTCTTGATGGTGGAACTTGTCATGAACAAATGTGTCTTATTTCACTGCTGTAATTTCCATTTTGTAAATAACAATTTTTCAGCATTTGCAGTATGTGCTAGTTTTGGATGTGCTTCTGACAGTGTGTGTGCATGCTTGTGTGTGTGTATATATATGTGTGTGCATGTGTGTGTGTCTGTGATGTGCTTAAGTGCTTGTTCATAGTCTCTATGTTTTATAAAAATATTTTTTGAAAGATTATTATTATTTCTCCCATTTTTTCCAGTTCTACCCCATTAAAAATTGTAGCTACTATTTAATATACTTTTTCATGATCTGTAATCTTAGATTTTCAAACACATTAACCAGTTTACTAAAGTTCCCCAAGTGCTAATTTCTAATCTCTTATAGCTGCTCCTAAACTTGTTTTTATTATAAGTTTAATACTTCTTCAAAAAGAGCTTTAGTAAGGAATCTTATGTATCTAATGTAGAAAAACCCATTTTTATTGGGTACCTACCTACTGATATAGACTGCCATCAAAACAGGAATTAGGAATTATATTCTCTCTCTCTTTCTCCCACTGTATTGGCAATAAAAAAAGTTGCCAGTGGATTAGAAGGTAAAGTGTAGAATTAACCAAACACTATGTTTACATTTTCACTCTAATCCATTCTCTCGTTGTTTCTCCAGCTCCTTCAGCAAGCTTGGTCTTTGGATGAGGCTGAGTTTGTCTCTGCAGTGCATTCCTATCTGCAGTTATCCCAGAGCTAACTTTCCGAAGGAAGACAAAAACTCAGTGTTAAGTTGCCATATGGACAGGAACCAGAAGTTTCTTCCATGTTGAGTAAATATTTTTCAGAAACTGATGTCCTGTTTTGTAAGGCATCTGTTCATTCTTTTGCGTATTTATCCTGCAGGGTCTGATTTATACAAACTCTACAATGGATATTGTCACCTTTTATGCTATTTTAACATAAATATTTGTAATGTAGATATTAAAAAATCACTTCACCTTTGTCCTTTGTATACTGCTGTTGAATATGAAACTTTCAATCATTATATCATTTTCTTTATGATATTAAGCATTGCCTATACTTAGTATTATTAAAGGAGAGTTAAGAACATGTCAAATGTATGAAAATATGATATATAGTATACATACATAAGTGTGAAAAGAATATGTATCAACAACTAAAAATATGCAATGAATCCTAACACCAAATTATTACTTACAAAAATTTAAAAGATTAAAAAATAGGGTATCTGATGGCAGTTAAGCTCGGTACCAATCTGTTTACAGGAGATGGCCAGATAAGGCTATGTATCTGCTGTTGCTTTGAGTCTCAGTGTCTTCCTTGTACATTCCTTTGTGCCAGGTTTCTACCTGACCCCAATCACCCCCCCCCCCCCCCCCCGTCCTGCAATCTTAGCACCTTTATCCTCTGTTCCCTGGCCTGATCATTCATGTTCCCATTCCAACTGGCCATCAGTCCACTCATGAAATCTCTTCTATTTCCTCTTCCCAGGGTGATCTGTTCCTCCCACCCGTGAATCTTTTTTATTACCTAGCCCCTCTGGGGCTGTGGAATGTAACATAATGATTCCTTACTTTACAGTTAATTTCCACTTAGGAGTGAGTACATACCATGTTTGTTTTTCTCAGTCTGGGTTATTTTACTCAAAATAAAACCTCCTTGTTCCATTATTTGCCTTCTAATTTCCTAGCTTCATCTGAAAACTGATGAAAACAGATGCACACCCACAGCCAAACATTAGGTGTAGTTCTGAGAATCCGCTGAAAAGAAGGAGAAAGGATGGTAGAAACTAGGGGAGTCAAGAACACCACACAAAAATTCAAAGAATCAACTAACCCCAGGCTCATTGGGGCTTACAGAGACTGAACTAAAAACCAGGGAGCCTGCATTGGACTGACCTAGGCCTTCTACTTGTATCTTACAGAGGCATAGCTTGGTCTACTTGTGGGAACAGGGCTCTCTATGACATTATTACTAGTTGTAAGCCCCTACTCCTCATACAAGGTCGCCTTGCTCAACCTTAATGCACTAGGAGTTTAATCTTCCTGCAACTTGATATGCAATGTTTTGTCAATACTCTTGGGAGACCTACCCTTTTCTAAACAGAAAAGGAGAAGTGGATTCCAGGAGTGGAGGAGAGGATGGAGAGTAAACTATGCAGGGATGTCAAACAAACAAACAAACAAACAAACAAGAGAAATTAAATTAAATTAAATTAAAGAGAAATTGTTGCAATAACCAAAGTCTTCGATCTGGAATGTTTTACATAGGCTCATATGTTAAAAGCCTATTTAACTGGGCATTTTGGGTATGTGGTAGAGCCATTAAGAAGTCGTGGTCATGGTGAAATGCCTTTGAAGTGGGTTATCTCACCCCAGCCCTCTCCTCTCTCATTTTCTCATTATTATGTGATAGGTTTTAATCTCCCTCATGCTCCCCAACATGATAAAGTGACTCACGACAGTCACCAAACAAGAGGGTCACCTAGTAACCTACTTCTTTATGAGTGGACTCTCTTAGGTTAGAAAGATAACTATACTCTACCATCTATGTTAGCATTTTGAATGCATCTAAACGTTTTTCATAGTTAAGTTTACATATTATTTAGCCTCCTTCAGTCTGAATTTAAGAATCTGCTAAATGATCATAACACAATTGTAACTAGATTATAAAATATTTTAGATTTAAGAAGAATCTCATCTATGAATTGCAAGAAGATGAGCAGTAACACAGAAGGAAATTACTAACTGCTTGGGGAAGAGGAGGAGCTGAGGGGACTTCTAAATTAGTCCGTGTTCATCTTCTAAAGAACTATAAGATACATAGAAAGAATAGAAAAAATCTCAAAATGTTCTGATTCACTAGTGCAAAAATGATAGAGGAATACATATAATCTTTCAATGATTGCAGGTTCACATAGTGTGTTCAGATACTACTCTGATTTCCATGGTAACATCCAGGATTACAGAAGTTCATATACACTCACTGTGCCCATAGCTGTTTAACACTGATGTTTAAGCTTTTCATTGGTTAAAAAAGTAAATCAAGGATCAACATTCTTGTAGAGCTAAAATGTGTTTAGCTCCTAGTACCAGAAACTCTATGGTGATTAAACTGAGAGAGACTTATTTTATTAGACATTCAACAGTTTGTAGGTCTGTTACAGCTGGGATAGTGGCTCTGCTTTATTCAGTATCTCAGAGGCCAGCAGTACCCTCTATTCCAATGCTCTGCTTAGATGCTGCCATCCTTTGCCCCATCTGTCATGGCCCACCACCACTTTGATTATGTTCCAAGCAGTTGGATATAGGTAAGGAGGTAATAAAGGACACTTCCACTTAGGAACATACTGTAAAGTATGTCTTAATTGAAATTCTCCTACTAATCCAGGCATGGTGGCACAAACCTATAATCTCAGCACCAGAAGGTGAAGGCAGGAAAATTGCAACTTTGAGACCAGACAAGTCTTCAAAAATTTTGAGAAACTCTGGATAAAAACAGTTCCATTATTGTTATCAAGGGCAAGAGGGGCTTGAATTCCCATTCTGTATGGTCAAATACTAAGTTGGAATTTGGTTTTCAGTTCTCTGAGAGTAAAACAGAAGAAGAACACTAAGAGTGGACAACTATTAGCAGTTTCTGAACATTAATTGTGTATTGGCTTGTAATTCTGATCAAATCCCCAACTGCCATTTTTTAAATTTAATTTTTATGTTACCCCCTATTCCCTGCTAGTCCCAAGGATTAAATCCAAGGGTTTGGACTTGCTTGCGTAGCACTATCACTGAATTGTATTTTCAGGCATTTCCCTTCCCTTCCTTTTCATTTTCTTTCTTCTTGTTTTTTTAGTTTGAGACAGAGGTTTGCAAAAATACCCAAGGTACCATTGATCCTCCTAAGTACTGGGATCATAGGCATGTGCCATGATGTCAAGCTGTATCTTTTCTTCTTTTATTTATAAATGAATTATTGTGTTGCTTCAACTAAACAATTAGACATTTCTGAAATGAATATGTATTTCTGGAGAACTTTGCACAAACATCTGTTTTAGTTAGGGTTTTTATTGTTACAATAAAATACGACATAAAAGCAAGTTGTGGAGGAAAGGGCTTATTAAGCTTACATGTCCACATTGCTACTTGCTTCCCTTGGCTTGCTCAGCCTACCTTCTTATAGAACCCAGGACCAGCAGCCCAAGGATAGTACCATCCACCATGGGCTAGACTCTTGTCGCATTTCTCTCAATCACTAAATGAGAAAATGCCTTACAGCTGGATCTCATGGAGGCATTTTCCCCTCCAGTGACTCTAGCTCAAGTTAACACATAACACCAGCCATTATACCATTAATAACTATAAAATATGAAGTGTATTATGTAGATTGTAGTTCACAATCTGCAAGCTAGACCCACTCTATTGCCTTTTAAATGAAAGAAAACCAAGTTCACCATTATTGGGTAGAAAACAACATTTCAACTACAGCACATGTTTGAATATCTGTCGAACGCCTACTGTACTTTCACAGGTTGGTGAGACACCATTGTTTAAAATAGTAAGATCATGCTGCTTTTGTTTCTTCATGTACAAAAGGGAACAAGAGGTAACTAATCATACAAACAAGTGTGATATTGGGACTAATTGCTGGGAAGAAAGTTAAATGGTGTCACAAGAGTAAAAACCAGATATACCCAGACAAGGGAGACACCAGAGAAGTGACAAGTGAGCTGTGAGCTACAGGATGCGTCATTTGCAGAACAGACATCTTAAGGAGCCTTTTTGTTGTGTTTCTCTCTGCCCCTTTTCTTATCCAGGTCTACTTTCTGTTCCCTTTTCTTCTCCATCGTCTTTCTCTCCTTCCTTCTTCCCACATTGGATTCTTCTTGCGTTCTTATATGAATCTTTTCTTGTTACAGACATGAAACAACACATGGTTTTCACTGACAGAGCATTAATCACCAAAAACTCTTCCTAAGCTCAAGTGATGACTCAAAGAAGCTCCGTCCTTGAGGCTCTCTGTGGAGTATGTAGGCAGCTCTGACCATCTACTCTTTGCAGTAATAATTACTGCTCATATAACTTTGTATCAGCCTCCTGAAGACTGTAAGCTTCAAAGACTTTCTGATTTCCTTCCTGGGCCTTATAAGCCTGGCTCCTGCTTCCAAGAGAGAGTGCTTCAGCTCAGAGGAATTATACACACAGCATATCCCCATCCTTCCTTCCTCGCCTTTTGATTCTCTCTCTTACCTCTCTCTCTTTACCTCATCCTGCCTCTTTTTCTTTCTTGTCTTGTAGATACCTTGTACGTATGTGTGCCTAGAAACTTAAAAAGGGTCAGGTCATTATGAGGAAAGTAACTTGACTGTAAGTCCAGGCTTTTAAAACAGCTTGTCTAAAGTTATGCTCCCTGTAAATTAAAAAAAAAAAAATCTTGAAGACAGGCATCATTAAGAAGTAGGATAGAATTAACACATATGTTCCTAAACTATTTTCTCCAGATAACTTTTACTTGTGTTTTCATCTTTGTTATAATAATAGAATTTTGCAGTTCAACATCTATGACTCTCTTAAAATTTAAAAAAAACAATTCCTCTGTTGGGTCAATGCACAATGTTTGTATTTTCCTCTTTTGCTGTTCCTCAACTCATCTCTCTGCCTCCTGACTTGTTCCTTATCAGTGCTGTCACTATGGATACCACAGCTTTCTCCACCTTAGAATAAGGAACAGCTTATCTGACATCATAACGATAGAGAGTAGGGATCAGTGGCGCCTTCTGTTTGAGCTGGAGTTCCTTGTGCCTCCTATCTGGGTATTGATCTCTGTTTCTACTGACTTTGTATCGGTTCTTTCTGTATCTTGCAGGATATGTATTATATATTTTTAGTAGAGGTGTCCATATTAATTGTTCTCACATAGCCTATCAAAAGATCTTAATTTTATACCCAACCCTTCCTGTCTTCATGCATTAGTGATATGCCAGATTCAGAGAGCCCTCAATTTGATTAGAGTTTTGAAGTTACCCTTTATCCTTTTACCAGAAGATCACGACATTTCTGGTGAACTTGCTAGCTTATGCTGTCTTATGTAATCCCTTGATCCTCCAAATGCTATGTACAGGTTGAGAGAAAACAGAAAGCTGTTTCAGACCCATTAATTTGACCTGATCACTCAGCAATTTCTATTTGATTGCTCATGCTTAATACAGTATCACAATAACGTCTTAGGCATCTCATATGTGCTCTCTTTGAAGGTTTATGTCCAGGTACATAAACAATAGTTTTCTTATTCTGGAATTTGGTCAACCTATTTGCATATTTTTACAGTTATCATCTTCTCCTTTTCTCGACCTTGCCCATATAACTCTTGGACTATATCAAAGAGTTGTATGTGATAGAACTCTCTTGTAAGATTCATTCTCATTATTGTAAGACAGAGACTGTCAGTTTCTTCTCACGACAAAACCATAGTTGTCTTGTACTTATCCACAGAAACAAATACTAAACCCATATATGTTTCTTAAAATATTTTTATAATATTTTATGCAATATATTTTGATCACCAAAAACACAGATGACAGCCTGTTCTCAAGGGAATGTGGAGCAAGGGGAGCACTCTTCTATTGCTGGTGGGAGTGTAGACTTGAATAGCCACTTTGAAAATCAGTTTGAATGGTCCTCAGAAAACTGAGAATCAATCTACCTAATGACTCAACAATACCACTATTGGTCACATACCCAAAGGATGCAAATTCTTACCCAAAGGGCATTAGCTCACCTGTTTCTCAGCAGCATTGTTCATGACAGGCAGAACCTGGAAACAATCTAGATGCCCCTCAACTGAAGAATGGATTTTTTAAAATGTGGTGCATCTACACAATAGAGTACTACTCAGCAATAATAATAATAATAAAGGACATCCTAAATTGTGCAGGTAAATAGATGGATCTGGAGAAAGCATCATCCTGAGTGAGGTAACGCAGGCCCAGAAAGATAGACATGATATGTACTCACTCATAAGTGGATTTTAGACACAAAGCAAAAGATAACCAGGCCACAATTCCAGCAGCTAGGTAACGGGATAGTTAAGAGAGATATCCATGAATCTTTCTGGGAAGGGGAAATAGAGAAGATCTCCTGAGTAAATTGGCGTCATATGGAGGAGCAAGCAAAGGGATGTGAGAACAGGTCATGAGAGGAGATGGTTGAATGGCAGGAGTCACAGAGAGTGAGAGGGTGAGAACAAAGAAATGGTTATCTTGACAGAGGGAGCCACTGTGGGGTTGGAGAGAAACCTGGTGCTCAGGAAACATTCAAGAACCCACAAGATGTCCTGACTAGGACTCCAAGCAATAACAGAGAGGGTGCCTAACAGGACTTTCCCTATAATCAAATGAATGACCACTCTAATTGTCATTATCGAACCTTCATCCAGCAACTGATGAATGCAGAAGCAGAGATCCATAGCTAAGCACTGGATTGAGCTCCCAGTCTAGCTGAAGAGAGAGAAGAGATTTCATCAGCAAAGACAACAAGATCAAGAGGAGGAGACCCACAGAGATGGCTGGCCTGAGCTATTGGGAACTCACTGATTCTGAAATAATATTTGAAGAACTTTAGTGGAAAAAACTAAACCCTCAGAATTTAGAAGACAGTCAAACAGCCGGGGCAGTTTGTGGAGCCTCTTGCAGTAGGATCAGATTATGTTCTTGTGCATGAACTGGCATCTTGGAGCCCATTCCCTACAGAGGAACACATAACCCAGCCTTAATACTGCGGTGAGGGACTTGGATCTACCTCAAATGGATATGCAAGATTGAAGTGACCAACCTTGGGACTCCATATCCTCCTTGGGGAACAGATGGGGAGATTGGAGTAGGGGGAGGCTGAGGGAGGACTGGGAGGGACTGGGAGGAGGGAAGAAAGGGCAAGTAGTGGTATACATGGAAATAAACCCTTATAAATAAGTAAAAATGGAAAGAAAAGAAAACTGAAAAAATTCTCCAAGGGTCTAGTGAGATGGCTAAGAGCATTTACTCCTCTAGCAGAGAACTTAGATTTGGTTCCCAGCATCCATATTGTGGTTCTCAGTGTCTAAAATTCTTGTTCCAAGGAATACAATGCTTCTTCAGACCATAGTACTACACACACACAGAGTTCACATATGTACAGACCCACATATATACATCAAACAAGCAAACAAACAAATGAATAAATGATTAAAAATAAAAGAATCCTGAAGTAAGACAGAGCGGGAAGCAGGTGTCCTAGAGAGTGTGGCTGGACAAACTGATGATATAAGATCCTCCTGGATACGTGATAAAAGTTACTTTATTGAGAACATTTTTATGTTGAGATAAATGATTTCTTCTCATTTCTCTAATTGTATCAAATAACAACACTGTCACCTCCACTACCACTAACGCTAACTCTTCTCTTAAGGGCATCTGGTTACATTTTATTTCAACCTAAAAGTTGATGTCTTCACTGTCAGGCAGGAAGTATAGAATAAGAACTGATGTAGGATCCTGGGGATGATCAGAGTTGACAGTACAGGGGATTTATACCTAGAGGATGATCATGTCAGCTATGTGTGTTCCCCTTTGCCTACCTGCTGCCGACACACTGTCACCACTGCACACAACAAATAGAAGGAAGCAACCAATCTTAGCTGCAGAATGCACGAGTAGCTTATAGGCTTCCAGTCATCTTTTGTTTTTAGAATTTTAGAATCAAGTGATAATCTCTGCTGACTGCAAAGTACAGAAGATGACAAATAGAGGGACCACATTTCAACATGCCACTGTGGCCTGAGCTGTGACCCTTTCCTTCAAGTCACGTGTTATATGATAGGGTGCTATTATCAGTGGAGCAAAGGGTAGAACCGCAAACTGATTATTTGTTCAAGAGAGTTTGCTTCATTTACTTTTTTTTTTGTCTGCAAAAGTCAAATACTGAAATTGGTTTTCTGTCTCCTATGAGGTGTTTGCAGGCTCTGGAGCAGCACACCACCTCAGCAGAACCCAAAGCATTAGCCGTTCCAGTGTCAGAGTAAATTTTTTCGTTCTTGGTGAGAGGATGTCTTGGAAGCAGCCTAATGAGACTGCTTGTCGATGCTCTTTACTTCCTGTGTTTTTAAAGAGTGGTTAATGTGCATTTAAATAACAAATTTAAATTGTTCAAAAAATCCTAGAGCAGTTGCATTTAATGAGGACACATTTTGAAAGGAGAGAAAAGACAAAGTAACATTTTCAAGTTTCAGATATTTTTCTTAAAAAAAAAAAAAGTATTGTGCAATTCAGATTTTTACACAAATCCAAGCATCTGTGCTCCAATCTGAGCTTTGGTTTTATTTTAGTTATGGTGTTGGATAAACCGCTTGATATAAGGCTCAGCTGTCTATAGCTAAGATTTGAATAGATGTTATTTGCCTTTCTGTGTTTTGCTGTACACTGCCAACTTGCCTGGCTACAGGAATGCCAGGGCTGTAACCCAGTGAAGTTTGGATCTGTAGACAGAATAAAACAGAGATTTCTCCCTAATGTGACCGAACTTCGGTTAGCCCACTGAAAGAACGGGCATAATTAAAGGGTGCCCCCCTTGCAAGTTAAGACTGAGGTTTGTTTTTGCTGGTCTTGCTTTCATATTTCTGTGGAAATTCTAGTTTTTCCTTAATGAGCCTTGAATCTTCAGATCTCTTGGTCTCATCAGACTTCGTAATAATGTCACCAATTCTGAAGAGATTTCGTCTGTCTCTCTGTTTTCCTTTCATTGATATTTAAAATAAAAAACAAACCTGAGAACTGAATGGCGTATATGCTGGTGACTTTTAAGCACTGATTTTGTAGATAAAGACTATCTCTTTGCTGCTGCCATAAAGCTATTCTGTAAGGTTCCTTCGTGTTTGCTTTTCAAATTGACTATTTCTCCATTTTCTAAGAAAAGGATGGTGAAGGGTCTTACTGTATCACACAGGTATCCAACTTCTTTAAGCTGCCTTTGAACATAAGCACAGCCCACAGATTCCTAGTTAACAACTCCTTGTTATAAAATGAAAGGTCAAAAACTATATAATTGCCTAATTTTACTACGTTTTAAAAAATGTTGAGATTGCATTTTATTTTAGTGCCATCTATTTTATTGCCTTTAGGTTTTTTCTGGCTGATCCAGTCTCATCCTAGGAAGAGCCTTTTGCTTGGAAATTGGTCAGGTGTGCATCTTGGAGTACTTTTCTTTCATCTTTCCAGGAAGCTGCCATGTGACATGTCTTGTTTACATTTCTGGAGAACATCAGCAGGAATTTGGGTCTTTGTGTTTGCAAAGAAGATGATGGCACAGGTCAGACATATAATTACTTCAGAGCCAAAAAAGTAAAAAACATGCCAGAATTTTATTCCGCATCATTTTTCTTTCTTTCCTTTTTCATGAATTATGCAAAATCATCATATACTTAAATAGAAAGCATGGTCATCCTGTTAGTATAGTACCTTTCTTCCAAACTTTCTTTTCTTTGAGGTGTAAAGGAAACTATTATTCTTTTACACATACACATTTGGCTATTGTAGTTATAATTAGAGTCTGTGTTTCAGAAATATTTTTAGGTGCCATTGTCCCAGATTGTTCATTTTAACTGACTGATGTCTAAACATGTATCCTTTCATTAAATTATGAACAAGTAAAATAAGTCTTTTTTTTTAAAAAAAATATAGGAGACCTAGAAAGTTCTTACAAAATCCTAAAATTGAGAATTTTTATTTCTATTTTTAACTTGGACATCTTCAAAATAAGTAAGAAAAAGAATGCTATAATTAAAATTTAAGAAAAATGCTGGTAGAGATATTGGTTATGCACTTGGTAAGTACCCAAAGCAAAACAAAAGCTAGGGATTTGTTCAGACATTTAGAATGAGGTGTACCTCTCACTCAAGTATTTCTCTAAAGCCATCTAGTCCTCTTGTGCTTCTTCCCACTCATTTCCTTTTGAATTTTAGTAATCAGTTCATAGCTATATCTTGCTTTATTAGTGTAAATGTTAAGAACACACCACTTTATTACTAAGTAAAAAATAACTTATAATAGTGCTGACATGCCATTTTCTTAGCCTTTATAAATGATTGTCTTTGAAAACAAATCTGTATATTTACTAAGACTTGTTCTTGACCAGAAAAATTTTACCAGTGTTTTATTTAAGATAAAATGAAGTTAAGATAATAACTGAAGAAGATTAAGGTGAAACAGTTCAAAATTAGGCTACACTTAGCTTCAAAGTAGGTCAACTGTCACCTTGTTCGTAGAGTTCAGATGGCAAGGCCAAAGGATGTTGGAGGCTACAACATCACAGATTAAAATGCTCACAATTAAGCTGTGGCAATAAAGAAAGAAATACAAAGGAAATGGTCACCACTAGTTTAAGAAATAGGCTTTCTGTCCTGAATGTTGCTTACTCTTCCTCAGTTTTACCCAAGACCTTGTACGATTCTCATAAACTCGGGGCTATTAAAGGCAACATGTGATGGTCATTTTTTTGGACCCATTTTCTTTCCCTTTTGATATCCTACAGAATTTTGGCAAGTTCTTTTGAAAAATATTTTTCAAAATGAAAAGATTTAAATGATTTTATTTGCATTTAATTTTTTTTGAGAATTACATAATTCTATAGGTTATTTACAATCTTCTTTTTATCTACCTCTATATGTGTCCCCCTGGCTCCCCCTCCAATTCATGACCTCTTTATTTAATTATTATTGATACATATTTGTACATGTACACACACACACACACACATATATGGCTCTTACAATTGTTCTGTCCCTTTTTCTAGGACATTTCCTGAAGCTTTAGGTGCAGGAGTTTTGTTATAGATGTGTTAACTGGGGTTACCGACCCAACCCCAGTTGTTTTGTGGATTTTGACCAGTTGTAAATTTCTGTAACATTCTCCATCTGCTATAACAAGATACTTCATTAATGATGGTGAGAGTTACATTTTATCTGTGGATATAGGAATAAGTATTTAATATTGCAATTTAGATTATGCTAGTTTAGGAAAATGGCAGATCCTCCTCTAGAGTATTGGCCTCACCAGGCACAGGTGGTTGGCTAGGTTTATAGTACCAGGCATGAATTGTATTCTATTGAGCAGGCCTTTAATCTAACTAGACAGTTGCTAGCCCCAAGAAGGAAGTGCCATTATTGCTTGGTCTTGACAAGCTTGTCATTCTTGTGGTTCATGGGTTTTGTAGTCAGGTAGGATGATTTGTTGTTTTGCTTCCTTGGCAGCTTGCATAACATCTTCTGGTACTGTGAAAGCTAGTCCTCAGGAAGGGTGCTTCTAGGTCAGTCCCAGCTCTATTTTTCCATGTCTTGTGCCTAAAGTGTGTGCATCTTCAACTTTAGAGTTCTACCTTCAAATTCTGGATAGCAACCAACGGCAATAGCAGTAGCTTATACTGTTTTAGGAGTCTTTTGGACATCCCTTTTGGTAAGTGCCTTAACCATTCTATAGCTCAAGTCCTTTTATTGTGTGGTGGGGATAATAACAATTAATGGATAGTAGTATCTTTATAACAAGGTTTTTATATAGATTAAAATAATCAATATAAGTAAAAGCTTTGGTACAAGAGAACGATCTCTAAGTGTTAAGGAGTATAATTTTTATTATTAAGTTTTTATAGGGAAGTTCTACTACTTTAATAGGCAGGTATGTTATATACTTTTACTTGAAAGGTGAATTCTGATATCTGCAGTTGAGAAAGTTGGAAAGAAGAAGTCAATGCTCCTGCCAACTCAGATCCAGTCTTGAGATAGTGTAACCTCTGTCACTTTAATGATCGCAATGTGACGTGTGTGTGTGTGTGTGTGTGTGTGTGTGTGTGTGTGTGTGTGTGTGTGTGTATGTTGTGTGTGTATATGGGGGGAGAAGGTCATAGAATAAACGTTGCTACAGGATAAACTGCTAAAAAACTTTTCCCCAACATCTCTTCTAGGATGAAACAGGGTCAGTCTTGTCAGTGTAATCATTATTGTTTCCCCTTCTGGATGCCACTCAGTCGAATTTCCTTTCATTTGCAGATTATATCAGCAGATCGATACTGTTAGCAAATTGAGTCTGATGAGGTCTTAGATTCAGAATTATCTTTCCTCCAATGAGCACATCACTATCAAGTGGCTCCTGCTGGTGCATACAGATGACATGAATTTCTCTGTGTTTTTGCATGCCACTTTGCTAGACTCGGGAATTTAATCAGCTCTTTTGTTCTTTATATAATTAACTATTCACTGCAGCACTGCCAAGATCTTAATGATATTTTCCAACAATGCAAAACACACCAAGAAGTTACTTTTCTTTGTGTGTGAATTCTTCTTTTGTCTGTATGTCAGCAAGCATTCAGTCTTTGTGAAGCTGTGATGGGCACCCGCTTCTATTCTCATGTCTCTTGTGGTTCCTTCTATTATACTACGATCATAATTTTCATTTTCTTCTTCCTGAAGTAGATTTGAAACAAGCCAGGACTTATCTGGCTTTTACTCTAAATATTCAGTACCTGGTATATAAGGAAGAATTCATTCTTATTTACTGAATGAAGAAATCATTGGACAAATGTCTGTAAAATCCCATGCCCCTAAAGTTTAAAATGATTTGCAGCTTAGAGTTACCTACATCTAGGTATTCCAAACCTAGTATTTCAAGGCCACAACTGTATTAATTCCAATGTGATCTAACCTCTATTATGATCCTGTAGCCTGAATTCAAGCATCCAGAACAGTATACTTACTGCTGATCCTGTATAAAAATTAGTGAATGAATATGTTAGCTTAGTCGCTTTAGCTCTCTATCTTTACATTCCTAAACACAATTGTTGAAAAAAAGATTCTTTCCAAGGAGATTCACTTTTGTCTTTGGTAACACGCATATATAGGCTACTTTATGCCTTTTATATCAATATTAATCATCAAACAAGGCTGGACAGAGGTGTGGTGACACACTCATTTCTTTGCAACATGACATTTACAGGGACATGATCCATTGGGTTTTCCTCTGCCCCCCCCCCAATTCCTCTGCCACTTTGTGTTGGTTGATTCAACAGCGGTATTGATGAGACAAAGTACAAAATTGCATACTTAAATCAAGTACGTGATTGAGGCAGATACACTTTTTACCCTGGAAGCCTCATTTCGGCTGATTACTCTCTTTCAGCAGAGGAGACTTTGCTCTTCCTCTGGAATGTCTGCTTACTTTGGGAGGCTTCAGTGCATAATGAAAGAAACTGGAGAAATGAGGTAATACGGTATGAGGGGATGACTCTTCTATTAAATTATCCATTTTCCTAATTGAGCTCTATTCTATTATTATTGGGGTGGGTGTAACTTAATATAAATTCCTAACTCTGTGCAGCTAATTTAACAGAAGTAGGTTTTATTGTAGAAACTGAAGAGAGTTCATTGCTAGTTGAATTTCCTTTGATGTCATTTGGTGTTATTTGAATTTTTTTTCCAGGTTAAATGTAGGATGACTTTAGGAACACAAGAAATAAATCAAATTAAGCCTTTATACTTGAACGTATTCCTAGTGGATATTTGGCACTTAAAACCTTTCATCTAAAGTCATGATCCTATATTTGTTTCCTTCTATTTGTTTTGTGCCAAATTCTTTTCTAGCACTGTTGTATGGTTTCTTCCTAATTTGTAAAATGTCTTAGGAGTTGTTTCTAGATATTCTTCAGTATATAATAATTAATACAGTCAAGATGTGGTTTATATTGTACTTAACTTTTAGCGACTAAGCTAACACATTTAACCCTAATATCTCTTAAATAATGAAAAAAATCTAAATTTAAGTGATGTGAGATGCCTTTCTGTATGCTGTGAATATCAATCTTTAAATAAAGGAGCTGTTTTGGGCCATGACAGGTACCATAGAAGAAGTAGGAGGAGAAATCAGAGCATAGGTAGGAGAAGCAGGGCAGAGTCAGAGGCAGATCGAGCAAGCTGCCCAAGGAGCAACATGTAAGGAACACAGGTGAGCCACGGGCCACGTGGCCGACAGATTAATAGAAATGGGTTGATTTAAGATGTAAGAGTTAGCTAGCAATGTGCCTGAGCCATAGACCAAACAGCATGAAGTTAATATAAGCGTCTGAGTCATTTCTAGGGGCCTGAGCAGCAGAGGAGGGTGCTATGGGTCTGGTGCAACAGGTCTGTGGGTCTGGGCCTCTGGCTGCCCAGGACCAAGAAAACTCTTTGCTACTGTTAAGGGTTCAAGAGCATCTTTTCTAGGAACATTAAAAACAGTTTCATGCTGAGGTGCTGCCTGGCATGTAATAAATGTAAAACACAATTATAAAATTAAAAGATGAATTCGTATCTTTAAATAATTTCTGTAGGCTCTAGCAAAACTATTGTGTACTAAGAAAAAGTTAACTTCTTAAATCAGCGCACAGGTTTGGGGTGTGATGTTGTTTCCTGGACACCCTGACCTTCTCCTTTTGGAAGACAGGCTTTACTGCAGCTGAGTTTGTCAAAGCTGATAGCCTGGCACTACACTTCTGGCATTGAACTTGATTCAGCGTTTTAAAACAATTGTGAAAAACATCAATATTCTGGGTTAACAGTTTGTCAATTGTTTTATATTGGAAAAAAAGTCTTGTTTGATGTTCTGCAGCCAAGCAATGTCAACATGAGCATTTACTTTCTACTTATCCTCAAACCATAATTGACATGCTACTATCTAAATTGTATACTTAAGAATTCATAGCAATATTTCTTATAAATAATTCAAATTTGCTAATACTATGACACTTTCTCCAAATCAAACACCATATTATGTTAAGCACACTATATAAAATGGACATGTTTTTATAATTCATGGAAGTTATATTTAGTCTCCATGTATTATAAACAATGACTCTGACCAAATATAAATGAGTGAGATATTTAGCTATTGTCAAAGAAATTTTTTTTATGAACTAACATGTTTCTCGCCTCAGTTACAGTAACATAAGCACACAGTACTGAAAAGATTCATTGTTCTTCTACTGTCAACTAGATTGTGTCCCACTAACTCTGAAACTCTAATACCAAGTGCTTCAGGGAATGTGGCTGGATCTTGAAATAGAGAATTGAAGAGGCAGTCAAGATTAAATGATGAGGCAGGAATGTGACTAGCCATCTGAGAACAAGGGGCATCAGAGATGCTCACACTGTCAGCCAGTGTCATTAGCCTCTGTTGTTCAAGCAACCCAGGGGGTGGTCCTTCATGATGTGAGTCCTAAAGAACATCTTGGTCCTCATTCCTTTACCAGATCTAACTTTCTTCATTCCTAGTGAGAGGTGAGGAAGAAACTAATGGAAGAAGAATGAAGAATATATGATAGAATGGTGCCTCGAAGCAGTGGAGAGGGTAGGACACAGACACACTCTCAGGATGCAAGGAAGAGGTGAAGGAGGAAATAACATCATTGGAGTATTTGATATTCATTAGACCTGTGGTGAAAACTGTTCAGACATTAGCTCGCACAATCTTCACAGAAACTTTGTAAAAAGAATTTCTCTTATCAGCCCATTAGCCTGATTTTATAGATGAGGAGACTGGGGCTTAATGAAAACAACTGTGAATCTTAAGAATTGTACTCAGCTCATTAGTTCAATTAGTTCACTAGCTCAGTAGTTGCCACAGACACTATTACTGCCTGAGTCACCTTGCTGGGCATATTTCCATTTATAAAATTTCTGTTTTCCCACTTTGAACGTTTGACACATCTTTGAGTTTTTCTTTTCCCAGTAAGTATCTGGTTTTACATGTAGAATCTACTGTTTGAGTTTCAGACATCATGTCCATTAGAAATTAAGCTTTAGATCCAGAAGATCTGAAACCTGCTTCCTGTAATTCTGGGATCTTGTTTATCACTTAGTCACTCTACTATTACATTTTCTCTTCTAAAAATGGTGAGAGTATAATCATAGAATTGTATAAACCAAATTCCCTGGAATATACAAAGCATTACAAATAATCTCTATGAAGAAATCAATATGCACATTAGTTATTCCTTCTTCCTCTTCCTCCTCCTTTCCTCCCCTTCATTTTCATTACACCTTCATAGCTATCCTATTTTAGATCCTCATCATATATTTTTTTCTGTTATAAATCTACCTAGTTGATTTGTTTAATCCTCTATTTTATCTATTTTATCCTTTAGCACATTTCCGAGTTAATGTTCCAGAGAAGAATGGGGTCATAATGTTCTCTTATGAGAATAAAATGTCCTTGATGCACTAGTAATCATTTATATAACACCCTACAAAATCACCAAATCTCTCATCAATCTCTGCTATGATGGAGAATACTTTCAAAAGATGACTCTGAGCCTTTAATTTCTCATTTCTTTTACAGTGCAATAAACACCTCATTCATGTCATTCAGAGTTTCCCTGCTGTGGTTCCTGTGTACATCCTAGTGTAGGGGAGCAACTTTTACTCATTATTACATTCCTTGTCCATATTTCTAGCATAGGCATAATGCTTTGCCTATAATTTTAGTTACATTAATGTTTATGCAATCAAGGTTTAGACATGTTCTACGTAGCACTTTATGTAGCTCAGTAGAACTACATTGAGAACTTAGCATTGTTTATTAGAACCTAATAAAAACAAAGGACTTTTTACTGTAATATAACTATATACGCTGCTGCCCCAAATTGCAGTACCACATCATAGAAGGTCTTGAACTACACAGGGAAATGACTGTATCAGGGACAGTGATTTGTCAGTTCAGTTACTTTGGTTGTGCCAGATGAGCCAATACTTAGAGTTCAGTTTTCACACTAGTCTCTTCTTTCAACCTTCATGAGATATGTACTTTGTTTCAAATAATATTCACGTGGAAATATTGAACCATGGTCCTACAAATGGCAAGTGGTGGGTTCTCAACATGTGGTTGGGAGCTGTGAGAGAGCATGCTTTTTGTAAGTGGGGCTTCTGTTAGGCTCACAGGAAGATTATCTTTGCTGAACTTATTCATACTGAGACGCAGCACGTGAAAGCAGAAGAATCATGGCCAAGCTGAAGGACAAACAACAGGATTCTTCCTAATATATAGTACAAATCCCAGCACATGTGCACTCATCCGGGATTCTTCAGATAGTTCCTAAAATATATAAATTTTAAACAGCATGAATGAATTTTTCCCCTGGCCACTCATTTTCCAGGGGCTTTCAAACATAGAAGGGCTAAAATGTTCTGTCCTTTGATTTGCCCTCCACAGAAGATTCAGTGGAGCTTGGTGTTATTTATAACCCATTGCCATCTTTTCTGGGAAAATTAATTGTTTTCCAGTGCTGTAAAGTAAAATCTCTGAGATGAGATTGGTTGCTGGATTGTTGAGGATTAAAACTCCACTTATTAACCCAAATTCTCTGATTTTCTGATTACACAGCTCTACCTCACACAATAACTGCCAGTTCTCTACTTAGAGAAAGGACTGCATTAAAAGGACCTTAGTAACTTGACCAGTTACTTAGTTTTGTAACTATGGGCAAACTAGATGTTGAATGATGAATAAGTGTCTACCAAACTGTGTTTGAACATCTCTTTACCACTGTTACTGTGTTTGGCAAAAAATAAATAGTGATAAAGTTTTGTGTGTGAAATAGTTATTTCAATTATATTCAAGATTAAAAGAAGTCGATACTTATACCATGTTAAAATACTATTTATAGATTATTTTTATGTTTGCTTTTGAAATAAGGCTTCACTATGTAGCCCACAATGACCTCAAATTGTAGAGATACTCTGGTCTTAAAATACTGGAATTACAGTTGTACACTACCACACCTGGCTAGATTATTTTCAAAAATAATAAAATTACCCTTCTGTTGTGATTAATTACTGAATTAATTTGGAGACGTGGTTTGCTAATGAATCACACACCCACCCACACGCACATACACATGGAGTCAGGGTGAGCTGTGACCCAGGAGGGGATAAGTCAAAGTTCAGCTCTCTTTAGAAGAGCTTTAATTCAAGGTGTTATATAATAAATTCTTGCCACTTTTCATGTTTTGCTTTGGTTTCTATCATCATAGAAAGAAATGCTGTCAATAAGCCTGTATAATTAATAATCATTTATTCAATTATTTTTACTTGCAATAAAGATATCTCCCCCATGTTAGGTATTTTATATAGTTGTTATAAAACTTGATTAACTGCATCTATGTTTTTAAATTTTTGGTCTGGGGATTAAATTTAGGGCATCTTACATGCTAGGCAAATGATCAATACAAAATTGTACCCTCATCTTCAGATTCTAAAAGAAAAGCTGCCTTCAGACTAGAGCTTCATTTGTTTTATACCAGAGCTCCATTTTTTTCAGAAGGCTTTGAGATTTGGAATCTTTCCAGGAAATCTGATTTTTTTTTAATTTTACATCTAAAAATTTTTCATACACACAAAAAATTGTCACTTCAATATCTATATTGACAGTGACTGCTTCAAACTCTTTCCCTGTAAATAGCATCCAATGAAGTCAATTTGTGAGTTTAGCAAAAAAAACCTACAGAATAGAAATTAATAGAAATTTTCTTCAAAAGAATAATAGTAAAATTCAAATGGCATCACACACAAATCATAGAGTGTCTCCAATACATGCCATTAGGATGAAAGGGATGTGCACACTTACTCCAGTTGGCTTTGGACCCATCTGAGCTAATGATGTTACCAAGGCAGAACAGGGCATCTATGTCACATTATTTCCCACAGTCCTTATTCACTTTCTGAAACATATCATCTTAATCCTTTTGACAATCATTTTCATAACTATAATGTCATTCTTGCCATTTTCATGCAATGATTTCCTTTCTTTCTTCATATTTTGCCACTGAAAGGCCACTTGGCAGGAAACCAGCTCCCAAGTTACCTTGCAGAGAGAGAATTCAGATATCATTGAATTCTGTAAGCAATTCAGTTGTATGCCTCTATCAAAACCTAGCTCATTACCAGCCACACATTAAACACAAAATATTGCACAACTATGATCATTTCTGTGAGGACAATATTCAAAGATCTTCTCATTTTAATCAATGCCTGGATAAATTTTGATAAATATTTAGAGTCAATGCAAGGTATTCCTATTTAGTGAAAATAATGGAAAGGTAGAATATCAGCAAAAGATTTCATTAAGAAGTTGTATTTATTTATTTATGTTTGCATTTAGAGCAGGTTGGGATACACAACACAGTGAAATTGTGGAACTATAGTATTAGGCTTTATTGTAAAATTTCATAATCCCTGAACCCTTGCACTATCTCCTCACCTACCCTGAACCCTTCTTGTACCCATCCCCCAATATTCTCTTTTCCCTTTCATGTAACACAGGTCCTGTGGCCCTCAACACCCACCCCTCATCTCCTGGCTTCCTTGCTAGCTTTATAAACTAGATCTGCATTCACTTCTCTTGCACACATATACATGTAGGTATGAGCTATAATCCACACATGAGAAAGAACATGTTATCCCTGTCTTTCTAAGACAGGGTTACCTCCCTCAATATAAAATTTCTATATCGACCTATTTTCTTGTGGATTTCATGGCTTATTTTTCTTTACAGCTTATTAACACTCCATCCTCAAAAGTTGCTGACCATCTGGGATGGTTGAATTTCCTTGTTGTTGTTACAGCAGGAATAAACAGACTTGTAAGGACCTTTGTGGTAGCTCATGGGCCATATAAGCAGCAGATCAGAAGGCCATTCTCCTGAGGTTTGAGAACCCCCTCATTGTCTTCCACAGTGGGCTGTACCCACTGGTGGTGAATACATGCTTCCCTTCTTCCCCACTTCCTGTTATCTTATGGTAATGAGCATTCTGACTGGGACAAGATGGACTCTCAAAGTAGTTTGAATTTGCATTTTTTTCTGGCATTGACTACTTTAAAAAAATAGTTATGGGCCTTTTGTGTATCTCTTTTTGAGAATTATCTGTTTTATTTCCTTAACCCACTTTGTTAGCTGGCAATTGGAGCTGACTTTTATGTTTGTTTTTGAAACAGGGTTTCTCTGTTTTACAGTCCTAGCTGCCCTGGAACCTGCCCTGCCAGGCAGGCCTCAAATTCACAGAGATCCTCTGCCACCCAAGTTCTGGGATTAAAGGCACATTCTACCACTACTCAGCTTGAAGCTTACTCTTAATGTCCAAATATAGCCAATAATGTCAAGAATGACAAGGAATAAGTCTCTTTTTATTAAAAATCACTGAATTTAATATTCATAAGAATGGGTAATTCTTAAAAATCTTGTTGTGTATTTTATAATTAAAATTTATATTACATGAATCCCACATTGATAAATGAATAAAATTAAAAAAATAACAAAACAGATAAATAGGAAACATAACATTTTAATCAGCTTTTAAATATCCAATGATCACTGGTTGTAAGATAGTTACTTTGCTCTTTATAATATAAAAGTCAAACCTTGCCTGATGGAATTATGTGTTAGTAATTAAAAAAAAAGTGCATTTGAATAAGATCAATTGAAGTGAATAGATCTTAGAAAAATACTAGTACTTTAAAAAGGATTTTTTGATCTTCTATTTTATTTCAACAACCTTGATAAAGATAAGAAAATAGATGGATCATTTATATCTAATTTTCTTTCCTAAACTCAGAAAATCAATTTCCAATGTGAAGGGCATGTTTACAGGGTGTTGCTGAAATGGTACTGCTCAGGTTTTCACTTCAGCACAGTGACTTTATGTTCCTTCAGTAATCTTGCTGACAAGCACGAGGAAGCAAAAGGAAGAGGGGCCAGAACTATTATTCAGAGTCATTAAGCATTTCAAAGGACAGTTTATTATCTTTACTTAGTTTTCATGCTTGCACAGTTCATCTGAAGAAAGAATAGAGTGAAAGCCAACTGATCAGACTTAGCATTGTCATCTGGTGAGGTTTCTGAATAGGACTGTATTATATCTTTGGAATTTCATTTATGTTAGGATGAAACCCTGACCAGTTTCTATTCAGAGGACTGAGGCATTTCCAAGACTACACCATCCTTTTGTTGAAGTCACTACAGTAAGTCAACACTTATCTTGAAATGGGAGCTACATGTGATTCTTTCTCACAGAAATGAAATAGATGATTCAGTCAAAAGGAATTGCTCACATTTGCTTTTTGTCATAAATGCTAAATAAAAAGAGGAGAGCTCATTTGTTTTAAAGTAATATTATTGGGTACTTACTACTGCTAGATTATTTTATAAGCATGTTACACATGTGAGGAACCAGGGAAGCCTCTCCATTTTGAGCAAGTCCCTAACCTCAGCTTAAAAAGGCCTTAGTTTCATTGACATAAGTTCCAGTCATACCATCCCAACACTGGAGATAGCCTAGGGTCATCTGGTAGCAACGAATTAACCATTGATGTGGGGATGTCTTTCTGTGAGCTGTGAATGTCAGTCTTTGAATAAAGGAGCTGTTTTGGCCCATGACAGGCACTATAGAAAAAGTAAGAGGAGAAATCAGAGCATAGGTAGGAGAAGCAGGGCAGAGTCAGACAGATCAAGCCTGAAGCCAAAAGGAGCAACATGTAAAGAACACAGGTAAGCCACAGGCCACATGGGAGACAGATTAATGAGAATGGGTTGAGTTAAGATGTAAGAGCAAGCTAGCAATGTGCCTAAGCCATAGGCCAAACAGCATAAACTTAATATAAGCGTCTGAGTCATTTCTGGGGGCCTGATCAGCTGCGGGCGGCTAAGGGGTCTGGGGCTGCAGATCTGTGGGTCTGGACCTTTGGCCGCCCGGAGCCAAGAAACCTCATTCCTACAAACCATAGGATATCCCAGCACAGGAGACAGTGTAGGGTCATCTGGTAGCCCTAGGTAGTCTATTTAAAAAACAGGTTTGATAAACAACCAGACAAACTGAAGGCTAAGATAACAGAGGAATTCTGGAAAGTCCCTAAAAAATGAGCTAATCAGAATTGTATCAGTACTGAAACCTCTGAGACCCTTAATTGACATCTAAGTATGTGGTTTTTGCCTTTAAAACTCAGCTTGCAGAGGAGCTGGAACCTCCTCCAGCCACCGCTACACCAGAGCACTGGATGGGGTCCCTGCCACGGCTTGTATTTCTTTTCAATAAATCTTGCTTTTCATTTCGGGAAGTTCACATCTCTGGTGGTCTCTTCAAGGGTCTCTTGACCAGGGCACAGCACATGCTGATCATCTTTTATTGTACCTTAAGGTGGATCTAATTTCCATGTAAGAGATAATAAACAGAAGCACAGAGCGCATAAGCTTCACAAATTATTAGGAAATCACAGTAACTAAGAAGTAGGCATGAAATTCATCTGTGTCATCTTTATGAAGAAAGAGTTAGGTCAAATTAATGGTTGGAGATGCTGTTTATGTAATTTTAGAAGGTGTATGTGTGAGAGAGACATCATTTCCTTCACCCTTCTGAATTCTCAGTTGAAATGCCTGTAACAAAAATACAGATTGATATTAGGAAATCAAATTGATATTGATTAATATGCATATTTGATACATACACATGTGAGATTCTCGGGAAATGAGTAACTTCCTTTTTAAAATGAGTAAAGAACCACTTTTGAAAGAAGTGGTTGAGAACCCTGGCTTTCAAGCATCTTCCTAAAAAACACTGAAGTTTTAGAGATACCTGAGCAAAGGCAAAGGCCTTGACTCCACAGTAGAAGCAAATTGTGGGCAATAAAATCTTATTAGTAATGATCGCTGACTGAAAATGATCTAAAGCTGACAAACAGTTTAGAGAAGGGGACAGAAGTGTGTTTGTCAGTGTCATAGTTTTAAGTGAGGAGGGAAAAGGTAGAGAGCTTTGTCTGTTTCCACTTCAACCTTCAGCCTAAGATACTTCTTAAGGTGTAATGGCATATTTAGGGATAACACAGCCTGGTTCTTTTCACACCTGATGGTTGGACTCTTTTTTTGCTTTGCAGCTCTTGCCCTTGTAACAGGAACGTTACAGTGGTATCATTATGTTCAGAAGTAGGAACTGTTTTCTTAACCCATGTTTCCTTTATCTGTAAACAATCCATACTTTCATATATACCTCTCTCAGTAGTAAAGGATTTAGGATCTTGCAAATGTCTTATTTTTGTTTTGTTTCTCAAAAGTTTTCTTTTTCTCCTTCAGATGCCAGATAGATTGTATCACTAAAAGGGCTAAGTAAGAAAAATGAAGAAATGTTATAATATAGACCTTGGTGAATATTAAGCACCTCTTATGTTTACCATATTACTTTAATACAATACCTTTAGCAAAGTTATGCCTTAAAATTTATTGGTGGTCTTTAAATTGTAGATTGTTGCTATAGTAGTTAAACATAACAAATTGTTTTTTTTTTTAAAGAAACTCTACAGCTTAGATCTTTTACTTTGACTAATTTTAAGTGGTATTTATTTATTATACTAAGAAGTAATGAAATTTAACTATACCATAATTCATCTACTCTAAAATGCCACCAATAATAGCTTAAATATTTATTTTTACACTATTAACCAAGAAAAATGTCTCTAAGTCTAAGATGGTATAGAGTCTCTAACTTTTTGTTCACCCACTGAGTTGTGATAATTGGCGATCAAAACAGAGACAGTGGTAAGGCTATTTCATAGACATATTAGCAATTTCCTGGAACCTATTGGCAATTCCAATAAACTTTTTTTAGCTAGGCTGAATCTTGAAAATTAATATGGAATACATATTCCATGAACTATGCCCGAAAACCACACCAGTGTTAAACTGCTAAATTTTAACCTGAATTTGAGTTCAGATGTCTTTATAACACTGGCAAATAAAATATTTTCTTTTTAGCATTTAAAAAATGTACTTGTAGATGTACATATACAACTATTCTTGTGAACAGGTTTGAAGCAGAACCTATAATTTGTAAAAGCTATATATTGATACAAAGCTAAAAGATTCAAATAGACTCCACAAAACACATTACTACTAGTAGTATATCTTTTGATCTGGGTAGTATTCCTAACCAGGAGAGACTGAAAGGCACTAAATGGGCATACATACTTGATGTAAAAATAAATAAATATTTATAATTTTAGTGGTGTATTGTCATTTTTTTTTTTTGCTTTAAATTTTTAAGCCCATTAGAAGCTGGGGAAGTTTGTGAATATAAATTCCTCTTTTTTTTCTTCAACTACCATTTCCTTTTCTTTGAACATTACTGCCATATTGGCATGTTTATTCATGCATCTCACTGATTCATGTGTTTATTGTTCTTCTTTATATCTGGTGCACAGTTGGTATTGTAAAGCATGGGCTTGTGAAGGAAAACTCTAGACCTGAAGTGGCTGGACCATAAAACTGAGCTATTAGATTAACAAGCCAGTGCATTAAAGCAAAGAATCAACACAAGGTTCATGTTTTATTTGTTTATTACTTCATACCAGATTAGAGAGAACATGACTTCACATTCGCATAGTTCTTGAATCTGTCGGGAATGACTTGCACACTTTACTAACATCGTGGCTGCCACTATTAAAGGCAGTATAGTGCCAGACATGGTCTGTGTTCTTTAAGTATGTTGCTATTATCTCATGAAACTCACAGAATGGCAGTAAACAAATACAGATATGTCCCCATTATCTAGTATTTTAGTTTCCTAAAAATTCCCACTTGTCGAAATGAATGACCCAGGTACAGAATACTTCTCTTTATGCAAAGTTTATTCTATATGTGACTTGTCAGGGGTCACAGATCCTTGAATAATATAAATGACACAACACACTAGGATACACACACACACACACACACACACACACACACACACACATATATATGATGTAATAGTATATAGTGATTGTTAAGAGTTGCCACATTTTTTTTTTAATCCAAGGCTTTGCTTAAACTACATTCCAATCCCAATTTATTTTCCTTTTTTTGTATGTTAACTTTATTTTTTTTATTAAAAATGTCTCTTTTATCCATGTATCCCCCTGCTTCCCCTCCCCTCCTCCTCCCAATCCCTCCCAGTCAGCCCTCAGCCTTGCCCTCCCCATCCCCTCTCCCAAAAGGGCAAGAAGTCTCAAGGTGGGCCAGCCCAGTCTGGCAATCCACTCCAAGGAAGTGAAGACTGGATTAGGTGTTCCTCTGCAGGAAATGAGCTCCAAGGTGGCAGCCCACGAGCAGGAACACAGTCTGATCCAACCCGTGTGACTCCACGTACTTCCCATGACAATAACACTTGTGTAACCTTGGAGAGTCTAGCTCATTTTCCTGATCCCCAGTGGCTGTTCTTGATTCAGTAAGCTTCCCAGAGCTACAGCCTTTGGTAATGAACAGCAATGAGGTAGTGCAAGCCTAATGAACCCGTCCCTCCCCTACCTGCTTTTTGAACATGTTTTGTTGCAGCAATATAAACCCTAACAGGATTTAACCCTAAGACAGAGTCTGAACTCAAGTCCTTATGTTTTCACAGAAAAAGTTTTAGACTGAAGGATCTCTTCAGTTTCTTCATGTTCATTTAAAAGATAAGACACCCTTGAACATTTAACCAGTTCCTTAGGCAAGTCATCTTAAATCTTATAGGGAAGAATATTTGCTTTAGAAACATTTTAATTATGAATTGAACCCCAGATCTGGCACTTGCTATAGAACTTGGGCAAATGACCTCTTGTCTCTGAGCTTCAGTTTCTTCTTTTATACAAGAGGAATAAATAATGACCCTGGGCAATCGCTATGTTGAAATATAGCAGCACATTACTTACAGCGGTTCCTTTTACATGCATAGACATAGTGTCAATTCTTTCCCATCTGGGAGTTCTCAGCATGTTCAGGGTCTAGAAGATTTCTTTGCTAATGGTGTGTTTAAATGAGAATGATATTTTCTTAGCTGCAATGTATTTTTGAGTCCCCATTTCCTCCAATTTTGAATTTATGTTATCTTTATGCTCCATTTTGTTATTTTTATTTAGTTTCAAAGAATCTTGATTATGTGTCCTATGTGTCTCAGAACTTTATATTCCTCATTTATAAGATCTATTGTGTTTGCTCTGTGTGTGTGTGTTAAGTGCATTTGTGTTGTTACCTGTGAAGGCCAGAGGTAGATGCCAGATGTCTCCCTTATCCCTATCCACTTTATTTTAGTTTTAATTTTTTATTGTTAGAAATTTATTTTACAATATATTCTGAACAAATCTAACCAATTTCCTTCTATTCATTACAACCCCTAACTACCTGAAGAAAGCATCAAATATTATCCTCTATCTGCCTATTCATGTGAAGCAGAGTCTTTCCCTAAATCTGATGCTCCCTTACTTTTCCTAACTTTCTGCTTTCTTTTTAAAAACACACTGAATACAGTACCACTCATGTGGGCTCACTTCATGTTTTAGACAGGATCTCTCATTAGACCTGAAGCCTGCTGCTATAACAGTACAAGCCATCAGACCCAGGGATCCCCCTGGCTCAGCTTACTGCCACGCATAGCTTTCGATGGGTCTGCTCAGGACTGATCACAGATTCTCACACCTGCACACCAGGCACTTTACCAAAACCCTCAGCCTAGTTCCCCACATTGAATTGCACTTTCAGTGCTTCTAAATAGGAACCCCAGGCTGAACTGATAATTTTTTCTTCCTAACCCTTGACAATTTCTACCTGATTTTTTTCTCAGTTTAATTGTTTTTCCTGGGGCACTGGGTGTTTATTATTTCTACTCTTGTCATCAATAGTGTGTTTATCATGAAGATCCGTAAGGCTCCCTGCTCAATCTTGCTTCTCTCTGTTCCCAGTTTCCTAAGCCCCAAGATGGCATGTGCCATGCCCTTACCATCTGTGATGAATGTATGGTAAAATTTTCACTTTTTGGAATCCTCATCTATTTCCTTTTTTAAAATTTTATTTTATTTTTTCTCAGCTGTCAGGGTTTCCACAGTCCCAGGACTCATTTTCCTTCTTAGAAATTTCAAAAATAATTATCTTTAAACCAAAGTCTAAAAGAGAAATGCAATCTTAATATTCATGTCCTAACTTTAGAACTTTCCAAATAGATAAGTAAGTAAAAAGACTATGTAACAGACCATCAAAATATTTTCTGTTCAGAGTAAGCACTTCTGATATTTATATATTTGCTTCAAATTTTGCTATAATTGTAATATGAAGTTTCTGGCCCAGACTTTCCAGCCTAGCCCTGAGGTTTGAACCCACTCTCAACCCTGCTGCTGCTTAGCCCCAAATAATCACACAAAGGCTTAAATTAATTTCATGCTGATTGACCTATGGCTCAGACATATTGATAGCTACCTCTTTCATCTTATCTCAGTCTATTTTCATTAATCTGTTTCACCATGCGGCTTGGTACCTTTTCTCAGAGCAGCACGGTTTTCTTCTTTCTTCTGCATCCACTGGCATCTCTGCTCTGCTCTTCCTGTTCCCAGAGTTTTCTTAGTCTGGCAGCCCCAACCATACTTCCTGTCTGCGTTTTGGACAGGTTTTTATTAAACCAGTACGAAAAATAACTATATACAATATACTAGAACATAATCCCACTACATACCTTAAAATAAGAGCCACAAGTCTTATCCATTTCATCTCCTCCCCCTTGGACTCTAGTAATAACCGATCTTATCCTTCTCTTTCATATCTTGTGGTTGGGATGGTGAACATAGGATGCTGCTCGGCAGGCACAAGGGTCTTGATGGAGAAGACACTCTAAGGAGGTGATCTGAGTACACCACATTCCTCAAGGGGAAAAAACCTCTCCTGCCAGCCAGCCCTGCCTATCCTTCTGCCTAGCTATTGCCATTCAGCTTTTAATTATATCAATCAGTTGCCTTAGGCAAACAAAGTGAAACACTAACATATCTTTATATAGTTAAACAAATGCAGCTTATATAAATGTAACACACCTTTACATGGTTGAAGTATTATTCCATAACAGTCAGCTAAGCAGAGACAAACAGGATCTAAAATATGTTGTATTTGGATTGCATCTGAGTTCAGAGCTGGAGAATACTTGATCAAAGGCCTGATTTCCTTACCCTGTATTATGGTTGTGCTAAAAGATGAAAGTATCATTCCACTTGCCCTGGAAGCTGTGATGTAGTTGCTTCTTTATAGTTTCCAAGGACTGTCCCCTGCATGTACTAGGGCTAGGAAATAGTTAAGTAGGTTTCTCAGTTACACCTGTGACTTGAATTTTGTTTATCTGATTTCTTGTGATATCAGGGTTGCATCCATCACTGAGGAGAAAGGAATCCTACATGTCTGATGACTGCTTTCCCTATTTAGAGTACAAGTCCCCAGCCCTGAAGAAAGACCTTAAATTCCATAGTATGGTTTTATACACACAGGTATTTCTTTTTTTTAATATACTTTGTTCTTCCTCCAGTGTGAATGACCTTCTCTTGCCTATTTGAAGGTGTTACTAATGTATCTGTTGGAATTTATCTGTTTTAACAGTCTGTTTTTTATTGTTATTGCTGTTCTTTTTTCTATAATTATTCTTATATGTCAGAAAATGCATGACTATCTTCATAGTTAGTTTGTGGAGGACAAATCATATCTATATCTGTGCTCTTATGCATCAGGCATGGCCTGAAAAATGATTCTAGATACGCTTGCTGTCTGCTTGAAGAGTTTCTGATATCAGTCTCTGGGTCTCTCCTTAGGAACTTCTTTGGTTGTCCTGGTAACTAAAACCCTTTTCAGAGGGTTTATTTATGTCTCTTTTTTTCCTCAAACCTAGAAAGAAAATTTAGAGACCAAATACTCAGAATATAAATATTGTCTTAGTTTATGTTCAATAGGAAGTGCTATGGCTTTTAAGTAAGACTATGATGAATACAATCTTTGATCATCTGGAATAACTGAGAATGCTCTGGAATAAGGGTCTAGAAGACTACGGTGTTTATTAACATGTTGTTACTAAGAATATTTTTGTTTATCCATTGACAATTTTGAATGTCATTTCTTTGTTCAGTGCTGAGGACTGGACCCAGGGCACTGAGTTTCCTAGGCAACTCTTCCAGCACTAGGCTAAATCCCCAACCTAGATAAACTTGTATATGTACACATGTATGTTTTTTATACTTTAAAGCCATTCCTCCTATATGGGGTCCTGTTCTCTTTATACTGAAATATTCTATACATGTAGATTTCCTTATGGCTTCTCTTCCATAGGATGACAGCTGATTTTTCTCCTTTAGGAGTCCTTCCTTCAATGGTATTTGAGCCTCCAAATTGAAATCCATAGTGTCTGTCATCTGGTACTCAGGAGATTCGTTGATGATGAGTAGATAGAAATAGGTATGCTTAGTCTAATGTCTTCAATAAGTAATCTATTTTTCAACAAGTGATTTTACATAATGATTTTATTTTATAACATCTATATATATAATCATTAATGAACAGCTATATCTTTTTCTTTGTCCTCTTTTAAAATGAAAGTGAAAACTCTTAATCATTAGTGTATACTTATAAATGCCTAAGATATTAAAGAACCTACATCTTAGAGTTTAAAATGCTTTACTAAGTTGTTTGCTTAGTATTGTGATTCAGTAAATGGAATGATCTGGATTTAGAATTGACTGGATTTAGAATCTAAAAAAAAGATGTAGATTCAGTTACTCCCAAGACCAAATTCTCAGCACAAAGGAGATTTATTTGTCTCAGAGAGAGGAAGAGAAAGAGAGAGGGAGGGGGGGGGAGAGAGAGGGTAATAAGGGACAAAAACAGGAGATAGAGGATAAGGGGAAAATGAAGGGAACAAGGGAGGGGACAGAGATATTTGTCCATCAGGAGACAGAGGTGGCACATAGAAAAATGGTAGTTTATAAAGGTACAATGGGAAACCCTGAGTTAGAATAAGGAGTTTAATTTTAATTGGACATTTTAGTTATGTTAGCCAAAGGGTATAAATGGAAGCTGAGTGTTGCTGTCCTGACTGCCTGGTCCCAAATAAACACAAAGAAGCTTATATTAACTATAAAATTTTCAGCTAATAGCTCAGATTTATTACTAACTAGCTCTTACATTTTAACTAATGAATAATGATCTATGTTTTGCTGCATGCCTTGTAACTTTCCCTGTCCTCTGGCATCTTACTTCTTGGGCATCTTAGTGGTGTGATGTAGAAATGCCTTTCTGTATGCTGTGAATCTCAATCTTTAAATAAAGGAGCTGTTTTGGCCCTTGACAGGCACCATAGAAAAAGTAGGCAGAGGAATCAGAATAGGTAGGAAAGGAAGGGCAGAGTCAAGGACAGATGGAGCAAGCCGCCCAAGGAGTAACATGTAAGGAACACAGGTGAGCCACGGGCCACGTGGCAGACAGATTAATGGAAATGGGTTGAGTTAAGATGTAAGAGCAAGCTAGCAATGTGCCATAGGCCAAACATCATAAAGTTAATATCAGTGTCTGAGTCATTTCTGGGGGCCTGAACAGCAGTGGTGGGTGGCTAAGGGGTCTTGCACAGCAGGGTCTGGGCCTCTGGCCACCCGGGACAAAGAAACAGCACTACTGCAGTGGTGTCTCACTTGATTCTGCCCTTCTGTATTCTACTCCTCAGTTTGATTGTCCTACCTAACTTTATCCTGCCTGGCTATATAGCCAACAAGAGTAATACATATTCACAGTGTACAGAAGAGATATCCCACAGCATTTCCCCCTTTCTATATTAAATAAAGAAGGTTTCAGCTTTAAATAGTAAAATTACATATAACAAAATAGTTATCAAGCAATAATTAGTTATAATATCCAATCTATATGTGTTTACAAAATTAGAGAAAAACTTCAATTATTCATCCTATTTTGGTGAGTTCAGTTTTATATCTAATTTACTTATTTCATCATAACTAAAAAAAATTATAGCTGTGACTATCTAGTCCTTAACTCCATCAAAGATTCCAGAAGGATGACATGTTACCTAATGACAGGGACATCTCACTGCCTGTAGTCACCTGAAGTTTCTCTGTAATGCCGCGGCATCTAACTTTGGCCTACAGGCCTGGCATATCCAATAGACTGTCCTGTGAAGCAGGGAACTTTTAAGGATTGTACTACTTTGTCCTAACTTGACAAAGTTTACCAGTCACCTCTCTTGTGTCCTATTGGCCCAGTATGCACAGTAACTGCCAGGAAGTGAGGCAGGGGCAATTCTTTGTCCACATGGCTAGCTTTTGCTATAAAGAAAACAAAATCCATATGGAGTTTTTTAATACCCATAATCTTTTCTGGAGTACATTGGTGCTGCCAGGAGTAGATATGTCTCACTGTTATGAAAAGTGTAAGTTATTAAGACATTTTAAATGCCACATTCTTTATGTTTTTAAAGTGTTTGAAGATTACTTATCTATATGGAATATACCTATTAAACCTAACTAACAAAACTATAAGCCTGACTATTTTAGATGACTATTAATCTGTATTTTTAGTAATACATTGCATTTTTAAATGAGTTGCATAAAAAATATTTTAAACAAGAATAGAACTATACACATGACAAAATTAATTTTAAATTTGTAACAATGAACCAAAATCCATACCAATGTGAAATATGTTGAGAATAACAGTTGTCTTTTGGATTAAAGAAAATTCAATAATCTAATCCTTTCCCCCATCATTTCTGTATCACATCTCCTTTCTTCTTTAGAAATAGACTGGTTATGACAAATAACAATACATAATCAATATTTTGAGAATGTGAGCATAATTTTCTAGACTACTTTCTGCTGGTTGTTGGAATCTGGTAATATTTGAGAGGCCATAAGAAAAGCGGGATAATGGTTAAATCTTGGCTGGAGTATTCCATCAGGCTGGATCATCTCAGTCAGCAACCTTGCAGATGTTTCAGATGCTGGATCACCTGGGCTGTTTATATTAGTATCTTGTCCCCTTGTTCTGAAAATATATAAACTTTTGAAGGCAACAAACATGTGGGATAATGCTCTTGTACTCTGCAAAGATTTGTTACTTATATTGGTTTAATAAAATATTGATTAGTCAGAAGCTGGGCCGGAAGTATAGAGAGGAATAGTATAGAGAAACTGTAAATGATACTCCAATGTGATTCACATACACTCACATAAAGTCCGAAAAAGCTTTAAAAAAAAGTTCTAGAACACAGAAATGGAGGCAAAAACACTTTCCTACTTGTGTCTCTCAAGTGGGCTGCATGTACAAAATGGCGTGAGGGCTTGAGCTACAACATGGCAGGTTCTCAATGTCTCATAGGAGCCTCAGTAGAATCATGAACTGCATATGGCTGATTTAAGGTTACTGCTCATACAAATAAAAAGGGAGCAGAATCAAGCAAGGTTCTTGGTAGCAGTGTTTTCTTGAGAGAACTCTGTTTGCTGGTGGTGAGCAGAGGTGCTATGTTGTAAGTAGGATTTCTTGACCCTGGCCAGCCAGAGGGCCAAACCTACAGACCTACAGTCCCAGACCTCTTAACCGCCTGTTGTTACAATGTGATTTCTTTTGGGGGGGCCCAAGCAGCAGCGAGTGACTAAGAAGTCTGGGGCTGCAGGTCTGTGAGTCTGGGCCTCTGGCCATCAGGGACTGAGAAAACACATTGTAACAGCCTCTTGCTGCTTAGTCCCCCCAAAATGATTCAGATGCTTATACTAAGTTCATGCTGTTTGGACTATGGCTCAGGCACATTGCTCTCTAGCCCTTTCATCTTAACCCATTCTCATTAATCTGTCCTGCCACATGGCCCGTGGCTCACCTGTGTTCCTTACATGTTTCTTCTTTGGTGGGTGGCTCAATCTGATCGGACTCTGCCCTCCTTCTCTTAACTAGTCTGATTCCCCACCTACTTCTTCTATGATGCCTGCCATGGCTAAAACAGTCTTTTATTTAAAGATTGATATGCACAATATGCAGTAAGACATTCCAACATCATCTCCCCATTTCTGTCTAATCAAAAAGGAAAGTTTTAATTTTAACATAACAAAATAGCTATCAAGCAAGAATTATAGTTATAATATCTAGTCTCTTTGTATTTAACAAAATTAAAGAAAATATTTTATCATGTATCTTATCATCGTAAATCTAAAGTTTTATATCTAATATATATTAAAGTAACCAAGAAAAACTATAACTATATAATCTTTAACTATATCAAAGACCACAGAAGGATATATTTACCTAAGTAAACAGGAAGTATAAGCAACTTTTAAAATCTAGAAACGACAGAGCTGACACCTGTCTGTCTAACAGTTACTCAAAGTTTTTTTTAATAAAGTTGGGGCATCTATCTTTAGCCTATAGGCCCCCAGAGTCTTTTTTCATTTTAGTGGAGCAGGAAATTTGCTCTGCCTATTTTGGTGTAGTTCATCAGTTGCTTTTCTTTGAGTCTTGAAGAATGTCTGATAGTTTTTTCTGCAAAGCAGGAACCTGAAAGACTATCTTGGCTTGTTCTGTCAAAGTTTAGAGATCATTTTTTTTTTTTTTATTGTGGAACCTGTACGTCCAATTTAAACAGGATATTGTCAAGCAGTCAATATAAAAACATGTTCTTGTCTAGTGGCTAACTGTTGCCACAAAGAAAGAAAAGTCTATATGGAGTTTTTTTGATGCCCATTTTTCTTTTGAAGTAGATTGGTGCTGCCAGGAGCACCTGTCTCACCGTCTATAAAAGTATTAGTTCTTAAAATATTTTAAATGTCATGTTTTTTAGGTTTAGAAGTGTTTGAAGATTATTTATTTAATTTAAATATATCTTTGTATACCTAAAAATGTAGCTAACATTGCTATAGGTTTAGTTATCATAAATGACTATTAATCTGCATTTTTAATTATATATTATAATTTTAAATCAGTTATATGAACATCATATTTTAAAAAAGAGTAGAAAAATACATACAACATAACAAAATTGACCTTAAATTTGTATCAATAAACCAAAATCTATATTACTGTAAAATATTCTGAGATTAATATTTTTTGATCAAAGTAAATTCAATAATCTAATTTTTTAAAATCACTCATATATCAGTGCTGCTTGTTAAAGAAAGGCTTTCTGACTCACTGTTAGCAGCAAAACACCAGAGACTCTTTTAAGAGACCCTCTGGCCAAATACTTAAGTGACATATATGAGCAGTAGGTGGCAGTGCTCTACTCAGTGGCAGATGGACCCTAAAATTCTGGGTAGTAGAGCTGGTAAATGTGGCTCCTGCCAGTATTTTTCCCATGAAGCTAAGCTCTCACAGATGAAGGAGCTGAGTGGAGCCAGACTCCATAGCTAAGGCTTTAATTCTAGCCATACCTTTTAGCAGATTAAAGGCTTAAAGGCTTGTGTCTTCCTTCCTTCCTTCCTTCCTTCCTTCCTTCCTTCCTTCCTTCCTTCCTTCCTTCCTTCCTTCCTTCCTTCTTTCCTTCCTTCTTTCCTTCCTTCTTTCCTTCCTTCCTTCCTTCCTTTCTTTGTGAAGGGGGAAAGGTGGGATGATGCTCTTGTATACTGTAAATATTTTTTACTTTTATTGGTTTAATAAAATGCTGAATGGACAGTAGAGGCAAGAAATACAGGCAAGGGCAACCAGATTAGAAAAATTATGGGAAGAGGAAAGTCAGAGCAGAGTCACCAGCCAGACGCAGAGGAAGTGAGATGTGAATACTGTGCTAAGCAAAGGCACCAAGCCATGTGGCTAAACATAAATAATATTGTGGGTTAATGTTACAATATGGTTTCTTGGCCCCGGGTAGCCAGAGGTCCACACCCATACACTTGCAATCCCAGACCACTTAGCTGCCCGCTGCTGCTTAGACCCCCTAAAATGATTCAGACACTTATATTAACTTCATGCTATTTGACCTATGGTTTAGGCACTTTGCTAGCTAGCTCTTTCATCTTATCTCAACTTATTATCATTAATCTATCTGCCATGTGACCCATGGCTCACCTGTGTTTCTTCTTTGGCAGCTGGCTCGGTCTGTCTGATCTGTCTCCACCCTACTTCTCCTACCTGTGCTGTGATTTCCCCTTCTACTTTTTCTATGGTGCCTGTCATGGACCAAAACAGCTCCTTTATTTAAAGGTTGATATTCACAGCATGCAGAAAGACATTCCCACACCACCTCCCCCTTTCTGTCTAATCAAAAAGGTTTCAATTTTAACACAAAATTACATATAACAAACTAGCTACCAAGCAAGAGTTGCAGTTACAATATCTAGTTTATTTGTATTTAACAAAACTAAAGAAAAATTCTCTATCATCTACCTTACCATTGTGAATCTAAAGTTTCATATCCAATATACCTTAAAATAACCAAGAAAAACTGTACCTATAACTATCTAATCTTCAACTACATCAAAGACCACAGAAGGATATAATATTACCCAAGTAAACCAGAAGTGCAAGCAACTTCCAAAATCTAGACATGACAGAGATGACAAGTATTTGCCTGGACAGTCACCCAAAGTTCCTTTACAAAGTTGTGGTGTCCATCTTTAGCCTACAGGACCATAGTCTCATTTCATTTCAGTGAAGCAGGAAATCTGCTCTCCCCATTCTGGTATAGTTCATCAGTCACTTCTCCTTGAGTCCTGAAGAATGTCTGACAGTTTTCTCTGCAAAACAGGAACCTGAAGAACCATCTCAGCCTGTTCTGAGTGTCCAGTTTAAACAGCGTACTGTTAGGCAGTCAATACAAAAACAGGTTCTTGTTCAGTGGCTAACCGTTGCCACAAGGAAAGTAAACTCCATATGGAGTTTCTTCGATGTACATTTTTCTCTTGAAGTAGATTGGTGCTGACAGGAGCAGACCTGTCTCGCTGTCCAGAAAAGTCTAAGTTATTAAAATAATTTTAAATGCTATATTCTGTAGGTCTTAGAAGTGTTTGAAGATTACCTATCTAATTGAAATATATGTTTGTATACCTAAAGAATCCTAACTAACATAAATATAAGTTTGGTTCTCATAAGTGACTATTAACTTGCATTTCTTAATTATACACTACAATTTTAAATCAGTTACATGAACATCATATCTTAAACAAGAGTAGAAAAATACATAGAGCATATAAAAATTGACCTTAAATTTGCATCAATAAACCAAAATCCATGCCAATGTAAAAAAAAATTTGAGATTAACAGCTGATTTGGGGATTGAAGTAAATTCAATAATCTAAATTTTAAATCACTCATATATCATATCCCCCTTTTCTTCTTAGAAAGAGATTAACTATGACCATTAACCATTTATAATGAAAAGAAACATTTATAAACAATATTTTGGGAATTTGGGCATAGTTTTCCATTACTACTTCCTGCTGATTAAGAGGCATTAACAATTTCACAGATTCTTGAGACTGGATCATAGTCTGCAGCCCTGAAGCTGATATGACCATCTCTTCCCATCAGAGGTTTTTTTCATAGGGGCCTTTGTTGATAAAACCATATTTGCCTGGAAGCAATCCACAGATTCTCATCTTTAAGTATAAGAGCTAGTCAGTAATATTCTTGAGCTACTAGACCATGTTTATAATCTTAAATATCTGAGTCAATTATTTCATAAGCAGCTTCAAGGCTTGGCAAGACCCAGAAACTTTCCATTATACATATATATCTGTATTAATACAAACATAAACTGTGTGTTGTACACAATTCAGCCAAAGATGATTTTTTTTATGTGTTTAAGCAGGTAACATATGCATCACGTGTCTTCTAGTTACATGAGGTTTATTTCCATGATTGCATTCAGGATTTCAGCTCTTCCTTGATCAAGCCTGATTATTTTTAACAAGGAATAAATCCACAGCCTCTCATTTTCTGTGGAAACAAAACCACAAACTCTCCCTCAAAGTGACACACCATTTGACCTAAATTTTGGAGTCAAGATATTTTTAAAATATACAGTTTGGTTTAATTTAGTAGTTTTTATAATTATATGTCTCTCAGCAGTTAGCATTCACCCACTAACAGTCAAAAAATTCAAAGACAACACAATAAAATATAGAATCCAGTCTTTATGTGGCTTATCACAGTTTTTAAAATTAGTTTATTACCTTTTACGGCCTTTATTATTTTTAAATTGTTTCTTAAATCTATAATTGTTTCTGCCCTTTCTCTCCTCTCACCCAAGCCTATGAACATCTAAAAAAAATATACTGTAAACCATTCAGAATTATTTTTGACTGAATCTGTCCTTACTGTGAATCTAACCCTTTTCCTTTGTATGTACAAAACGCCTAAATATTCCATGAAACTTGAGTCTGAGAGATGTCTTTCTGTGCCAAGGCCCCTGTGAGACTGTGGGAGTTTGCCATGCTGTGGCTCAAGCCCGCACGCTGCTGTCAGGAGATGCATCTTTATACCCTGGCTAACATGAGAGAAGAGAACTATGAAGCTGTTCTTGGCTTTGTTTTTTGTGTATCTGGATCTTTTTTTTTTAAAGCTTTCTGAGGTGTTATATGAATGTATATGCCTCACAGTGGAACACCAGATGTAACCAGAGGCAGAGTTTTCCTGTTCCAACCACCTAGTCTCAAATAAATACACAGAAGCTTACATTAATTATGAAATGTTCACCAATAGTTCAGACTTATTACTCACTAGCCCTTACATTTGAATGAAGGCATTTCTATTAATCTATGTATTGCCACATGGCTCATAACCTTACCTGTCCTCTAGCATCTTGCTTCTTGGAAGGTTTGCTGCCATCTTATTCTGCCCTTCTTTATCTCAGTCCTCAGTTTGATTGTCCCACCTAATTTATCCTGCCTTGCTGTATCCAAAACCACTCTATTATTAACCAATGAGTGTAATATATATTCACAGTGTACAGAAGGACCATCCCACAGCAAAAGGGGCCTTTTGATTGGTAGATTTCAATACTTTGATGACTAGACCATGACCACCAGTCTCAAGAGAACTGGCCAAATAAGGAAATAAACCTTGGTGATTAGCTTCAGGATGTAATATAATGGTTTTCAGCAAGGCAGAGGGAATTGAAGAGAAGGGAAAAGCCTGACAGAGCAACATGCTCAAGTAAGGTAGTTTCCCTTTAGAATGATCAATGTGGATCCATCTCTGAGTGTGATTATAAGGATATTTCCAGAAAGGTTTAGTTGACAGAGAAAGAGTTACTTTAATTGTGGGCATGTTATGGAATAGCATGATAGACTGAATAGAAAGAAGAAAGTAAACACAACTCAGCACCCATCTCTCTGTGCTTCCTGATGGCATGACTGCAGACACACAAACAACTGCCTTTAGTAAACCTTCCACCCTTAGTGTACTGTTCCCTGTACCTTCCTTGCCATGGTGGAATCTGTCACCAAACTGTGAGCCAAAGAAAACACTTCATTCTCTAAGCTGCTTTTGACAAGTGACACAGAAGAGTAGCTAAACACTGGTCACAGTGACCAGAAGAGTAGCTAACACAGTGAAGGATAGCCAAGGTGAGTTTGGTATTCTAACTCAGGGTTAGAAAGCCACAGATGGCCTTTGTAGTCTCCTGAACTGATGAGGAAACAACATTTCCCTCTTTTCTTACAGTAACAGATCTATAAACATTATTCTGTGTCCCCCTTGCCTTTCTGTATATAAGACAGACATAAAAAAATTCCTTGATTCATCTTGTCTAACAGTTCCAAACCTTAATCACAGTGGGAGGCTGCCCTGCATGGATAGACAAAGCTCTTTACAGTGCAATCTTGTGACCGTGAAGTCGTGGGACTCTAGTCTCATTCCTATATGGCTGTTCATTCTACACTGACCGTCCCTCCAGCAAATGGGATGGTTTTCTCTGTGTCATTTCTGAAGGATTGTGCTATATAAAACTTTGATGCACTATTTTTATGCTCATTTTTATGTTTTTATCTTGTAAAGCATGCTTTCATTTTTTCTTCCTGTCTTTGGAATTACGTTGACAATCTTAGACCTTACCTGCTCAAATACGCTCTAGAAGTGAGGCCGACAAGAGCATTAGGGAGACTCCTACACGGACTCATGACCTAGAGTGACTTAAAGTCAGAAGCATGGTTGACTATAACCAAAGAGGAAACCAGGTCCTGATGGTAGTTTTAAGATTTTAGCCCTCAGCATTTTGCCTGTGTATAAGTGGGTAAATGTGGTAACAGGGACATAAGTAACAAAAGTGAGAGGTTGGTGTGGTGTGCTGTTTATGCTGCTGCAGGGAACTGAGCAGAGAACATGGCCGAGCTGGGAAACCATGAGTCTTCAGAAACCTTCCACCTGGTCCACAGCTGGCTAAGAGGTGAGTGGCATCCTGATCCTCAGAGAATGTGGTCTCTGAACCCTGGCTCGGGGACGCTGCCCCCAGAACCCCAATCACACCCAGCTTTGCCCTAAACCAAAGATAGGTGGAGAGCACCTTCCCCCCAAGCCCAAGGCCCAGCAAAACATGGCAGGACGCACATCCCATAGCCAGACCATGTTAACACCACAATCTGCTTCATCACCCACCAACAACTAGAGACCCAGAAGCTTTCTTCCTGGTCTACAGCTGACTAAGAACTGACTATGACTGACTATGAGCTAAGAGACAGTGAAGAGACAACTAAGACTCTAATGAAAATGACCCCTGTGACAACTGGAGACATACAGCTCCTTGTCCTACAACCAACTAAGAGCCAACTAAGAATAGCTCCTGAAATTACTGGAAACACTCAGCCCCTAAGCTTACAACTTATTAAAAGCCATCCAAGAGCTGACTAAGAGTAAACCAAGAAAGCAATGGGCAGACATCAGTGCAAGAATACATATAACAACATGAAGAACAACAAAGAATCACCAGAATAAACTGGTGGCTTGACAACATCAAGACCAAGCATAACAATGAAGAGGAAACAGAAGGAAATGACCTTAAAAGCAACTTTTATGAAGATAATAGAAACTTTAAAAGGCAATGTAAAAAACTCCTTTAAAGAAATACAAGAAGATACAAACAAAAAATTAGAAGAGATGAAAAAATCCCTGAAATAAAATAAAGAAAACCAAGAAAAAGAAACCAAATAGGTGAAATAAACATTCCAGGAAATAAAATTGAAATAGAATCAATAAATAAGGCACAAACCAAGGCAAAGATAGATATAGAAAACCTAAAGAAATGCAATGGAACTACAGATGCAAGCATAACCAACAGAATGCATGAGATGGAAGAGAAAAAATCTAGAGTGGAAGATTTAGTAGTTGAAATAGATATGTCAGTTAAAGAAAACACTAAAACCAAAAAAGTCATGACAGAAAACATCCATGAAATATGTGACACCATGAAAAGACCAAACCTGGGAATAATTGGAATGGAAGAAAGAGAAGAATACCAGCTCAAAGGCACAGAAAATATAGTCAACAAAATCATAGAAGAAAACTTTCCCAGTCTAAAGAAAGAAATGCCTAAAAAGATACGAGAAGCTTACAGAACACCAAATAGACCAGATCTCCCCCACAAAAAAAATTTGCTCATCATATAATAATCAAACACTAAACCTACAGAACAAAGAAAAAAATCTAAGAAATGTGAAGGAAAATGACCAAATTGCCTATAATGGCAGACTCATAAGAATAACACCTGACTAGTCAATGGAAACAATGAAAGTAAGAAGGTCTTAGTCAGATGTTGTACAGATACTAAAAGACCATGGCTGCCAACCCAGACTACTATACCCAACAAAACTTTCAACAGCCATAGACAGAATAAACAAGATATTTCACGACAAAACCAAATTTCAACAATACTTATCCACAAAGCCGGCCCTACAGAAAGTACTAGACAGAAAATTCCAACCTAAGAAAATTAGATATATACATGAAATCACAATCAATAATCCCACAGAAGAAAAACCTAAAGAAGTGAAATACAAGCTACCACCAAAAATAACAGGAAATAACAATCATTGGCATTAATATCCCTTAATGTCAATGGACTCAATTCACCTATAAAAAGAAACATCCTAATACAATGGGTACAAAAACAGAAGCTATCCTTCTGCTGCATACAAGACCACACCTTAACTTCAATGGCAGACGCAGGCTCAGGGTAAAGGTTTGGGAAAAGACTTTCCAATCAAATGGTTCTAAGAAACAAGCTGGTGTAGCCATCTTAATATCTAACAAAATAGACTTCAAACTAAAAATCAATCAAAAGAGGACAGACACTACTTATTCATCTCAGGAAAAATCCACCAAGGTGAAGTCTCAATCATGAATATTTATGCCCCCAACACAAGGGCACCTACATTCGTAAAAGAAACACTACTAAAGCTTAAACCTCACATCAAACCCCACATATTAACAGTGGGAGACTTCAATATCCTACTTTTATCTTTCAATAGGACAACCAGACAGAAACTCAACAGAGAAATAAGGGATCTAGCAGATGTTGTGGCCCAAATAGACCTAACATATATATATATACACATACACACACACACACACACACACACACACACACACACACACACACACACAGAGAGAGAGAGAGAGAGAGAGAGAGAGAGAGAGAGAGAGAGAGAGAGAGAGAGAGAAGCTTTCATCCAAACACAAAGGAATATACATATTTCTCAGCACCCCATGGAACTTTCTCTAAAATTGACCACATACACAGTCATAAAGCAAATATCAGTAGATACAAAAATAGGAATAACTCTTTGTACCATATCAGACCACCATGGTCTAAAGCTAGAGTTCAACAACAGCAAAAACACAAAAAGCTGAAAACTCATGGAAACTGAACATCTCTCAGTTTAACAACCTCTGGATCAAGGAAGAAGTTAAGAAAAAAAATCAAAGACTTTCTAGAATTTAATGAACATTAATCCACGATATACCTAAACTTATGGGATACAATGAAAACAGTGTTAAGAGGAAATTCATAGTTCTAGGTGTCTATATGAAAAACCCAGAGAAACTTACACAGGAGACTCAACAGCATAGCTGAAGGCTTTAGAACAATTAGAATCAAACTCACCTATAAGGAGTAGATAGATAACAGGAGATAATGAAACTTAGGGCTGAAATCAATATACTAGAAACAAAGAGAACAATAAAAATAATCAATGAATCAAAGAGTTGGATAGATAAACCCTTATCCAAACTAACCAAGAAGCAGAGAGTGAGAGTATCCAAATTAACAGAATCATAAATGAAAATGGGGACATAAAAACAAATACCCAGGAAATCCAGAGAATTACCAGATCATACTTTAAATACCTATACTCTACTAAAATGTAAAACCTAAATGAAGTGGACAGCTTTCTGGACAGGTATCACTTACCAAAATTAAATCAAGATCAGATTAAAGACCTACAAAGACATATAACCCACAAGGAAATTGAAACTGTTTTTAAAAGTCTTCCAAGTAAAAAAAAAAAAACAAAAAAACAAAAACCAAAAAAACCCAGGAACAGATGGCTTCCGTGTGGAACTCTACAAGACTACAAGACAATCAAAGAAGAACTAATACCAATAATCCTCAAACTGTTCCATACAGTAGAAACTGAAGGAACACTGCCAAACTCTTTTTATGAGGCTATAATCCCCTGATACCCGAGCCACTCAAAGATGCAAGAAAGAAAGAAAATTACAGACCAATCTCCTTCATGAACATTGATACAAAAATGCTCAATAATATTCTGGCAAACTGAATCCAACAACATATCAAAAAGTCATCTACCATAATCAAGTAGGCGTCATGCCAGAGATGCAGAGATGGTTCAATATATGAAAAACTGTGAATGTCATTCATCATATAAACAAACTGAAAGAAAAAAGCATATTATAATCTCCTTTGATGCTGATAAAGCCTTTGACAAATTTCAACACTCCTTTGTGATAAAAGTCCTAGAGAGATCAGGATTACAGGGAAAATATCTAAATATAATAAAGTAAGCCAACAGCCAACATCAAATTAAATGGAGAAACACTCAAAACAATCCCACTAAAATGAGGAACACGACAAGGCTTTCTCTCTCTCCTTATCTATTCAATATAGTTCTTGAAGTTTTAGCTAAAGCAATAAGAGAACAAAAGGAGATTAAGGGATACAAATTGGAATGGAAGACGTCAAACTATCTCTATTTGCAGATGACATGATCATATATATAAGTGACCCCCAAAATTCTACCAGGAAACTCCTACAGCTGATGAAAACCTCAAGCAACAAAACAGGGTACAAGATTAATTAAAAAAAAATCAATAGCCCTCCTATACAGTAAGGATAAAAGGGCTGAAAAAGAAAGAAGAGAAACATCACCTTTTATAATAGCTGCAAGTAGCATTAAATATCTGGGCATAACTCTAACCAAAGAAGTAGCAGACCTATTTGACAAAAACTTTAAGACAGTGAAGAAAGAAATCAAAGAGGATATTAGAAAATGGAAAGATCTCTCATGCTCCCGGATAGGTAGGATCTACATAGTAAAATTGGCAATTTTACCAAAAATAGTCTACACATTCAGTGTAATTCCCACCAAAACCCAACACATTTTTTTACAGACCTTGAAAGAAAAGTACTCAACTTCATATAGAATAACAGGAAACCCAGAACTGCCAAAACAATTCTGCTCTATCAAAGAACTTAAGGAAGAATATGATGTGGGAATGTCTTTCTGTATGCTGTGAATATCAATCTTTAAATAAAGGAGCTGTTTTGGCCCATGACAGGCACCATAGAAAAAGTAGGTGGGGAATCAGAATAGATAGGAAAGGAAGGGCGGAGTCAGGGACAGACTGAGCCAGCTGCCCAAGAAGAAGCATGTAAGGAACACAGGTGAGCCATGGACCACGTGGCAGGACAGATTAATGAGAATGGGTTGAGTTAAGATCTAAGAGCAAGCTAGCAATGTACCTGAGCCATAGACCAAACAGCATGAGCTTAATATAAGCATCTGAATCATTTTGGGGGTGTGATCAGCTGTGGGTGGCTAAGGGGTCCGGGGCTGCAGATCTGTGGGTCTGGACTTCTGTCTGCCTAGGACCAGGAAACTTCATTACAGCAAGAATAACCATCCCTGACTTCAAGCTATACTATAGAGCTACAGTAATAAAAAACAGCCTTGTGCTGGCATAAACACAGACTTTTCGATCATTGGAATTTTATTGAAGACCCTGACATTAACCCACACACATATGAACATCTGATTTTTGACAAAGAGGCCAAAAATATTCCGTGGAAAGTAGAAAGTATCTTCAACAAACAGTGTTGGCATAACTGGATGGTAGTATGTAGAAGAATGCAAATAGATCTAAACCTATCAGCCTGCACAAAAGCCAAATCCAAGTAGATCAAAGATCTCAGCAAAAACCCAGCTACACTGAACTTGTAGAAAAGAACATGGGAAATGCCCTCAAATGTGTTGGCACAGGTGACCAATTCTTAAATATAACACAAGTATCACAGACACTAAGAACAACAGTCAATATGTGCGACCTCCTGAGAAGCTTCTGTAAGTCAAAGGACACAGTCAATAAGACAAAACAACAGCCTATAGAATAGGAAAAGATCTTCACCTACCCTATATCTGACAGACAACTGACACTTAAAATATATAGAGAACTCAAGAAACTAGAGCCCAGAAACCTAAATAACCCAATTAAAAAATGGGGTTCAGAGCTAAAAAGAGAGTTCTCAACAGAAGAATTACAAATGTCTGAAAGGCACATAAAGTTGCTCAACATCTTTAGCCATTAGAGAAATGCAAATCAAAACAACCTTGAGATACCACCTTACACCTGTCAGAATGGCTAAGGTCAAAAACAGATGATAGCCTATGCTGCTGAAGAGAATGCAGAACAAGGAAACCCTCCTCCATTGTTGTTGGGAGTGTAAACCTGTACAGCTACTCTGGAATGCAGTATGGCAGTTCCTTAGAAATCTGGGAATTAATATCCCCAAGGATCCAGCAATACCACTATTGGTCATATACCCAAAGGGTGCACATTTATATGCCAAAGGCATAAGCTCAACTATGTTCATAGCAGCACTATTCATAATAGCAAGAACCCAGAAACAACTTAGATGCCCCTCAACTGAAGAATGGATTAACAAATTGTGGTACATCTACACAATGGAGTACTACTCAGTAGTGAAAAAATGTCATCCTAAAACTTGCAGGCAATTGGATGGATTTGAAGAATATCCTCCAGAGCAAAGTATCAGAAGCCCAGAAAGAGATGCGTGAGATGTACTCATTCTTAAGTGTATTTTAGACAAAAAGCAAAGAATATAATAGCTGAAAACCACAATGCCTCAACAGCTCAGGATCAGAAGAATCTAAAGAAAGATACTCAGAGATTTCCTTAGCAAGAGAAAATAGAGAAGACCATTTTAGCAAATTGGGGTCATAACAAGTTCCAATCAAGAAGAGTTGGAAACAAATCTTGAAAAAAAAGAGATGGTTGAGTGAGAGGAGCAACAAAGAGGTAGAAAGAAAGAGATGGATATCTTAATAGAGGAAGCCAATGTGGGGTTGGAAAGAGACTGAATGCTAAGAAAACCTCCAAGAACTAACAAGATTTCCCTAACTAAGTCTCCAACCAATAGTGGAGAGGGTGCCTAAACAGGACTTTACCTATAATTAAGTGAATAACCAACCACCCTAAGTGTAATCACAGAACCTACATCCAACAATGAATAGAGGTGAAAGCAGAGAACTATGGCTGAGCACTGGGCTGCATTCCTGGTCCAGCGGAGAGCCTGGAAGGAGAGTCTATATAAGCATGGGAATAGGGATCATGAGGAAAATTTCCACAGTGATGATTGACTGGAGCTCTGGAGAGCTCGCTGAATCAGGAACAGCCACTGGAGATCCATCAGGAAAAGGAGCTGGGCCCTCCAAGGGAAGGCAACTGTCAAGTGGCATGGGCAGTATGTGGAGACTTGAGAAGTAGGACAGACTGTGTTCCTGTGCATGGGTTGGTGCCTTGAAGCTCATTTCCTGCAGAAGAATATCAAACCAAAAATTGACTTTGGGATGAGGAAATCGGCTTGCCTGGAGTGGATATGCCATACTGAATTGACCTAGCTTGGGACATCTTGCCCTTTTTGGGGAGGAGACAAGGGTGGTATGGGGAAGTGGGAGGCTGAAGGCTGGGAGGGATTGGGAGGAGGGAAGGTAGGCAGAGTAGGGGATACATGGATAAAAAGGAATTTTTATTAAAAATATAATAATATGAAGAAAAAAAAGTGAGAGCTTGCCTGGCAAATCCTCACTCTCTTTGCATTTTCTGAACAGTTGTACTTGAGTCCAGTGTGAAGTATTCCTTCTTCCATAGTGTAGATCCTTTTTTGAGCTTGTATCTTTGAGAGCCCAAGGGGCATGCATGTGTCCTGAAGCCAACTTCAGGGTTGTACTTGCAGACGTTGATGTGTCTTCTCCCGTCACCACGTCATCACCAGCAGAAACACTTTTGTTCTCACCACCCTTTCATGAACATTCTGCAGGGCCCAAGTTGGAAGTATTTTAAGTTTAGTTTTCTTTTTTGGTGTTTTGTTTTGTTTTTTGTTTTTTTTTTTTTTTTTTTAAGAGCAGCAGTTATCAGACTTTCTAATGCTGCAATACTTTAATAAAGTACCTCATTTTGTGGTGATTCCCAACCATAAAATTATTTTTATTGTTATTTCATAACTGTTATAAATCATAATATAAGTATTTGTGTTTTTCAGTGTTCTTGAGCAAGCCCTGTAAAAGGATCATTGGACTCTCCATCTCATCTACCTAATGATCCAGAAATATCACTATTGGGCATATATCCAAAGGTTGCACATTCTTACCACAAGGGCATTAGCTCAACTATGTTCATAGTAGCATTATTGTCAATACTCAGAACCTGAAAATAACCTAGATGCCCCTCAAATGAAGAATGGATTAAAAAAATTGTGGTACATTTACACAATGGAGTACTACTCAGCAATAAAAAAATGACATTCTGAAATTTGCAGATGGATGTATCTAGAAAATATCCTGAGTAAAGTAACACAGACGCATAAAAATACTCACTTATAAGTTGATTTTAGATGTAAACAAAGAATAACCAGGCTATAGTTCCCAACCTCAAGCAGTAAGGAGAGATGAGGAAGTAGAGAAAATTTCCTGAGTAAATTGGAACAATAGCAGGGAGGGAGCAGGGGGAGGTGGGAAGAGAACATGAGGAAAAGGATGGTTGAGTTGGTTGATAGAGGGAGCCTCTGTGGGGTTAGAGAGAACCTGGTGTTAGGGAAATACCCAAGAACTCACAAAGATAACCCCGTCTAGGACTCCAAACAATAGCGGAGAGGCTACTTAAACTGACCTTCTCCTATAATCAAACTGATGACCAACCTAATTGTCATCGTATAGCCTTCTTTCAGCAACTTATAGAAGCAGATGCAGAGATCCATAGCTAAACACAGGGTCAAGCTCCCAGTCCATCTGAAGAGAGGGAGGAGGGGTTATATGAACAAAGGGTTCACGATCATGATGAGGAAACCTACAGGGACAGCTGAGTCATGCTGTTGGGAGCTCACTGACTCTCAACCGACAGCTGAGGAGTCTGCATGGAACTGAACTAGGCCCTCTGAAAATGGACGACAACGGAATGGTTTGGGAAGTTTATGGGTTCTCTGGCAGTAGGACCAGAATTTATTTCTAGTGTATGGACTGGCCTCTGGGAACCCACTCCCTACAGAGGAACACCTTACTTAGCCTTGATACTGGGGGGAGGGGCTTGGCCACATCTTAACTGGATATGCCAGACTGCATTGACCCACTCTGAGGAATGATGGGGGGGGGGTGAGGTGGGAGAAGCAAAAGAATGAGTGAGAAGAGGAGAGGGAGGGGGAACAATGGTGGGTATGCTAAAAAATTTTAAATAAAAAATACTAAAAAGCTGGCTTTTTCACACTGTATATGGTTTCCCAGTCTTTTTATATACTATCCAGGAAGAACAAAGTTAAAGTAAGAGGTAATGTTTATTATATCCTGGAAATAAAAATTTCTGGTTGAAAACGAAGTGCATCCATGACATACTATTATACACAATACAACTGACAATTATTTTTTATAATTACTCATTATTGCTTGAACGAGATAAATTGCCTATGCATTATTTTTCATCATTAATAGATAAAGGAAAGGCTGATAAAGACCCACAGCATGCATCTAAATTCTGAGATTCTCGGATAAAATTAGAAAAGTTTTGGTATGTAATTCACACAGCCTCAAGTTTAATAATTATAACTATACAAAACATTCTTCATTGTTCAGGATCTATTTCAAGAAATACGTGTAACATGGAGAGAAATATAAAGTTATAAGATGCCTACTTCCTGGAAGATACACAAACATACCAATTAAAAAATCAAGCTCATTTTCCAAACAAATGAAAATTATACTTGTTTGTACTAAGCAAGAAGATATATCCAAAAACTTAAGTATTTGGTATGTATAAATAATTATTAAGTTTAGACATTTTTCTAACAAAATTATAAATAATTTTAGGGTTATAAATAAATCTAAATTTTTTCACTTAAGAAGACTAACAATGAAAAAGATTTTAATGCACTTATGCTGAAATTTATTTTGATTATACCCATTTTATTCTATGCATTCTAAAATGATATATACTTATAAATGTATACATGTACATATATGACTGCATATGAGTTCAGTTAGTTAAGTGCTTTTGACAATTAGTTGGGAGACAAAGGTCTTTCCACTCACAGATTACTAGGGAAACCAGGAATATTAATTATCCAGTGGTGTCTCCTCAAAGAAGTAAATACTTGTTCTTCCACCCAGAAGACTGGGAATTGGTGAAGGTGAACAGCATAGTGATCTGCGTTATCTGTAGGACCAGTTTATATAAAGATTTCACAACCAGGACAGGAGGTGACTTGTAGTCTAAAAGACCCTTACATTGCCTGTATATCCAGAGACTCTACCAAGTTCCCACAACCAGGCCCACATGACTTCTACTATATCTGCATGACCAAGACCAGGCCATGTCTTTCCTGGGTCCTTAAATTAGGACAGGGAGCCTGTCTCCAGAATTCATATTCTTGGAAGAAATGTCATGACCCTAAATTGAGTTTCAATGCAATTACACTTTCCTTGTATCTCAGGATAATATCACGCCAGGAAACTCCCCCAGATTACACTATGTTAAATATGCTGGCGTTAGACTTTTGAAGGGTAACCCAGCCTAACTGACTGAGCTAACCTTCATTCTCAGCTCTTTGTGGATCATTTTCCTTATTGCTGCAACACTGCAGGGACCCCTTTCAACAATTTTTTTTTTCAGGGAAGGTCATTAAATGTGGTTATGAATTTTCCTTTTCATTTACCTACTTTTTTGTAATTGCCTAGCTAATATTATTTTGAATTTACTCTACTTTCTTGAGAATTGATTTTTTTTTAAAAAATTTTACTAACTGAATTCCAAATGATTGCTGGTTAGGCTATTCTGTTCCAAACAAGCAAACAATCAAAGCCAAACACCCCCCCTCCAAAAAAATCCCTCCAAAATATGTATAATATAGTGATCTTTCGTGTTTGCTCATAAAATAGGTCAAAGAAGGGTTTGTAAAAGAGGGTGATGTGGTGCTTGTCAGGGTTATTTGGAGATCCAAACCTATTGAGCATGTTGAATGATCCCTGCTTAGCTATTGGTAGAAGACAAAGAAAGCTATACAGTATTTACATCTTCAGCTGAGTGCTCTAGCCTAGACAGGACCAATATTTGATTGCATAGTCCTACTCAATGAAGTCAGGAAACATGAACCTACTATACGCAGAGAGAGAAAGAGAGAGAGAGAGAGAGAGAGAGAGAGAGAGAGAGAGAGAGAGAGAGAGAGAGAGAGAGAGAGAGCGCACACACAACACAGGGACCTTATACTTTGTAGAAGAGCTGTGTAAAATATAAAGTAATATTTGGAACTATATTTTTGACTCCAAAGAATATTACGTCAGATTTCTGTTAAGCTTTGTTGTTAATTTATCTTCTCCTATATTATCGGTTATGAAATGCTCATTTACACGAGACTAAGAATTTGCAGTTGTGAAGCAATAAACAAGGCTCTGTGAGAAGGTGTCTCCCTTCTCATGATGCAGGATTCTTGTGAGATTATTTCTCTGCCTACAGAGAAGGGAATGTTTTCAACCCTGTACTGGGAGGCTGCAATTAGCTGCAGAGTTTGCATTCTATAGCCACTGTTTTTCTGTTACGCACCTCCCTGACTGCATGACTGAATTTTAAGAATACAGTACCTAAATGATCCATTTAAGAAAAGGATATGAAATGAATATGTTTGCTTACTATGTGCTGATTTTATCAAAACACTATTTTTCATGTGGTCAGAATCACTTAATAACTTCTAATGATGTTATTTTAAACATCATTTTCCTTAAAAGCACAGCACTCTCCTTTATGTAAGGAAGAAGCTTAAACTCATCTATTACTGTTGGCTTTACTTGAATCTTGAAAGGTACATGAAAAATTTTAGCTCTCTGTCTAGAGTGGAAGCTTCTGGGAAAGGAAAATGGGGAGTGGTATAATTATACTATAATCTCAAAAATAAAAATTATTTAAAAACTTTTCCTCTCCTTTGTATATTTTAAAAACATTGAATTGTTCTAAGTCATTCACATGAATACAGGAAGAACCAACTGCTAATAAAAGCTGAAAACAGTGTGTTCTAGAAGAATAAAGGGAGTGGACAAGATGCTCTGGGGACAGAGAGAGTAGTATTTAGTTCAGTCTGACAAATGCTTAATGACAATGTGTCCCAGGCAAGCGCCAGAAGGCTGACTGGGGCACACTATAAATTATCACAAAATGAGTGTCCTTAGTGTAATAAAAAGAAACCATGAAACACAAGAAGAACTGATCATTTTGAGTGGGCCTTAGATAATATTTCATGAAGTATTAAAAAATGCTTGGCAAAGAATTCTAGAACAAAGAATGGAGTTTCAGAAGCACAGGGAGGGCAGAGGAAAGGACATTTCAGTGAAAACATACCAAAGTGCATTGACAAGAAAGCATATGACTCACTTAAGCAGTGACAAGCAGTTCTTAATGGAAGCATGTGAGCACTCCCCCCCCCCCCGTAATGCGGAGAAAATTCTTCTAAAAGTTGGTTAAAAACGGGATTTTTAGTGTGAAGGCTAAATGAAACTGACATGGTAAGACTATTAAAAAAAAGTCAACTCAGACTGTGTTGCTAGTTATAATTCTTTTCTCTAAACTCATTTTATTAGCTCTCTATACTCCTTACTCAGTATTATTGGAGATGGCTGATGGACCAGAGTATTTGAGCTTATGTGAACTGTATTTTCCTTTACGCATTATTCAACTACAGACTGTTAGTTAAAACATCAATTTGGGACAGGAAGTGTTTCAAATTTTGGAATCTGGAATATTTACATGCAAATACTGAGATATCCTTGGGATGGGATCTGCACCTGAACAAGAATTTTATTGTTTTCATTTATATCTCAAACTTAGTGTAAAGTGATTATGAAAAAAGCAGAATCAGTGTCATCTTGGGAAACAAACAGGCCTGAGACCACTGGTGACTGAGGGCTGAACTAAAGCACCAAGAACACAGTGAAGCAGTAGGGCTAAAGGACGTGTATCCTGGAACTGTTGAAAACGGGACTCAGGCATAGAGTAAAGATCAGATGTCCCTATAAGATACCTCCTATCCTTCCAAGAACCTTACATTTCCCTACAGACATCCTAGCAAGCTGTCAACAGTCATGTACACTTGACTTCCTCAACGACTACCTCATCATTAGTTTCCCTGTCCAATCACACAGCACCAGGACATATAGTCCATCCCTTGACACTCCATCCTATGTAAACCCTTGTAAAAAGAACTTGGGACATCTCCCCCTCACTCCAGCAGAAACTGTGACTGAAGAAGAAGAGGTTCCTGGTGTGGCTTGAATAAAGGAATCTTTGTACTTACATCAGAAAATCGGCTCTGTGGTGGTCTGGTTGGGGGTTCTGAGACTTGGATAGAGCTATTCTATATAATTTTTGATATATAATTATATATACTTAATAACACATATATATCTACATATATATGTTGTTTTGAGACAATATTGCTCTGTGCAGCCCTGGTGTCTGGAACTCCAGGCTAGTCTCTAACTCAGAGATCCCCCTGTCTCTCTCTCCTGAGGGCTAGGATTAAAGGTATGTCCACCACTGCTCAGCCAATGATTTTGTATTTTTAGTGAGCTTAAATTTTGTCATCTTGCAAGGTGAGGGACAGCAATTTCAATTCATGGCCAGATATTGGTACTCAGTGAGTTTTTGATTATGAAGTGTTTTGGATTTCTGATTTTTAGGGTGGAGGATGGAGATTCTCAACTGTCATGTAGTCTTTTTCTAATTCTGAGTGATATGAGGTGGCAAATCCTATTTCAAGTCTTTTGGAGTGTGGCTAATACACAAAGGCCATTTTTATATCCTGACGCTTTAATTTTCAAGGTGTTTTGACTATGTTGAGTTTTATCCACATTATGTTTCTGTAGCAGCAAAGTGTCTGAAACCAGCATGTAGAAATTGGATATACATAGGACACCGAAACACCAGGCTATACATTATAAACTCTTGCTTTCTTGTGTATAGTCCACAGCATTGGCTAGACAGAGTGGTTCTCTTTCTTTCCTTCTTTCTTTCTTTCTTTCTTTCTTTCTTTCTTTCTTTCTTTCTTTCTTTCTTTCTTTCTTTCTTTCTTTCTTTCTCTTCTCTCTCTCTTTCCTTTCTTTCTTTCTTTCTTTCTTTCTTCTTTCTTTCTTTCTTTCTTTCTTTTTTTCTTTCTTTCTTTCTTTTAGCTTCCACATTAGTTGTAGGAATAGTTTTTTTTTCCTGTAGAATTCTGTAGTTGAGGAATTAATGATATTTTAGAAGAATCACATCTGCCTTGTCCTTTCATGATTCTGGTCTTGAATTCGTTCATTTTTTCTGGTTTTATTTTAGGTATTTTCTGATTAGGCCTATTTTTGAGGATTCTGTCCCTCTTCTACTCAGAGAGAAGAATTTCTGTACCAGCAGCAATATCAAACTATAAAAGATACAGAAATACACAAAAAATTGATGAAAGCCCATGAATAGATCACTAACGGCCGTAACACTGAAAATAGCTAAAGTAATTTATTTAAAATGAATTTAGATGAATTTATTTTAAAAATTAAGAAAAATTTTAAGTGAATTTAAAAATCGTTCGTAATGAATGTGAAAATGATAAATGAATGACTTAAAAAGAATCAGGAAAAAAGAAAAATAAGGCTAAATAAAAGGAGAGAAGAAGACAATGAGTGGAGAAAAGTTCACCAATGAGGAAAAAAATAATCAAGAGACCAGAAATAAAAGATGAAATAAGAGAGAACAGCAAGAGCCATCTTAATATTGAGAAAAAATGAGCACAAAATAAGATAGAAGGGTAATAAAATAAAGTATAAGAACTTTGCTCTGAAAAGATGAAAATAAGATAGATTCAAAATACTACCGAAGCTATAAAGGGAAAACTGTAGAAAACACAGGGACATTAGAACAAACAAAAACACAGATAAAAAAGATGGGAAATAAAAAGTCAATACAATAATAAAAACAGGCGCAATCAGAATTAGGTGGATATATGAATGAGAACAAAAATTAAAACATAGGAGTTTTGAAAATACATGAATGTGAAAGTATTACTGAGTGTAATTTTAAAAATGGGGAAGAAAGAGGTTAAAAAAAAAAATAGAGAGACGTCGACGTGTTAAACAGCCCCTTTCTCGGTGCTCGGAAATTTCCAGTTTCGCGAGTGGGTTGGGCGAGTCAGCTGAGCCTGTGGAGTCTTGCCTGCCCTACTTTTTCCCTTGTGTTTTGGACTGGACAAGTAGCCAGTGACCACTTGAGGAGCACCCCTCCTGGTGTATTGAGGACCTCTGCTGGCCATACTTAGCTTTGCAGTACTGGTCTCTGAACCTACTCACATAGCCACTGAGAAAGGGAAGTGCAAACCCAGCAGTGTGGTCTGTCTTCATACTTCCCAAGCCCCCCAAGTATTGATCACTCCGTCCTCCTTCTGCGGATGTGAATAGACCCCGTAGCAGTGAGCAGGCCCACCCCAGGACCTGAGGTTCAGAGATGTCACACTCCAGATTTACTGTCACTTGACTTCCGCTCTTGGTCACTGAGGGCTAGCTGTCCCCTTGCACTTTACTGTGTGGACAAACCTGTACTACCCTCCACTAACTGCTTCACTGTGCTCACCTTGGGGTAAATTCGAGTTCCCTGATTTGTAGTTGTTTCTTTTTAGGCCACAGGGTAGCTCAGTTTTAGGAGGGCACCCAGCCATCACCCGCAGAGTTCTAAAGCCTAACTAAGGGTTAGATCTTCCCTTCAGCCTCAAGCCAGAGGAGCTACTGTCTCACTAACACCATCAGCTGGATCTGAGGCTTGTCAAGGCTGAGCATGTTTTAAGAGTTGACTTCCAATCTCTTATCAGAGCCACAGTCTTTTGGAAGATGCCCCAGTTTCTCTGCCTTTGTGCGGAGCAGCGGGCCTTAGAGTCCATGTGTTGTCCACTCCTCTTTTGTCAACCTTCAGCTGTGAATCGGTCTCGACCTTAGAGGGTTCAGAAGCTCACCCTTGCTTTCTCTTTGGAGTAGTCAATTCTTTCTCACACTAACTCTTCTTAATCAGTCTGTGGTCTAACCTGAGAATCTCAAAGAAGAAACAATGGTTTCTTATGAGTAGTGAAGGATTAGCCTTAAACGTTTTTTTCCATATACAGCTCATCTCACTTCTGTCTTAGAACTATTTTCAATTTCTTTAATTTTTTATTTAAAAAAATTCTACCATATAGTTATGGATTGAATGAATTATTTTAGTGTGCACACAACAGAATCAATTTCATGTTTATCACATAACTGCTGTATGTTTGGTACATTGTTATCACTGTCCATTACTGAAAATAATTTTATGCATAGTGTCCATTTGCAAATATAAAAATGTTATCTTTCTCTTGGTACCACAAAGACAAATACATTAAATATACTACAATATTAGTATTCAGCATGGAAGCTGAGCAGTGATAATTCATGCCTTTAATCTCAGCACTCAGGAGTCAGAGGCACATTTCTAAGTTCAAGGAAAGCCAGCCATAAAGAATGAGTTCCACAGATAGATTATAAAACCCTGACTCAAAAAAAAAATCTAAGACAGACATTTAAAAAAAAAAACAGACATGAACATTACTAACCAGAATAAAAATTATGATTTTATATTGAACTACAGAGAAATGATACTCACTAAACATCAAATTAGCCAACAGGAGAGTTATTCAGATAGGTTTTTGATAGCTTCAAGCATCTCTTCATGCAAACCTCATATTGTTCAAGATTATGACATGAACAGAATGTAAATAATCACTTACCAGCAACTCAGCTATTTTGATAAACAACTAGATAACAATGTCAGTCAGGACATCTATGGAATATTAGAATCAAGAATATTTTTTAGAATATTATCACAATTTCCTGGAATAGCTAAGGAAGGAAATTCCCAAGCTAGCAAATGTCTTGTTTGGGTTGTACTCAGTGGAGTGGGCCAAGCACATCATTAGTGAACTAACCGGCTGGTCTGTTTTCTCGATATCCATAAAACATTATAAAGTAAAGCGAGATGTATGTAGTGAAGATCCTCTGCATGAGAAATTTCCCAGAAACCCATGGCCTTTTTTGTCTTCTTCTAAAAATGGATATAATGACATAAAATATTAAAGGCTTCTGGAGGAGGGGCCATATATCTTGATTTTTATGTATGCAGTTCTGGACAAAAAAGAAAAAAACCAAGATAGTCATACTATTGAGTGAAAAGTACTATTTTGTTGATATGTTATAAAATAGGCACAAATTAGCCAGAGCAGAATAAATAGAAGTTAATATTAAATGTGAATCCAGGGACACTTTGTAGAGGAAGAAACAGTTGTTGAACATCTAAATTTGAAATAAAATAGGGCTCATATTTAGAGAAAATATCACAAGTTAGATTGATGTATGAATAAAGGAAACTCAGAGCCAGATCTCAGGAAAAGGCTGAGATATCAGAGAGGAAACACCTCAGTCAGATCTCACCCAGCTGTCTTCCAGCTTCCTTAACCTTGCTCCTTCCTCAGCTTCATTCCTTCTGACTTCTTTTCCCTATCTATCTTTTTATGCCTGCCTTAAATACATTCTTTGCTCAGTTTCACATTCAGGTTAAGATTAAAGGCATGGCACCACCACTGCCTGCCTGGGAGCCTGGAACTCCTTCTGTAAACTAAGATGACCTCAAACTCAGATTTTCAGGGATTAAGGGCATAGGTCACCACTACCAAACATTCCCTGTGGCTGAGATTAAAGGTGTGAGTTACCACTGTCTGATACTCCTAGACTGACTGTGGGCAGATCCCTCTGATATCTCAGACTGGTTTTTATTAAATTTGAAGCATATGCACACATATCCCCTTTTGTGTCAAAATTAATAAAAAGAATTAGAAACCATATACAATAGGTACAATAATTATATACTCTATAAAAACAATAAATGAGTAATGTCCAGTCCATTAACAACTGACAATTCAAAGAAAATATTTCATTAATTATCCTATTTTGATGAGTCCAAAGGATTATACCTAAATCACTTTCTTTCTAACTTGTATTATTAACAAAACTATTATTTTGATGTCTCTTAAACTTATACACTTTAACTTCAAAGTTTCTTTTCTAAAACTGTTACTAGAAAACTATAACTATCTCACCTTCAACTACCTCAGAGACCAAAGAAGGAAATAATATTTACCCAAGTAAACAGGAAGTGCAAGCAATTTCCAAAATCTAGAAATGACAGAGATGACATCTATCTGCCTGGACAGTTACCCAAAATTCTTTTATAAAGTTGGGGCATTCATCTTCAACCTACAGGCCCAGAGTTTCTTTTCATTTCAGTGAAGCAGAATATCTGCTCTGCCCATTCTGGTACAGTTCATAAGTCACTTCTCCTTGAGTCCTGAAGAATATCTGACAGTTTTCTTTGAAAAGCAGGAATCTTTTGTTCTGTCAAAGCTTGTTCTGTCAAAGTTCAGAGGTCACTTTCCTATGGAATCTGCATGTCCAGTTTAAACAGCATACTGTCAAGCAGTCAATACAAGAAAGGTCCTTGTTTAGTAGTTAATTATTGCTACAAAGACAGTAGACTCCATATGGAGTTTCTTCGATGCCCGTTTTTCTCTTGAAGTAGATCGGTGCTGCCAGAAGCAGACCTACTTCACTGTCTAGAAAAGTCGAAATTCTTCAAGTATTTTAAATGTCATATTCTATGGATCTCTGAGTGTTTGAAGAAGACCTGTTCATATAAAATATATTTGTTTGATCTTGAAAAAATATTTAATATGACTATGTTTAAATGTAATATCTAATTACTAACTTGCATTATTTTATAATTAGTTGGTAATAAAACTTTCATGAACTAGCAATTTGTATTACATTGTTAGATAAATGGAATAAATATAATACCTTGAACAAGAATAGAAATATTTGTACAGCAAGACAATTAATCTCAATATACACAATTTGTATACAATATAAAAAAAATCTAATCCAACATAAAATAGCAATAGCTAATAAATCCTTTTCAAAGATGATTCAATAATCTATCCTTATATATTATGTAACTGTATCCACTTTTTCTTTCTATCTTGAATCTAATCACTCTTGTGTAACTTTTTTCTAACCATAACCAACTAACAATTTTCAACCAATTAACCTAAACAATCACAATCATCCATAACCCATTGAAGGACCAAACACCACCCACCCCACCTCTTAGGAATGTGAGCGCCGTGTTCTTATATTTACTTCCTGCTCTCTGGGGGCGATGGCATTTGTAGGGGATCCTGAAAAGAAATATTTTGTTAGTTGTCAAATCCTGAAATAAGTATACTGTATTATTTGTTGTCCAATTTCTGCATAACAGGTCCTGGCTATAGTATTCTGTGAAGCTGGTTCATTTCAGCGAGCTACCTTGAAATTGTCCCGAATAGTTTGTAGTGCAAATCTGATCTTTGGTTGATGTTTGTCAGCCTAGTGGCTGTTTCAGAGTCCATGTGAAATCATGGTTGTGGGGCCCCATCTTCCTTTTAAATACTTCAAGTTCCCAATTAGGCATTGTCCTGGATCACTGCAGAAAGCTGATAAAAGACTAAAACCCAACACAATGTACAGAAAACTAAATATATAACTATTTATTCAGCATAGGATTAGTAACAATAGACTAGCCCCTTAATTTTAGTTATTCTTCTGTCCCATATCAGTTGGCTCTTTTGATATGTTACAGAGATTTTGTATTTTCCTTTAACAAGTATGCGTGAGTTTAGAGAAGGAGCCATACTCCAACTCTAAAGACAGCTTTAAATTATAATTAAACTGGGACTTAAACTAACAAAAAAATATAGAAAGGTTAAGCAATGAGATTTTGCCTTATAAAGTATAGTGGTACCATTAGGTCCAATATTCTTTTGCTTATAAATTTTCTGGAGAGCCTCCCTTCTGCTTTACACATCTAGATGTCCAAGGTCTTGTCTTAAAGATGGGAATTTCTAGTTTTCTGTAAAGACAAAAACAAAAACCTGCCCCCACCCTTTGATTTTTCTTACAACTTATAGAATTGAATATGGGTAGATAAGCCATCAATTCTAATTTTTATGGTTTGTCTGGTTCAAATCAAGTCTTTATTAATTTTGATGGTATCCATAACTTTTCTTCACCTGTTGAAACAAAAGCAAAACCCCTTTCCCAATGTAGCACAAATCCTGGCTTCCATTCAAAGGTTAATAAGTCCTTGAAGTAAACAGACTGATATAGTTCAGCTGTTTTTTCTATAGTCCAATGCCTTTCAGCAGCTATTGTTCCTTTCTCATTAGCATTGAGAAAATTCAAAGTTAATAAAGCATTATGTAGTCTATCTCTAGGGGTCTTTGTTATTCCTTTCTGTTTATTTAGCATATTCTTTAGAGATTAATTTGAACTCTCTATGACTGTTTGCCCTATAGAATTGTGTGGTATTCCTATAATATGCTTTATATTATAATAAGCAAAAAAATATTTCATTTTACTAGAGACATATGCTGGAGCATTGTCAGTCTTTATTTGTGCAGGTATTCCCATGATTGCCATAACTGCTAGTGAATGTGTGATTACAGAATAAGCCTTTTCTGAACTCAAAGCAGTTGCCCATTGAAATCCTGAAAATGTATCTATTGTATGATGTACATATCTTAATTTTCCTAATTCTGTAAGATAAAATAAACCCATCTGCCAGATTTTATTTCTATGTATACCTTTAGGATTACTTCCTGCTGGCAATGGAGTTTGGTTATAGAAAGAACAGGTGGGACACCTTTTTACAATTTCTTTGACTTGTTGCCAAGTGGTAGTGAAATCTTTTTTAGATCCTTTTCTATTGTCGTGATGCTTCTTTTGAAACTCTGAGGCCTCTAGTATATTTTCTATTAATAACTTATCAATTTCATCATTACCTTGTGCTATAGGATCTGGCAGACCTGTATGGGATTGAATGTGTGTTATATAGAAGGAATGATTTCTAGTCCTGATTATTCCTTGTAACTGAATAAATAATGAAGTTAATTCTGATTCATCATTAGTAAAATCAGTTGTTTCAATGTGTAGAACAACTCTTTCTACATACTGAGAGTTAGTGACTATGTTAAGAGGTTCAGTAAAATCCATTAATACCATCACAATAGCATATAATTCTAACTTTTGAACAGAATTATAAGGGCTTTGAGCCACTTTACTTATATGTTCTGATTTGTAACCTGCATTTCCTGATTTTTTTGCAGCAGTATAAAATGTAGGGGCTCTAGAAATTGATTATCTCATATAATATGAGGAAGAATCCAGTTAGTTTTCTTTAAAAATTTAATTATTTTGTTTTGAGGATATTTGTTGTAAATATCTCCCAAAATATTACTGCAGGCTCTTTGCCAAGGTTCACTTTCTACTCATAATTGGTCAATTTCTTCATTAGTTAAAGGTACAATAGTTTCTTCTGGGTCCATTTTTGTCAATTGACAAAGTCTTGATTTTCTTTTAAAAATCAGTTTGGATATCTTTTTGACAATGTCTTTAATTTCTTATTCGGTTAATGTGGAAGAAATATCCATTCCAATATAACATTTTCCCTTTGCATTAAAATTCTTGTAGGAGATTTCTTAGCGAGCAAGACAAGTAGAATGCAATTAAGGTTTGGAACCACATGAACCGCATATGCATCCTATAATTTCTTTTCCACCAAAGCCAATTTTTTCCCAGCTTCAGGTGACAATTCTCTTGGACTATTTAAGTCCTTGTCACCATTTAAGATTTTGAACAAATTATCTAGTTCATCATTTTTAATTCTAATAGTGGGTCATAAATTGGCAATGTCTCCTAGTACTCTTTGAAAATCATTAAGTGTCTTCAATCTATCTCTCCTGATTTGTACCTTTTGGGGTCTGAGTTTTTTGTTGGCCTATTTTGTAATCTAAATAATTAATGAAATCATCTCTTTGTATTTTTTTGGGTACAATTTGTAATCTCTAAGAAGGCTTTTTTTTTTTTTTTACTTCTTCAAACATTTTTTCTAAGGTATCGATATTTGAATCGGCCAACAAGATGTCCATGTAATGATAAATTATAGATTGTGGGAATTTGTTGTGTATTCATTCTACTGGCTTTAGTACAAAAGACTGGCACAGAGTGGGGCTATTCAGCATTCCTTGAGGGAGTACCCTCCACTGATATCACTTTATAGGCTGAGAATTATTGTAAGTGAGCACTGTAAAGCCGAATTTTTCTTTGTCTTTTTCTTGTAAAGCTAGTGTAAACAATTGTCCTTTAAATCAATGACTATAATAGGCCATTCTTTAGGTAACAGAGAAGGCAAAGGAATCCCAGACTGTAGAGAGCCCATTGGCTGGATCACCTTGTTTATCACCCTTAGTTCTGTTACCATTCTCCACTTTCCAGATTTCTTCTTAATAACAAAAGAAAGATTAGCAGCTGTTGTGTCTTGTTCCTGTATAGCCTGAAGTGTCGTGATTATTTCTCATAATACATTATAATGTTTTTTTTTCCCCCCTGGAAGCATGTGCTAGTTTATGGTTTATTTCTTTGCTTGGACAAATATTAAACTGTATGTTCCATTGTTGTAGTAAATCTTGTCCCCATAAATTTATAGCAATGTTAGCCACATTTGGCTTTAATATTCCTCTCTGTCCTTCTGGCCCTGTACACTCAAGCCATCCTGCACTCTGTTTTACCTGGGATAACAACCCAATACCCCAAAACTGAACATTTACCTCCTGAAGGGTTCAACTTGGATGCCATGACTCTAGTGAAATTATTGATACATCCATACCTGTGTCCAGTAAGCCTTCAATAATAACATCATTTATTTGTATTTTTAGTTTTGGCCTTTGTTCATTGATAGAAGCTTGAAAAAATATTTGCTTTATATTTTTTTCTGAGTTTTTTTTCTTTTTGTATAGAGTTTTTTATCATTCAATGTAGTATGTCTTTTTAAAATAGATTTTATCTTTTTAAAAATTGTTCTGGGAAGTTGTTTCCTCCAAAATGGCATAGTAAGATTTGATTGGATTTGATAGAGGGGCTTTTGAAACCCCCCTTGGGACATTTCCCAAGGGCAGAAAGTTACCTGATATGGGGGCTTTTGAAAGCCCTCCCTGGGGTGTTTCCTGAGGGCAGAAAGTTATCTCATCTGTCCTTTGTTGGTCTGCACTCATTCATCCAATTTCTTCCTTTTCTATACCTTCTGCATACTGCAGAAGGGAGTGGCATTGTCGGGATTATTCCTAGCAAAAGCACTGTTTCCGAGAATGCCTTGTTTACAATCTCTTTTTATGTGACCTTGCCTTCCACAATTGTAACATTTAACATCTTTACTTTTTTTTATACCTCTAGAAATTAGTTCTCCTACCCAGTTATCATCACTGACATAAGACTCTAGATTAATTGTCTCAGGAATCCAATCCTCCAAGGGTGCTGACCTTGCTTTTAATGATCTATGTATTTTTCTACATTGTACATTAGCATTCACAAAAGCCAGTGTTTCAATTATTATTTACCTGGCTTCTGAATCTGGTACCATTCTATTTACTGCTACAGTTAATCTGTGCAAAACGTCTGTTAAAGTTTCTTTGGGGCTTTGAATTACTTTTGTGAATGATTTGGTTTTCTTTCCTTTTTCTTCAATCTGATCCGAGGCATTTAAAGCTGCCATGCGGCATAAATCCAGAATATATTCATTGCATAAAACCTGCTTTTTAATATCAGCATAATCTCCCTCCCCAAGAAGTTGGTCTTAGGCGACTTCTATGCCTCTGTTCCTGCTTCTTTGTTCTTTTGTTTCAGCCTCTTCTCTCCACCATGATTTCCACTGTATAAGTGATCCTGCCTCTAAAACAGCTATAACCACATATAACCAATCTTTGGGGGTGATCCAGTTACACCATGACCAGCTGTTTAACATTTGTTTTATAAATGGTGAATGCATCCCATATGTTATAATTGCTTCTTTTACTCTCCTTAATTCTAGCATTTGTAATGGAGCCCAAATAGCATCTTTATCATTGTTCATTTTTTAAAGGATACTGGGTATATTAATGTTGCCTGTTTTTGCCTAATTTTAGATGACCTTGCTGATATGGTCATATTCTGCTGTTTGAATTTGAATATTTTTGTCTTCTCTCTTGACAGGTTTTGTAAAGACTTTTTTCTTTGTATTTATATTAACTGACTTTTTAAACAATAAAACAGAAATTAAACAAAATATTTATAATAAACAAGTGATAAACATTATGATAGTCCCATCTACTCTCTTTATCTTTTCCTTCACTGGTTCTATATCCTATCATCTAGAGAAAGATGACAGAAGAACAAAACACCTTCCATTGACTTAAGCAAATTCTCCCCTTTAAAAAAATTTCGAGTTACTTACCAATTTGTTGTCTGTGATGATTCAAATGTCTGTGAAGAAGACAGTTACCTAGTGTGATAGCAGTCCAATCAGGGGTCCAAAAAGAGAGAGAGAGAGAAAAAAAAAAAAAAAACTCACAACCCATCAGGAGAAAGAGACCACTGTCTAAAAAATTTACCCAGATGAAAGTGAAACAGAAACACATGTGGCTGGTTGGCCTAAGACTGGAGGCTAACTCAGAACAGAAAGCCTAGCCAGCGGTATTACTCCTCTGGCCAAGTGTTGCTCTGGTGGGCAAGCACCATTTCTTGGGAAGGGAGGGGAAGAATTTGTGCCCCAAAGTTGGATGCCAAGTGTTGCACGAATAAAGGAAACCCAGAGCCTTATCTCAGGGAAAGGCTGAGATATCAAAGAGTAAACACCACAGTCAGATCTCACCCAGCTGTCTTCCAGCTTCCTCAACCTTTCTCCTTCCTCAGCCTCACTTCTCCTGGCTTCTTCTGTCTGTCTTTCTTTGCCAACCTTAAATACCTTCTTCCTTCAGTTGTTTCACATCTAGGTTAAGATTAAATGCAGGGTGCCACCACTGCTTGCCTGGGAGCCTGGAACTTCTTCTGTAAACTAAGATGACCTTAAACTCAGATTTGCCCAGATTAAGGACATAGGTCACCACTCCCAGACATTCCCTTGGCTGAGATTAAAATTGTGAGTTACCACTGTTTGAGTCTCTTAGACTGACTGTGGGTAGATCTCTCTGATATCTCAGACTGGTTTTTACTAAATTTGAAACACATCTTCTCATTAGATTATCTACATAGATTGAATAACTGTATTAGACAATATCATGTATATAAAGTAACTAGAATTATATCTAAGTCATACTGGAATATCAGTAAATGGCCTCTGAATTAGTTTTTCCTTTTTTTCATTTTATTATTTATTATTATAAAAATATCTTTTTAAATCTATGTATTCCCCTGCTACCCCTCCCTTCCCTCCTCCCAATCCCTCCCAGTCAGCCTTCAATCTCCCTCCCTTTCCAAAAAGGGCAAGAAGTCCCAATGTGGGTCAGCTTAGTTACTTTTCTAATTGTTATGACAAAATACCTAACAGATGAAATATAAGAAAGAAAGACTTTTAGTTCACAATTTGAAGGTCAACAGAACATCAACTCAGAAAGCCACATGACATGAGCAAGAGGCAGTTCATCACATGTGCACAGACTTTGAAAGCATAAAGAGATGGATGTTGATATTCAGCTGACTTCCCACTTCCTTCTCTTTCCTGTTTGGAATGCTAGTCATAAGATTATGAGCCTCATTCAGAAACACAAACCAGTCCCAGAAGGACCTCTGCTGTAGAAGTGGAAACACTGGGAAAATATGCTATTTCAGTATGAAAATACATGTCTTAAAAACATACAAAAATAGAGGCAGGAAAACAATTTAGAAGTTACATATCTGACTGAGATAGTGAACTTTTCCAAGCTTATATTTTATGTCTCCTATAAGAGTATTTTCACAGAATAGAGTTTTCTCATTTTTAAATTATTGTACCATTGAAAGGAAGGTTTTGAGATAAGCTGATAGGTAAGACAGATGTCATTGATTAAGAGAAATTAAAGTTTCAAGAGAAAAGGAGGGGTTGATAGTGTCAGGTATTAAGGTCTGCGGGAAGTGAGAGCTGAGGAGAATTAGTTACAATTTGTGACAGTGTGACACATAAGGCTCCAGACCATGTATGTGGATGGATGGATATCTGGAAAGGCTGGTGAAAATTGGAGTAGATATTTGTGGAAAATAAAACACCAAAAATATCTCATTTCCCATATTTCTGTGAGTCTACATTGATTACCCCACTCCCCCAAAAAACAAAATTAGGAATTCATGAAAAAAAATGTTTTGTTTGTTTACTTGTATTAAATCTTTGGTTTTGTGAGTGACTGATTATCTCTCAGGGTACAGTGAGGAGGATCCAAATGTGGATCACTTTACACCCAATATTACCCTGTATTTACAGAGATTTACTCATGCACCTCATTGCATGTGTGCATATTTTTAAAGCAGAAATTTGTATGAGAGTCATCAAATCTTAATCTCCAGTTTGAATCTCTTTGGTAAAAATTAATAATAGTGTGAGGCTTTAAAAATTAATGTCACAAGGAGGGCTTCATGTTTGCAGTTTTACACTAACATAGAAAGATTACACATTTGATACAAGAGACACAAGGTTATTGATACCATTTACCCAGGATATTTTCACGCTGGAGCCCCTGTGGAGCCATACGGACTGTGAATAAGAGGTGAGTGCTGAGGAGTGGACTATGGGTATCAGGGGACATGATGTAAAAGATATTGGGACAAAGTAGCCCAATCTAGAGGATACCAGTAGATGGAAGGTTTTTAAGCGTGTATTTCATGTTTGTTTTACATATGAGAAACAGCCAATTTGTTTATAGGTCTGGAGTCAGAGCACAGAGGAGAGAGAACTAGAAAGTGGATATTTGGAAATATGGCCAGAACAGGGTATAACATGACCAATTGATCCAAAAAGAGAAGTGGGGCCAAATGAGATCAAGATCAAGGGGAGAGATTGACTCAAGCAAAAGGATGCTTCTAGCCTTTGAAACTGAAAGAGAAAAGCAAGAAACAGGACTCTGGGATTTGTCACTCACAGGGCACAAAGTTGAACTGTATTCTTCGCAACAGCTTCAGCTTCAGTTTCTCTGCTAATCAGAAGCAAAGTCATTCACAGAAAGGAAAGCTAGGGAGAGGGAAGAGCAGGGGAGAGGGAGAGGCAGAGTAAGGGGGAGGAGGGGGAATACTATCCAGCTCCCAAATACTGTGTAGAAAGCATTTGAATGGACTCATTCAAAAAGACTCATTATTGAAGTATTAGCTAGACCGTATGTTTTATTAGGTCCAATATTACATTTCCGACCTAGTTGTTTATGAACATGCACAGTAGTTAACTAAGTCCCCTCTTATTCTTTTATTATCTGGTAAATGAAATAATTCTTCTGAGTTATCTAGAAAACAATTCTTGCTACTGCTGTCACCATTTCATGGGTCCCTTCCTTATGTGCATCTGCTGCAACTCGATGTCTAAATCACTTAACTGCATATAAGGGATTTCAAAGCACCAGCAGTGGGGTGCGACAGCACATCTGGGCAGATTTCATTCCATTTGGAGTTACTTCGCCTTTCCCTTTCAAAACTCCAATCTTCATAAGGAGGATGTGGGAGCAAATCAGGAATAGGAGTCAGCAAAGGACTCCATCTGTGGATTCCAGACTGCTGCCTGGCTTTTGTGTGTATAGTTCATGAGCGAATGATGCAATCTCTATTTTTAAATGCTTAAAAAAACAAAGGTGAAAAACATTTCATGACCTGCATATTATTAGAGTTGCTATTGCTGTGATGAAACACTATAACCAAAAGCAACTTGGAAGAAAAAATTTGACCTATAAATTCTGAAGTCTATTGATGGAAGTCAAGATAGGAACTCAAACCTGTAGGAATGTGGAGGCAGGAGCTAATACAGAGACCATAGATGAGTGCTGCTTACTAGCATGTTCCTTAAGGCTCGTGTATTGCTTCTTTATAGACTCCAAGACTGTTAGCCCAGGGATGGGATCACCCAAAATGGGCTGGGCCCTTCCACATAAGAAAATATCCCATAGGTTTGCCTACAGCCTGCTCTTATGGAGACATTTTCTCAATTGAGACTTCTTCATCTCAAGTAACTCTAGCTTGTGCCAAAGTGATAAAAAAAACTAGCACACATGACTGTGAAAATTCAGTGAAACTAAAATTTAATGCCCACAAATAAAGATTTACTGGAACATGCCAACTTTATCCTCCTAAGTGTTATCTTTTATGTCTCTTTACAATGCACAATCTAGACTGAAAAGATCTGAAAAGCCTAAAATATTTGTCATCTGGCCTCCTCTGGAAAGTGTTTGTTCAACACTGGTTTAGGTGGTTTCTGGAAAAGATTATGTTTCCATACTCTTACCACCTTTTTGTTTTACTATTTGTAGACTTAAATTGTTTAAAGGAACAATATTTTTGTATATGAATTTTTTTTATTTCCTCCCTCTAAGTGTTGCATGAATAAATGAGACTCAGGGATAGATCTCTGAGAAAGTAGGAGGTATTAGAGAGAGTAAACACCACAGTCAGATCTTATCCAGCTGTCTTCCAGCTTCCTCAGCCTGGCTTCCCTTGGCTTCCTCCCCTTGTCTTTCTATTCCTGACTTAAATACGCTTTTGGTAAATTAAGGCGTGGCCCCACACTGCATGCTTGGGAGCTTGGAATTCCTTCTATAATCTAAAATGACCTCAATTCAGTTGGGATTAAGCGCACAGGTCACCACTCCCAGGATACTCCCTGTGCTGGGATTAAAGGTTTGAATCACCACTCTCTGATTCTCCTAGACTGACTGTGGTTAGATCTCCAGAACTTCTGGAGCTTTTATTAAATCCCCACATAGACTATGGGTAGATTCCCTCTGATATCCCTGAAACTTCCAAAGCTTTTATTGAATCCCTACATCTAAGCTCTCCTATAAAACCCACTTTGTTCTCTCTAATATTAATAGCTTCTTTTTCATTATTTGTCTATATATGTAAATGCACAGACACCTACACAGACATATAAATTCGTGAATATATAAACACAACCTTCTCAGTCAGTGTATGTTACCCATATGTATATAGTTTCAGAGCTGACCACTTGAGGTTGGATAACCAACTGGTGTGCTCCTCCCTGGGAAGACTATTACTGATACTCAGCATCCCCTAGTTACCTGCAGCACTTTTGTCTAGAGCTGGGTCTCTGGTAATTGCCCCTCCCATGTTAGTATGTTTAATTGTGTCATCCTTATTCCAGTTTGGTTTAGGTAGCTGTGTTGTCTAGAATTTATGGGTGTAGCTTCCCAAGCATTTCTAGGGCAGATGATTTCATAGCAAGCATCCTATGCCTTCTGTTTTTATGACCTCTTTGCCCCCTCATCTCCCATGTTACCTGAGCCTCAGGTGTGGAAATTGTATTATAGATATCTCTGTTGGGACTGGGTACAGCCGGATTGCTTCTTCTCCAAATTTTGATTAGTTGAGTTTTTCTATAACTGTCTTTGTCTGTTGCAAAGAGACATGTCTTTGACACATTTTTATACTTTATAATTGTTTTGATAGACCAAAATATTAAAAACCATTTCATGGTCCATAATCTCTTCCACTGATGTATTTAGCCTTTATTATTTTAACTTTGGCTAGGCTCTTTGCCAGGTTTCCTGAATATTATCGTAAATCAGATAAACACTATTCAATACTATTGCACATTATACTGCTTGACTTAGCTATAATTCAAATTGGGAATTTATTGCTTTCCTTCTGAATACATTTAGACAAATTTCTTTGGTTACCTCATCTGTACAGTGATCCTCTAATAAAATAATCCATGTATTTAGCAACTTGGCACATATTAACCATTCAATTAATGTTTTCTTGGTTTTATTATTAATAAACTATGATAAGCTCTACAATGGGATGAAAACCTGCTCTATGGCCACCCTTGAGGAAAGGTATGCTGAAACACCATGGACTAATTTGACCTGAACTCATAAATATGGCAACATTTGTCTGACAGGAGATGTAGAAGATATATATGTATAGGTATATATTTATTGTTATTATTATTATTATTATTACCAGAGCACTGGATTCCTGGACTCAGCAGCAGGCTCTATGTGGTTAAGTCTTTGTGTTTGGAACTGACTTTCTTCTTTGAAACCTCAGCATTCTTAGTGACTAATACTACACAGAATAAATTATGCACTGGTCCTTCCCTGTACTTGGCAGGAATTCTTTAGAAGGAACATTTATTGCAGGTTTAAATTCTTACCTTCAAAGAGCTGGACTGTTGGTAAGAACCATGATTTAATTGATGGAGTCTCTTGCAGATGACATCTGTAATGCCCGCTTGGCTCATCCTGTTTCTCTTACACAAAGGAACCATTAGTCCCACTTGAAACACGCCTTGCAAGATCTAACTGTTTCTATTGTGGCTATCTCAGCACATCAATGTTAAAATTAGAAAGAAACAGGAGAGAGAAGTACAGAGAAGGAAACCAGTCAGAAGAAAAATCAGTGGGAAATTTAGATCAAATTCTGTTTTTAAAAATCCTGTTTCAGATCTGAAAGCATCACCTAAGGGTCACTGTACAGAGACACTGTCTCTTGAGAATTAAAGTAGCTGATTTGAAAAGATACCCAAATCCAAAGCTAAGTTTTGTTGGACCATGACACCCTCAACTATAAATATCAGACAAACATTTTAATTAGTAAGAGGGAGTTAGTGCAATTTTTTTTAATCATCGCGAAGTCATATTTTACTTTTCTGCTTTAAGCTGATACTGAACTATTTGCTGTATTTTGACAATGGATTCAACACAGTGATACCTAATGGTATATTAATTTTGGAGAGGAACCCTAAGTTGGAATTTTGGCATCATATCAATCATGTAGCTATGATAACCCTTTTAACAATTTTTCCTTTTTCTTTTCTCCCCCTGCACCCGTGTGTGAGTAGAGGATTGGATAACAGAGCCAATATTATAAATTTTGTGTTGTGTACATATTGAAATATATGTGAGGATATTTACATGCATTTGTACTACCTAAATTGTAGCCACAATTATATTAGAAGTGACTTTTTATCTCAGAATGAAGGTAAAGATATAATTATTCTGTCAATCTTATTTACTTAGAATAATTTATATTGAAATAATTTTCTCTAACTTACCAGTGCAAATCAGCACTTAATTGTTTTAAAACAAGGTTTTAGGAATAATCTTCTGTCATATAAATTTTGTCTTTCAGATAAAAACTTAAGTTCTCATTAAACATTAATTTTTAGCAATTTCATTTAACCAACAAAAAATAAACAAATCCCCTTGATTTTTAGCTGAAAATTTGGGTTAAACTCCATTTTAAAAAATAACTATTAAACCTTAAAATTTTTTTAAGCTGTTTTAGTTTCTCAGTGACTAACAAATGAAGCCATATTGCAGGTCAGTAATGAGCTGGAAATTACAAATGATTACTAATTACCAAGAGCACATTATTGTTTTTCTTTGCTGTACAAACCATAGGTTTTATAAGACAGGTGAAGGAAGCTTGCCACTACCAACAGTTATACTAATTTAGTGTAATAGGTCACTATATGGATCTTATAAATATCATCTGACCCAGAATAACGGCATATGTATGAGAAGGAGAAAGTCCCCACAGGGCCTAAAGCCATGCACTCTTAGTAAGAAATAGAAAACATTTCATCAATTTAAGAAAAAGGAGGAAGGTAGAAAAGCATAGTGATGATATTAATAAATGTGTCTTATATGTAATACATATGTATGAATAATGTGGAAGGCTATTAACAAAACAGATGTGAAGGAAGGAAGGCAGATGGTAAGTCTGTGGGGATGCTGAGTTCATAGACAGGATATGAGAAGTTTTCATAGAGATGCAACATTTGAATAAAGAGTAGAGGGCTACTAGGAAAGTCACAAATGGAATTCTGGGGGACAAGTGTTTTGGTAGGACGTTTATACAGTGCTCAAGCCTTAAAGCGTGAGAGTGAACAAGAAGTTGGCCAGCAGGGGAGAAGAGTATAAAGAATGATGCAGTCTTGGAGAACTTATATGGGAAAAATAGAGTAAGTCAGTCATCCTTAAGTCACACTGTATGTATCAACTATATGTTGTCAGCTGTTGAGCTATTATGTAAAATAATCTTATTTGGAAAGGATTAGTATGACTGATGTGTGAATCATAGATATCATGATAGGATTAAAGAAAGAATGACCTGTAGGGATATGCTGTATATAACAAGCTAGAGGGGTTTTCTGTGCTTTATGTGAGATCAATGGTGGGTTGGAATCAGGTAGTAGTTATGAGAATAATGAGAGAATTGGATTCTGATATATTTAAAAAGTAGACTCTATAAGATATTTGTGAAATGTAAATGTGCTGTGTGTGTGTGTGTGTGTGTGTGTGTGTGTGTCCGTCCGTGCACACGCGTGTGTACTTTTGGGTATTTGTTTAATGAGCTGCCAATTCCTTATGAAGAGAATAATAAAAGCAAGTGGAGGTGATGCTTACAATATATTAAGAGTTTACTATTAAAGCGTTGATTTTCAGTAGTACCCATTTGAGTCAATAGCTGTAGTTGGTACAGGAATTTGGGTTTCAGGAAAGATGTCTAGATTGGTGATATAAACTAAGTCTTTTAGACACATGTCAGCAAAATTGTCCTAGAAATAGCACAAAAAGGGCCATTATTGAAGAGGAAGTCAATGACTGTGCCTGGTGCTCTCCAAGGTTTCAGGATGGTAGGAGATTTGTGTAGGTGAGCAGTATCAGGCTTCAGTCATCTGGGAGAGGGTGGGGTGCCTACTTTTAGTGTTCACAGATAGACTGTGAGAAGATTTTGCCATTTCCTTGATTCTGACCTTAAGTTTTGCTGTTTCCCTGGGTTTAAGGGACTGGGATCCCCATATTCTCAACAAACATTATTCAGACTTTATATTCTTTTATTATACTGAAACAGTAGGAGGCAAACAAATGAAAGTCTAGGGCATGGAAAAAAATCAGAAACAAATTATCAAAATTACTATTTTGGCATGAGTAGTATTGGGAAAAATGACAGTGAGGTTAGATTCTTCAAAGAACAAAGGGATGTATTGATCCAAATTGTAGAAAGATGTAGAAAAATGTGGTGTCAGGTGGCAGGCATCTAAGGTCAAGAGTTTCAAATATGAGAATGGTCTGGAAATAAGAAATGAGAAGTAGGAAGGACAAAAACAGTCCTTCCAGGCCCAAGAGGAGGTGGGCCGTTGGCAAAAGACCTGAGCAGAGAAGGCTGACATCCTCAGGGGGAACAGGAAGAGGCAAATGGATGTTCAGAAGAGTTTGAGGATACAGATGCATTTTGTGTCCATATCCATATGCTTTGTTGGAATTCTTTCTGTCCTTTCTGTCTTGTGTGGGAAGTTAGCTCATTTCTTCCTCAAATGCCTGCCTGAGCATCTTTTCTGAGTACCTTCAGGGACAAGTATTTCATTTGAGCTCTTTGCTAAATTAGGATACTTGATATTTACATATTTTTGACTCTGAGCTCAGAGACATTTCTTTTGTAAACGAAGTCAATGGGACTAAAATGTTTTAAATGATATGGACAAAATTTCATCTTTACATTATTTATCACAAAAAATTACATCACTTGGTTTATGGATTAAAAGATTCTTAATTTAGTTCTGGAACAATGGTCATGTAAGTTCTATTGTATCTGCTGTACTCACCACTGTTTCTTCAATGACTTGCATTACAACCAATAAACAGTGTGAGTAAAAGGGCGTAGGAGCAGAGACTGGAATAACATACACAGTTATTCATACATGTCAGTAATATAAATTGAGCACTTTCCATGGAAAGGTTGGTAGTGGGGCTGCCTGTAGCATGTCAGTTACTTCTTTCTTCTGGAACACTTAGCCTTTGATGACTGAGATAGCCTAAACTTGCATTCATGTTCAGTAAAGTACATATCCAAGAATTTATAAAGCAAATAATTTCTTTATTATGAAATCCCTGTAATTTCCATGGCTGAAAATTTCTCCATGGCTTTAAAGTTCATAGTCACAGATATATTTTCTTCACAAACACTCTTTAAGAATAGATATTTTTACTACCTTCACCCCAGTCAACTAGAAATCTACTTTTCTAATTAAAATATTATTTTCATTTTTGTACTTGGTTTTTACATCATGAGACAGGTTTTGTTTTCTTGCTTTTTAGCTTTAGTTTTTACCTAGGTAACAACATGTAAAAAATGTAAGGACACAGTAAACTTATAACTATACATGCATTCACCTCACTCTTCTCTTTTTATTATTCATGTTCTCTCAGTTTCCTGGAGTGGAATAACAACCATCATTTCTATTTCTCTCTTTGCTGTTATTCCTCTGCCCAAACCTTACTTACTAGTGAGAACAGTGAATAAAAATAAAAATATGAAGAAATTTGTGGTGATGTTATTATATGCAGGATGTTGCGGTACCCAAATTAACTTTTTTCTTGGCAAAGTGACACTCATGCAGTTCTTACATTCTTCCTACATTCATTTGAGAAAATTGAAGCACAGAGTAGTTAAATAACTTGCCTAACCTCCTACAGCTAGGAAAATTCATGGATGTCTTTTGAACATAAGCCTTCCAAAGGTTATATACACTTTAATAATTATATCTTGTTTATTTTTAAATCTTATGTCTATGAGTGTCTTAATTCTTGTATATCTGTGCACCACATGCATTTCCAGTGTCCAAGAAGGTCTGGAGAGTGCACTGAACCCCTTGAACTAGAGTTAAAGACATACATAAGTGACCATGTGGATGCTGAGAAGCAAACCTGGGTTCTCTGCAAGAAGAACTGCTCTTAACTGCTGAGACATCTCTCCAGCAACATGGTTTACCAATTTTTAAAAATAAATTTGTATTTTGTATCTAAAGAAATTTTAATTTTTAAATTTAATAATTATACATTGTCACATAAGAAATCATTGACCAGATTTAGAAATTCAAATCAATAGACTTTATTGTTTTACAATTCATGTGGATCAGAAATCTAGATGTGGCTTTCCTGGACCTCTTTCTGGGTCTCCCACAGGATTGGGAGATGCTACTTACAAGCTGAATTCATTCTGTGGCTGTTGTGTGCCTTCAGTCCCTCACTATCTATGTGAAGGAGATTGTCGTTAGTTACACACGCCTTTCCAAAATAGTGGCCTGTTTAAAATGCTCAAGTTGAGAGGCTAAATGAAAGAGAGAGTTCACCAAGGTATACACCATAGTGTTTTGTAGACTGCTCATAGAAGTGATATCTCATCATTTTTACTATCTTCTGTTTCTAGAGTCAAATCTCTAGGTGCGGTGCACCCTAGATGAGGAAACGACCGATAGGCAGCAGTGTCTGGAAGTTGGTCCTTGTGAATCGAACGTAAACACTGTCTACCACAAATAATTACAGGTTTTTTTAGAGTATATTTTTTTAAAAAAACTTGTTTGTTGTCTAAACCTTACTGACACAATTTTAAATAATAGAAATAAATGGAGTTAAATGTCTTGAGTCAACTTAAAGAAAACTTTAGTACTAGGATGTGGTGGGATTCAGGTGTCAGCTGATAAGGTCCGGGCTCTTGAATGGGGAGTGGCCAACCCCATTCTTAAAGGGCTGTTGAGATCTTGGGGTCCTGTTTTTTTTTTTCCTTCCGTGACCAGGAATTGAACCGGGGAGGGGGCGCAGCCGTGAGAGCGCTGAATCCTAACCACTAGACCAAACCAGCCGCCCTAAGAAGAAGCATGTAAGGAACACAAGTGAGCCATGGGCCACGTGACAAATTAATAAAAATAAATTACGTTAAAATATAAAAACTAACTAACAATATGCCTAAGCCATAGGCCAAACAACATATACTTAATATAAACATCTAAATCATTTCTAAAGGCCTAATCAACTATAAAATCTAAGACGACAAGTTGATAAGTCTAAACCTCTAACCAACCAAAACCAAAAAACCTCATTACAACAATAGGATACATTCAGACTATAAAAATCTAGAAGGTGGCATACATAATTAAATATTTAGAAAATCATGTTATGTTTGCATTAGCTAATATTTTATGTTCTTTCCTATTGTGAATTATGTGTCACTCTCTGTTACAGAACAGAGAGTCTGCATTTACTAGACTCAACTTATCAGGGCCTTCTTGAAGGTAGAATTGAAAACTGTTCTTTAGATCGCATCAAAAGTGACATTTAAATCCAAGGCATATGGTTTGTGTAGAGACTATATTTTACTTAGCTTGGAACAGTGATGTACTATAACAGCAATTATAGTAGCTGTGGCATTTCAGAGTGACATGTACCTTCCCCCAGACAATTGCAAGGTTCAAATATAAGTTTTCACTCACTTATGTTCAATCTAATGTATAGAGAAACAGAATGAAATTGATGAAAATTTCTCTGGATACTTTATGAACAAAATCCTAAATGACACTTAGGACTTTCCCTAGTGAGACCCACATCCTGCTGGGTGTCATTACAGGGCTCCTTCTCTAATTTTCTCACCGGCAATCACCCCATGAAATCTAATTTAGAACATAAGCTCTGAAGGATTTATGTGGAATCATGTGGTAGAGGAGGAAAGCACAGAAAAGTATTCATCATTAGTGAAGTTATAATTTCATTTTTCTACCCCAGCCCATAGGCAAATCTTTCATGGATCAGTATGAAGATGGCTGAGTCAGGGAAATTCTGGAGGGAGGAAGGTGTGGGCACGGAGCACAGAGCTCTGACCCTGGATCTTTGGCCACCTACCTAACAACACTTGTAGACTGGAGAAAAAGAGAACCTTATCTTTTATTTCTTATTTTATAGGTTCTCCAACTTCTTTTCATCTTTTGTTAGATCACAGGTTGTTGCTCAAAAGTGGTTTTATATAATGCATGTTGTTTTCAAAATATTTAACGCCAGAAGAAGTGAGTCACATTCAGAAAAAAATAAGCTAGAAAATTGAAAATTAAATCTATACCAAATACTCTTCTATTTTTACTAAGTACCATATCACCTTCATCAAAACCAGTAACTGAAGCTTTATATGTTTGCCACACTTTATATGTATATCCAATTATATATGTGTATACATACATAATTTGTTCTTGAGTTGTGTAGATTTTACTTCTTGAGTACATTAAAATCTCTTTACTTTTAAAATATGTTTAATACATAACCAGCATTGAACTGCCAACAAATAATTTGATTATTACAAAGAAAGCAAAGTTTGGAATTCTTAACCTGTGCAATTGGGGGGGGGTGTGTGTTAAAAAATGTTTGGTTTTAGACATGACTTATTCAAATAATCACTGCAGTGCAGGATATGTTAAAGTGTAATATTGTTTCTCACCTGTCTGGCCTGTGGTACAGACCCAAGCCCAGAAGAAACACAAAGAAGGGTTATATTAATTTTATGCTGATTAACCTATGACTCAGACATATTGCTAGCTAGCTCTTTCATCTTATCTCAATCTATTTCCATTAGTGTTTTTAACCATGTGGCTTGTTCTCTTGTCTCAGAGCAGCATGGTTGTCTTTTTTCTTCTGCATCTGCTGGTGTGTCTGGTGGTCTCTCTGGCATCTTTGTAGCATCTCTGTTCTGCTCTTCTTGTTCCCAGAGTTTTCTTAGCCGGGTAGCCCTGCTCACACTTCATGTCTGCCTCTAACCAATCAACTTTTTACTAAATCAGTAGTAGGGACAAATATTTACAAGGTACCAGACCATACTCCCACAACACTACAGAGTAAGAAATAATTAGAATACAGAAGCCATCTAGGGAGGCCTGTACCTTAACTATTAGTTAATAAGGGTCCCTATGAAAATGGCTTGTCGATGGTTACATAACTGGTTGGTGTGAAGAACAACTGGTGGGGACCAGGGAGACGGTTCAGTGAATGATAGGGCTTGAGGCACAAGCATGAGGACCTGAGATTGCATCTCCAAAACTCACACGAAATTAGACATAGTAGTGAGCAGCTATAATTCCAGTGCATGTACAGAGAGATGGGAAACAGAGCACCCTAACTTCTGCACAGAATTATGTAAGTTTCTTATGCTAAATGACAAGGAAGTTACCTGTATAGTGATGAACCATGTTAAGAGTTCAAAATGCCTTATAATCACAATTATTTATATTGCTCAGGACTTGAAAGGCTGAAAGTATTAGAATGAGTTTTTTTTTTTTTAAAAAAAATTATGATCAAAATATTACACTTTTAGGTTGTGCAATGTTAATATTTAAATCTAAATCTGAATTTTTAAAAGGAATACTCTGATTTATAGCAACAGAGGTAAGGTACCCAAGGTATCATGGTTTAATTGGTGATGTTATGCTAAAGAGTGGTCTCAATTCTTCAGAGATCCTTTAAGAGGTATGTACATATATTTTTCATTTATTATTATCAGAGTTATCACTCCACCATCAAGATTTGCTTTGAAATAATCTAAAGAATTTCTTTAAGAACAAGAATTGATAGTGTCTTATTCTTAAAACACTTTATTTAATATTTGAAAAAATAAACAAAAATCATGCTGGAATGATATCCATATAAGGTAAGTATGATAGATGTTCTGGAACATTTTCCCAGAAATCTAGACATTATGCTACTTTAAAAAGAGATCAGCAAAAGTTATGTGAGCTCAAGGCTCCTCTATAAACTAATAATTCTAATTGGATTGATTCCCCAAATATATAGGTCAAGTTAATGGCAAAGTTCCTAGTATAAAAGCTGAACAAATTGCTTTAGGCTGCTGTTTCCTGGCCAACTTTAAGAGACTCCTTCTACCAAGATACATTTATTTCTAATGAATCATTTGTCACTATATATCTTCCATGCTTAACAGGGGTAGCGTGTAATTTATAATCCAGCTAAAGGCTGTTCACTGATAATTATTCAGGGCAGCAGGCATAAACCAGGACTCCTGGGCGCATTGTGAGGCATGCCAATACTGTCTCTGAGATGAAAATGAATGGGATGAGGAACAGAATTTATAGAAAATGGGTAAAATTTATTGTTGATGCCTTGGTCTTTTCTGTCTCATGATCTCTCATTGTTCTCCAGGTTTTCTTCACACCCACCCACAGAGTATTTCGCATGCCATCTCTAAGGGGTCCTTCACATCCCACTATTATTACTAATACTGTTAATTATTATAATTGAGGAAAGTGGCTGTTGTCTTCAATATGCAGCCTTGGGGCTGCATATCTAAAACTTGATCCCCTAATTGAGTTCATATTATGTGCAAGTTATAACTTAATATAAGGAAAATGTGTTTGGAAAGATCAGAAGCTGATGTGAGTGCAATGGACCCACTCTAACTGTGGAGTCCATAAGAGGGACTCTAAGCTTTATTTCTCAGTGTTTCTGGAGGATGGTATCTGTTGGTCATGCTCAGTAAAAAAGGAATGAATTACAAACTGTTCTAAATATTCAAATTACAGACTTCAGAATCTCTTCTCTGCCACAAAATTAGGCCATGGCATGTTGTCCTCCAACTGATGTGTTACCTTTTTCATGAAACAATCCTCTTTTTGTTCTCTTGGAATTGGGTTCAATTTTCCATGGTTTGAAGCATAGACAGAAAAAAGACCAGTTTATTGAACTTCAACTCTTGTAATTTAAAAAAATAATGCCTGGCTTGCCTATAACCATGGAGGTGGTATATTTAATTAACTGTTCAGAATATTGGGGATTGTTAAAAGACACAGCATTATTTGTCTCTGAAAATATTCTTTATATAAATAAATAGCTGAATTATGATGGAATGATAAGAAAAGTGTTTTCTCTGGCATGAAGTCTACTTGATCATGGTGGATGATTTTTTTGATATGTGGTTGAATTCAGTTTGCCAGAATTTTATTGAAAAATTTTGCACCAATGTTCATGAGAGGGATTGGTCTGTAATTTTCTTTCATTGTTGTATCTTTGAGTGGCTTGAGAATCAGGGTGATTGTGGCCTCATAAAAAGAGTTCGGCAATGTTCCTTTAGTTTCTACTGTATGGAACAGTTTGAGCAGTGTTGGTATTAGTTCTTCTGCACTTAAACTGTCTGCTCCTGGGCTTTTTTGAGGAGGAGACTTTTAATAACAGCTTCAATTTCCTTTGGGGTTATAGGTCTGTTTAGGTCTTTAATCTGATCATGATTTAATTTTGGGAAGTGGTAGTAACTCAGAAAGCTGTCCATTTTTATTTTTTTATTTTTTTTACGTTTTCCATTTTAGTAGAGTATAGATTTTTCTGCTTCTTGGTTACTTTGTATAAAGGTTTACCTATCTTGTTGACTTTCTCAAAGAACCAATTATTTGATTCATTGATTCTTTGTATTGTTCTCTTTGTTTCTATTGTATTGATTTCTACCCTAAGTTTGATTATTTCTTGCTGCCTACACCTGCTAGGTGAGTTTGTTTCTAATTTTTCTAAAACCTACAGCAGTGCAGTTAGGTCTGTTGTGTGAGATTTCTCTAGGTTTTTCATATAGACATCTAATGCTATGAATTTTCCTCTTAGCACCGCTTTCATTGTGTCCCATAAGTTTGGATCCATTGTGGATCATTTTCATTAAATTCTAGGAAGTCTTTGATTTCTTTCTTGACCCAGAGGTGGCTCAATTGAGAGATGTCCAGTTTCCATGAATTTGTAGGCTTTCTGTGTTATTTGTTGTTGTTGAACTCTAACTTTAGACCATGGTGGTCTGACGTGATACAAGGAGTTTATTTTGTATTTATTAGTATTTGCTTTATGACCAAATGTGTAGTCAATTTTAGAGAAAGTTTCATGCATGGGGTGCTGAGAAAGATGTATATTCCTTTGTGTTTGGGTGGAAGTTTCTGAATATATCTATTAATTCCATTTGGGTCATAACCTCTGTTAGATCCCTTATTTCTCTTGAGTTTCTGTCTGGTTGTTCTATCCAAGGGTGAAAGTGGATTATTGAAGTCTCTAATTATTAGTGTGTGGGGCTTGATATGAGGTTTATGCTTTAGTTTAGTAGTATTTATTTTATAGATGTAGGTGCCCTTGTATTGGGGGCATAAATATTCATGATTGAGACTTCATCTTGGTGGATTCATTTCCTGAGATGAATAATAGTGTCTATCCTAGTCTCTTTAGATTGATTTTAGATTGAAGTGTGTTTTGTTAGATATTAGGATGGCTACACCAGCTTGTTTCTTAGGACCATTTGATTGGAAAATCTTTTCCCAAACCATTACTCTGAGCCTGTAATTGTCTTTGAAGTTAAGGTGTGTTTCTTGTATGCAGCAAAAGGATGGCTTCTGTTTTTGTATTCATCAAGTTAGGATGTTTCTTTTTATAGGTGAATTGAGTCCATTGATATTAAGGGATACTAATGATCAATGATTGATGTTTCCTGTTATTTTTGGAGGTATCTTATGTGTATTTCCCTTCTTGTGTTTTTCTTCTTTGAGATTATTGAATGCTCATGGTTCCTTAGATATATCTGGTTTTCTTAGGTGGGAGTTTTCACTCTAGTGTTTTCTGTAAGATAGATTTGTAGATAGGTGTTCTTTAAATCTGGTGTTTTCACAAAATTTTATTTACTCAATCTATGGGGGTTTGGTGTGGAAATGCCTTTCTGTAGGCTGTGAATCTCAATCTTTAAATAAAGGAGCTTTTTGGCCAATGACAGGCACCGTAGAAAAAGTAGGCAGAGGAATCAGAATAGGTAGGAAAGGAAGGACAGAGTCAGGCAGATCAAGCAAGCCACCCAAGGAGCAACATGTAAGGAACACAGGTGAGCCACGGGCCATGTGGCAGACAGATTAATAGAAATGGGTTGATTTAAGATGTAAGAGCTAGCTAACAATGTGCCTGAGCCATAGAACAAACAGCATAAAGTTAATATAAGCATCTGAGTCATTTCTGGGGGCCTGAGCAGCAGTGGCGGTGGCTAAAGGATCTGGTGTGGCAGGGTCTGGGCCCCTGGCCACCCGGGCCCAAGAAACCCCCATTGATATAGATATCATCCAATGTGGATCAAATATCTACTTAATGCCTGAGAAAGTTTAAAAGGGTTTTAGCAGAAACTCACCAAAATAAGCTTCCAAATTGTATTTCTGAAGCAGGTCATTGTCTAAAGAAAGCTTGGCATCCTGGTCACATTCAAAATGGCGCAGGTGGACTGGCGGCAGGCAGTGTAAGCTGCTACTACGCCAGCTCCTGAAATCTCACAGAAGACTCAGTAGCATGTGATTGATTTTAGATTTCTGTTTATTTTGAACAAAAAGGAAACAAAGACAGTTTCTTAGTAGCAGCATTTTCTTGGGTGTGCTCTGTTTGCTGGCCATGAACAGAGACGTGGACCCTTTAAGAGAACTTACTGATTCAGCTTTATCTGCAAAAACTATGCGGCTCTTTAAGAGAGTGTATTTTAAAAGCTCTTCTGGTTGAAGGATGATTAAGGATTCACAATACAACAAATTCAGATGGAAAAAAAACCTGTAAACGGGGTTACAATGTGTGTAAAAGGTACATAGTCTTTAGAGAGAAAAGAAAGAAGGTAAAGAAAATCTTTAAAAAGAGAAATAAAGTAATAAAAATATAATAAGCCATGTAAAGATGGAAAATAGACACAAATTCTGGATTTTGGTTGTTATTGTGTTTTCTTTTAATTTTTTAACTGTTAATGAGCTAACTGCAGAAAGACAATGGTTTGAAAATGCAAAGGCTACTAAGTTAAACAAGAATATATATTTTAAAGATATTTTGATTTTGAAATTTGTGTCTGAGGATTTATTGCTTTGGAAGAGTTCTGATTTTGTTTCCACAGAAGACAAGAACCTGTGGATTGCTTCCAGGCAAATATGGTTTCATCAACCAAGACCCCCTGAAAAAATCTCTGATAGGAAGAGATGGCCACATCAACTTCAAGACTGCAGAGTATGATCCTGTCTAACTCATGAGATTTTCAACGCCCCTTAATCAGAAGGAAGTAGTAATGGAAAACTATGCCCAAATTCCCAAAATATTGTTTCTAAATGTTTGTTTTCATTATAAATGGTTAATGGTCATAGTCAATCTCTTTCTAAGAATAAAAATGAGATATGGTATATGATTGATATTTTCAAAAAATTAGATTATTAAATTTACTTAGATCAGGAAATCAGCTATTAATTTCAAAATGTTTTACATTGGTATGGATTTTGGTTTATTGATACAAACTTAAGGTCAATTCTCTTATGCTGTATTTCTTTTTCTACTCTTGTTTAAGATATGATGTTTATGTAACTGATTTAAAATTGTAATGTATAATTAAGAAATGCATGTTAGACTTTTAGCTATACAAAGATATAATTCAATTAGGTAGGTAATCTTCAAACACTTCTAAGACATACAGAATATGGCATTTAAAATGTTTTAGGAACTTAGACTTTTCTGGACAGTGAGACAGATCTGCTCCTGGGAGCACCAATCTACTTCAAGAGAAAAAATTGGCATCGAAGAAACTCCATAGGGAGTCTGTTTGTGGCAATGGTTAGCCACTGGACAAAAACATGTTCTTATATTGACTGCTTGACAGTATGCTGTTTAAACTAGACATGCAGGTTCCATAAGAAGATGACCTCTGAACTTTGGCAGAACAAGCCAAGATGGTCATTCAGGTTCCTGCATTACAGAGAAAACTGTCAGACATTCTTCAGGACTCAAGGAGAATCAACTGATGAACTGTACCAGAATGGGCAGAGCAGATTTCCTGCTTCTCTGAAATGAAAAGAGACTCTGGGCCTGTAGGCTGAAGATGGATGCTCCAAATTTATAAAGGAACTTTGGGTGACTGTCCCGGCAGATAGGTGTCATCTCTGTTCTTTCTAGAGTTTAGAAGTTGCTTGCACTTCTGGTTTACTTGGGTAAATATATCCTTCTGTGGTCTTTGATGTAATTAAAGATTAGATAGTTATAGGTATAGTTTTTCTTAGTCATTTGCAAGATATATTGGATATGAAACTTTAGATTCATAAAGATAAGGTAGATGATAAGAGTATTTTCTTTAATTTTGCTAAATACAAATAGACTAGATATTATAACTGTAATTCTTGCCTGATTGCTATTTTCTTATATGTTATTTTGCTATGTTAAAATTGAAACCTTCCTTTTTGATTAGACAGAAAGGGGGAAGTGATGTGGGAATGCCTTTATGTATGCTGTGAATCTCAATCTTTAAATAAAGGAGCTTTTTGGCCAATGACAGGCACTGTAGAAAAAGTAGGCAGAGGAATCAGAATAGGTAGGAAAGGAAGGGCAGAGTCAGGCAGATCAAGCAAGCCACCCAAGGAGCAACATGTAAGGAACACAGGTGAGCCACGGGCCATGTGGCAGACAGATTAATAGAAATGGGTTGATTTAAGATGTAAGAGCTAGCTAACAATGTGCCTGAGCCATAGACCAAACAGCATAAAGTTAATATAAGCATCTGAGTCATTTCTGGGGGCCTGAGCAGCAGTGGCAGTGGCTAAAGGGTCTGCTGCACGCAAGCAGGGTCTGGGCCGCTGGCCACCTGGGACCAAGAAACCCACATTGCAACAGGGATTGATAGTTTTTCTGGGTATAGTAGTCTGGGTTGGTAGCCATAGTCTTTTAGTGTATGTACAACATCTGACTAAGACATACTTGCTTTCATTGTTTCCACTGAAAAGTTGGGTGTTATTCTTATGGATCTGCCTTGGCATGTAATTTGAACTTTTCCTTTTGAAGCTCTTACTATTTTTTTTGTTGTTGTTATTCTGTAGGTTTAGTGGCTTGATTGTTATGTGGTGAGCAGATTTTTTGGGGGGAGGGACTAGTCTATTTGGTGTTCTGAAAGCTTCTTGCATCTTTACAGGTATTTCAATCATTAGGTTGGGAAAGTTTTCTTCTATGATTTTGTTGAATATGTTTTCTGTGCCTTTGAGCTGATATTCTTCTCTTGCAATTCTAATTATTTTCAGATTTGGTCTTTTCATGGTATCCCAGATTTCATGGACTTAATGTGTTATGACTTTTTTGGTTTTAGTGTTTTCTTTGACTGACATTTCTATTTTCACTATTGAATCTTTCACTCCAGAGTTTCTCTCTCCCATCTCTTGGATTTTGTTCGTTATACTTGTATCTGTAGTTCCAGCCCATTTCTTCGGATTTTCTATATCCAGCTTTGTCTTGGTTTATACATTCTTTATTGATTCAATTTTATTTCCTGGAATGTATCTTTCACCTATTTGTCTTCTTTTTCTTGTTTTTTTTTTTTTTTTTTTTTTTTTTTTTTTTTTTTTTTTTTTTTTTTTTTTTACTTTCTTTCAGGGATTTGTTAATCTCTTCCAATTTTTATTTGTATTTTCTTCTATTTATTTAAGGAATTTTTTATATTATCTTTTAAAGTTTCTATTATCTTCATAAAATGTTTTTAAGTTTGTTTCTTTCTGCTTCTTCTTTGTTGTTACACTTAGTTCTTAATGTTATAGAAGCGCCAGCTTCTTCTGGTGGTGTCTTGTTCTTTATATTGTTATATATATTCTTGCACTGGCATGTGTCCATTGCTTCCTCAGTTCACTCTCAGTGAACTCTTGGTCACCTGATGTGGGAATGTCTTTCTGTATGCTGTGAATATCAATCTTTAAATAAAGGAGCTGTTTTGTCCCACGACAGGTACCATAGAAAAAGTAGGTGGGAAATCAGAATAAGTAGAAAAGGAATGGAAGAATCAGGGACAGACTGAGCCAGATGCCCAAAGAAGAAACATGCAAGGAATACAGGTGAGCCACAAGCCACGTCACAGACAGATAATGTAAATGAGTTGAGTTAAGATGAAGGAGCTAGCTAGGAATGTGCCTGAGCCATAGGCCAAACAGCATGAACTTAATTAATATAAGCATCTGAGTCATTTTTGGGGCCTGAGCAGTGGTGGACAGCTAAGGGTTCTGGGGCTGCAGGTCTGTAGGTCTGGACCTCTGGCTGCCTAGGACCTGGAAACCTTATTGTAACAGTCATCTCTTAATCAGTTGTGAGCCTAAAGGCTGTGTATCTCCAGTTAATGCAGGGGCTACTCTTAGTTGACTGTAGTTCAAGGAGTATCTATAGTTGTCACAGGGGTCCTTCTTGGTAACATCTTAGTTGCTTCTTAGTCAGCTGCAGACTAGAAGTCTTTGAGGTCTCCAGTTGTCAGCATGTAATGACACAGACTGTGGTTTGGGAATTGTTTGGTCTCTTAGGTCTTAGTCAGCTGTGGACTGGGCAGGAGGCTTCTATTTAACTTGTTTACTTAATCACTTATCTATCTTTCTCTTTATACACCCATGAGTTTGAGCTTTCAATTTTTTTCAAATAAATTGTTGACATTACTATATGTTACTTTATACACTTTAGCATTCATAAACAGCATTTTATATTTGGTTATGTTCCCAATGTAATAAGATAAGTCTACATACAGTGAAATGAATGTATCCTATCTCCATATCTATCTATCTATCTATCTATCTATCTATCTACCTACCTACATGCCTACCTTCTATTTATCTATCTGACTGTCTGTTTGTCTGGCTATCCATCCATAGTTTAGTGAGGTCTTTTAAATGCCTGTAACAGAATTGTTACAGAATTGTCCAAATTCCTATCAGGACATTGTTCATTATCATGACTGCAGGAAGCTGGCTTCTAAGTCAATATCTGCTTCTACTCCCTCACATTATAAATAATGATAGGCAGAATACTTTTCACCGTTGATGAGTTTTTGCAGAACTTTTAATAAATACAGTCATATATACTATTCTTGATTTTGCTTCTGTCACTTGGAATAATGATTCTAAGGTTCACTTATGTAATTTTCATTATATTATTAGTTAATTTTCTTTATTGCCAATATAAAGAATATTTTCTTAAAGGAACCCTTGCCAACTATACCTCACAGTCAGTTTTGTTTAAGCTCAGAGGTAAAGTCAACCTATAGGATATTCAAATGGTAAAATAAAATTGACAATCTGTTTTTAAGCTGTTTCCACATGCTAGCTAGGATGTACTGTTTGAGGATGTTTTTCTTAGCCATCTGTTGGCAATTGAACTTCTACTTGTAGATGCAACAACATAAATTTCCCCTTAGGGTAAATGACTGTATTTGATGGAGTAGAAATAGGCAGCTTCCCTCACTAGGAGTTTTTCATTTGCTCCCTGAATAGTTTTAGATGTACTTATCATGTATAGACAGCTATGCACAGGCAAGTATTTTCTTCTGTTACTAAATTGATGAGATAGTGAAGTGAATGAAATTCTTGATTGTAAGAATTTTTTCCATTAGTTTGCATTCTGAATACCAAAAACCCTGAAAAGCTTGACAAAGGCCACATTCTGTTTCTGACACTCGCTGAGGGTGGACAGTCTATGGCAGGAGTGGAAAGGGAGATAAGCTGCCATTTGCCCACTGGAATGCCACGGATACGAAACTGTCCCTGCTCGTGAAGGCTGAAGCCACTATTCAAAATATGTATATGAGTCAAAATTGTAAAGGGAAGTTGTTTAAAGGATTGATAAATGAAATAAATTTGAAAAAAAATGTGATTTTTGGAGATCAGAGAGGCAACCCATTTGGCTCAATCCTGTTAATGTTAGAACAAATTACCTTCACTAGAAAGCAAAACAAGGAGGGGGGGAAAAGGAAGAAGTTTTATTCCTGGAACTTGATTGCTGTGACATCCTTAGATTAAAGCATTTTTATTACAAGTAAAAGAAAACAAAAGAGAATTCTCACTTCCCAAGACTTTCTGTGCGCTTGAATTTTGATTTCTGTCTATGTTAGAGGCACACTGTCTGTCTTTTTTTTAATTATTTTTTTTTGTAAAATAAAAAAGATTGATAGAAAAATTTAAGACAAGAGATACTTTAAAAAAGTCTAAAATCATTTCCATATATTGATGATTTAAAGGTATTTTCTCCAATTTTGTCTGTGATTTGTTGTGTCATAGGCAGTAGATGATTGTGGTGTTCACAGTGTTTCGAAGGTGAATACCCAAGAAAAATATAGACAAAAAGAATAAATCCCTCCTTTAAAGTGACTTTCCCATTTTTATTTTTAGCATCTACGTAGTCCATTGGTTATCACAAACTTGTCTACCAGAAATCAATAAAGCACATAATTTAGGAATAATTTAGATATAACATTTTATAGCAAGCTAATATTTTAAATAAAGCAAACTAACTATATCCATAAAAAAATATCTACTAGCAGATTCATTGATTATGGGACAGAGTTATAAACCAAAATGTCACTGTAGTTTGAATTAGAACTATGAAATAAATATTATTCTCTTACATATATAATAACTTTTAATTTGAGAAAATATACACAGTTCACTACATAACCACAATTAAAATGCTGGTTCTTTCTCTTTATTTCTTTCCTTACTTTCTCTCTTTCTCATTACATGTCATCCAGTCTCCTCTCCCAGATTTCACTGGTCACATATGCATTATACCTACAATACAATCACAGAGCAGTTGAGATCCTTCAATATTATCACTACTACTTGATTTAAATAAATCAACTGTTTGTTCTTAAAGACACTTATCAAAAAGAAAGAATACAAATACTTTCATATTTAATTTACTCTTCTTCACATAAGAGGTGCCCAAGTGACAGAAACTGTTGATTCAAAAGGAGTCACATTAGAAATTTAGCTTTTAAGTCCAGAGCACAGATGTCTCATCCGATGAATTTACAGTGTTTAATATACTTCACCACTTTCATTATTGATAATGTTGTTGAAGATATGCTTAGTTTTCTTTTGTATCTTTTATGCTGTTATTTAGCTATGCAATGAATTATTTTTTTTATGTAGACTTATTTGATCTATTGTTAGTCCAACTAGTACTACAAAGGTTAAAGACTAACAATATTAAAACCCAGTTGTCAATAAAACCAACAGTAAAAACAAGGGAAGAAATTCTTTAATATGCTCATAATATTTTGCAAACCATATATATTTCTAGATTATATACTTTTTGTGTTTTCTAAATATATAGCCACTTATTGGTGATTCTAATTGTTACTCCTATGTGCATTAACTGGCCTTTGTGGGAGTGGGGTAACACTATTTTTAGTTGACACTTATTAAATTGAAAGCATCTCTAGAATTGAGCCTAGTATCAAAACCAAATGAAAGCAAAAGCTTTAGAGTTAAATATACCCAGCATATTAAAAAGTAGCAGGAAAAATTACTAGAAACAACAATCTCAACTTGTCAGAAGTAGATTCTGTGATATTTGTAGCCAGAAGGAATGAAGTTCGTTAAAATATCCTGTCCATCTCAAACATTTAAAAAAATCATTCATTCAAGCATAGTACAGCCCAGTAATATGATTTATAATTATACCCATTATGCTTCTATTAGTTCAATGACTTAACACAATGTAGTTCATTGAGCCTAGAATCTGAGCTGTGCTGTTCATGTAGCATCTCACTGCAGAGAATGAGGGTGTGTGTGTGTGTGTGTGTGTGTGTGTGTGTGTGTGTGGTGCAGAGTGTACTGCTATATGTTCAAAGCCAAAGCTGCAGTGAAGTAACACAGAAACAAATTGAATTTATTATGTATTTAATTATGTACTCATTTTTGGTTGGTACACATTTATAAATCTATTATTGCCTGAAATTTGTGGCCTCCATGTTCAGTTAGGCAAGGCCACATAGAGTTATGACCTATAATTTAAGAAGATATGCTCCTGAACAAGCTGAGTATGTATGAAGATTACAAGATAAACTCTGGAGTAAACGACCACCCCAGGCCAACCTTGGGGCTCTCTATGTTACTCATAGCTGCTTCCCTGATATTCTTCAGTTACAGCTATTGCCTGAATGAAATTTATATGAGGAGTGGAAACATTCCTTATACTGCATATCCCTTGAACCCTTGGGTGCAATGGCTTGAGAAATGTTTCTAGTTGTTCTCAACTTTATTTTCGATTCAATTCTTAACCACCATCAAATTTCAATGATTAATGGCACTGAATTTAGGGATGAGTCAGTCATTATACCTGAGGCTCTTTGAGTTGAGATTAAGCATTCTCAGATACCATCTGTTGCTTGTTTAAACCTTGATGGCATAATCAGCAAACCAACTGAAAAATTAAACATTTTTTATTAAAGAAAAATGCCAGCAACTGATAAAGAAGAATATTATTTATTAAGGGGGTTCATAAAGGAAACTCACTGATGTAAGATATTAAACAGTATTTCTAGGTTTTGGAAAGCTAGACTGGTACATGATGCTCACCTCAGTGGATCAGGCCTTCTATCTAGAAGGACAGAGAGAACAGGAGGATGAAGGAGGAGCTTTCTGTGTATGTGTACCCAAATCTTAAACTGCCCTTCAATCACACTTCTAATTTTATTGCCTTGAGTTCATAAATGAATCCCAGATCTACAGTGGCCAAGAGGCCATGCCTCTAAGTCAAGATGATAGTACTTGCTCTCCACTACATTGTCCACTTTTGTCTAAATAAAAAAGTCTAAATGTAAATATAAAACTGTATAGAATAGAAACAATTATCTGGTAATGTCTATTACAGAGAAAGGGCAAATAAGATAAACAAAGTCAAATTACAACCACCAAGAACAACAAACATGAAAACTATTTATCTGTATGTGCAACCCAATCTTAAGTTGCCCTTCAACCATGCCCCTAATTTTATTCCCTCAAGGTCATAGGTGAATCCTAGATCTATGCTGACTAAGAGGTCATACCTCTACGTGAAGGTAATGGTACCTGCTCTCTGCTACAGTTTTTATTTCTGAAATGGAAAATATATTGGAGTGCATTTATAAATAAATCACCATATTTGTTGGTAGAAATAGGCATAAATTAATATGGTGTCCCCAGAGAGACTTTAAATCTTCAAAATAGGAGCACTTCATTGGGTAGAAATATAGCTTCAGGATTGTACCATGAGATTGACACTTTTTTCTATTTGATTATGCCATGTTTAATACCATGTATATAGTCTAAAGATCTGTAACTTTTAAAATTTGACTGCACAATGATTTCAAACTATTTCCAGATTGTACAATATTCAGTGGATAAGTATCAGATCCTTCTCATTCCCCATCAATGCCAAATAGACACATCCAAGTTACTATGCAAAATCCAAGTCACAGTAAATTGTCATTGTTTAGTGGGCCTTGTGACTGCAAGTCTTTGGCTGAAGTCACTCTCATCATACTGAAGTGAAAATGAGCTACACCACCATGGTCTCCATCTTAAAAATAGTTCATATTTTGATATATCCTATTTTTGTGCTGTGTAGCTGTATTGTTCTCTAGACTGCCTCATAAGAATTCATTTCACTTAAGATATTTTAGTCTTTTTTTTAAAATCTGCTATCTAAGTGATAGATACATTTGTCATTTTCTTCTTTTTCTTTTTCATGGAAAAGATACTTATTTTGACATACAAGAAAATGTCACTGCAGATATCTCTCATGATTGTCCAAAACTTAATAAATTGACTTACTTTGAGCGGTAAGTCTATTTTTGTTGCCTCACGTTTGTTGAGTTATAAGAAAACTATTTACACAATGCTAAGTGTTTTTTCCAACTTAGGCTTTAAATTTTGTAGTTGAAAACTAAGAGGAATGCCAGGAAGGAAGGTTATTTTCCATGGCTGCAGAAAAGCATAACCAACCCAGTTATGAATTTTCTATGAAGGACAAATGTTCTATGAAACTACAGTCCCCTCAAGCAGCTCATTTCTAAATAAAGGCCGGAGCTTTACTATTTCACTCTCAGGCTTACAAGATTGTTCTAAAGCTCTCTAATATCATCTTTGTGATGTGTGTGTGTGTGTGTGTGTGTCTGCATGTCTGTGCATGTGTGTATGTGTGAGTTAACCAAAGCTTATGTTATAAAAAACCTGGACTAGAGGGTGAGGGGAAGAGTAGAGTGAAGGACAGAGGTACAAGAGAGTCAAGGTTTAGAAAATAGTTATTAAATTAAATTAAAGTAGTGACAAAAGATATTTATATTAGCTTTGTAATAGGAAGTAAATTGGAATGACTGATAGAGATAATAAAAGAGGATTATGGATTAATTGTTTAATGAAATAGCCTGTGGTGTTCATGATAATTTGATTATCTTTCCTCAAATAAATGTGTATATTGGCAAAAAATAGTTTTGACAGCATTTAAAACCAAAATTTTTCTCAATTAAGTTTCATTGGAAAATGAGAATGGGTCAAATTGAGTTGAATTCTGGAAGATCACTTCTACTGACTACTCTAAGTAATAGAATATTTCAGTGAGCACATGTAGGAATCCCATGTCCATATTTTAAGCTGAAGAGAATAGAGAAAGAAAGTTTCTGTTGTTAGCTACTGTGTGGAAGCAGTATGGACTGTATCCTGAGAACTGCTGGCAGGACCTATAGTACAGGAACTCTGAGAAACCCATCTAGAGCTGTCAAGTAAGGACTTAGTTGAAGAACATTACAGATCCCATGCATTCAAAACAGTTATTTCATTAGCAGCAAGATGCTGAAGCTGTGTTTATTTCTAATTTTCTTTCTTCTAGGCTAGATTCTCAGGGTGTCAGTCAACTCTTCCTGAAGTGAGAAAGGACATGTACAAAAATAAGGAAATATTCCAATAGCCATCACTGTTTCAGACCCTTAGTCTGAAATATACACTAGCTGGGGCAGGGAAGGGAGGGCTTACAACTATATTTTATCAAATTGAGGGATCAAAAATTGAAGGATGAGTTAAAAGTTTGGGGGAGCTGTCAGTGACTTGTTAGAAACATAAAGGATTTGTTTTCAAGTCTGTTGAAAGGTAGGGAAAGAAAAGGATAAAATCCATTTTCTGTTCAAGCTTATTACTAACCAGCTATTACAACTTAAATCAACCCATTTCTATTAATCTATGTTTTGCCACGTGTCTTGTGGCTTTACCTGTGTTCTTATACATCTTGTTCCTTTGGCTGTTTGGTATCTCTTTGGCTCCATCATCTTCTCCCTGTATTTCTGCTCAGATTTCCCACCTGACTCTATCCTGCCTTGCTATAAGCGAAGACATTTTCTTTGTTAACCAGTGGTAATTAATAAAACACATTCATAGTGTACATATAGATATCCCACAGCAAGGAAAGAGTGTTAGCTAGCTACAGGTGAATTTATAAAGCCCTAAAGCTGGTTCTGTGACAAATGCAGAAAGAACAGATGTGAGAGAAAATTAAAGGATAATCTCTTCAAATGAGGACAATTTGATTGAGTAAGAAGAGGGTTTGGGTTGAGATTGTCTGATGAATGTCTATGATACTACTCATAAAATCTGTGATGAAAAGGCTAAGCAGTTGGGACATAGAGCAGGAGGGGAATGGGTTATGAGAAGTGATACAATGGTAAACAGGAGTAATTTAAAGTCATGGTCTCAGTGGAACTGGTAGAGCCTTGCTGAAAGTAGTTTCCAGAGAAACTATATTCTCTAAGCAATAAAAAGCCAATTGCTTATGTACTGGGAGAATGGTAAGAATTGCTCAGAGTTTTCACTAATTACATCATCTTTATAGAGTCATAGTAATATTTATTTATAGGAAGGAAATAGGAAATGTGGGACTCACCACATTACAGCACTTGCTAAAGTCATTTGTCATCAACTGAGATCCTGGAAGTGACATCTGTCAGGGTGTCACACCTAGAGAGACACACACCTCCAAGAGGCAAATAAGGAAACCAGCTCCAGTGTGTAGAATTTCAGTGATACAGGGATGACTTTCACTTGCTTAGAAACAATGGCATCTTTAGTTCCTGTTTATTCTTAGTAGTCCGTTGTGCTTTTATTCTATTGTTTTAACTTCTTGTTTGTTATGCAACTATGCTTTCCTCCTAAACTGCCTTCATATGTTGTTTTCATATGTGCATATGTGTATTTAAGTAACGTATATGTTGACATTAACTGTTTCCTTCAATATATCTTCACCTTTATTTTGAAACACAGTCTGTCAAAAAACCTGAAAAGAACCAATATTGTTAGCTGGCCAGCTAGCCCCAGGGATATTTCTGTATGTGTTCCCACAATGATATGGTTGTAAGCATGAGTCAATCACTGTGCCTAGCTTCTGTTTTTGTTTTTTAGGATGGGTACGAGTGATCTCGGTTCAGGCCCTTGTGATATATGATATCTATCCAACCCTTCACGTTTCTTTTTTAAAAAATATAAATATGAAAACATATTAAAATTTAGAGACATATTATCAAGATTGTACCCAGAGCCCTTATAAATTCCCCCTTTTTTATTAACATCATATATTTGTGTGGAGTATTTGTTACAATTATTATTAATACTGATACACTTCAGTAATTGAAATCCATAATTTCCTTATTATTCCTCTTGATTTTCTTTCTGTGCACCCAAGATGCCCTGGCTTGTTCAGTTGTTGGTCCTGTCTTGAGCCTTTTAGATATTTAGAATCTCAAACATACTTTGTTTTTAATGATCTGAAAATTTTCAAGGCTATTGAACATTAATTTTTTGGAAGATTACTCAACCTGAATTTATTTGACATTTATCTCATGATTATAGTTGTGAGCTCCTGGAAGGAAGACCACACAGGCACTAAATTTTTATATCATTTCAAGGGGTCCTTGTATCATGGCACTTACCTCAGAGTTGAATCTTGACCTCTAATCAAGGTTGTTTTTTCAAATTTCTTCACTGTAAAATTACTTTTCAAGTTATTTCTCTCCATATTATATATTTCAGAAGAAGTGGAGCCTTCAGAGTTTTATTGATGTTATACTTCCCCTCTTTGAGGACAGAGAAATTATACAAAATACTGAAACTCTTTTGCATGAGCATTTTTCTACTCTCCATTATTTGTTCACTTATTAATACATCAAATCAGTATAAGATCTATATTTTAGATTATACTAGGATATATTTTTATTCTTTTTCTCAAATTATCCCAAGATTGGGCACTGGGACTTATATAAGTAGCCTGTCTTCTCCACTTCTTAGATTACCAGTAACATGTGCAAGTGTGCATACATGTGCATGTGTGTATGCATGTACATACATGTAGTATGTGTGTGTGTGTGAGAGAGAGAGCCTAGCATTCTGCCTCCAGACTCATCTTGTGTAATTTTTACCATAATCTTGGAATTAATGATTTCTCCAGGGATTCTTTCTTTCTTTTATTGGATGATCGTGCTAAGATTATTTCTTGTCCTTTAATGTCTTTGCATCTATATTTTCTCAGCTAAATCAGCAAGAAGATACATGTTTCTGCCCCAAACAAGCATCCATGCATATCTACATACTCTAGTGTATTAGAGTCATCTATGTCTGTATTAGGGAAAGTTTGAGTTCATATGAATGCCTCTAACTCAACTCATCCTCTCTTCCTTGCTTATCTGGCACAACTGACTTCCCTTGTTCAGATACAGTGGTGTCAGTGATTGCAAACCTGTGCTCTGCTGGAATATATATATATATATATATATATATATATATATATATATATATACACACACACACACACACACACACACACACATATGCTGTACATGGTTCAATTTGTCTTAAGTCTGAAAGAAGCTAAACATTTCCAGTTTCTTATACCAACTCTGCATTCTTCTACTTTCATCAATGCTATTTCACTTAATTTCAGTACATTTAAATCTTGCTGCCATAGACTCTGCATTCAAATATATTTACCAATTATGTAAGATTTTACAGTTGCTTTGTATGCTGTGAAATTATTATTTTTGCTTAGTGCCTTGTACTAATGACTATGATATTATGAAGAGTGGCCTTATTGTCTTAAAACATTTTCTACTTTACCTATTCTTAGTTATTTTTTTAATTTTTGCAATTAAGATCAATTTTGAGGGACTGGAGTTTTTGGCTCTGTAGGTAAAGATGACTTTTATACAAGCATGAGGACCTGAGCTTTGATCACCAGCACACATGTAAAATCCAGGCATTGTGATAAGTACCTGTAAATCAGATTCTGGGAAGACAGAGACAACAGGATCTGGAATCCGTGGACAACCACTCTAGCTAAAACACCAGGTTCTGAGCTCAGTGAAAGGCTCTGTCTCAAAAAATGACAAACAAACAAACAAACCAAACCAGGAATCTGGTATCTATTTCGGAAGAAAGAGCAAAACAAATACAGAAGGATGAAAGAGAGTGGAGACCTGCCCATTCTCTAGATCTGTAGGACCCAGAAGAAAGGCGTTCATAAGTGAGGCAGACTAAAGTCTTACACAACAGTCAACGGCATTCAGAGCCTCACATAATTTATACACTGAGCATTCAGAAATGCCATGTGGGTCACACCTCGATTGCCATGCGGTGGTGAGGGTGAGGGAAAGATGTCCTCTCTCTCTTTGCTTCTGCTGCCTGTGGTGGTCAAGGGAGCTGACCCTTCCCCTTACCCACTGCAGCACTTGGGAAAGTAAACCCTGCACCTTGCCTGGGCAGCACAGCAGAGCTGCACTGTTGGCAGAGGTATGGTGAGCCGGCACTGAACATTGAACAACTGTCCACATTACTCATCTGTCATGTGGTGGCATGGGCAGCGGGAGAGGGGAGAGATCCTTACCACCTTCCCAACGATGCCTGAAGCTTGTGAAAGAGCTGTCCCTGCCCCTTATCAGCTACAGTGGACCCTACACCTCTCCCGGGCAGCACAATAGAGCCAGCCCTGAAGGTGTAGGAGTGGGAAAATTGACCTGAGAACTTGAAAGCTAAAGAACTGGCCTTTTCTCCATGCTCATGGCTGCAAAGGACTAGCCAGGGCAATGTTGGAGAGGTCACCTTGGTGACAAAACCAGTGGAAGGGATGTGTGTGTGTGTGTGTGTGTGTGTGTGTGTGTGTGTGTGTGTGAGTGTGTGTGTGTGTGTGTGAGTGTGTGTGTGACTGGCAGTCTGACCAGCTCTGCACCTAACTGAGAGCTGAAGTCCCAGGGCTGCAGTATCTCGGGACACTGAGTAACAATGGGATATTCAGGAAGAGTCCCAATGAAGGCCCAGCAGAGATCAGGGTCCTTGAACCAGACTAATTATTCTTGTGATGAATGCCTGCATGTAAAAATGTATGTATTCATGTCCCACCAAGCTTTCATGATGAAATTTTCCATTTCTTTATTCTTCTTTTCTTTTCCTTTTATCTCTTAAATTTTATTTTGTTTTATTTAGGGGTGGGATGGGTGAGATTGGAGGCATTATGAAAAAGACACAGAGAATAAATAAAAAGAAAGCTTTATAAAAAATGAAATGTCACACAAGTAAAGTTCTCACGAATTGAAACTGTAGAGAATTACCAGGACAAACCACACATGACAAAAGCATGCTTCCCTAGAAAGACACATATTTTGTTTGAATATCAACAGAAGGGAATAGTGAATAAACTGAAATAAACTTATTCTTATCTGCTATATGAAAGCACATTCAAGAATAATTCTGGGTTTTGAAGAAACTAAAGTCACAAGACTTGTTTTCTTCAGAGTGTAATCACAAGCACTAATAATTCTCCTCACGTGATTCCATTCCTGGACTGTGTTCAAACAGGAGACAATTAAGGAAGGAGATAGAAGGGGTCTAATAAAGGTGCCTAAAAAATCCAAAAGAAATCATATTATTAGCTACCTAAAATATCCATCAGCATACAAATATATGTATATAGTTTAAACAAAGATTTTCCTTCCGGGCCGATAATACTCTGCTATGCACCATAGCCTATCCAACAAAAACCCCAACACCAGGAATGAGAAACCTTCTTTTGGGTGATTGGTTAGGGTTGTTCAAGAGATTCCCCAAACACTGTAGGCTATTGCTACTACCCTTAGCTATTCTCAAGAGGTGGAATGTCTGTATTGCTGAAGATACTGTGCACTTCAGACATGGGACCCAGGGGCCCTGAACTGGATCTGACAGGAAGAATCTGCCTGAGGATTAATTTTCATGGTACCAGAAAGTGCAAGCTTCCAAAGAAAAAAAGGAACCATCCTGCCCAGCGAAGATGCCTATGAACCATAACAATGACCACTGGCGTGGGAGTAGTGCACTGCAAAGGGGCAGCTCTCTAATTTGGACTTAAGGTCCACTCAACAAGAGAAAAATTTTAAGGAACTTCCTCTGTAATGGGTAGAGACCACTACTGAAAGTCATAAACATTCAAAATCCAGAGTTCTGAATCTCAGTTTTAACTGCTGATACATTTACTGGACAGCTCCTGAAGCTAAGGTGCAGGGATCATGGCTGAAGAGGGAGCAGGAAGATTGTAAGAACCCAAACAAGAAAGAGTTTGATGTGAGATTGTGTCTCCTAGAAAAGCCAGAGAAATCACATCTGACCTCTCACCAACATGACTATTTAGACATGGCCTGAACAAGGACACCAGCAGCAGCAAAAGGGACAAGTTCCTGAGCCTCAACCTCAGACAAGGAAGTACAGAAAACTACCGAATGTGGAAAGCTGGAGAAAATCGTCTTCCAAAGGGAAAAGTACACCAACCAGGTATCTAATTTCCAACAGTCATTTCTGAAAACATATACATAGAAATAACATTTGACAAACTGAGCAAATGTTTCTATGTATTTAATATTTATATATGTATAAACATATCCATATATGTAATACATAATCTCTGTATTTAATTATGTCTATGTCATCAATATATGTAGCAATAATTAAAAATAGACCATAAATTTAAAAGAGAGAAAGTTGAGGGTGCTGAGATGGACAGAGAAGGAACAGAGAGGAGTAAATCATATGGTCTTATAATAATCTCAAAAATTAAAAAATTGTGGAGAATTATAGAGGAAGATACCCAATGTCAGCATTTAATCTCAGTAAGTGAATACGAGTAAACTTATCATCCCACACACATGTACACGCTTGTGAAACACCCCCCCATGCCCACATCCACACAGAGTTTTCCAGTTCTTTAAATTAAAAAAAAAAGTTATTTTGAGGGAATAGAAGATGAAAAAAGGGTATGTATAGTACAGCCTCCCTCCTGCTAACTGTAGAGCTGAGGATTACTTTGAACTTCTGATCATCATGCTTCAACCTCTCAATTTGGATTACAAACATGCAGCACCATTTCCCTCCAAATTCAAGGGTTACAATTTGATTGTTGTGTGTTCTATATATTCACATATTTAGTTACATACTTGATATATTAGTTGTGCCTTTTTGTGATGTACAACTCACTGTAGTTTCACTATTAATTAAAAACAGAAAATAATTCTCTCACTTGAGTAGTTTTGTGTCAAGAATATTAGTATTATCATATAATGAAGCATGTTTTGAATTTTAACCATCAGATTTCATTCTTCAAATCCCTATAGCTGATACTAATAATCTCTGGCAATTAATTTTTAAAGGTTAATATTTATCAAGGGGCTTATAGGGGAACTCTCACTGATACACAAAGTTAAAGGGACTTATGGTTCCTGGAGCTGGACTGGTCAATATGGCTGAAGTGGTCAGGTCCTTCTTACAAGTGCAAGAGAGAGCAAAACAGGAAGAGAGCCTTCTCGCACCAGTCTTAAACCTCACACCTTACACTGGGGCCTCAAGATCCAAAGGCCACACCTCTAGGTCAAGGTGATAATGCCTGTGTTCCACCACAATCCTTCAGTTGCATGAAAAGATCCACAGATTTTGATCTAAAAGGTCATAGTCAACAGTCAATAGTCATAGAGAACACACATTAAGTACATAGATTGTGTTGCGTATCTCCACAACAGGCTTCATTTTCAGGAAGCATTTATGAGTAATTATCTAATTGTCTCAATAAATCAGACCCTCCTGATGCAGTGAGGTATGTCAAGAACATGATCAAATGGCAACACATAGGATGAAGAGCTTATGTGTAGATAGAATAAAAAGGTGACTAACTAAAATTATGCTCAATAATTTTCCAAGCAGCTTGCCAAAATTGCTCCGTGCTTCAGTGAGAGTATCAGAGGTGTGAAAGCACAGAGCCTTGAGCACTGTTGCTGGAAAGCAAGTGTGAGACTTTTCTCTTACAAGACTGTTGACATGATGCCTACTGTACTAAGGAGGCCCCTTTCTTTCTCTCTTTTAAGAAGCCAGGGGTAATGTTATCACACATTTATTATCACCATCACACTATTCTTACAGATGAAATTATATGATAGCACCCCTGAGGGAAGCTGACAGAAATTTATAGTACTGCTCTGAACTCTGGTGTTTTCTCATTTGTTGAATATAAATCAGAAAGAAGTATTGGGCTGCATATAAAAATACTATACTTAAATTCATCTCTGTCCATTTCCACCTACATTGTCTTAAACAAGTCATTTCCTGCTTTAGTTTTTCCATCATCAGGACAATACCTTGGTCATAGGACTACTGATTGATTCACAGTTTAGTCAGTAGATACTTGTCAAACCATCTGCTATTTGCCAAATATTTTGACAAACCCTGTGCATGAAGAAATGGTAGAACATTGGGTTCCTGTCTTTTAGAAGCTCATGTCCAAGTGGAAAGAATAGAGACTGTTTAATCAATGGATTTTGTGGCACATATCCTAGAGAGAAAATTTATAGCTAACATTATTTTATGTTGTAAGGAATGTAATGGTTCGCATATGTAAAAATACATAATATAATAATGGGTGGTGCTTAAAATATGAAGTATTCATTTCTCGTGTTTTTATTTATTCAGTTCCTTTCTTAAGAGAAGTAGGTCTATCTTATATAGTATTTTCTTAACACATTTCTACAGGTACAGAGTATGGTAGTTCATTTCACAAATATGTACATTAAAGTTTTATGGATTTAAAGTGTTAGTCTATTAGAATTAAACCTAATATTGTACAGAGAATAGGCAATAAAATTAAAATGGAGGTTAATTGTGAGATCCTTTATTACTCATAAAGCTATAAAATGTATACTGTATGAGTCACCAGAATCTGAGAGCGAAAAGATGACCAAGGCCCAGGCTCTAAACCTTAAAATCATGTAATCAAATTAAAGCAGTGAAGGATGGATACTAATATTAAAATAATTATTATAATTCTAGATTTTGTGTTTAGGAGAAAACATGAGACTTGTGTCTTTCTTTTCTTTTTATCTTTTCATGTGTATGTGTCTGTGTCGTGCATGCATGTGTGTGTATGGGAGTATGTGCATACTTATATGCAGGCCCAGTGTTGATACTGGAATTCTTTGATTTGTATGCTCCCTTCTTCTTTGAGGCAGGGTCTCGTATTCAAATCTAAAGTTCAAAGAGCAATACTGTCAATGGAGAGCTTGCTCCAGGGATCCCAGCTCTTTCTTACGAGGCTGCAATCACAGGTGAGCTGCTATGCCCACGTGACATTTACATGAGTTCTGGTCCTATTACTTACATTGTAAGTATTGTAATGGCTGAGCCATCCCCACAGCCCTACACTGTTGAAGTCTGGTCCCTATGATGTGGTTTATTGCTTAGTCTTGACTTATGTGGAACTGGAAAACATGCTGTACACAAAAGATTTGAATTTTTACTGTATTTACATATTAAGACATTTTTGAAAATCTACATTCATCATCTTGAAATATTTATAAATTTTATGATTTTACTATTCTTGTTATTTAAAAATTGTGAAATACTACACCCACAGAAAGCTATAAATATTTTTAAGGCACATATATCATTGAAATTTACTGACTTTGCTCTAAATCACAGACAACTTTGAATATTTGGTGTGCTCATGTGCATTTTGATTTGCTCCTTTCATCTCCAGGGGTCACACAACAGCAGTCTGAGTTCTTGTTCTCTGTCCCGGCCTCACATTTTTCTGTCACTGGTGTCTTCTACACAGAATGCACAGAAATATACTGGAAATTGTTCCATGAAAACGGTACTGTCAAATTTTTTTCCTGACTTATTCCTATGCTATTTTTAGACATATAAATTCTTCTAATTGTTAAGTCAATGGTGATTTTTATTGTGATCTATTTCCCTATGGTCAGGTTGATAGGTACATAGTTGGTTTCCTTTGTTTCCTATTACCTAAAGGTATGATAATAATATTAAATACATTTTCTTTGGTAATGGGAGAAATTTTTCTAGACTGTATTTTTAGATGTAGAATTTCATGACCTTCAAGTTGTCAACATATTAAACTATAATTTTTTTTTTACTGTTTCACTGGCAATACAGAAGTATGTTGTCTACATTTTATGATTTTTTTATCAGATAAGTGTCAAATTTTATTTATTCAGTTTAACTTTCCTGATGAGGTAATAAAGTATGATTTTATAATTGTATTAGCTATTTGAGTCATATTTTGTGAGTTGCCCATTCAGGCTCTTTATCATAGTGCTCTATTGGGTTGTTTGCCATTTAATTATCTTGACACTTCTGGTTTGAGTGTTTGTAAATTATAATTACTGAAGATACTTTCTGTTTTGACCTCCACCAAACATCACAAGCTATGGGCAAGGCTATTGGTTGACCTCTCTAACCTGATGATAAGGCTATATTGCTGAAAATATTGCTTATGTTAGAGAACATAAAGAGATTGAGTTGGTGTCCAACTGGAAACTTCACTTGTTTGGACAAGAATTCACATTACTGTAATGTTCTTTGTGTGATACTGAAGAGAAAATTCATCATCAATACCACCCACCTACAAAACCTGCAACCTTCAAAAATAACTTGCCTAAAAGATATGTACTTGTGCAATACTGGAACTAAGGATATGGGAGTAGTCAATGGGTTTTGTTGTTGGTATTGTTTAGATTTAAGGCCCACTTAATGAGATGGAATCCATACCCGTCATAAATAAATTGGTAACATGACCAAGAATCTGAGACTAGAGAAAATCTGAGACTAGATCATGGACCCTAGAAAAAAGCCTACTGCTATTATTTGCTATAATTCTGCTAAAGAAGCGTGATAATAAAATGATTACTAATGACATATTGTTATACATATACATCAGACATTTTTCAACCCTTATCAGAGAAGCTTCTTATAGTAGATGAGGCTTAATATAGAGACCCAAAACTGGACAGCATGCAGAACATGAGAGACTGTAGAGCACTTAATCCTAGGAGTCTTTCTTAAGTCTTTCCCTCCAAGGCCTGGAGATACAAGCAGAAGAACAGGCAGAAAGACTCTAAGATACAGAGATGGTGGATGGCCCTCTGGAAAGAGTGTCTTCTACATTTAACAAAATGATCTGCAAAGATTGTGGTAACATTTGCAAGACCCATACATGTTGAAACAGACAAAATCCCATCACTGAGAAAGGGTATTAGCATTTTATACAACCCAGGAAAGGAAAACTTAGCACCCCCGCCCCCCCCCCGCCAATGGAATGTCCCTGGATATATTAACTACATTCAGGGGGGGCCCCAATTTCATGGGTTTGTGTGTCTGTGTGTGTGTCTATTTATGCTCTTTGTTTTGATATATTTGTGGTTTTGTTTGTTTTGATTTTTTTATTTTGAGAGAAGTAATATGAAGCTGAATAGATGGGTGGAGATAATTGGGGATGAGTTGGTAGAGGAGAAACACTTTGAATATACATAATATATATAATATATAATATACATATATATATATATCATGATACTTTTAAAAGATTTATTTTATGTATGAATGCCCTTTTATACATATAACTTTATGCCAGAAAAGGCATCAATCAGATCCCACTATAGATAGTTGTGAGCTACCATGTGGTTGCTGGGAATTGAATTCAGGATGTCAGGAAGAAGAGCTAATGCTCTTAATCATGGAGCCATCTCCCCAGTCCCAAAGAAATTTTCTTATAAAAATAAAATATAATTTAAAAAATTAAACAAAAGACTTTGCTAGTTTTCTTTGCTCTCATATCATTAAACCTCATCTTTCTCTTTTCTATTTGTGAATTCAGCTGTTAGTTTGTTGAAATAAGTCTTTAACATACATGTACCCTGGCAGCAGATGTCTGAACTACCAGAAACTATGAGATAAGCATTTTAAATGCGAGGGAATATATTTACAAATTTACAGGTTTTGTTTTTCCTCAGATAATAAGAGACAGATGAGGCAAAATGTAGCTCTTATCAGCCACTCAAAGACTAACAGGATTTAAAAATAGAAACAAAATCCAAAATGGTAGCAACCACGTAAGGGAGCAGGAGAATGATGTGTGTCTCAGAATCTACTTTAGGGGCCTAGAGAGTTGACCCAGAGGTTAAAAGCACTTGTTGCTAAGAACCAGGGTCCAATTCCCAATGCCCATTTGGAGGCTCAACACCTCCTCTAGCACTAGGTCCACACGTGGTACACAGATCATGTAGGCATACTCACACATATATGTATATACTCACAAAATAATTTTAAAAAAATTAAAAATTTGACTTTAAGAGTCAGAAATTTCAGATAGACATTTGTGTTAGAAAAACAATTTCTATGGAAAAATATTTCTTTATCCATGATGAGTCTCTTCTTGATCAATAGTTTTTCCCAGACTTTTATCACTCACTGGCCCTGACCCATTTTTGTTTGTTTGTATTTTGCTCTTGTTTGTTTTGCATCTGGCTTTGAAGAGTGAGGGTGGCAAAGGCAGAGGCCAAAGCCACAGCCACATGGAGGTGGAGCTATGGGAAGCAAGTGGCCTTCTGCTGTAAAGTCTGAATCTGCTACAGCTTTGGTTCTTTCTCTTCTGGACTTACCAGATTTTGTTTCTCAAGTGATTGTCCTCCACATCAGCAGCTTTGGTGAAATGACCAATGGCTTCCCATTTTACTTCCTCTGTGTTTTCATATTTTCTCTCTTCTCTTTATAACTAACGAATCTATGTTAGGCTGTTGCAGGACCTCACTCCGTGTCTGCCATTAGCTCTGCCTCCAAACATACATTCCCCCTTAAGGTGACAGGTCTGGTGATTTCAGTCACTTTTCTCCCATGTTGAGTCCTAGCTCCTTGTTGAGGCCCAGATGTCTTCTATGCTCTGACTTGTAATTCACCAGGGTCTCTGAATCTTTCCCTCCACTGTTCTCGTCACACCTCCCCTTTCCTGCCCAATAAATATCAAGTTCCCTCCCTGATTCTCAGCTCGCACACTGAAATAAGACATAGTCTCAGTTTGTAATGGACTGCTGTGCCTCACAAATCTTACTATAAACCCTCCCTAAATCTTTTAGCACAAGATCTATTTTCGCTGATATTGTGACTTTTCAGTTATGACTTTGTTTGATTCATTTTAAAATAAACTTTACATTGGAATGATGTTAGATATGCAAAATATTTCCAAAGATATTGTAGAGAATTACCATACAACTCATGCCAATTTCAGTTTCCTACTGTGGTCACTGCATATTACTGTTGCTTATTTGTCAAAACAAAGAAACCAACATTGCTATATAACTATTAATAAGCTCTGAAATGTATTTAACTTTAATGTTAACATTTCTCTCTTGTCTCCTCTGACCTGTGACAATTCATTCTTTTGGAGGGAAGGGGGATGGGGGAGTGGTTCTTATTAAATATTTAATCTAACAAATGAGATAAACTGAGTAAATCAGAAAATAGCAAATCACTCCATTAGTTCCCTTTTCATTTCTTTTTAAATTAAAATATATTTGATATTATAATTACATCATTTTTATCTTTCACAATCCCCTTCCAAACTCTTTTATATATACTTCCCTTCTTTCTTTCTTTTAAACTCATAGCTCTATTTTTTAAAATATATATTAAATATATATACTACCCATACCACACACACATAAATGTATCTATATATATACATATATATGTGTGTTTATATGTATACACACACACCTACACACACAAAAAATGTATTCTTAAATATAGCCTATTCAGTCTCTATACTGTTACTTGTATGTATGTTTTCTTCGGGGTTGACCATTTAGTATTTGACAACCAATTGGTGAGCTTTTACCTGGGAAGAATATTTCATTTTTTTCTGCTTCAGTGTTCCTTAGTTGCCTGTAGCAGAGATGTGGGGCTCAGTCCCAACTGACAGATATCTGCAACACAGCCCTGCACCTAAGGTTCAGGAATAGTTCTAGTCTTTGAATTTTCTTGTTTGCCAGCTTTGTCTCCTAACTGTGAAGTTTCACACTCTACTGGCACCTGCTGTCTTTAATGTTGCAGTTTCACATTGGCTACCTCTTAGCTATCGACCCTTGCCATTTTTTCTTGGTCTTCAGTTAGCTAATTGTGAGACCTCTGGTTAAAAGTTATAAAACTAAGAAGTTGAAATGTTTCATACATCTGTTCAACACAGAGTTGAATTTTAAGCTTACATTAGAAAATCCTATGGTTCTCTAGCAATGTAAATGTAGTAGACTTCCTGTCTACTAGATGAGGACTCCAAGCCCTCCTTAATACTGTGTATCATAGACTTTTTCATCCAAGAGTGGAGTGGCAGTGTAAGGGTCATATAATTTTTCAAAATAAGCATTTTTTGGTTTGTTTGGTTTTTTTTAGTGATTCTTGGTGTGTGAGTGTGTGTGTTATTTGGCACTGAGACCAAACCTAACCCTCAGTACTGAACCTGAAAGGTACTTAAATTGGTAAGAATAACTTTAGAACCATCTCTGTGTTGTCTCTGTAGTGGTTCCATGGCTTTACCTCATCTAAGGGCTGTCCCTGAGCGCTGCAAATGATAACTTTATTTTAACAGACAAGCTCTTGGAGAACTTGTAGATGCTTAACTTTTATTCCCTTGAAGTCTTCTATGATGCATAAGCCTGACTTAATGCACCAGTGAAAAAAAAATTACCTGACCTAACTGGATGCAGAAAGTAATTTTTAAAATTTACTAACAATGTCTCAATAGACTTTACACATTATCCTCTTTATAACCACTTGACTAAAATACAGTTTAGATAAATCACAGCTCAGGAAGTACCTGCACCTGAGAAATACAATAACAAAGATTATAGGGTTTTCATGAACAACATCCCCAAAGAGTTACAGCCAAATTATTTAGAACCTATCAGGGAAAATAAAACTCAGGGATGGATCTGTATATAATTTTAATATCTTGAGGCCAATCTGACTATGTATAGAGAAGCAAAACCTGATGGAGGGCACAAAGCTCTGGCTTAAATAGATGGTAGAGTTTTGGACCATAACTGTCAGGACAGTGATTGGTAAACACACAATACTCTATCGATTGGCAGTCATAATTACATAGTATACAAATTGAATCCTCAATATGGAAATTTTGGGCATCAACACCAGGCTAGTAATTTGCTATTGGCCCTGAAGGAAAGTTGTTTGGTTCTTTTTCCCTTATTTCTGTGAATGTCAGCACTTTTGCATGCAGCTTTCTGGACCTTGATGGCTGGAGTTTTACAGAAGGAACGGTTGGCCAGGGAGACTTGGTAGAATATATGATAGTGAATGTAACTAATGAGGTGATATTTCCTAACTCTAAGAATGATTGTAATACCTCTTCTACCTAAGCTGTGGCTGGAGAATGGTTAAATTTTATAAAACCACAGTGAGATTTTTGTGGTCCAAAAATTTTTGAGGTTTTGTGGAAAAAAGAAAGGAATACCCTGTTAACTGAGCCAGGAGTATTAAATAAATTCATTTTTTTTCCATTTTGACAAAAATCATGCCAGTACCATCTGTTACTAGTTTCACAGGACCACTGCTCACTGTTTCTTACTCGGGATCCCAGACGTAGGATTTCCCTCCAACATAGAAAATGGTACCCTGGTAACGCTCTTGAAGCACAACTCAGATCAATACAGAACATCATAAAAATATTGTCGTTGCTTATGAAGTAAAATGGACATAAAAATTAAATCTCTGAAGTATACAATCGTATATGATTGACAGTTGTAAACCTGGAAATTTTGAAAGGCTTTAGATAGTCAACACAACCAAACTACCAACACTTTTTAGTTTCTTCTTCCAGTGCTTCTCACTATTCCACACTGTCCTGCTCCGACACCTGACAAACATCTCCAACTGCTGTGTCCAAGGCACGACTCCCTAGAGAGACCACCAAAGACCAAGGCTGTGGGATGCAAAGGCAAGGTTTATTGAGAGAGCTCTTTACAAGCAGACAGGGAACTGGTCGCACACACACTGGGCAGTGAGAGGGTGGAGGAGTCCTAAGGGTTGGGGAACTACTAGTTTTTATTGGCAAAAACCTCAAGTGGGTGACTTTTGGATTGGTGGGCTGCAAGCATTGCTGAGAGGAGTGGGGAACTTGACAGGGGAAGAGGGTCAGGATGGTTTTTCTTTTCTTGTCATTGGTTGGCTTATTCTCAGGGACATTTCACAGTCGCCACAAGAACATCGACCTGTTCTCAGGGATTTTTCAGATCACAGACCACCAGGACTTTCTGCCCTCCGTCCTTGGAGACTTTCCCTGGCCGGCCACAAGGTCAAGGTATCTTGTTTATGTGACTAAGGGTGAATGGTGAAACTTTCTATTGCTGTTCTAAAGTTAGGGGCTTTACTGAAATCTGCTCTTTTATTTTTTTCACAACTACGATCCGTATACATGCCATAGCACTTTGTCCTTATTGTTAGTTTATAAGGGGGTGTTGTTGGAGTCAGTCTTACACTATTGCCCTAGACTGGCCTGTAATGTACAAATGTCCCATAGGGCAGTCTCCAATTGGGGGCAAGCCTCTAGCGTCAGCCTCTCCGGTGCTGGGATTAAAGTCCTGAATCACCACACTCAGCACATTTCATACCATTTTAATTAAATGGAGTATAAAGTATGTTCCTGTTTTACTGGAATCTTTTTCCCAGTATAGTTATTTAAAAATTCCTCCAATATCCATTTTTAATACTATAGAACAGGATTGTGCTCTATTAATACACTACAATTTGTTTAACCATTTACCTATTGATGACATTTGCTATATTTTGAGTTTAGACTTACATTTAATGAATGAAGTACACATCTTTATGCAGAAGGTTTTTTATTTATCTTGGGTAAATATAAGGGATAAAATAGCTAAGTCTTATGGTGCATACATATTGAACTATTTTCAGAAAGCAAATTGTGCCATTTTCTATTCCTGTAAGTTGGTTGTGAGATTATGTCTCCTAGAAATGTCAGGGAAGCTACAACCATGAGGTCTCAACAACATGAGTGCCTAAAGGAGACTCAAGCAGGTACTAAACCTTAGTAAGTGGAAATTATTATTATACTAACTTTATAAACTGGAAAAGTTAAATAGCTTGACCAAGTTCTTCATCTTTAAGTATCAATACTAGAATTTTAATCAAAGATGTCTCTCCAGAAGTTATATTATTAAATGCTGTGCTAAATGCCTCTTAGGCCATAAATGTAGTATTTTCTTGCCACGAAGATGAAACATTAGTTATTTTTATGTTCTAAATTGTTTCTAAATAGATACAATAAGCTCCTTTTTGGCATAGCATGTTACATAGAATTGCAGCATGGTTAATTGAACAATAAATACTAACTTATATTGAATTCCATCTTCAGTCATTTATTACTTGCTTTTCATTTATAAAAGTATGAGGTAGTGTAACTTACAATAATATACAAGTGCAGAGCTGTTTTCCTCAACAGCACAAGATGAATGTGCAGTGAACACTGTTGAGTGTGCCTGGGCACTGCTTACTCTTAATGGCGTTTTCTTTCATTTCCTGGATGTTGTGTTTATTTATTTTGTCAGTACTGGTGAGATTAGATCAGGTGCCCATAGCTACAGGTCCTGAGACCCGAGCTCTACTCTCGCTCTCACTAGACTGTTTTGTTCCTGGGTTATTATGGTAGTTCCTAAGTTCAAGTTTGGAGCCTGCCCTGCTTTCTGCCCTTCAAGAACAAGCTGTGTTCTCTGTAACACAATTCATTTCTAGTGAATTTATATTTTTGCTTAATTAGCCAAAGCTGATTTCTACCAAACAGTCCTCACCAATCTTCACGGAAACCTGGGCAGAAAATAGGAGATAATAGTGGCTTCCTTTTTATCTCAGACAGTGGAGACTATGGCAAATAAGCTTAAAAACAATACATGCCATGAAACTTGGCTTTGAGCTTTCTGGGAAAAAAAATAATGAGTTTCATAAGTCTTTTAAAACCATCCGAAAAAAATTTAAACAACATCACTGGGAGAGAAAATCTTTTTCTTACTTGGCACTTGGAGAGAATGATGAACTAGAAAATGTCTGTAGGATGTTGAACAACAGTACAGTTGGCGTCTTCTGTTGCACCTTCACCGAGCACTTGCTATAAGTTTCTTCCCAGAGTTCTTCACATTAGCCCTCTAATGCCAAAGCTCAGGGCTGGGAAGACAGTTCTGTGATCCCGTGATTTGTAATTGTGGCAGGAATCCAAGAAAAACATGGCAGTCAGACTTCCCTGTGTCAGCACCTACTTGCTGAGTGTTTGAAAGCACCCTGCAAGGGGAAGGGCAAGACAAGCAAATCAGAAAACAAAGTGATATTCCATTCAATCTCCTTCTCCATTGCTCTATGATCCTAGGCATAATTAATCCTTCATTACATTAGAACAGCTAAAAGTGTCCGATAAAGATTCAGAAGGAAATTTGTGGAGAAGTCATCTCAGTTAAAGAGGAAAGGACATTTAATCTTTAAATATTTAATTATAACCAGTGGGAAACAAAACCTTAAATGACTACCGTTTCGTAAAGTCTTTTAACTGAGCTTGTGAAATTCTCTATTTTGGGCTTTATTTTGTTTGAAAGAGTCCTGATTAGATCTCTTTATATTAAGCACTTTGGGGGGGGGGCAGGGAGGATTTTAAATGAGATGGAAATAGAAAAGTAAACAGGAAGTATCCAAGCTTCAAGAGGAAGTGAAATAAGTGTAATAAGAACTCTCCAACTGCACTCCAGAGAGAGATGGTTCTGATGGACAGCCTGGTTCCTTTGTAAACAAAGGACTTGGCATAATCAGAATGATAGGGGCACAGCTCTTTTAAAAACAGGTTTTTAATTTGCGCAACTAAAGAATAGCATTATACTCCTAAAAGCTCAGAGAAAATGCAGACAACAGAGCAACAGGGAAACAAAACCAAGTGTGAAAAAGACAGGGTGCTGTGTGCTTAGGGTGATAGAAGTCAACTAGCCTGATTTAATAATTTATATTTGTAAAGCTAAATAGACCATGAATATATTTAAAAGAATGATCCATTTTTAATCTAAAAAAGCAAAGCAAGGAAAATATAACAATTCTAATAAAAGTTTATTTTTTAATTCTTCTTTCATGTATTACATCCTGACTGCAGTTTCCCCTCCCTTCACCCTTTCCCCTTCTTCCTCCACCTTCTCTCTCTTCCAAGTTCAGTCCTCCTCATTTCCCTTCAAAATAAAATAAAATAATAAAATAAAATAAAGCAGGCTTCCCAGGGATACTCACTACACTTGGCCTAAGAAGCTGCAATAAGACTTAGCGCAAATACTTATACCAAGGCTGGATGAGGTAACTTATTTGTCAGGAAGAGTCCCAAACACAAGCAAGGGAATCAGGGACCTTCCCACTCCTACTCTTGGGAGCCCACAAGAACAGAAAGCTTCAGAACCATTCGGTATATGGAGAGGGCCTGGTGAGGACCTAACCTATACAGGGCCCACGTTTGTTGTTTCATTCTGTGAGCCCCTATGAGCTATGCTTAGTTGAATCTGTGGGCTGTCTTCTTGTGATGTCCTTGACCCTCTGGCTACTACAGTATGTCCTTTCCCTCTTCTGGGGGGTTTCCCACCTGTCAGAATGGCTAAGATCAAAACTACAAATGACAGCTTATGAAGGTAAGGATGTGGAGAAAGGGGAACACTCCTCTGTTTCTGCTGGGAGTACAAACTTGAACAGCTTAGACAGAAATTAATATTGCAGTTCCTTGGAAAATGAGGAATTTATCTACCTCAAGATCCAGTGATACCACTGTAAGGTATATAGATAGCCAAAGGACTCTTCATTATAGTCCAAGGCCACTTACTTAACTATGTTCATTGCAGCTTTATTCATAACAGCCAGAAACTGGAAATAGCCTAGATGTGCACAACTGAAGAATGGATAAAGAAAATGTGGTACGTTTACTCAATAGAGTACTTTACTACTCACCTGCTAAAGACAATGTCGTCATGAAATTTACTGGCAAACTGATGGAACTACAAAAGATTATCCTGAGTGAGGTAACCCAGGCCCAGAAAGACAAACATGGTATGCATTCACTCCTAAGTGATATTAGCCACAAAACGAAAGATAACCATGCTACAACGCACAGATCCAGGGAGGCTAAATAACAAGGAGGGCTCAAGGTGAGCACACATGGATCTTCCAGAAGGATAAATAGATGAGATTTTACAACAGGGCTGGGGACAGGTAAGGATGGGAAAAGGAGGAATTAGTCAGGGGGTGAGGAGGATGAAAGTGCTGGGGGAGATTACTGGAATTTGGGGACATTTGGAGGCAATGTAGAAATCTAGTGCATTAAAACACCTTGGGATGTATGAGAGTGACTCCAGCAAAGTCTCCTAGTAATGAGGGACTCAGAGCCTGAATGGGCCATCTTTTATAACAAGACAAAATTCCCAGTGGTGGCACTGGAACATCTACCCAGCCACAGTATGTTTGACTCACAATCTGTCCTTTCTGCAAAATGTGCTGGGGCATTGGTGGCTCAGAACTTGTGGGACTTGTCAACTAGCGACTGGTCCAACTTGAGGAAGCCCAGGTTTGATATTGTCTGGATGGCAGAACAGTTCCAAGTAGCCAACCATGATTGGGAATAAGGAAAGAAAAAGTCAGTGAAATGATTCCTAATGATATTCTGCTATACTCATATTCAGTATCTAGCCTGAAGGTCATCAGAGAAGCATCATCCAGCAACTGATGGAAACAGATACAGGGACCCACAGATAAACGCTAATGAAAGGTTCTTGGTGACCAAATCTGAACATATAATAAAATAAGATGACTTGAAAAGGAGAATTACTGTTTATAATCAGGAAACTTAAAGATTATAATCTACTACTCAGTCCATTTTGAACATGTCTTATTATTATGACTAAATAGTATTTACTATGTGCCCCTATAGAGAAAAAGTTTTCTTACCTTTAGACTGGAAGTTAGCATTTGAATTATTTGCCTTTATTTGTTCCATCTGCAAGAGAAAAGGAATAAAACCAATATAAGAAGTAATTGTCAAATAATTGGTAATATTTGAACATAGCCTATGTTTATTGTGATGGTGAGGTTCTGAGTACTATGCAAATGCCTCTTCCACTGATTCATTGCGAGAGAGAATTCTCTCTTGTCTTATGGTTTCCATTCTAAAATGCAATACAAAGTAATGTTTTTTTTTGTTCTTCTCATCTCCTGTGGTCTCAACACATTTATGGTGAACATCATTTCCACATTACAAATACCAAAGATAGAATGCTGAGAATCTAAACACTGTTCTCGGAGAGTGGTGGAGGAATTTGTAGCAAAGTGATTTTTATGAGTGAATGTATTACTCTAATTATTCCCCAGCTCTTGCACAAAATTAAATGTATCTTAGAATTTTTCTTTTTTCTTTTAATTTCATGTTGAATAATACTTGCTTGGGATTTTGCGACTGTCTCAGCCATTATAATTGGTATAGTTACTGTACAAAGGAGACCTTAACCACAACTTCCTTTAATTCTTGGTCCCTATTAGGATGGTGAGTATATTAGGAAAAAATAAAGCATTTGGGACAAAATTAAAGAAGCTTAGAGTATGGCAGTTTTTTTCCCATCTAAAATGTCAAGACTTCGGTTGAAACAGAAGAAGCATCAGTATTCATTGGATTGTGAACAAAGTGTGTGGGCTTCATAATTTTTACTTCATTCTTCAAGAACAGAACTTATTTATATTCCTTCGATGCTCCTTCAGAATTTGGCAGAAACTCAGCTAAAGTGGTTCTCAAAGTCGTTCCCTGGGCAGCATCATTAAAATATTATCTGGAAAATGGTTATCGGATAATCCACCTTTCTGCTAGAGTTCCCGAATCAGAAGGCAGGATTTGAGAAGCCATCAGATCATTCCAGTGCCCACAAAGGATGGACAGTCTCAGTCATCACAGCTTCAAGCTTATTTGGATTTATTTAGAATTTGTTGTAGTTAGAGGTTTACAATGATTCTTCCAGCAGCTCTCCAAGACCTGCAGATGTGTCCTGTATCTCCTATACTGCTAAAGACATAGAGTTCACAGTATTTTGCATTCAGCAACTCAGTGCGTTAGTGTATAACACCAATCATGTTTGTAAAATATGTACTGGGAAAATGGCATTGTTTTCTCTTGACGAGTAAATGTAGCATGAGTTCTCAGAGTACAGTCTTCCTTTTACCAGCCTCATCAATTCTGTAGTTTAGCTTGTTGAAAGGGTAACAGTTTAGAGTGTAGAGCCTGAATCAAGACTCATTGACAGGAGCTGCAGTCTCTGTTGGCCATCTTGTTTGGCTTTGGCCAAGTTCTTTCGCCTTTTGTGTCTGAGTTTCTAACAGAAAAGATAAGTCATAATGACCACTTTATCAAAGTGTTGTATACTTGAAAACCTAAATGTAACACTTAATAAGCAATATGCAAATGCAAATGTTTTTATTACACAATTATCAGTTTTATTATATACCTCGAGGAACGAACGTTTTTTTCCCGTGAATAGCCAAAGGTATTGCATAGTTTCTCTGATAAGAAAAGAACATAATGTTTCTATTTCAGAAATTAAAAAAAAAAAAAACCCAGTGGAATATCATTTAGTCTTCAAGTTGTGCAATTGATTAAATAACTTAAAAAATATAAAATGAATTGTATAAAGACCCTTAAAATGGGACAGCATGCTGCCAGGAAACCAGCCATTCTCTTGAAACCCAAAGGCTTGAGTTGGAGCCTGAATGTCTATAGCTAAGATTTGGTCTTGTGGGGCTGGGACAAAGCACACGTTGCTAAGGGAAGCTGAACTTCACTTTCCCACCTTTACAAAGGAAAAACAATCATATTTTGCAAATGAGTTAAATTCACAGGCTGTCATAAGGAGCAAATAACATGAAGCTGTCTGTGAAATGTGGGACACTGCATAGATACGATGCCATTGTAAAGCAGAACCATCTGTCACTTGTCACCTGCCAATATGTTTATTGTTTGGTGTGAGCTTGGCTTATCCTTAGCATGTCAAGTGAATGCAAATTAAGTAGGATCCATGATGATGAAATCACTTCCCCTGAGAATTAAGCTCAGGACTCAGAAACACTTTCCATGTACTAATAAAATGCTTTTGGGTACCAATGACTTCTGCTATGACAACAGGCTTGCTTGGATTGGTATTGGTGTCCATAAGGTGCATGGCATTGCACTGCATCATGCAGGGCTATCAGATGCTCTACCTTTGACGAGAAAACATAATTTCTAACCTCTTGTCACCCTACAGCCTTAGTTAATCAGTTCCCTGTTGCTTCTCTTTATGACTCTGGGCTGTTCAGTAGCTCTGTGGTAAAGCTACATTCTCACAAGGCCTTTGATTTTATTTGAAGGTTTTATTCTCTTCCTTGAATTTTTTATTTTTTAATATTTATGGATGGCACCATAGACTTGATGGCAGAATCAAAATCAGCCAAGAAATCTCCTAGGAGCTATGATCCGGCTGGTTTTCTGACAGAAACCACCAGCAGCAGTTCCTTCTCTTTGCTTGTTTTCAAGGTTAAAACAGAATGCAGCCTATGAGATGGCTCAGTGGGCAAGAACACTCGCCGCCAAACTGAGGGCCTGACCTGTGTGTCACCCTTGCGAACCACAAAGTGGAGGAAGAATGAGGCTTCTAAGATACATTTATATACTGTGGCACACCTGTGTTCTACCCCACATACATAAATATATGCAAAAATAACAAAATATAAGACTCATGCTTCCAATGTGCTCCTCTTGCTTTTTTAACCTACTGGAGGTTCAACACAGCCATCGGGTGCTGATAGCCTTTGTTATATCAAGGCAAGGTTCCACAGAAAGGCATTCAGGAACATGTGCTGGGACTCCTGATGAGAAAGGCATGACCTCATCCACTGAGAGAACACTGCTAGAATGGAGCTTCCCGAACCAATGGTCAGTAATAAAAACAAAATGTGCTGGGACTGTAGAGATGAGGCAGCACTATAATAAATGAGCCTGAGGGAAAAATCAAAATATTATTTATAGTAGGATGATTGGTATATTGATTTTTTTTGTATATTTTCTGGTGTTCTTCAAATTTTATATAATGAATGAAAATTACTTCAGTGAAATTACAGTAAAAATATTAATAGTCCTGTGGTGTGACGCATCCAAGAAAGCAGAGCAGACTCCTCAGCCTCCTGCATCCTTCATCTCTAGAGGATGGACAAGAGACTGGGCTGGTGGAGGCAGCAGCTGTTTTCTGCAGTGCAAACCGTGCTATACCAGAACTTTCCCATTAGTGTGTAAGCATTTTTTTGACATCCTAATAGCAATATTGTAGTAATTCATTCCATTTTCAGTCATGTACAATAAGCTTTGAAAACCTGAATTAATTACAATTTGCAGTCTCCTCCTCATGAACATGGGTATGTTAAACATGAACACAAATATATTCACATGAAAACAAATGTGTTAAACTTACCTCTAATGAACTGGATATCACAATATACATACTGTCTCTCTGTGTCTTTTTCTGTGTATTTGTCTTTCTCTCTTTCTCTCTTTTGCTCTCTCTCTCTCTCTCTCTCTCACACACACACACACATACACACACACACACACACACACACACACACAATCATAGAAATAGCAATAGTTCTAATTGTGAAGAATAGTAGTGTCATCAGGCATGAGGGGAGAATAAAAGAAGGTAATAAGAAGAATATGTAGTAGGAGGTTTCTGGCCCGAACTTTCGGGCCTAGCCTCAAGGTTTAGGCCCGCAGACCCACAGATCCACAGAGACACACAGAAGCTTACATTAATTTTAGGCTGATTCTAAGGCCCAGCCGTATAACTTGCTAACTCTTTATCCATAAACTAACCCACGACTCTTATCCTGTTCAGCCATGGGCTTGGTACCTTTTCTCAGAGCAGCATAGGTGTCCTCTGCATCTTCTGGTTTGTCTGGCAGCTCTGGAGTCTCTGTGGCATTTCTGCTCTGTTCTTCCTGTTCCCAGAGTTTTCTTAGGCTGGTAGCCCCGCCCACACTTCTGGTCTGCCTTTGGCCAATCAGCGCTTTTTATTAAACTCATAGGCAGGACAATTATTTACAATGTCACATCATAAATCCACTACAAGAATATGATTACAAAGGTATTGTTGAAAGTTTTAAGAGTTAAAAAATGTGCATTAAACAAAATTCTGTAGTTCAGAAGTAAAATGTTCCCCTAGATGTAGGTTGTAAATTGCATCTGAATGTCATGGAAAACAATGTACTTAAGTCATAAGACCAGGTCATCTAGTTATGAGAGAAAGGAGCCACAGAAGGAGAAGAAGGGAAGAAAGAAATGTACACGATATAGGTGCCTTGGAATATGGACGGGATGGTGGGGGAGATCCGAGATGAAGGTGAGGATTAGAGCCTCAGGGACATGCTGACTGATGGCACTTTGAGGTTTGTGATGAAAACATGTGAGCTCAGCAGCCCTGCCCAGTGCTTCCTCGGGTGGAGGTGTGGACCTGGCAGATAGCCTGAGTTAACCAGAGCTAAGATTCTAAACAGGATATGAAATAAGAGATTTATGAAAGTGAGAAAACAAAAGAAGGAGCAGTTGAAATTATGAACTTTTATTATTGTACAAAGTGAAAATGTCTGAAGACTTTAATTCTTATGCACAGGTGGTGTTTGTGCTGGTCCAGCTCTTTTTCCCATCTTCAGACATGTAGAACAAGATTTGGTCCTTTTTCTAATAGATGATTTTATCTTTATGTTTTAAATATTTAGCTTGTGTGGGATGATCCTTTCATAGTCTCACTAGTAAGTTTAAAGCTGATATTCCTGATAATAGAACAAATGGTGTGTATGTGTATGTGTTGGCCTGGAATTTGCTTCTATGAAAAATCTAGAAGATATACTCAGATATTGAAGAAAACGTTTATTTTCTTATGATATTTTCCTTGACTTAGGTAAATGGGTAGCCTTACCTGGATCCTCTGCTTTTGTTTTGGCTTCCATAAGCTCTCATGTGACACTGCTTGAGGAAGCAGAGCATATCTGAGAAAATCAAATCCTTAATTCAATTTACATCTCAAGCATTGGGAGAAATGTGTGGTGACTTTGCAAAAAGGCTGAAGTCAGAGAAAATGCAAGGCAGCCGGTGTAAAATGATGTACTCTAAGCCTGCTATAAAACGAGGTAGGAACCCTAAAGAAAACCAGGAACCTGAGAAGATAACAGACCGGGGCAGAGCAAAGCTGTATGTGGAGCTGTCCTTAGGCTGGGCCTAGTCTGGAGGCCTGCTTGTTTCCACTAGAGTAAAGCCTTTAAGGCTAACTGTGTTCATTCGGTTTCACTTGCTGCTCTTCCCCCTCTTCTTGTGCATTCCATTACAAATAAGTTCTGAAGTTTCAGAAGTGTCTTTCTTTAATTACCAGAGTGTAAATCCTTTTAGTCTGAAGCTCTGGGAAATATAGTAACTCTGTGAGGCCCCTAAGTGAGCATTTAACTCATTAGCATTGTTGAGGTGGAGCCAAGCAAATCTGTGTTGATCTGCAGGAGACCAGACTGTAAAGGATTTAGTTTCCTAAAGTGGGCAGGGATGTGGACAATCACCATGTCTGTATGACATTTGTCCTGGTCAATAAGATGGCCCTGGATGGGACAGATTCGTGTCTCTCCTGCTCAGCCTCACAGTACGCTATATAGAAGCCTGAGGAAAACCCTCCCACATAAAAAAGGCAATAAACAGGCTAGGAGCCAGGGAGCACTCTGTAATCTCTCCTCTGCAGACTGAATAAAGTAAACTCTAAAAGCCTGACTTGAAGTCACACTGTTTTGAATGTACAGACAAGGCCCAAATGTTCTTAATTCAGTCCCTGGGAGTGCTCCATCCAGCTGACATCCACATAAGGAACTTAATAAAGTAGAAGGAAGTTATCTAGCCAAACCCCCCGCTGCCTTTTTTATAATATCAAAATGAAAATAAGTTTAATTTGGTTGTGGTGCAATCAAATTCTTTACCATATCCAAACATGTTTTATGTTCCTCCCTCAAATACCACACTGCTACTGATTATATGGGCTGAAAACAGACAGAATTGCTCAGCTGTTGGATGTAGAATCATTCTGAGGTATCCTTCATCAAACTCTATGGGCATCAGAATGTTTATTTCAAAATGAGGGTGTGATGGCTAACCTGAGTTATTTTGTTTACTTAATTTAAAAAAGTCACCATGAAAAGTTTATAGGCAGCCAGCCTTAGGAGTCTAATACAAGGAGCTTTTTATAGAGAATCTGACTTTTCCTAATTCCTGTATGGAAACATTCAGAAAAAGGTAAAGTTAGAATTTAAAAATTTTACTCTTATTCTGATCTGAATTGGACATGATTTCTGCTTGTTACATAATATTGAGGAGATATGATACCCTGCATGCATGTGGTGAGCAGTGACGGTGTCCTTAACTCACTATTGAACATATTAGTGTAAAATATGTATTTTGAGGTAATCATTAACTTCCCAATCATTACATTTTTTTTCTATTTTTAAACTTTTAGGGATTGAGAGAGAGAAAAAGGAACACTGCACCATGACTTGATGGGATATATTTTCAGGTCCAGGATGCATTCTGTTTCAGTAGTTTGTTTTGTAAGACAAGCGCTGTACCAGCCATTTAAATGTAAGTATACTCAACACATGGCATAGAACAGACAAATGGTCCTCAGGTGCCCTTTTTGCCAGCACAAAAGAGTCATTTTAGAAAGGACTTTTTATATCAAGTCTTTTATAATGAACCAATTCAGGAAACATTTGGTATTTATAATAACTAGTATTTCAACAACTGTAAAGCCCTTGTCATATTAGCAAAAACCGTTCTTCTGTTGGTAACCAAGGAATGCTGAGTGGCTGAGACTGGGAGAAATAGTCTTCCTTGTGGAAGAGCTTCCAGATTGGCTATCTAATACAAAGAGGTAATCTATGAAATTATACACACGCAGGCACACACACACATATATATACGCACACACATATGTGTGTGTATGCATAGATATATATCAGCAGCAATAAATGGACCAACGAGGCTGTATTTATATATTTAGAAATGTGATCTTATATATATATACACACCCACAATATCAAAATTTATTATCATATTATTATATATTGATTATATAATATATAATACATAACATGTTTATATATTATTTGTAGTGATTACATATTTATATATATTATACATATCAAAACTAAAGAAAAAGAGATTATGAATGTGAAAGAAAAAAGGTATAAAGAATTCATTGGAGGGGGGAAAGGAAGGGAAAATGATGAAATTATTTCAATTAAAAAATTAAAATTCTCACATTCTTTTGAAAACCTTGAAAAACCCTTAAAATACAAAATGCAACACCATTTTTAATATTAGCCCAATGAGCAAAGCTTTAGTGTGATTCTATGGGCATCAGTGATCATAAACTCTGGACCTGTTACTAGCTCATTTCAAACAGGAAATGACGCTGCTAGACTGGTTCTTCTAACTGCAAAGCAGAAAGGGTTGGGGTAGGTAACATGTAGACAGATGTCTGTTTCAATGGCTGATGCTCTTAAGATCAATATGTCATAGTATTATACACAGTATTGAAATGAAATAAGGTAGATATACATGACTCTTTGCTAACGTTTCTGCTTGCATTTCATAGAACATATATCTTCTTTCTTTTTGCAATAGTCCCCTGTCCTTCGGAAAGTTTATCCTTTTCATGTTTAATGTCTCACAGATCCTCATGGACCTATCTCACCATGCTAAGTACCACACAGTAATGTTCTCTTGCCCTTTGACCTTCTACCTGCCTCTGAAGACCCTGCTCTCCTAGAATCCCAAGCTGTAGATCCAGAAGAGGTAGTAGCATCTGCAGTACCTGGAAATAGTCTAGAAAATAGCACTATTCTCTCCTGAGGCTGTGAAACCAGTTTTACCGACCTGAGCTGTGGTGCCCTTATGGTTTTCCAGCATTTCCTCCTCTGACAAGGAAACCATGCCCCCATCTTCTCCACTGAGCCCCTTTCCTCTTAAAATCCTTATGTGTCTATGTTGTGATATGGAGAACAATCTAACTTCCAGTCACCCAGGCCCTCTCCTACATCACACTTTCACAGACATTTATTTGCTGGTATTTCACAAAAATAATTTTGCCTTCTGTGTCAATTCCTCTTAGTCCTTCTAAGGAAGGAAGCATTGACTGTAAAGTAGCAGCCTTTCAGATTTGAAATCTCTTGTTTTTGGTTTATACGGCTATTCCCCTAAGAGTTTCTTTTATTTCAAATTTACTCTTTGATCTTTGTGTGTTTTATAATCTTTATTTGTACAGCGTGAGCATGGGACTCTCATGAGCAGATAGCGATTCATTAATGTGATTTGAACCTAAAATAGTGACCCCCTAAGCCTTTATAGCATTGAGGTAGGCGTATCGACAGGGGATAATTTGAATTTAGATATGTGAGATCTTTCTATGCTCTGCCAGTGAGCATTCCGACCTGCCGGACCAGGCCAATAAACAGGCCACACCTTGTTCCACCCAGAATCCTGACACGGTGATCCCCAAAGTCCCCTTAAGAGAACTCCCCTTCTCTCTCTCTTCCTCTCTGTTCCCAGGAAGTTGAGCCTGCACATCCTTCCTTCTCTTCCCCCTTGTCTTCTCTCCTCAGACCCCGTTTGCTGGCTCTCCCCACCCCACCCCTGCCCTCAGCCCCTGTCTGCTGGCTCTCCCCCACCCCTGCCTCCAGCCCCTGTCTGCTGGCTCTCCCCCCCCCCCCACCCCTGCCCCCAGCCCCTGACTGCTGGCTCTCCCCCCCCCCCTGCCCCCAGCCCCCAGCCCCTGTCGCCCCTGTCTGCTGGCTCTCCCCCCACCCCTGCCCCCAGCCCCTGTCTTCTGGCTCTCCCCCCACCCCTGCCCCCAGCCCCTGTCTGCTGGCTCTCCCCCCCCCCCCAGGTTGTGTTCCCTTTCCCTCTCCTCATCTCCCTTAATAAAACTTTCCTTTCCACATGATCATGGGCGACTTTTGCTGTGCCCCTTGGCCCCAACCCACCAAGGCCACCGCCCACTGTTCAGAAAATGCAACACTGCCTCTAAATGTCAGCGATATAGGTCACTTACAGTCTTAGGCTTGGTGTATGCCAAATAGTACGTAACTCATAGACATTCTGTTCAGATATAATAAGTCAACATATGTAAGTGCTTGGTAGAGCCAACCTCAGTCAGTGTGAGCTCTCTGATGAGACTGTTTTTCCACTTCGGTTTCTTCTTGATTATTACCACTTCTTTGTATCCACAAACAAAGCAGAAGAAACTAAATTCACCTTTCTGTGTTTAAATTTTCGCAGTGGGAAAAACAGTACTTCTAAAGCCCTTTGAGTTATAACATAAATGATTCTTTAATTTAAAACATTTAATTCTGTTATTTCATTTTATATTGTACATATTTCAACTAAATAAAAATAACTAAATTGTATAACTATTTCCTTCAACACCTATCAAATTATTCTCACACATTTATTTTTCTTATAAGTTTCTGACAATGAGAATGAGGTTCTACAAGGAACCTGCTGTGTTTTGGTAAATTATTTCCAAACCACTTCTTGGGGTCTGAGGAAACTAAATCTTTCATTGTGGTTATCACACACATTATTTAAGGACAGTGCAGCTGAAGTTCCAGGTTCTCTGTGTTTTCAGTGGAGGTGATAATTGGCTGTTGCTCCTATGAGATAAGGCACTATTGGCTTCTTCACTCTTTTCACCGCTTTGCGTATTTCCAGTTTAGCCGATGCTAAGTCTTTCCTTTAACCTGAGTCGGTCTGCTTGGTTGCACCTGAAGTGTTTACTCGTACACTAAGCAACAAACCCATGATGGTAAGTTTATTGATGTTCCAGTGGGATAAAAGCCACTTAAGTTTTGGTGCAAAACTGTTAAGACCATGAGCCTCCACTACATTTGAAAACATTGATCAAAATTAATTCCATTATTGTACCATATTACTGTGTAAATAAATAATGTCCAGCCCCCTCATCTCTTCTCCTTGTTTTTTCTTCCTTTTCACTTTGGACGATATGTTCTTCATATCCTGTGAACTCTTTGTTTTCTTAAATTATGATCATTTTAAACAAAATTTCTCCTTACTCTGTTTTTATCTGAACTCACTGTGGCTTCTCAGTTTTTACTAGTGTATGTTATGTGAATTCATGCCTTTCATCATGACATTTTCAGACCTATAATTTATTTTATTTTGTTCCAATTTGTCTGCTAATCATTTTCTCTATCAATGCCCCTGTGGGGATTCAATAAAGGCTTCAGAAGATTCGGAGATATCAGAGGGAATCTACCCACAGTCTATGTGGGGATTTAATAAAAGCTCCAGAAGTTCTGAAGTCTAACCACAGTCAGTCTAGGAGGATCTAGAGTGGTGATTCACAGCACAGGGAGTATCCTGGGAGTGGTGACATAGGCCCTTAGTCCCAACTGAGCCGAGGTCATTTTAGATTATAGAAGGAATTCCAGGCTCCCAAGCTGGCAGTGGTGGGGCCATGCCTTAATTTACCAAAAGAGTATTTAAGGCGGGAATAGAAAGCCAGGAGACAAAGCCGAGGGAAGCCAGGCTGAGGAAGATGGAAGACAGCTGGGTAAGATCTGACTGTGGTGTTTATTCTCTCTAACATCTCCAACTTTTTCAGAGATCTATCCCTGAGTCTCATTTATTTGTGCAACATGCCCCCTTTTCTGGTCCCATTTCATTTCTCCAGGCATCATTACATTGACTTTTTTGGGAGGGTTGGCTCTCTCCCAATTCTCTGTGGTATTGAGCCTGGTGTCCTGGCCCTTGGGAGTGAGCTCCTTCTCATAGTGTGGGTCTCAAGCTGGACCAGTCATTAGTTGGTCCCTCCCATAATTTTAATACTATCTTTATCCCAGCATATCATGTAGACAGGACCAATTATAGGTCAAAGGGTTTGGCTGGGTTACATGAGATGAATGGTTCAGGCTTTGTATGCCCAGTGGCTAGGAGTCTTAGCTAGGGTCACCCTCATAGGTCCCTGAGAGTTTTCAGAGATTTCATTTCTGGCTGGTCCCAGAGATGACGCCAGATCCCAGCAGTCTGTTTTCTCTTAGTATTCTTTCCCTCATTCCTTGCCTGATCCCTTCTGGTCCCATCCCGATTTCCCTTCCCAGATCCCTCCCCCATGTGCTGACAATGCCTGTTCTATTTCTCCTTTATAGGGAGTTCCCCCTTGAGCCTTCTTTGTTATTTATCTTCTCTGGATGTGTGGACTGTAGCATGATTATCCTTTACTGCTAATATATACCTTATGAGAGAGCACATACTATGTTTATCTTTCTGGGTCTGGGTTACCTCACATGGGATGATTTTTTTATTTTTAGTTATAGTCATCTGAAGGCAAATTTCTTGATGTCATTGTTTTTAACAACTGAGTAATACTCCACTGTGTACCACATTTTCTTTATTCATTCTTCAGGTGAAGATCATCTAGGTTGATTCTAGCTATTACGAATAATGATGCTATAAACATAGTTGAACAAGTCAAGATGCAAAGATCTCCCATGCTCACGGATCATTAGAATTAACAGTAAAAATGGCCATCTTGTCAAATGCAATCTACAAACTGAATACAATCCCCCTCAAAACTCTATCAGAATTTGTTCATTGTAGACCTTAAAAGAATAATACTCATTTTTTACATAGAAAAACAAAATAAAATGGCATAGCTAAAACATTACTTCTGGAGGTATCAGCAACTCAGGTCTTGTTTATGCAGCCATATTGTTTGTGTTTTGTGGGTGAAATGTCCCTGTCCTTTCTAGGTGACACATTTTTGCTGCAGACTTTCTGGTCCTCTGGCTCTGATAGTCTTCCTAACTTCTCTTCCTTGAGCTCTTCATTTTTCTTAATGATAATTCTGACCCTGGTGAGAGGAAATATCAGTGTATTTTTGATTATCATTTCCCAGATGGCTAATGATATTCAACATATTTTCTTGTAATTATTGGCCAATTTTACATCTTTTTTTGAGAATTGTCTGCTTGATTGATTCACTCATTTATTGAATGTATTACAAAATTCATTTACCAAAATACATACTTGGTGTTTAAATCTTTGCATTTTTATATATTCTGAACATCAGTCTGTGAGTTTATCATTTTACAGGGAATATATTCAGACTGTTTATTATTTTCTTTGCTGTATAGAAGTGTTTTAATTTTAATTGTCAGTTCTTGTTAGAATCTTGAGCTATTGTGGTACTATAAATCAGTGCCTCTTCCTACGTATTGAAACTTTTATGTTTTCCTTTATCATTTTCAGTAAATTAAAGATTTTAATGGAAAACCAGAGTTTGCTATTTGCTTTTGATTTTTGTTTTTCTGCTTAAAAATTAAGATCTATGATCTTTCTTTAAAAATAATATTTTATTGGTACCTTTGCAAATAATTAGTGTAGATGGATTTTTCTTTTTCCGAAACAGCCAAGTGTTCTATAGAGCAAAGTCACATAAGACCTGTCATTTATTTATTTGTGTGCACAAGTACACACATAGACACAGCACTATGGAGGTCAGAGAACAATTTACAAGATACAGTTCTCTCCTACCATGTGGGCTCTTCTACGGGTTTAGCCATCTATGTTGCCTTCTGTTTTCTTCAGAACAGAAAAATAAAGTGCCATGTGTAACACCCTAACAGCACAGTGGTTCATAAGACATTTAGAATGATGAAGAAAATCATGAATCGATAGGAAAAGCCTGGAATGAGGAGGCTCAGGACGTGATCAGCCTGTATGAGATAAATTTAAAAAGAAACATTTAAAATACACAAAAATGAAAGTCATCCATTTACACCTCTGAGGTGGCCACTACTAGTGGTCGCACTTCAGCAGTTTAATTTATTTGGCTTTCCTGAAGTTAATGGCACACCTTCTTCTTTCTTATTTATGATATAAATTGCTTAAAGTGTGTGTGTGCATGTATGTGCACACCCACACACACTCCTTATGATATTTACCAATAGCAGAGTAAAATATTTTGTTTAGATAAGAAAGATTTAACTTTACCTTACGTTTCATATCATAATTAGAAACTGAATCATTAGAATTTAAAGCAATTAACACATGTAATAAAATTTTATAATGTGAAAACATATGGAAGATAAAGTTTATAATCTAGAACATAACTTAGAAGAAAATATTCTGGTCCTTAGGAATCATTCAAATCCAAAAGTTTGTAAGTCTTTCTCAAAGATAGGTTTGATCTATTTAGAAGAAAAGATATTGTGATTCAGAACCCAAATGTAATAAATTCTCTTTTCATGTTCTCAAGTGCTAAAAAGAGCAACATTCATATCCATATAAATTTCCATCGCCATCTTCTTAAACTTTGAGACTTTTCTGTCCTTGGTCCCATTATACAGAACAAACAGAAATTGTGTTTCCTGGGGCTATCTCTCTATTGAGCCCAGAAGGTGGGTGGTAATTAATGAACAATTGAGGATAGAAGGTATGTAAAGGAAACACATTAGGGAACTATCACTTTCCATACCAAAAAATTAATCACAAAAGTTAGAACAATTTGACCCTTTGCATTTCAAAAGTCACACTTGAATTAAATAATTTATTTTTAAAGAAACGCACAAATTTAGTTACTGTCAGTTGGGAATTGCAGCACAATTTAGTTTTAGCTTATATGTAAAGTCAGTTTGGGTTTTATTCAAGAAATACTTGTGGCTAGGCAATGCCTTTTCCAGAAGACATGAATTAATAAATGAAGATCACAGTACAAATCACTGGATACTTCTCTATAAGTTATTAGTCAGGGAGTGCCCCAAACTCTACAAACCGTACAGGCTGTTGCTATTACCCTTAGTTCCATAGCTACATAGTAAGACCAGATTGCTGTAGACACTAGTCTCTTAACTGCAGGGCATTGAGAAATCAGTCTCACAGTGGCCAAGAAATTTATTACTGCTGGCTAGGCTTCATGTCGCCAGAAGGTACTGTGAAGGCTTATAGGGAGAACAGCATATGTAGAAGATGCTTCCTGTTACAATAGTGACTTGCCAGGCAGGCTCTGCTCACCAGCACCACAGTCACTTAATTGTTCCTTGGTAGCAGAACACTTCCTGACTTTATCTGAGGCCTGATTTTGTCTTGGCTAGAATTTCCTATTGTTTATAGCACTTTTAATAATATGATGAGACAAAATTCTATTTATTGACTTAGAATGAGAAAAAGATCCTCCGAATGAACTGATGACAGAAACAAAAAGAAACTTTCTGAGTGTATCATTCATATTTGTACAGAAATATACTGCTCAGAAAGCACTATGTAATACTATTACACATTACTGATCAGGAAGTGAAAGCTTGTAAGAATCACTTCAAAATTGTTATCTAATGACCTGAGATTAAGTACTGAGTCAAGAGTCACAGGGATGACAAACAAATACTGCTTTATTCTTGTTCTTTAAAATCAACATAAAAAGTAATGGTGTCTTCAAGCATACTCTGTTTTGTTGATCTACCACCCACCTCAGCCCCATTCCCAGGTGTATTATTTTCGTTAGCTACTGTAATTCTTTTGCACAGCTGGAGTAGTTAATAAAGTGTTAGTATTTAACAGATATAGAAAAAACTATATCCTATACTTTGCTTAAGATGATTTTTGTGATATAGAGGAAAAATCGGCTAGCCTTTATAAAGGATCTTTATTTTTTCTTGCAAAATATAGAATTATGTGAATATTTACATTAAAAGTACATTTTAGCTTAATCTTTCTTAAAAGTTACTGAAGATAAATTTTATTGTTGATTAGCTGAGATAATGTTCTCATTTATTAAATCTGTTTTCTCAAATCATTGATAATGTTGTTGAATCAATACAGTCTAGGAAATGCATTAGTGAATAATAAGCATTTTGTTTTTCTACCTCTGAGGCAACAATACTGGATTGCAGGGCTGGTTGGGCAGCTAATTATCTCTCAGTGTTCAGGAGTTCTGAGAGCATGCTGCCTTAGGCATCACGTTTATCAGTTACAGTGATAGCTCATGGACTCTGGATGCTCTTTCCTGGGACGATAGAAGAGGATCCATATATCATCTGCTAGCCATGGATAGTCCACCCACTCTTAGTCTTCCTTTTCTTATAGAGAATATTTTCAAAGCATTTTTAAACTTTGGGTCAGGGATAAAAGTCAAAGCAAACTATATTGCTTGAATAAAGACTGGGAATTCAATGTGGTATAATTTTCCTCTTTGCTTCTTACATACATGCCAAATAAATGGACACTTAAAGAATATGCACTCAAGTAACTTGAACTCTGTGGTTTTGGCTGTGAAGAATTAAGCAAGATAATGAGTTACTAAAGTTAGCCAATTATTCCTTCCGAAACAGCCAAGTGTTCTATAGAGCAAAGTCACATAAGACCTGTAGGCGGTGTTTATCCACAGGGACACCAATACCAGATAGATATTTATTAGAATATAAACAACACTCACGGTACAGGCAACAGGTTACCGTAGCACCTGAACAGGGACCGAAGTCTGCAGATGGACGGACGATGGGGTCCTTCCTCCAGCAGCCAGGAACCAGGAAGAGAGCGTGTCGTATCCCGCAGACCCTTTTTGATGGGGCTTTTCCCCCGCCCCCTTCAGGTCGGGGGCCCGGTGCTCTGTATAAATGTCCCTTGACCTTGTCAGCTGACACCTGAATCCCACAACAAAGACCTGTCATTTATTTATTTGTGTGCACAAGTACACACATAGACACAGCACTATGGAGGTCAGAGAACAATTTACAAGACACAATTCTCTCCTACCATGTGGGCTCTTCTAGGGGTTTAGCCATCTATGTTGCCTTCTGTTTTCTTCAGAACAGAAAAGTAAAGTGCCATGTGTAACACCCTAACAGCACAGTGGTTCATAAGACATTTAGAATGATAAAGAAAATCATGAATCGATAGGAAAAGCCTGAAATGAGGAGGCTCAGGACGTGATGAGCCTGTATGAGATAAATTTAAAAAGAAGGCTTTTTCCAGAATGACACGATGACATAAACACAGTCTGAGTTCATGTACTTATAACATGGGGTTGGAAACATTACATCACAATAGACATGTTGTTACTCTAGGGTGCATTCAAAACAGGACCTCAGGGAGGTGGTGAAATGATCAGATCCTGGTAGGTGTGTTGTGGGAAATTCTGTTTATAGTTCAATAACTAAAGAGATAACACATTTTCTGTCCCCAAATAACTGGTATTTCTAGATAACTTCATTTTGTCAAACATAAAAATGTGTACTAAACAAACATACAAATTTCATTTTTATTACAAAGAAAATAAGGTTATAAGAGCAAACTGCTATTTTGAAATTCTTGTCCAATATTAATTAAGATAACAATACTTCTGTTATTATAATTTTATCTAAATGAATTGTTTCATTGACCTACTTTATATTGATCTGCTTAGTGTGTTGCATTAAAAATAACAAAATATCTTTTTTTCAAGCAAAAAACAAGATAGTTGATACCATGTGCAATTGAAAATCTGAGAATTTACAAGCAAACAGCACTATAAACACATTGCTATGAAGTTATACATGATACAACTCAATGTGTATAATTTAAAATGCTTTTCTTGGTGAAACATTTGTTAATGTTTTCATAACATATGTTATCTATGGTTTATATAAATTCTCAATAATTTTTCAGCTGTTAGATAAATGAGTCATGAAATTACTATTTTATCATGTTGACATACTACAATATAGACTTTGGCTGGTTTATTATAGCTAGCAATTTTGAATAGAACAACAACTCTTGATTAACAAATATTATGGGCTTCTTTCCAGTTTATCTAACTTGCTCTCCCTCTGAATAGTTATTGTAAATGATGTGTGTGTGTTGTGCTCATGTGTTGTATATATAAGCACATACGTATTTCACTAATCTTCACCAAAGAGGGGGAAAAAAAAAACAAAATAAAATTAGAATAAGTTTGCAAAGCTTGCTCAATTTGCAAGGTTATTTGATGTAGTTTTTTTCTTAGCCTATTTAAAAATATTTCAAATTTAAAATGTAGTTTGTCTGTTTGAATGACTTTGTACTCCTTAGTGTGGTGGGGTCAAGGTTTCTTCATTTTCTCCCTGACGCAGCCATCACGATCTGACTCAGACCCTCCAACCATTCCTAACCTCATGCTCACACCCACTTCTGTGGTAAAGTCCTTTCAAGAATTACCCAACTTTGTCCCAGGGCCGAGGTCAAGATACTGCAGCTAACTGCTGCTATTTGTGTCTTTTAAACTGCTTGCTTGCTTCACCCTGCAGCTACCACCCAGAATAGGGGTTTTGCTTTTAAAGTTCCTTGCAGAAAGCAGTTCGGGTTGCTCTGTGAGAACTGTTTCTCTCCAGGCAGATGACACCTGGCTGAATAGACTGTCAAATCCCCACTCTGGTTTTGGTGAGTGGTGCTTAGCATCTTTGCTCTACCTAGTAGCTACGTGAATTTAAACAGTAGTTGCAACATGTCTATATCTTAATTCCAGGATCTGTAAAAGGGTTATTAACATACCAGTGTCCACATATTTTGAAAAGATTGAATTAATTAATGCTTATAAGAGTATTTAAAATGGTCACTAGCACATAACAAGTATTGAGAATTTATTAGTCACTATTATTTTATTTTACTTCCTGGTTAAGTAACTAGGTTGTTTCTTTTAGAGCAAAGTCGGTTGATTTGGCTCAACACTAATGCTATCCCTTTTTTTTTCTTTTAATAAGCTGTAATAATTCCATTCTTCCCTTGCCTTAGCAGTCAAAGATGAGTGGAATGCTGTGTCTCCTGCTAATGTCTGAGAGTCTTGACAGCCCACATAATCCATATTCTATTAGTATCTTTTTTAAAAAAAAATAAAACCTACTTAACTTTTTTAATTAGGTTATGTGAGTAGTAGAGTATTTGAGAGATTTGCAACTTACCTACTCTGTTGTGGTTATGATCTTGGCTGATAATTTTCTGCCTGTCTTCAGCCTCCTGCCCTGAATGGTGAACTAGATGGGCAAGATAACAGAAACATGACTGAATCATCATCTAACTTACTCAGCTCCTTCTTAATTTTTCTACCTTGTGAGTCACAACTCAACTATCCATAGCTGTTACATTCAACTATCATTTTTTACCTAATTTTTTTTAAAAGAATGTTTGTGAACTTTTTCTTCTAAGGTTATAAGAATGACTTTTTGAAGAGCTACAAATAATATATAAAGATCTTTTCCTAATTGCCTACTTGTTCTAAGAAAATACAAATTTGATTGGAATACTTGTCTTCTCTAGGGGGAAAAAAAGAGCAATCTTCAACTGTGCAAGTTAATGCTTCATCTATGGGGTATTATTATACAATCACAGCCCAGGACAGAAGCAGATAAAATTCAGCGAAGCCTAATTAGTTGTTCTGCTCTGCTGTGTTAATATTGTTCAGTTGATGATCAGATGAGACAAGGGAGTTGAATCTTTTTTGATATTGAATAAAAATGACCTAGAATTTTTAAAAAATTAATTTAGCATTTTTATAAAGTAAGGTGTGTTGAAAGGTCAAGATGTAGAAACAAAGTCCTATGGATTTTTAGTGTGCTATTATTATCTCCAGAATGGCATTGCTGAAAAGAATGAGAGATTCATTGATTTATCCTTTTGTGCATATCAATAGAAAGCTAGATTATATGGAAGAAATAAAGAAGAATGAAAAATTTTCTCTCTTCCTCTCTCCCCCTCTCCTCCTCTCTGTCTCTGTCTCTGTCTCCCCCCCCCCCCCCGTGTGTGTTTTCTGCTCCAGTAGAAGTAGAGTCTTAGATTTAAACCATCTTCTTGGGGTGCAGTTTGTTAGTGTGGCTGTACATCTTGTTTGAGAATGCAGCTGATCATCTTGTAGTTGTACTTCTGGGAAAGCTGGAAAAGGGACTTCTTGATGGTGCTACCATGCAGGATCAGCACCATTTGCAAGGCTGACTCTTTCTGGATGTTGTAATCAGACAGGGCATGGCCGTCCTCCAGCTATTTTCTGTCAAATATCAGTTTCTGTTGTTGAAGTGGGATGTTTCCTTGGCTTTGATCTTGACCATTCTCAATAATGTTTTTGGGCATTCCCTCAAGGGTGAAAATTGACTTACCTGAGTGAGTTTTCATGAAGATCTACCCCAGCCAGCAGGGTCATCAACAGGAGAATTGACCCTGGAAGGAGGAATGAAGGGACAAGAGACACAAGGAATGGACAGCAAGATAGTATTCTGATCAAGCTGCCAAAGTTTATTTTTCTCTGGAGGGTTATATAGCAGGCAGGGTGGGAAGTTGGTTGAGTGGGGAGTCATGTGAGGGCTAAGTTACTGAGTAACTTAACTGCAGAATGCTGACTAAAAGTCAAGCCTGCAGTTGTTCTTATCTGACAGGAAGATAAGGCTGCCCTGAGTTATTCCTGAAAGGCTTAAAGGTAAAGCCTGTAGATGTTCTTAACTGACAGAAAGATAAGGCTGAAATGAATCATTCCTGAAATGCTAGGGTATGTAAACTAGGTGAAGAATGGCTTTAGTATAGCCAATACAGGCCTTGGCTCCTGGCAAAGATCTTCATGTTGATGTCTGCTGCTTAACCACCTCAGTTGAAGACAAAGAGAAGAATGAAAAGAAATTTATTTTTCAAATATATATAGAATATATTTCCTTCAATGAATGGTTCCTGACACTCCATACTGTAAAATAGTGAATCAACACAGTTTGGAATAGTCTCTCTTTGTGCAGTGGTCCAGGTGGAAGGAATCCTTTGCACATGAAAAGCTATCTTATAAATTTTGACAAGCTAAAAGCCACTCACAAAAACAAATAAGAAGGGAGGTAGGAAGAATTAAAAATCTCTTATAAAATTTACTTATTTCAATTCCAAGTAAAAATTTGTTTACACAGTATAGTGCATAAGGCTATATTTTTGCATTTAGAAATATTCATCTATCCTATGTAAGGATTCCTAGCACCTAGCAGCCAAATGGTAAACACAACATGGCCCTGGGTGAGATAAGAATTACTGGCATGTAGTGGCCATGTGGTAAATCCAACACAGCACCAAGAGAACACACCACATATGGAGGGCCTATGTAGGTGTGGCTACATAAATCTGTGCCCACCCATTCTCTTAAAAGGACCACCACATGAAAGTCTGTCTTTTTTTCTTTCTCTTTTGATTCTTTCCCTTGTACTTGCTCAGCAACTCCCCTGAATACACTCTAGTATGGCATCTGGTAGTGTGTGTGTGTCTTGATCTCATGTGAAAACCAGCATTTTGGTGCTGTGACTCGGATAGATTCTCTCCTGGCCTTAGGTGCCTATAGGTCAGGAGATTCAGATGTGGGGCTCATGACCAGGCCACCTTCTATCTGTCCTGCTGCAGGTTGTTTGAACACTACCAGACTCAATTGGTAAGTCTTCTTTTCCAGTCAGAGTAAACGTGAACTATTGTCTCCAGAAAAGACCACTGATCATCTGGCTTTCCAGTAAAACTCTAGTCGTATGGAGGACCACCTCCAGCCACTATCTTCACTGGTTAGGGCTGTTCTTTATTGCCTGACACTAATTTCTGGCCTTCTCTGCTATTGAAGCCCAGCTCAGATCCTTGGATCCTGCTCCCAGACACTGTCCCCAGGGTTTTGTCCTAATGCCTACCCTAGGTGCTGACAAGTTCCTATCAGTAGCTTGCATTGGATACCCACTTTAGGTACTGATGAGTGCCTGTGTTGGCTTATTGGATTTTATGCCTGCCCCTGAGAAATAAAGAGATTTTAGGGGTGGCAAGCATTGGTTTGTGCTTTTCCCTAATGCCTATACTAGTTGTTGACAAACCTCTAGAGAGTGGGTTTTTATGCTCACTCTCATGGTGGCTAGCATTGTTTTGGGCTTTGTATTAATGCCAACCCTAAGAGATGATGAGTATACTTAGTGGTTGTATTTTATGCCTGCCCCTGAGAAATAAAGAGATTTTAGGGGTGGCAAGCATTGGTTTGTGCTTTTCCCTAATGCCTATACTAGTTGTTGACAAACCTCTAGAGAGTGGGTTTTTATGCTCACTCTCATGGTGGCTAGCATTGTTTTGGGCTTTGTATTAATGCCTACCCTAAGAGATGATGAGTATACTTAGTGGTTGTATTTTATGCCTGCCCCTGAGAAATAAAGAGATTTTAGGGGTGGCAAACATTGGTTCCTGCTTTGCCCTGATACCTATACTAGCTGTTGACAAGCCCTAGAGAGTAGGTTTTTATGTTCACTCTCATGGTGGCTAGCATTGTTTTGGGTTTTGTCCTAATGCCTACCCTAAGAGCTGATGAGTATACTTAGCAGTAGCTAGCTGTCCCAGATGTAGATACCCATTGTAATTACAATACACCAAGATGGATGTTAGCCATAGACTATTTTGTGACCTATCTACTGACAAGTCCAAGTAGAGCTGCTCTGAAGCCTGACAATTTTGAAAAAATGCAAGAGATAGTACAGGATAAACAAGAGAATCCGTCACAGTTTTTGGAATGCCTCACAAATGCTCTCTTAGAATATACTAATTTAAATCCTGAGAGCACTAAAGAAAGGCATCTTATCATGACCTGATTTTACCCAGAGCTACTCCGACATCAGAACTAAACTTATATCTTTTGAGAGGTGACCACTGACTCCAGACAGAAGTCTTGGTGCTGGTTTTTAAGGTGTATCACAGGAGAGATGAGGAAATGTACCATTAAAGATACCTCCTGCTGGCAAAAGCTACCTAACCAGCTCCTTTACCTCTTCCTATGGCAGAGATCTAGACCTCCTGGTGAGTGTTTCATGTGTGGCCAATTTGACTGTTGGTCTTGCTCTTACCTAATCTTACAGAGGCTGTTCAGGCCTTGTCCTGGGTGCCATCAAGGGAAACACTGGCCTAAGTGACTGTTCCCAAGTTCCATGTGGCAGAGGGATATCACATATGGACTACTCCATGACTGATCTCCTAGGCCTGGTCATGGGCAGTAATGCTACCCAGGCTTCCAAACTACCATCATCACCAAAGGGGAGCCTCAGGTAGCCATAATGGTATCAGGGAAATCCATCTTCTTCCTTGTGTACACCAGTGACACATACTTGGTCCTGCAGAGTTTTGGGGTTCTACCACTCTAGCCTCTCCATTATCGGAGTGGGAAACAAGCAATTCGGGCCTCATCAGATTATATAATTATATTTTCAGAGATATCCTTACACTCACTGATTTTGGGTCATGCTGACTTGCCCCATATCCCTGATGGAAAGATATTATTTAGCTCAAGTAAGAGCTTTCATTTCTTTTAGTCATCACACTCACCAGAATCCAGCTTCAGCAGTTGCTCAAGCTGCTCCGCTCCCTTGCTTCTCTTGCTATCTACTCAGCCTGACAGCGTCAGATCCCCCATAACCTCTTCAACCTCCCAGGTGGACCTCCAAGGGGGAACACCTAGAATCTTGCGTCACTAGACACATTTTCCTAAAATTTTCCATCTCTGAGATTTTTGTTCCAGCCTGCTTCTCAGAGCAAAAGTAGAAAAGGTTATCAAAAACAAAAAGCATAGAAGTGTTTTGCCTTGCCCTTCCAGTCCCCCACAGACTAAACCTTCAGCCAGCCACCACTTCTGGAGAATGGAAAAATATCCAGAAGCCACCTTACCATTGGGAAAACAGTTGACTGCCATCCCCTGAGGACTACAGAAAAGGAACCAGAAGCCATTTTTAGAACCAATAGAAGATAAATCAGGCAATTCTCCTCATCACCCAGGACCAGAGAAAAGGAACCAGAAGCCATTTTAACCCCAGCAATGGGTAAACAAAAAACATGAGACATTTTAAACTCTTCCCATCCCCAGACCTAGCAAAGAACCACAAATTTAGTATTAATAATTAGATTAGTTAGCATTAATAGTTAAGGTTAAAGTTTAGCGTAGACTCCTCCACAGCAGACTTAAGAGGTAAGTGACATCCTACCCAGGCCAAGCAGAGACCGGTCTAAAACCCAGACTGGAGACACAGTCCTTGGAACCCCCACCTCTACTCAACTCTGCCCTAAATCCAAGCCAGCAAGGAAAGCCCCTGCAGGTCCAAAAGTCCCAGCAAAACCCAGCCCAATGAACACCTCAACTCCAAACCCCACCCCATTCCCAAACCACTCCATCACCTGGCAACCCATCCAGAAACACACAAACCCCTGAACCACAGCAGACTAAGAGACTAAGAGGCAAAGAAAAGGCTAAGAGACCCATCAAGCCTGTAGCAGATTAACAATAGATTAAGAGCAACTTCAGGGACAATTGGAAACCTAGAGACCTCCAGCTCAGAGCAGAATAAAAGATTAGGAGACAAAGAGACTAAAGGACTAAGAGAGTTCCCCAGTTACTATTGGATCAAGAACAGATACCAGAGACTCTAAGTTTCTCAGCACCCACTGGATCAAAGTGTGTCACTGTGACACAGAGTACACTACCTCCAAGTAGACCAAAAATACAGATTGGATCAAGAGAGGATTTCTGAGACATATACACGCCCAGAACAGATTGCACCAAAATCAGAACTTTGAGATTCAGACAAGTCCTGCAGTGAACTGAAGAAGCAATGGGGCAGATGCCAGTGCAAGAACACATATAACAACATAAAGAACAACATGGCACCACCAGAAGAATCTGGTGGTTCTACAACATTAAGACCTAAGCATAACAATGAAGAAGTAGAAGGAACCCACCTTAAAAACAACTTTATGAAGATAATAGAAGCCTTAAAAGAGGATATAAACATTCCTTTAAAGAAATAAAATACAAACAAAAAATTGGGAGAGATGAACAAATTTCTGAAAGAAAATAAAGAAAACCAAGAAAAGAAAACAAACAGGTGAAAGAAACATATCAAGATATAAAATTGAAACAGGACCAATAAAGAAGACACAAACTGATACAGAAAATCTGAAGAAATGAACTGGAACTTCAGATGCAAGCATAACCAACAGAATGTGAGAGATGGAAGAGACAATCTCTAGGGTAGAAGATTCAATAGTGGAAACAGTTAGGTCAGTTGAAGAGAATACTAAGACCAAGAAAGCCGTAACACAAAATATCCAAGAAATCTGGGACATCATAAAAATACCAAACCTGAGAATAATTGGAATTAAAAAATGAGAAGAAAACCAGATCAAAGGCTCAGAAAATATATTCAACAAAATCATAGAAGGAAACTGTCCCAACCTAAAGAAGGAAATGCCCATAAAGATACAAAAAGCTTATAGAACACCAAATAGACTAGACACCCCCAAAAGTCTTCTAGCAACATAATATTAAACATACAGCATACAGAACAAAGAAAAATACTACAAGCTGCAATTGAAAATGGCCAAGTAACCTATAAAGGCAAACTCACCAGAATAGCACCAGATTACTTAATGGAAATAGTGAAAGCTAGAAGGTCCTGGTCAGATGCTATACAAACACTAAAAGACCATGGCTGCCAGCATAGACTACTATACCCAGCAAAATTACCAGTCACCTTAGATGGAGTAAACAAGATATTTTATTAAAAAAAAATTTAAAAATTTATCCATAAATCTGGCCCTACAGAAAGCACTAGAAGCAAAACTCCAACCTAAGGAAATGAGACACACCCATTAAGCCACAAGCAATAGACAATCCAACAGAAGAAAATCTCAAAGAAGAAACACACACACACACACACACACACACACACACACACACACACACACATGCACACACACATGTGCACACATGCGCTACCACCAAAATAGCAGAAAATAACAATCACGGGTTATTGATATCCCTTATATCAATGAACTCAATTCACCTATAAAGAAACATAGCCTAACACAGTGGATACAAAAACAGAATCCACCCTTCTGCTGCATACAAGAGATACACCTCAACTTCAAAGACAGATACAGGTTCAGAGTAAAGGATTGAAAAAAGACTTTCCAAGCAAATGGTTCTAAGAAACAAGCTGGTGTAGTATATTCCTAACATCTAACAAAATAGTCTTCAAATTATTATTAGTCAAAAGAGACTGGGATGGACATTATTCATCTCAGGAAAAATCCATCAAGATGGAGTCTCAATCCTGAACATTTATGCCCCTAACACAAGAGCAGCTGCATGTGTAAAAGAAACACTACTAAAGCATAAGCCTCACATCAAATCCCACTCACTAATAGTGAGAGACTTCAATACCCCACTTTCACCAATGGATAGTTCTACCAGACAGAAACTCAACAGAGAAATATGGGAACAGATGTTATGACTCATGGACTTCATAAATACATACAGAGCTTTCATCCAAACACAAAGTAATGTACCTATTCCTCAGTATCCCATGGAACTTTCTCTAAAATTGACCACATACTCAGTCATACAAAAAAAATGGGAATAACTCTTTGTATTATATCATACCATCATGGTCTAAAGTCAGAGTAAAACAACAAAAACATGGAAAGTCTACACATTCATGGAAATTGAACATCTCTCAATTGAACTACCTCGGGATCAAAGGAGAAATTAAGAAAAAAAGCAAAGATTTCCTAGATTTTAATGAAAATGAATCCACAACACACCCAGACTTATGGGACACAATGAAAGCAGTGCTAAGAGGAAAATCATAGTACTAGATGCCTATATGAAAAACCTATAGAAATCTCACACAAGAGACCTACCATAACGGCTGAAGGTTTTAGGACAATTAGCAGCAAACTCACCTAGAAGGAGTAGATGGCAGGAAATAATCTACCTTAGGGCTGAAATCAATGCAATAGAAACTAAGAGAACAATACAAAGAATGAATGAATCAAAGAGTTGGTTCTTTGAGAAAGTCAACAAGATAGATAAACCCTTATCCAAACTAACCAAAAGGCAGAAACACACACACACACACACACACACACACACACACACACACACACACAGAGAGAGAGAGAGAGAGAGAGAGAGAGAGAGAGAGAGAGAGAAGAGAGAGAGAGAGAGAGAGAGAGAGAGAGAGAGAGAGAGAGAGAGAGAGAAGAGAGAGAGAGAGAGAACCCAAATTAACAGAATCAGAAATAAAAAGGGGGGCATAACAACAGACATCCAGGAAATCCAGGGAATCATTAGGTCATACTTTTAAAAACTGTAGTTTCACTAAATGGGAAAACCTAAAGGAAATGTACAATTTTCTGGACAAGTACCACTTGCCAAAATTATATCAAGATCACATAAATGACCTAAATAGACCTATAATCACCAAAGAAATTTAAGCCGTTATTAAAAATCTCCCAAATTAAAAAAAAAAAAAAAAAAAAAAAAAAAAAAAAAAAAAAAAAAAAGAACAGATGATCTCAGTACAGAATTCTACCAGTCATTCAATATAGATATGGTATATACTCACTCGTAAGTGGATTTTAGATAAAAACCAAAGAATATCTAGGCTGAAAACCACAAACTTTGAACAGCATTATATCAGAACAAACTTAAGAGAAACATCCAGGGATCCCCCTGAGAAGAGAAAATAGAGCAAATTTCCAGAGTAAAATGGGATCATAGCAGGTAGTTGATGTGGGATCGTCTTTCTGTGTGCTGTGAATATCAGTTTTTAAATAAAGGAGCTGTTTTGGCCCATGACAGGAACTATTAATGAGCTAACTATAGAAAGACAATGGATTGCAAAGGCTACTAAGTTAAACAAGAATATATATTTTAAAGGTATTTTGATTTTTTTGAAATTTGTGTCTAAAGATTTAGAGGATTTGGTGCTTTGGAAGAGTTCTGCTTTTGTTTCTACAGACGATGAAAACCTATGGATTGCTTCCAGGCAAATATGGTTTCATCAACCAAGAACCCCTGAAAAAAAATCTCTGATGCAAAGAGATGGCTGCAGACTATGATCCAGCCTCAAGAACCCATGAGATTTTCAACCCCCTCAATCAGCAGGAAGTAGTAATGGAAAACTATGCCCAAATTCCCAAAGTATTGTTTGTAAATGTTTGTTTTCATTATAAATGGTTAATGGTCATAGTCAATTTCTTTCTGAAAAGAAAAAGGGAATATGGTATATGAATGATTTTAAAAATTAGATTATTGAATTTACTTAGATCAGGAAATCAGCTGTTGATCTCACAATGTTTACATTGGTATGGTTTTTGCTTATAGATACAAATTTAAGGTCAATTCTCTTATGCTGTATGTATTTTTCTACTCTTGATTAAGATATGATATTTATGTAACTGATTCAAAATTGTAATGTATAATTAAGAAATGCATGTTAGTTAGATTTTAAAGTATACAAAGATATAATTCAATTAGATAGGTAATCTTTGAACACTTCTAAGACCTACAGAATATGGCATTTAAAATGCTTTAAGAACTTAGACTTTTCTGGACAGTGAGACAGGTCTGCTCCCGGCAGCACCAATTTACTACTTCAAGAGAAAAATGGGCCTTGAAGAAACTCCATATGAGATAAGTTTCTTTGTGGCACTGGTTAGCCACTGGAAATGAACCTGTTCTTATATTGACTTCTTGACATTATGCTATTTAAACTGGACATTCAGGTTCCATAGGAAGGTGACCTCTGAACTTTGGCAGAATAAGGTGAGATGGTCATTCAGAGAAAACTGTCAGACATTCTTCTGGACTCAAGGAGAAGTGACTGATGAATGGGAAGAGCAGATTTCCTACTTCACTGAAATGAAAGGAGACTCTGGGCCTGTAGGCTGAAGGTGGATGCCCCAACTTTATAAAGGAACTTTGGGTGACTGTCCAGGCAGATAGGTGTCATCTCTGTCATTTCTAGATTTTGGAAGTTTCTTGCACTTCTGGTTTACTTAGGTAAATATATCCTGTCGTCTTTGATGTAGTTGAAGATTAGGTAGTTATAGGTACAGTTTTTCTTGGTTATTTTAAGCTATATTGGATATGAAACTTTAGATTCACAATGGTAAGGTGGATGATAGAGTATTGTCTTTAATTTTGCTAAATACAAATAGAATAGATATTGTAACTGTAATTCTTGCTTGATGGCTCTTTTGTTATATGTAATTTTGCTATGTTAAAATTGAAACCTTTTTGATTAGACAGAAAGGGGGATGTGATGTGGTAATGTCTTTCTGTGTGCTGTGAGTATCAGTCCTTAAATAAAGGAACTGTTTTGGCCCATGACATGCACCATAGAAAAAGTAAGAGGGGAAATTGCAGCACAGGTAGGAGCAGCAGGGCAGAGTCAGAGAGACTGAGCCAGATGCCAAAGAAGAAGCATGTAAGGAACACAGGTGAGCCATGGGCCACATGGCAGACAGATTAATGCGAATGGGTTGAGTTAATATGTAAGAGCTAGCTAGCAATGTGCCTCAGCCATAGGCCAAATAGCAGGAACTTAATATAAGCCTCTGAGTCATTTCTGGGGGCATGATCAGTTGCGGGTGGCTAAGGGGTCTGGGGCAACAGGTCTGTAGGTCCTGACCTCTGGCTGTCCGGGACAAAGAAACCTCATTGTAACAGGTAGTACTCGAGGAGAGGTGGGAACAAATCATGAGAGAAGGAGATAGTTGAGTTAAAGGAGCAAAAAAGAGGAAGAAAAAGATGGATATCTTGATATAGGGAGTCTCTATGGTGTTGGAAAGAAGCCAGGTGCTATGGAAACCTCTAAGAACTCAAAGAACGTCCCTGGCTAGGACTCCAACCAATAGTAGAGAGGGTACCTAAAAATGACTTCCCTATAATCAAATGAATGAACACCCTAAGTGTCATTATAAAACCTACATCCGGCAATGAATAGAGGCAAAAGCAGAGATCAATAGCTAAGTGCCAGGTCAAGCTCCAGGTCCAGCTGAAGGGAGAGAGGGGAGAATGTATATAAGCAATGGGATCAGGACCAGGGGGAGTAGACCTACAGAGAAGGTTGGCCAGAGCCATTGGAATCTCACCGAATCAGAAACAGCCATTGGGAACCTTCAGGGAAAGTAACTAATTCCAAGGTAGATGACTGTTGAATATCGTGGGCAGGTTGGGCAGCCTCTTGGAGTAGGATCAGACTATGTTCCTGTGCATGAACTGGCATTGTGGAGCCTATTCCCCACAGAGGAACACATAACTCAGCCACAATACTGAAATGAGGGAGTCAGACCTACTTCACCAGACTGAACTGACCCTCCTTGGAACTCCTTCCTTTCATTGGGGAATGGGGTGGAGGGAGGACTGGCAGGAACTAGGAGGAGGGAAGGGAGCATACGCAGGGGTATACATAGGAAAAAAAACATTTTTAAATACATAAAAATGAGAAAAAAGATTATGTTTTAAAAATCCTATGTCCTGTGTGTCCTCTGACAAATAGTCAAGATGGATAGATAGAATTAACTGTATAATTCTTTTCATTGAAACAATTGCACCATGGGAGTTCTATGTTATATTTTATTTATTTAACAAATCTACTGAGTTCTAAAACTGTACCAACACACCACTGTTTTTGAACATTGTATGATCAGAGTAGAAGTTAATTACCTTCGTGTTAATAAGGTTTTAGGGGATGGAGGCATAGAGAGGGAATGAACCACTCAGGACAAACAGCTCTCAAGGTGTCCAGGTGCCCAATCCTCCTGTAAAATCTCCAGGACCAGTGACTTATTTAGGGGAAATGGCCCAAGGGAAAATGCAGACCTTCATTAGGGCATTCTGGGCATGGCCTCTGGCAAGGCCAAAACTGTTACAGCTTTTATTCAATCGGGTGAGGGTGGGGGATGTTAGTAAATGTTCACCCTCAGTGTCCAGTGCCCCAAACTATCTATCCAGTCTTGATCTTCTGCTCTACCTAATCCCTGTTGGTTCTGTATGGTTTCTACTCACCATACAGTTGGGGAAAATAGGATTTCTTAGAATTTGAGGTTTCCTAAACAAAAGCAGAACAGAATTTAGAACCCAGGCTTTCTCTTTCTGTTATAGTCTGTAATACTGTGGACAACATGTAGCTCAGGAGGTAATGTTGCAGTCCATAAATATTGCTCTTATATTTAACTTTATAAATTCTTGAAAACAAAGATTTTTTTAAATAACAGTTTTGAGATTACTTTGAACTAAATTCTAAAATATAGCAGATAAAACTAGATTATAGATCTCTCTTTGGCCCCATATCATTTCCTGCATTAGTTTCTTTCACAATTCTGAGACACTTCCCTGAAGAGGAAGAATGGGAAGCTACTGCTCACAGAGATCTCAACCTTTCTCCTTGTGATGGATTTTTATAGTTTTGTTTTCAGAATGTGCTGACTAGAAGGGACATTTAAAAGTTTCTTTTACTAGGCAGTAAAGTCAAAATAACTCAATAAATATCATCTCTTACTGGGCATACATCAAAGGAAATTTTATATATGCATATATGTACATATATACATATATAATTTGGAAAATAGTATCTTTCTTATGTTTTCCATAAGCACATTAGTAATTCTATACATATTTTTGTTGAGTACTACACAACTGAGATATTTGACCCCCATTGTTTTTACTTGAGTATTTTTTTATTGACTTGAAACATTTGGGTACTAGGACTTCAGGATTATACATAATGCTGTGTGTTAACACTGAGTTTTTTTTTCTTCATTTTATTATTTTTTTATAAAAATGTCTTCTTTATACATGTATCCCCCCTTTCCCCTTCCTTTTCTCCTTCCAATCCCCCCCAGTCAGCCTTCGGCCTCTCCCCTCCCTATCCACCCATCCCCTCCCTCAAAATGGCAAGAAGTCCAAGGTAATTCATGCCCATTTTTATCTGCTGTTGTGCATTGATATTTCATCTAACATTAGCTTTTTTTAAATCATAATCATTACTGAGCACATAGTTGTTCAATGGTACTCCATCAAAAGGAATGTAGCATAATCTTACTATTGAAGCTGAACTAACTCTATTATCTAAAATATGCTGAATTTGCCTTACAATTTCTGTACCCATGTCGAGGGGCTCCCAAAGACCACCAGAGATCTGGATTCTGTTGTAAACACAGAAGGGTCAGTTTGGACAGGGTCCAAAACAAACCCAGGTTGAAACCCCTTGTTCCAGTGCATTAGAGGATTTAGGCAAGGAGCCCAGAGGTGAGAGAAGTTATAAAGAAAAGCACACATAAGCAGGGTGCTACATATCTTGGCATTTCAGGATTGGGTAAAGGGTTACAGTAACTACTGGCTACACTTTTGGTGCACACCCAAGCTCCAAATCTACTGGCTGAACTTTAGGCAGGAGACTAGACTTTGAATCTCTTGGCTGTGTTAGACCTAGGCCCTGCCCTCAGGTATTAAATGGTCTTTCCCTGAAATAAAGTTTTGTAATGATAAATTCATGCTTTCACACAATTTTAAAACATTATATTATATTTAACTAATTTGCTGTGACACTACAGGAAACATTTGCACAATTAGAGAAATGTAATGAGTTTTGGCTTGAATTCCTTTCACTTTTAATTTTTAATACTCTTTCTTAAAATTTTTATTTCAAGTTGACTATCACATAATATATAATGTTGTAGGACATTGATTTGAAGGTATGTTCACAGTCCTTGTTAGTAAGTAGCAGTGGATTTCTGTGAGGGGTATCTAGAATCCAGGAGCCTTAATTTCTTCATGTATTGAGTGGAAATAAAAATGTATACTTCTTATGGTGATGGTGAGAATTAGAGTCAGTGCTGTATTCATAGCATCTAGACCGACACACGGGAACTTAGTACTTTATTAAATATTCTTTTGGTTTTGCTTTTCTCCGTAGAGAATTATTTTGTTAAACCAGTCATGTTTCCCTTTGAAAACACATATCTAAAAATGAGAAGACATTCTCAGACATTGTGAAAGGCAGTGAATCTAAGAATAGCCAAAAGGAGGATAATGCGGCTGACATCCGTGTATAATTCTGGAGAATTTATGCCTTAAGAACCATTAACAGTCTCCTCCCTAGGAACAGTAATCCTAGTAACAAGTGAGCAAAGTGTGTGGAGGAGGAGAAGGAGGAGGAGGAAGAGAGAGAGAGAGAGAGAGAGAGAGAGAGAGAGGGGGGGGGGGTGAAATCCAGGATGATTTGGAGACAGTGAGGTGAGAAGTCACCTGTAATAAATATGTCAAATCAGGTTCCAGAGAAGACCATCATCCTCTGACTCATCTCATGTTTTTAATGAGTCCTGTCATTAAGGTCAATGATTTCAATGCACTTTCCCCTGTGCTTACATTGCGTGTAATGATTTGGCTTGAAGAAATCATTGAGCTTCTGGGCCCTGCTCTACAGCCTCTGGGTCAGCCATATGCAGTTGGGAAAATTGGTTTTGTTTACCCAAGAAGAATCTCTCATTCACTCATCATTCCTTAGCTATGTCAGTTCATTAACAAGGAGTTTCTCAATTAACTGCTAAATCAGCAATGAAGGCATAAGAGATATCTATTGCAAATAACAAGGTTGATTGTAATTCAGTGACTTCTTGTAATGATTTATATTAATCACACACAGTCTTTAACTGCAAATTACGACCCTTTCTGCCAGTTAGTTATGACATAAAGAAGAAAAGTGAAATGGCTTTAAAATGGCCAAACTGCCAAGCTTTAGTAATGAGGTAGTGGAGTGTAATAGTCCTCTTTGAAAAAGTCAGTATGCTTTAAAACACAATTTTAAGATGACTTGAGATTCACATTTAAGCTCTGCTAAGATCCATCAGGCATTCAATACATGTGCACATTCATTTTCAGGCTGATATAAGTTATAGTAATAGAAAGAATGCATGTTCTATAACTGCTTGTAGCTATACCATCTAATTGCACAAAGCAGTACATGTACGAGGCTGTGTTTGAAGTAGCAAAATATATAAGAATATTGTCTATTAAATACAGTGATGAGATAATGTGAGAGTACAGAGGCAACTGGTTCATTATAAATTTCTTAAAATGAAAAGGTGAAATTTGTTTCTATTTGGATATGTTCATTTTACTCTAACAAGATATGTAAAATCCCACTGAAATAATAAAAGCATACAGCTCTCTCTCTCTCTCTCTCTCTCTCTCTCTCTCTCTCTCTCTCTCTCTCTCTCTCTCTCTCTCTGAAAGGCTATCACTGCAACTAATATATTTTCATACTTTCACATTGGGTATAGTTTGGTTATTAACTGTGTAATGCATGAGTTTTGGTATTATGGAAAAGACTACTAAATTACAGAGCAAGTCTACAATTCACTGTCACAACTTGCCTTGACATAAACAATTAATTATAGAAATGGACACTTAGCATGAACTGTGAACTGGCTTCTTGGAGTCCATTCCCTGCAGAGGAATGCCTTGCTCAGCCTTGCTACTGCACTGTGGGTTGGTCACGCCTCAGCTGGATATGCCAGACTACACTGACTTACCCTGAGAATCTTTACCCTTTCTGAGGAATGGACATGGATGTGGGAAGGAAATACTTTAAAAATGGCTGGTAAATGTTGAAACAACCCTAGAATTCAGAGTTGTCAATGAATTTATAACAGATATCCCTAGTCAGAGCCTGGACCGTCCAAGAACTGTAACCTTGAAGCTCTGAATCCCATAGAGTCACCCCCCACCCCACCTCCACAATAAAATCTCTTGTTTTGTGCTGCTCAGGATCTCTCCTTCACTGCTTTGGAATGGAAGAAGTGATCCAAGGTAGCTTGTCAATAACTCTTTGTTGTTACATTGGACCTGGCCTCTTGGTGGTATTTTGTGGGTCTGAACAGCACAACAGCAGAAACAGAAATGGAATAAGATCAACCTGAGCACACCTAGACCAGGAATACTTAGTTATGCATATGGTACCCCATGCCTTCCTCGGTTTGAACTTTATGAGGCTGATGAAGACAGACTTGTGAGTCACTGGACCCCTTTATTTGTCTCTCTTCTCAATATGGCCATAATAAATAAATAATCCCCTTTCTCTGCTTTTCAAAGTTACTTGTCTCTCTAATTGGTATATTGTATGGATGAGTCAGGCCTAAATTGTTGAGGTTACTAGAATCCAGGTTTTTATAGAAATCATCTTTTAGATGTGTTACTTTTATTTATGCTCTGTAACATTTGTTTAATGATGCTAAGATGTGTTACCTCTGTTTGATTAAATAAAATTCACCTGTGGTCAGGAGGCTGAGTCAGCAACTAGCTGACAGAAAGTGGTAGGGAGCAGCCAGGTGGGGAAGGGCTTTTAAGAATGAGCAAGGAGAAGTATGAGGGTTCTTCTGGGGAGACTGAAGTAAGGAGAGAAGGTGAGAGCTATTCTTACTCAACCTCTCTGGGGAGCAGAATTCCACCTCAGCCTTTGAGCCTGGAGTTCTTTAGAGGGACAGATACTTAGAGAAGTTTCCTTCATAGCTTTGAACCAGTCATTTCCTGAGGGAACAGAATCTCCTCCAGCTACAGCCCTTGCAGACTAACAGCTTCTGGTAACAGTGGAGTTGCAGTTGCTGATTTGGACAGTCATGGCTAAAAAGGCAGTCACCGTTTAAAAAGAGGACAACACCAGGTTTTTATTCTAATAGTTCCCATTTATATGTTTGATTTGAGAGAATTTCAAGTTGTTTCCCAATATGACTGTCAATCCTTTTCCTAGAAAAGCTTGCTTATATCCTTATTGAATATTAAAAATTTGCCTTCTTATGAGAAAAAACTTGGAAGAATTATTTTTTTCTATGCTAAACAGCTCATTAGTCCAGCAAAACTTTCACTGGATTGAGTTAATCAGCTAAGAGTGACTTTATTCTAAGTTATAGCAAAAGAACAAAGACCATACTGTAGTGTGAACCCAATTTCTTTGAGACAAAGGATAAGAAGTATTTAAGTATAGGATGAGAAGCCTAATGGGAGTGCTAATTGGCTCCACCCAAAGGAACAATAAAGTTATTCTGGTTTATGACAAAAAATAGGTTACAAGTTGAAGCTAAATGTCCATGCAGTTCTGCCAAAGAGTTGAGGCAATAGAGAGTTTATGTTTATTGCTAAGTTCATAGAGAGGGGTGAGTTAGGAAAAGAGAGACCTGGGCTATTAAATACGCTTCAGTCACAGCTCTTCTGGCATACCTACATTTGGTTTCCAGATGGCTCACATTGCATGCAACTCTAGGTCCCGGGGACTCTGTGGGCACCTCTGTACACATTGAATACACTCACACAAATACATATACATATGAGTATAAAATAAAAACAAACCTTTTAACAATGATTTCTAAAGTAAATGCTCTAAAATTGTAAAAGTCAGGAATACTGGTAAAAGCCAGGAAAAAAAAAATAACAGCTAAATTTAACCAGTTTGAAAAAATAATGGCATTTTGATCCCAAATATTACTGATTAAGAACTTGTTACTAATTGCAAATGGCTCAAGTGATTTTCAAAATTTAGGCAACTTATTACAAGTTTATCTTCCCAGAGTTTATTATGATCTTGGCATCCAACTTATTAGATCCATTTAAGAGGTTACCCTGTCCATTCAGAAAGTAAAAGTGTTTAGTTGTACAGGCAATGTGGTTTAGCTCCCTGACCCAGAAACTGAGAAAAACAGAGAAATAAATAAGAAAAAAAATGTTTTTTTACCATTCCATACTGTGCTTTCATAATCCTTACTGTATTAATCTACTACGTAAGTGGACTATGCTTCTGGTTTATCATTTCACATGGAAATCTTATATATAAAGGACTTAAAAGGAAAGTTTCAGATAAATTCATTGTATTGCGATTGGTGTTTAATACAGTAAAAAAAGAATTAAAGTGAGAATATGGGTAACATACATGTTTATCAAAGTGACTTTTCTAACATTTAAAATGGTGCACCATTAAGGTTGACAGTCTTGGGATTCAGACAAGTCTGTTATTTGAACCATACAAAACTGAAGCAATATAGACATATAACTGAAGTAAGCAACGTACTAACTGAAAAACTCCACTAAATTGATCTTTGGGGCCCTATAACTTTTAAAAAAAAAAAATCAAAGTATTTAGGCTTGCCATCTGTCCAGCCACAGTTATTATTGCTTTTTCATTCAATTATTATTCCCTGAGTGTCATTTGCAATTCATTTGAATCACTCATTTTTGTGCAGCCAAATCTGTGAAGGAATAATAAATAAAGTATGATGCCCTGGGAATTGTTTTTCCTAAACCCACAAATAAATCTAGAGCCTTCTAACTCTTCATTTGCCTAAATTAACATATACATGAATAATCAGATAATTAATAGGTAATAATATAAAACTTAAGGAAACCTGAAGGCCCTAAACTTCTTTAAATAAACTTTCAAAACTAAACTTACTGTATAGCTCTATGATGAAAGTACCAAATAATTTACTAAAGTATTATCAGACATCTCTGTTGAATATTTAATATATGTTAATTTAATTCTTTAGATAATTTTGATGAGTTAAAATTTTTAATTAATTTTTTTTATTTTATACTCATGAAGACCTTACCTGCATGTATGTATGTGCACTATGTGTGTTCCTGATACCCTAGAATGTCAGAAGAGAGGCTCAGTCCCCAGGAACTAGAAGTACAGACCAGACACTTGTGAGTTGGCCTGTGGGTGCTGGGAACTGAACCTAGCTTCTCCTCAAGAGCAATCAGTGCTCTCAACTACTGAGCCATCTCTTTAGACCCAAACTTGGCTGAATTTAAAGAAAAGGAAATATCTCCTACAAGTTAACATTTCCATAAATTGAATAAAGTAGTATTTCTAGTGAAAAGAATCAGAGTTTCTAAACATTTACATGAGCCAAAACTCTTTTTTCCCGGCCAATCATCCTTCCTAATAGACTTACTTGAAAGGCTGTGAGGGGTCATTTTCTGTTGTTGCTTTTGTTTTGAGAGGTGAAATTGGACTTTTCCTTCATGAGGTCATTTTGCCAGATAAAAATAATTTGGCATATTTTAACATGTTTTGTTTTGTTTACCCCAGAGAAGCCTTCTTAAGAAATCATTTGACAACTGCTTAAAAATGATTGAATAGTGTTGTCACCTATCTTTTACCCCCATTTTATATTATTGCTTAGCAAAGAAATGTATTGAAAATAGGCCAGTGTTCAGTTCCGAAGCAACTCCAAGAGAAACAACTACTCTGTTAATGCTTTTATCAGAGAGATAAAGAACTGCAATATTTCAAATGAGGAAGATTTGTTTTGGTGCTTGGTCCCAGATGTGTCTGTCTGTGGCTGGCTGCCTTCATTTCTGTGGGATAGAATTGAGGCAGAATGTCCTAACTGAAAGGTATGATGCATCCTAGTCACTCACCTAGTCACCTCGTCAAGAAATAGAGACAGGAAGGTTCAAGGCCAAGGAAATTTCTCCAGACTACATCCTTTAGTGTCCAATTCTTTTTCCAGTAGGCTCCACCTCCAAACAATGTCGTGAGACTGTGGTGAAATCAGATCTCTCAGGATCCAATCATTCCCCCACAGTCCTATTACCTGGCAACTGAGTCTTTAATACAGGAATCTTTTTCAAGGGCCCCATATATTCAAACCAGAATCATGTTGGTACAAAAACTAATATTTACTCCCTGAATTAAATGTTTTGGGTATTAATACACAGAAGCTCCAATTTTAAATCTGTAGAAATAATATGTATGTGTTACATTGAGCATCTTCATGTAGAATATGTACTTAGTGAACTAAAATGTAATAGTAAAAGTAAAGTAGCAATTTAAAATGTCTGAAATATTCTTAATACATAGATTGTAATAGTCTGCAGTGTGAACACAGTTGATTAACTATTGTTCAAGCATTTCTTCTGCTCAGGCCACAGAGTATGAGGTCAAGAGCAGGTATATGAGTAAAACAGTTTCCTTTTTAATAAAATAGGAACATAGACTCTAATTGAAATTCTATCACAAACATGGATATGATGCTTTGTGCCTTTTATAAAACAATAGGATGGGTCATTGTAGCTGCTTTCCCATGCCCTAGTGAACAGGACTATATACCAGTTTCAACAATGCTTGTACCTGAGGTAATATAGTACAGTATGATCACTCAGGAAACATTAGAGCCTTTATCTACGGCACTTTGTGATGGTTTGAAAAAAAAAAAATGCCCCCCAAAGTGAGTGCTTTATTAGGCGGTGTTACCTTGTTGGAGTGGGTATGGTCTTTTTGAAAGAAGGGTGTACTGTGGAGGCAGGCTTTGAGACATATGCTGATGTCACACCTAGAGTCTCAGACCACTTCCTGTTGCCTGATGGTCAAGATGTAACAACCTTCAGCTCCTTCTCCAGCACTATGTCTGCCTGTGTGCAGTCAGACTTCCTGCCATGATAACATGAACTGAACCTCTGAAATTGCAGGCAAGCCCCCCAAACCCCAATTAAATTTGGTCATGGTGTCTCTTCACAGCAATAGAAACCCTAACTAAGACACCCTTGAAACGTTTCTACTCATTATAGCTATTTCAATGAAATAATCTACAAATAAAACCTCTGATACTCAGTGTGGCAGAGTAAAACCTCCTAAATAATGTTCATGTCCATTTGAAAAACATAGCTTATTTGATATTTACAAGAATAATTGAAATTCATGTATAGGTTTTGAATGTGAATACTTTTTATTACCATTTATTATTAAAATTTTAAAAATGATTTTAATTTTCTTTTGGCCATCATCATATGTAAGTGTAACATTATTTTAGGTGTTATTGGAAGGAAGTAAATATAGTTTTGTTTAAAATGTTTGTTGAATATCAAGAATATCTAGTCTGCTGTTAAAAGTATATATAGCCTATTGTTTATAGTATAACTAAACTCATTTGTGCTTTGACTATTTCTTCAAGATATGCTATGTGTTTTATAATCTATGTATAGTTTATTTATCAAATATCATACAAGGGGGAACACTTACTAAACTTACTATTTATTGCTTATTTTTATCTAAATTATTTTTCTCCTGATATACATATGTATATATACACACACACACATATATATATATATATATACATGTGTATAGTAACATCAACCAGTAGTAGTTAATGATAGATGCTTAAGCTTTGAAAGTATTCTGACAATATAATATGGAGGATAGTAGAATACTTTCTGAAGTCAGGCTGTGGTTTCAAACTGTATTTTATTACCAAAACTAGGCAATAATTTTACAAATTGAAAACTAGTGATTTATATCTTGTGAATGCCAGCATCTTTAATTTATAAAAATAGTGTTGTAGAATATTATTTTAAAGTGTGTTACTTTTGTTTATGTTACATATGTTTAATTCTGTGAAGCTGTGTAACTCTGTCTAAAACACCTTATGGTCTAGTAAAGAGCTGGACAGCCAATAGTAAGGCGGGAGGAAGGATAGTCTGAGCTGCCAGGCAGAGAGAACAAATAGGAAGAGAAATCTGGGGCGGGAGAAATGGAGGGATAGGGGAGCATCAAGAGAAGGAGGAGGAGGAGGAGGAGGAGGAGGAGGAGGAGGAGGAGGAGGAGGAGGAGTAAGACAGCAACCCAGCTACATGGCCAGCCACACAGTAAGAGTGAAAAAGAGATTGCAGAAAGAAAAGGAAAAAGCCCAGAAACAAAAGGTAGTTTGAATAGTTAAAGTGAAGGGAAGCTGCCAAAATAACGTCTAGCTAAAGCTTGGCATTTATAATTAAGAATAAATCCCTGTATATGATTTATTAGGGAGATGGGTGACAGGCCCTCAGTAGATCAACAAAACCAACAACATTTTGGCATTTCAACAAGGGTTCAAATTTCCATGTAGGGCTTTGGAAAGCTGAGGAAAGATAAAAAGGATATGGCCTCTTTAAGAGATTCTGCCACAGATCAGGAGAGATGTCTCAGAGGTTAAGAGCACTGGCTGCTTTTCCGGTGGTCCTGAGTTCACTTCCCAGGCACTCAGCTATACAGCCAGCCACGGAAAAATAGTGAAAGAAAGATTATAGATGTAAGAAAAAGAAAAATCTCAGAGGCAAAAGGTAGAAGGGATAGATAATTAAAGTCAAGAAAATCTGGCTAGAAACAAATCACACTAAGGCCCCCATAAAAGCAAAAACAAACAACAAAACAGTTATATAATGTGTCCTAGAATGCATTGTTTTAGATATGCTAAGGAAGAAAAGTGTTGTATGATTACATAACACTGAAAAGATTTAAAAACACATAAAAAAATACTACAAGACCTAGGGAGATAAATGAGTGGCTATAGTGCTTGCCCCAAAAGCACTTGGACTGGAGTTTGAATCCTTAGAAACAATGTAAAGACTGGGCTGCTGCAGGGCTGGTCTGATCGTAACTTAATACTGTGGGAGGTAGAGACAAGGCATCCCTGTGGCAAGCCCACAGGGACTAGCTGAATTCGTGAGATCAACTTTCATTACGAGATTCTGCACCAGCAAATAATGTGGATAACAATCATAAAAGACACATGCGTGTACAACTGCATACTTGTGTGTAGGGAGATTATGTTGTTCCATTGTAAATAACTGTCTCTGTCTATGAGTTTAATAAAAATTACTGATTGGCCGAAGGCAGCCAGGAAGTGTGGGCGGGGCTACCAGACTAAGAAGACTCTAGGAACAGGCAGAACAGGGCAGAATGCCAGAGAGAAGCTAGAAGATGCAGAGGACAACTATACTGCTCTGAGAAAAGGTACCAAGTGGCATGGCTGGACAGGATAAAAGTCATGGGTTAGATTAAGGGTAAAGAGTTAGCAAGTTATATGCCTGGGCCTTAGGCTGATCAGCCGAAAACTACTGTAAGCATCTTTGTGTCTCTGTGGGTCTGTGGGTCTGCGGGCCTAAACCTTGAGGCTAGGCCCAAAAGTCCGGGCCAGAAACCTCTTACTACACTTATGAATATGTCTACATACATTAATGCACAGCACATACATATACATGCAAACAAACAAAAACAAAATTGTAATTGCTAGCTATATGAAGAAACTACTTAATTTGAAAAAATACTTAACAATTATGCTAATATTATATGTGGAGAGTAGAGGAAGACTTTACAAATGTGTAAAGAGTAGTTAAAGACCTGAATAAATATGTTGTTGACATGGGCTCAGACATGATAGGAACCAATGTTTCCAAAATATGGGAATTCCAGAAAAGCCATAATCCCCTTAGCTGCACATTGTGAGGCTCAAAGGAATGATGGAATCTTTCTCTGGTCCAAATGTGAATGTTGGCAGTGCAAGTAAAATCTAGCACTGCATCAATACAGCATCCTTTTAAGGATGTTTACACCCTGAGACTTCTAGCCTACAGAGTTCTACCAATGCTAGATAGCCCCTCCCCTTTCTACTATATGTAATACACATGCTGAGTTTCCAGTATTAGAGCAGTCGGTGCTGCTTCATCAAAATGCACACATACCACCTGACCCCAGATATTATGCACATGCATTTATGTGTCTGTTCCCTCCAGGCCATATTGGAATTATGGGATCATCCCCAGTACCTAGAAACAAATGATATTCTATTTAAAATTAGTAACAAAGTCGACATGCTCCCTTATATTAGTCAGCACTGTTTAAATATTGGTTAATTCATCTATAACAAAAATATGTCAATTATGTAAACTAGACAGACAAAAAATTATTTGTTTTATTAAGACAATTGTTAATGTGGAGAATACCAAAGAGCCAACAAAATTTTCACTGGGACTAGTCAGTAATTTTAGCTAAATTCCCAGGCACAAGGTTAATAAAGTCAACCTATTCCTAGACATCTACTGTAAATAGCTGTTTTGAAATGAAATAACAGACACTTATTTAAAAATAAAAATATGTAAAACATTTTCAAAATAGAATATATAAATATTTAGCAAACTATAGTTTTCATAAAAGATCTATAGGAATCTAAAAAAGGAGTCAAAATTAGTCTTAACAAATGGAGAGAGAGCCATGGTCCATGTTTAAAAATCTCAACATTTTAAGATGTATTTTGCTTCAACCTTATAGCAAAATCCATGCCAATTACTTTTTGAATAATGACACCAATTTAAGAGTTGACATGGGGACACAAAGGACTAAGAATACTTAAAATATTACTGACATAAATAAAGTAAGCAGATTGATAGTCTTTACTTAAACAATTATTTCATTGTGGAATATTCCTTTAGAACATATGCCATTGTGATTGGTTTAATAAAGAAGTGGACTAGCCAATAGCTGGACTAGATAAGTTTATGGGAGGAACCAAACAGGTTGATGGGAAGAAGGATGGAGTCAGAAAAATAGTGATGAGATGCAGAGAGAAGTAAAAGGGACATGTCATACTGAGAAAAGGTACCAAGCCACATGGCAAATCATAGATTAAAAATATGGTTAATTGAAAATATAAGAGTTAGGTAGTAACAAGCCTGAGCTATTGGCCAATCATTTATAATTAATGTTAAGCTTCTTTGTGGTTACTTGGGAGCATCTTGTGGGACAGAAGCTTTCACTTACATTTCATAGTTGGAGTAATTAAAGGAGTGTGGTACTGGTGAATAAAAAAGACAAATAGGCCAAGAGAACAGAGAACTCAGAAACGTCCAGCAGACACAATGAAAACAACTTGTCTTTGACTAAGTAGCAAATAAATTCAACGGAGAAATGACAATCTCTCATAAAATGATGCCAGACAGCTGTGTATCCTAAGAAAGTACTTGACTCCAGACAGACCTTTTTATCACTGACAAGAATCAACTGAACATGCATTATAGTTCAAAGTGTCTAATAAAACCATGTTTCTATACAGCTTGGGGATGAATTTTTAGATATAAACAAAAACATAATTCAAGAAAGAAAAAGATCAATTGGACTTCACTAAAATAAAAATCTTATTTTCTGTAAAAGTTGCAGGCTGGAGAAATGGATCATCAATTCAGAGCCCTAGCTGTTCTTACATAGGGCCTAAGCTCAGCTCCAGTATTTTATATCAGAATCATCTCTAACTCTAGTTCCAGGGAATCCTATGGTGTCTCCTGACCTCTGCAGGTACAAAGCACATCTGGTACACATAATATATGCAAGTCAAACCCTAATACACATAAAATAAATATATCTTAGAATATAAAAATACAAGTCACACAGCTGGAGGACAGTCTTTCTGAAACACACACACACACACACACACACACACATACACACACACACACACACACACACACACACACACACACACACACACAAAGGGCCCATTGCCTGAAGTATAAAAATACAAAACATAAACATTAGACTAAGGTCATTAGGCTTGGACCTAATTCAATATGACTACACTCCTTGTAAAAGAAAGTTTGTGCCGTGACTAAAATCTTTAAGAAGAAAGACAATAAATGACACAAGTAAGAACAGCAGGTAACGATGAAGACAGAGACTGGAGTGGGGTGTCTGCAAACCAAAGACTCAGAGGACAGCTGGGACTTCACCAGAAGCCAGGGGAGATTCTCCTCACAGCCACAATGAACAATATTTTCTAATGGCTCCTTGACTTCAGATTTATAGCTTCCAGAATGATAAAGCTGTCAATTTCTGGACACTTCATTAGGGAATTCATAGGAAATTAGAGATACTGGAAATTTATTCAAAAAAATTGAAACTGTTCCCACAAACAAGGTAGGATTTCAATTAACTGGCATGGGGTGGGGAATGGTAAGAGACCCAAATCAGAACTAATTATGTGTGGATGTTTGTAGCAGGTCTATTTATAACTGACAAAATTTGGAGTCAAGCTAGATGATTCAGTATACAAGTAAATAAATGATTAAAGCAAAATTGTCCACCACTAAAAATAAATGAGTTGTGGAGCCACAAAAAGACTAAGAAATGGTTTAAATGTTTGCTAATAAGTGAAAAAAAATCAGTCTGCAATGGCTACATGGTATGTGGGTCCAGCTAAATTATGTTTTGGTAAAGGCAAGACTGTGGAGATAGTGAAGGGGTTCATGGATTACAAGGACTCACCATGAGTGACGGAGGCTGGAGCTGGTGACTTTTACGGCAGTGAAGCCACTCTGAGTAGATATTGGTACTCTACACTATGCGTTAGCAAAAGGCACATGTAACTATATGAAGCAGGATGAGAACTTAGGTGAAATACAAGTGATACTTAAGAATAATGTATTAGCAGTTCTGACACTCAAACCCTGTAATGAGAAATGGATAAAAATAGAGAAATAGGGACATTCTTTGTTCTTTCTGGTCAGTTCTCATCTATAAACCCTAAACTGTTTTAAAAGCTGAAGTCTAGTAATCAAAATATTCTGCGACATTTATTAATCATGTGTGTTAGAATGTTACTCTCTTATTTCCCTTTTTTCACATTATATATATAATATATAAATTATATATATTATATATTATATATATTATATATATAAAATTAATCTAGACTATGTGAGAGGCAACCCAGAGCCAGACCATCAATCAGGGTGTAGTGACCTATACTTTTAATCTTAGCTTTAGGAATGTGGAAAGAGGAAGTTAAGATAGCTGGGTGGAGCAAGAAAACTGGTTTTTCAGCTTTCTCAGACTCTTCCTTGGTGGGCTAACAAGAGAGAAGTTGGGTTGGAGGATTTTTGTAGAGACAGGACTGAGAAGTTGGTGGATAAGAAATGGCTGAGCTTTGTTTCTCTGTCTCTCTGATATTGCACCTTTTCCTCAATATCTGGCTCTGTGTTTTCATTAGATAACAAATAAAATTTATGCAATATTTGACACCCAATGTAGGGCATAAATTAGCAAAAACACTACTTTCCATCCAGAACTACAGCTGGCTAGTGTTTTTGTTCAAAATTTGTCTTTAGTGATAGGCAGAGCCCACCAGCCACACAGGTTTCTTCTCCATTCATCTGGGAGAGAATTTTAGATGGTGGTTACCCTCCCCCGATAAGTTGTGGTTTTTTTTTTCTTTCTAGACATTGTTCTTGGGCTGCTACCACATTAGGTAGCTGCCCCAGTTCACAGTCATCCAAATTATCATTGACAACACGTTTGGTGAACAAATTGAGATTTTGTAAAAATAAGAATTTAAGGCAAACTTTTCCCATATTAATAACAAACCAAATAATATTATAAAATATGGTTAGTTTTTATTTGATATTACTCTAGCCAGTTTAAAACTAAAACTAGTCTTCTTGCCAAGAAGCCCAAAATATTCTAAAAAAAAAAAAAAAAAAAAAAAGTCCTACCTATTCCTTCTATAGCCAAACTCCATTACCATCAAGAAATGAAATTTGACATATAAGTATGTTTCATTTTACAGAATTTGAAAAATTAAAACATGTACATCATGCAATCGATATGTTTTCAGGATTTCAATGCGATTTGCTTTGAGTTCATAAAACGCTGATTCTAGAAGTTATAGCTATGATGAAAATACTTGGAGAAATTAAGACTGACAATGTTCCAGCATGTCTCTAGTAAAATAAAACAGTGTTTTGCTCATTATAATATAAAGCATTTTACAGGAATACTATACAATCCTACAGAGCAAGCAGTAATGGAGGGATCAAATCAAACTCCAAAGGATATGCTAAGTAAACAGGAAGGAATAAAAAAGACCCCCAGAAATCAACTACATAATGCTTTATTAGCTTTGAATTTTCTCAATGCTAATAAAAAATGATAACAGCTACAAAAAGATATTATGATTAAAAAAAAAAATAACTACTGTGCTAAATCAGCCTGTCTACTTCAAATATGTACTGACCTCGGAATAGAAACCAAGATATGTGCTACTTTGGGAAGGGATTTTAGTTTTATTTCCACAGGTAAAGCTATGGATACCATCAAAATTAATAAAGACTTGATCTGAAACAGAGAAACTTCTTGATGAAGAAAAATGATGGCTCATCCACTGAAGTAACAATTCTTTAAGTTATAAGAAAAAACTCACTAAACAAGGGTTGGGGCAAGGTTTTGCTTATGTCTTTACAAAAACCTAAAACACTAATTTTCAAGAAGTCAAAAGACCTTAGACATCTAAATGTCTAAAACAAAAGGGAAGGCTATCCAAAAAAAGAAAAAAACCCAAAACAAAATATTGAATTTATTAGTACCAATATACTCTACAGGGTAAAAATCTCACTACCTAACATATGTATTTTATTATTTTCAAGGAAAGTTGAAGTCCCAGTTCAATTATAAATTAAAACTGGTTTTAGAGTTAGAATGTGGTTCTCTTTTTGTCTAAACTCAAGCATGCTTGTTAAAGGAAACCACGAAATCTCTATATCATATCAGAAAAGCTGCCTAATATAGGATAGAAGAATAATTAAAATTAAAATACTGACTATTCCATTGCCACTAATTTTATATATGAATGTTTATATAAAATGTATAGGATTATATATATACATTAAGCTTTTCATCATGGTATTAATGTTAATATAGAATACTAATTAATTATAGAAAAAAGGCTTTCTCTAGCTTCCTGAATACTGTTTTGGGTTTGAGTCTCTTATCAGTTTTCTTCAGTAAAACATGATGATGCCTACTTGGGATTTTTAAAGCCTCCAAAAGGAAGATAGGGCCCCACAATGATGATTTCACATAGACTAAGAGAATGCCCCTAGGCTGACAAGCACCAACCGAAGAAGATCAGATTTAGACTACAAACTACTAAAGACAATTTTGAGGTGGCTAGGTGAGATTAACCAGCCTCACGAACTACTCTAGCCAAGACTTGAGACAAGCCCTACTTTACCATTATCCAGAGACTAGATAACAAATGGTATAGCTATTTATTTCAAGACTTGACAATTAAGAAAAATTTTTCTTTTCAACATCCTCTACAGATGCTGTTGCCCAAGACTGCAAGAAATAAATTAAAAAACATGATGTTTATATTTCCAAGAGATAAGATAGATCATTTTTAGTCTTTCAATGGATTATAGATGATTGTCATTGTTTAGGATGGTTACTTGCAAGTTTCTATTGGTTATAGTTTAAAAAATCCAAATAAGAGAGGTTAAATTTAAGGTTTTTGTTAAAAAAAAAAGAATGATAGGATAAAAGGGTAGATTACTGAATCTACTTTTAAAAAATGATTACTAGTTTTAAATAATTTACATTAGATCAGATTTTTGTATATTATATACAAATTGTACTTATTGATACAAAGTTGAGTTTAATTTTGTTACTGTAAATATATTTTTATGCTTGCTCAAAGTATTGTTCCTATACTGTTTATCTAACAATGTATTGCAAATTGCTAGTCCTTGAAAGATTTTATTACCAACTAATTAGAATATAAAGAAACGCAAGTTAGAAGTTAGACATTACAATCAAATTTACAGACATATTAGATATGTTTACAAGGTCAAACAGGGATATACTTTAGATGGACAGATCTTTAAACACTTCAGAGATCTATAGTATATGGCACTTAAGATATTTTAGTAACATAAGTTCTTTTTACTTTTATGACAGTGAGACATGTCTGCTCCTCGTAGTACCAATCTACTTCAGAGAAAATGATGGGCATCAATGAAACTCCATGTGGAGTTGACTTTCTTTGGGACAAATGTTAGCCACTGGGTAAGAAAGTACCCTTGCCTCTACTGCTTACAGTATGCTATCCAAAGCAGACAAGCAGGGCACACACACAGTAGGGAGGTCTTTAAGAATATCCTGCTTCACAGAGAAGTCTGTCAGATATGCTAGAACTGTATACCAAGGATGGCTGCTTTAATGATGCAGAGGAAACTTGGGTGATTGTACAGGTAGTCAGCTGTTTCATTTTTCACATTTTTTGAGGCTATTTGTTTGCACAGCCTGTTTACTTAGTTAACATTATTTCCTTCTTGGGTCTCTGAGAAAGTTAAAGATAAGATAGTTATGTTTTTTTAGTGGCAGTTTTAGAAAAAAATCTCATTAAGAGATTAAAATGTATAAGTTTGGGTGACATCAAAAGTTAGTTTTCAATTAGTAATAAAAGTTAGATAGAAAGTGAACTAGGTGCAATTCTTTATTAGACTCACCAAAATAGGATAGATAATGAATTTTCTTTAAATTTGTCAATTGTTCCTAGACTAGACATTACTGATGTGATTATTGCATATGTGTTTGTGTGTTTATTGTATATATTTATTGTGCTTTTGTATGTAGTTTTTCTTATATTAGTTATATTATCCTTTTTATTTTTGACACAAAAGGGGATATGTGGTGATAAGTATTTAATAAAATTAATCTAGAATATCATAGAGTCAACCACAGAGCCATGTCACAAAGGTCAGGGAGTGGCAACTCACACCTCTAATCCAGCTTTTGGAATGTAGAAAGAAGTTAAGAGAGCTGGGTGTGAGGAAGAGAATTAGGGATTTTCAGCCCTTCCTTGGTGAGCTGAGAGAGAACTTGGATTGGGGGATTTCATAGAGACAGGACTGGGAAGTTGGCTAATGAGAAGTGGCTGTGGTTTGTTTCTCCATCTCTTTAATATTCCAGATTTCCCCCAAGATCTGGCTCTGGGTTTTCAGTATATACCAAATAAAATTCATGCAATATGCTATCATGTATATGCCTGGTACCTCCTGAGGTCAGATCCTCTGAGCTAAAATTATAGATCATCTTGAGCTGCCATGTGGGTGCTGGGAATAATACCCAAGTCTTCTGGAAGAATGCCCAGTACTCTCAACCATTAAATTATTGCTCCAGGCCCAACATCAGTTTTCCTTTCTAAAAAAGAGATTATAAAGCTGCCTTCTGAAACAGTGTTGAGAATTAAACATGTATGTAAACTGCATAGCACAAAGCCTCCTACTTATTACTGGTCTAAAAAAAAATTGCCAATTAAAGAGAAAGATTTTAGAGATGGCACATACTAGCATTTATTTGAAAGAAAGAAGGCTTTGATATAGCTTCATGGTGGCCTATTATGAATTTAATAGACACAATAGAATATCATTCAGTTTCATTGCTTTCTCACTGGGCTTGTGACTTGTACACAGTTCAAAAATAATCACCCTAAATGAGAGGTTCCACTGGCTATGTGTATTTTTATAAACAAGGGCTGGGAGCCTTGTGCATATCTTTGACCATATGCACAGATAGGAATGTGGTGGAGAATTTACAAAGTGAATTCACCATGACAGATAACTGTGGACACAGCTTAAACACCTCCTCCCAAGTGTTCCATTAAAGCAGCCCTGCTCACACAAGCAAAAATTTAGAACCATATTAGTGAACATATAAGCTCTTTAGGGACACTTAATAATGACACATCTCTTCTTATTTTATTAGAAATCTTGCCTTAAATAGCAGGGAAGGTTGGAAATCAGCTTTTGTTGTCTTACTCGGTTTTTAAGCCCTGGCAACCTAAAGCTCACATACCGGTGGCATCATTTGTAAATTAAAAGTTATGGTTAATCTTCAGTGACAGAGATTTATGAAATATTGCTTTAAATTTGTGCTTCATGTTCTCAAGCAAATTGAGTTTATTTTATAGACAAAGGCAATTTGAGGAAAACTATAGATTGCTTTGGCCACTGAAGGGTATAAATTATTTCTAACTAAATTTTGCCAGTACTCTATGGTGAACTATTTAGATAAAACATGTTTTTGACATTTATTACCAAACTATACCCTCTTAGACTCCTGTATTCTGTAGAGCTGAGTGTAAAATGAATCATTAAGGGAATTAGCAATTCTTCTCTTGACATGAATTGCATTACCCAAGGATGTGAAAATTTGAATATAGTTTTCTAAGTAAATTATTTTGAAAAGGTATCGAAACCTATTATGATAAATTTAAGGTATTCTGAAACATTATACAACCCACAGACATAATTTGTAGGCAAATTTGCTCTCATTGTTCAGGCTTGTTCTGTATATTCATTCCCACAGGATACAATCCCATGTAGAGACAAGGTAAGGAATGATCTTAATGGTGGTTCTTGCTCATATATAGAGAGAAGTTCATTCAGTGCTCTAGGCTTTCTAGTGGACACCCCATTTCCAGTGTTGGTGTTGCTATTATTACCTACCTAGAACAGAAAAGAACATTTATTATGAAGAAAACCCTGTACTTAAAACAAAAATCTGTATTCCTCAAATCTCCATGTAATATAGCATTTATCAGGCAAACTAGGCCAATGTGCATTTGAGTATGAACAGTCAAACACGGAGAACCCCAGAGACTAGACAGCAGAGGGACGTAAAAGATGAAGAAGGGAGAGATGATTAAAACAATGCACTGTTCCTGGGCTTAGAGCAACTAAGTGTGTGTGTGTGTGTGTGTGTGTGTGTGTGTGTGTGTGTGTGTGTGTGCACGCGTGTGTGTATGTGTGTGTGTGCACGCGTGTGTGTATGTGTGTGTGTATATGTGTGTGTATGTGTCTGTAGGAACTGCTACTCAACAACACTTCAGTATAATAATTAGTAATGAGTTATTTTGGGATCCACTAATTGGAAAGAGAGTAATGGGGTTTAGTTAATAGGTTTAACTTATTTCCCCTTCAAAAATAAATGTTTTTCTAAATAACCCTAACAAAAACACTGTATTCATGTATTTTTAAAACTCTGCTCTCTGTGTGTCTTCAGTATTCAATCACTGCTGTTGTTCACTCTTTACTCTTTTGGTTCTCTGGGGGGCGCCAACCAGCTCCCAAACAATACCACACAGAGACTTAATTACTTATAAATGCCCAGCCTTGGCTTAGCTTGTTTCTTGCCAGCTTTTCTTAACTTAAATTATCCCACCCTCCTTCTGCCTCTTGGCTTTTTTCCTCTATCTCTTTATATCTTTTCTTTCCTTCTTATCCCGTGTCTGGCCGTGTGGCTTGGAGGCCGGCCCCTTCTTTTCTCATCCTTTATCTTCTGCTTTCCAATCCGTCTTTTACTCCTGTTCACTCTCTCTGCCTGCAGCCCTGCCTAGCCCTTTTCTTTCCTAGCTATTGGCCGTTCGGCTCTTTATTAGACCATCAGATGTTTTAGACAGGCGCAGTAACACAGCTGCACAGAGCTAAACAAAAGCACCATAAAAGAATACCGCACATCTTTGAATCATTAAACCAATGTTCCACGGCATAAACAAATGTAACACATCTTAATCTAATATCCCCCAACCCTCACCCTTTCTGCTTAGCTGACACAATTTGATGAAGAACTCATGTTTGCATATCAAGCCCTCTCTAGGAGGGAAGGTAGACAGTCTGCGTCACTCACTGTGTGGTGGATGGTCTCCACTGTAATGGCTTCTGCCCTCTCATGCTCCCCTTCCACCCTTTGTTCTCTGTGGTGCTTGGATGTACTTAGTGATCACCTCACCTGTTTTCCTAGCACTCTTTGCTCTTATTCGCGGATTGTTTTACAATCTATGCATTTGTGGATAGCAAGTTTGGATCTTTCAGTGGTAAGCACTACATTTGTTTAAACGGCAAGTATGAAAACAGCATTTTCCTTAAAGTCTACACATGATTTGTCGGATGTAACTTTTTTTCTTCAGAAGGTGAAAGCTGGACACTGCCTTTAGAATTTTAACAACCCTTTATTATCTGCTGTTCTAACTGCTTTTAAATACAAAATTTAGTTACATATTTATTACCACAAAATATGTGATCTCTGTCGTGGTTTGCTTTCTCAGTATTAGGACCCCATAAAGCTAAAGTTTCCGTGGCTTTGGGGACTCTAGGATTCATGAAGTAGCTTAGGTAGGCATTGAAATCCTTCTCCCGTAGCAACATGCACCTAACATTCTCTGGTTTCTGTGCTCTGCCTTGGCTCACACACACAACTAGTTCCTCTTGGGTCAGTGTCACCCTTCTCCTTACCCTTCTTCACAATCTAGAAATGACCAGACGACCAAGTACACCTGGCGACGGCTGCCCAAACACTTTTCCTCCTTCTTCCATTCCTCCTCCCTTCCTCCCCTCCCTCTATCTCCCCCTCTCTCTTTTGTTCTTTCTTTTTTTCCATCCTCTCCTTTCCTTTCGCTGTCTTTCTTTGTTTCCCTGTGTTTCCTTCCCTCCGTCCATTTCCACCTTGTCTCACTAGGTAGCCTGCGCTGGTACTGAACTTGCAATCTTCCTGTGTCAGCCCCGAGTCTTGGGATTAAAGGGACACTCATGTACTGCTAATTATGCTGTAGGCGTGGATTTTAGTGTAGAAACAACTGAACTCAAAACCTAGTATCCGCTCTCCCTTACTTACGTCTCTGTCCCCGAGTGACAGTTCCATACTGTGCCAGAGGACAGCAGGAAATACCAGCACTGAGTAGAACCTGCCTAGTCCCTATATGTGATGCCTGCTTAATGTTTAATGCAAAGCAATTTACTGAGAACATTTTAAAATTGATCTTACTTGATATATCTATTGAAAATAAATTAGTATACTTATCAAGTAACTTAAAAAGTTTTGTTCAGTAATGTTTTATTAATAATATTTTTCTATGTCATCAGCTTATATTAAAGCACTTTAAGACACGATCATTTGAAAATTAATTTTATCATTCCTTTGCAAGTTCCTTTAAAGCTTCTTAATACTGTAGCCCTTTTTCTAAAGTTCCACATGTTGTGGTGAACCCCACTATAAAAGTATTTTCTTTGCTACTTTCTAACTATAATTTTGATGCTATTATAAATTTTAATGTAAACATCTGGTAATTTTAGGTGACCCCTGTGAAAGGGATATTCCCAGGGTTGCAAGCCATATGTTGACAAACATCACCTTAAAGCCTGCTAAAATTTGTGATTATCACATATGTAAAATGTCACAGACAAATATTTGTTTATATCTTATATTATTATTATTATACTATGTGGATTTTTTTTGGTTTGTCTTATTCATTAATAGATTTTACTTATTTAATATTTGGTTGATATTAGTGTCTTAGGAACCTGACCCTTAGAGAGTCTCAGTTGGGATATATTTCAAATTTAATAAAAACTAGTCTGAGATATCAGAGGGATCTATCCACAATCAGTCCAGGAGGATCAGACAGTGGTAGCTCACACCTTTAGTCTCAGCCACAGGGAAAGTATAGGAATGGTGACCTACACCCTTAATCCCAGAAAATCTGACTTTAAGACATCTTAGTTTACTGAGGGAGTTCCAGGCTCCCAGGCAGGCTGTGGTGGTGCCACACCTTTAATCTTAACCTGGATGTCAAACAACTGAGCAAAGACGGTATTTAAGGCAGGCATAGAAAGACAGAGCAGGCAGAAGAAGCCAGTAAAAATGAGGCTGAAGAAGCTGGAAGACAGCTGGGTGAGATCTGACTGTACTGTTTACTCTTTGATATCACAGCCTTTTCATGAGATCTGGCTCTGTGTTTCCTTTATTAATGCAACACTTGGTGCCCAACATGGGGCACGAATTCCACCCCTACACACACACACACACACACACACACACACACACACACACACACACACACACACACAAACACACATAAAACCAGCACTTGGCGACCAGAAAAACACAATAATAACCATAATCCAGACTGTGTCTATTTCCCATCTTTATGCGGTTTGTTATATTTTTATTACTTTATTTCTCTTTTTTAAAGACTTTCTCTACATTCTTTTCACTCTGAAGTCTGTGTACATTTTACATACATTGTAACCCATTTACAGTTTTTTCCCATCTTAATCTGTTTTATTGTGAATCCTTAATCATTTTTTAACCAGAAGAGCTTTTAAAATTCAGACTACTTAACACTGCTTTGGCCACGTCTGTTCACCACTAGCAAACAGAGCAGTTCCAGAATACGCTGCTACTACCAAGCTGTCTTTGCCTCAGTTTCCTTTTTATTCAATATAAACAGAACCCTTAAGTCAATAACATGCTATTGAGTCTTCTGTGAGACTTCGAGAACAGGCTTTGTTCTAGCTTATGCTCCCTGCAGCGAGTCCACTGCCATTTTGGCGGTGGCCTAGAAGCCATGCTATCTCTGTACGATGACCCGCTTCCAAGACACAATTCCAAAGCTGCTTTTGGCTCCATTTCTGTGCTATAGAAACCGTTTTAATCTTTCTCAGGCTTTATGTGGGTAGTCAGCCCATCTTAGGACACCATCTGTTACCATAGGTTTCTGGCCCAACTAGCCCCACAGTTCGGACCCACCTGCCACTGCTTATCTGGACCACCAAAATCCCCAAATCCCAATGAAACACACAGACACTTATATTAACTTCCTGCTTTCAGAGAAAACTGTCAGAAGGGTGCTGAAGGTTTTCCATAAGAAGGAGGAAAGCAGAGTGCTCCATCAGGATCTGCTTAGTTTCCAGAGAGTGGGGACAGAGAATGAGAAGATGTCACCACAGGTAGTCTGCTCCAGAGCTAAGGATGAAACCGGGGTTTTAGATTTGAAGGACAAGAGAGATATTGAAGATCTGAAATTCACCTTCCTGGTTCACTGGTCTACTTCCTTCTCTGCCTGGCTTAGATTTAGGGTTGCCAAAGAATTCCTACTAGAGATGGGGGATGAGAAAATGAGTGAGTGGGGAGGAATGTTAGAGGAGAAGATATCAGTGATTCACTGAATATGGAGGCAGGATGGGTGAGCACAGCAGATGGTCTCCTACATGGGTGTGAGACTAGACATTAGATTTGGAGGAGAGATAAAGATCTAATTTAGCCTAACTGCTTCTCTTGCTGGCATGGCCTGAAAGTTCACAGCGAATCCTAATTATTGTTTAATTGCTAGATATCTTCATTGTTACTTGCTGACATTATATATCACTCATTTACTTTTTGTGGGAGATTGCTTTGAGGAATTAAGCATGAATATTTTGGGCTTTTTGATTTATAAATCATGTTTATAAACACTGTCTTACAGGGATAGATTTGGTAGAAATATAATATCCAGTGGTCAGTGAGGACCTATACATCTTGTTGAATTGGGATATGCATAGGTGTTATTCTTTTTTCCACAAGTGTAGGACATGCAGCATACTACATTGTCTTGATTGGACCAATGCATGTAATTTCAGAGAAAAGTCCAGAGTGAGGCTAGGAGCATATCATTTTTATGTTGAAGATTAGCACAATATAACTGTAATCTCTCATCTAAACAAGTTACTTCTTTCTGGGACACTTCCTCAAAAACAATTAATGATATAAATTTATGTAACCTTTGATCTCTGGCTATAGCTGAATCATCACTACACGTCAAAGCAATAGCTTGTAATTAAACCATTATGATTACAGCAGATTATGTGGACACTGGGCAAGTCATCTAAGTCACACTACAACAAATTATAAAACACATAAGACCAAGTGTCCTATCACAGCCATATGAGATGTGGAGCAAAGTTTATGGTAGAAATTTTTGTATCTTGTGGTTAGTAGAGAACATTGTCTATGTAATGGTACTCTGGAGAAACACACAGAAATATAGTAAAGCTAGAGATCAGGCCCTTAGAGAAGGCTTTTGGTTGAAGAAATGCTTTTGTGTGACATGAAGGATATTCCAAAGCCTTCAGTCATAGATGTATTTCATAGAACTCATATCATCTACACTGATCTACTTATCTGACTTTTGGCTGGAAAACACTTGTCTTATGGCCTGGGACACGCCTTATAAACATAGACACATGTGAAAACAAGCCACCGCCTTCCAACCCTGATCTACACATCCTCACAGAACTCAGTATACCTTTAGTATTTGGTTGCATCTCTTCCACAGAGTCACTTGAGTTTTTCAAGTAACCCAGTTCCACTAGTATCCAGTACCTTCTTACAAGGACCAACTGTATGAGAGCAGCTGGGTCAGGGTATGGGAGGGGGGTTGGGAGTTGGGGGTGGGGGTGGGATTCTTCTTACCCTTGTTTAGAAACACCAGAGAGAAATGCTTAAAATATGTAATTAGAAAGGAATGCATAGTGGATCTATATCTTGAAGATAATATTAACATGGAAGATGAGTGGTTTGTAAAAAAATTAGTCAGTATTTAAAATTCATGATTTGTGTATTGATGATACTGCAGCAATGTTGGGGAGATATAAAAGCTTACACATACGTTTAAATTGGTAATTCTGAAGTTGAAGTATTATGTTTTTCTATTTACAAGATACCATCATGTGAAGATTTTCGTGGTGTTCTAAAACCCTTGTCAAAATGACAAATCTATTAATCCAGGCCTTTATACATATTCTGATACTATTTTCAATTATATTAAACATTGTATCATAATATCATCTTCTGCTGTCTCCTATTGAAATAGGCAGATTCTTTAGGAAATTGCCAAGAGTTTGTAATTTAAAAGAACTCTCTGTGTGTGTGTGTGTGTGTGTGTGTGTGTGTGTGTGTGTGTGTGTGTGTGTGCATGCATAAGTGTGAGAGTCTCATAATATATTGGATGAAAGAATGGTTTCTCAAAATGACTTACTTAATGAAAAATAAAACACCCAAAGTAAACTGGAGTATATAGCAATGAGAAAATTTGGACACATGTGGAAAGAAGTATTCACAAATAAAACTTAAGTATAAATATTAATGTAAATGCTTTTCAATGATACTTAATTGAGACTTGCATTTGAATTTTAAGCACAAATTAGTTTTTAATTTTTCAAATGGGGAAATGTATATAGCCATCAGAGAAAGCTTCATTAGTATGTGTATTTTCTTGATACACTAAAAATTTAGTAGACTGCCTTGTCCAGCCTTATGAGAACGGAGTTTCCTAGTCCTACTATAACATGCTATACCATTGCCTGGCTTATATAAATGAGATGCCTTCCCTTTTCTGAAGAGAAAAAAAGTGGAGTGGATAGGAGGGGGAAGAGGAGAGCTTGGAAGAAGGGACTTAGAGAAGAGGAAGGAGGCAGGGGAATTAATTAATTAATAGAAATAAAGTAAAAAATGAAGCATAAAAATTTAGAGTAGTTTCAGACCTTCAAAATAACTTTGAAGTATGAAGAAATCTATACTTCATCTAGTTGCTAATATCTCAATGTACTGCACTGTATTTGTCATAATTGGCAAAGCAACATTATCCATTATGAGCTCAAACTTACACATTTCTTAAATTGGTAATGTTTTCCTCTTGGGTCTATTTTCTGTTTCAGTATCACATCAGCATAACACTTATTCCCTTAGACATCAGGTGGCTGTGATACTTCCTTAGTATTTCTTCACTTTTGAGGCTTTTAAGGTTTTGATTTTTTTTCCTAGATGATATTCTATACAGTCTTTTTATTTGATGATTTCTCAAGGATGAGACGTGTGTGTAGACTTGCATGTGTGTGCATGGTTTCTTTTTCTGCAAAAAATCATGGAGGTAAAGTGTGTTTTCATCCTACACCAGGGTTACATACATCAACATATGTTTCATAATGTTCATTTTAATCTTTGACTGTAGTTCTTAGTTAAATATTACTACCCACTTTTCCATAGTAAATTTTGACAAGGATGTTGCTATGTGCTATTCACTTTTAGGTTGTAAAGAGAAATGCACTTGCTTACTGAGGGTGTATTAGCTACATAGTTGTTTGAATTTAGCTGTAAAAATAACTTCTTCTTACCTATTTAGTCATTTATATTTCCTAGTAAGTTCTTGGATATTTCTCTTACACCACTAAGTAATAATCCAGTAATACTTTGTCTTTATATCAGCTTGTCTCATCGTCAGTTATGGAGAAGAACATCTTTGACTTGATTCCTGGTTATGAAGATGCCTTTCTCAGTCAGTTTTCCCACCACTCCTTTCCCCTCTTTCCCACCCTCCTCTACTTTCTGCATCACAGCAACCTCTGTGTTTACCTTTTATGTTTCCTTCCCATTGCTCCAGGAGTTCTTACTTATTTTTAAAAGAGTGGGATTAGAAAGCAAAGTTTAGTTAATATATTTTCCGCTGGTCCTAGTATGACCCAGCTTCTCTTACCAATTATGAGAGCAAGGAATTATATGTGTTTGACCCATATTTTAAACATGGATTGCCTTTTATCTATCTTGTTAAGTAAAATATGAATACAAACTGGTGAATACAGCTCAGCTATGACTGAAGGAATTATTCTGACCATCTCCTATAGTATTAGGTTTCTGGCCTGGACTTTTGGGCCTAGCCACAAGGTTTAGGGCCACAGACCTGTAGACCTACAGACCTGCAGACCCACAGTCCCACAGAGACACACAGAGGCTTACTATAGTTTTAGGCTGATCAGCCTCAGGCCCAGGCATATCACTTGCTAGCTCTCTACCCTTCTCTCTGGTGCTCCACCTGGCATTCTGCTCTCAGAGATTTTCTTAGTCTGGTAGTCCCACCTACACTTCCTGCCTGCCTTTGGCCAATCAGCTCTTTTTATTAAACCAGTGGTTGGGACAATTATTTAAAATGAAACAACACAACCTCCCACAATCTCCCATTGCCTGTAATTCTTTAGTTCCAACATAGACAAGTTTGGATTTCATTTTCCATCCATTAATTGTTCATGTGCAATATGCATTATAGTAGCTTCAGAAGTATAGTTGTGCTATTGTGAAGGTACAAAAAAGCTTTATCAGCCAGTGCTTATGGTCTGTCCCTTTGTCTTAGAGTGAATTCGTTTTCAGAGTTTGGAGAGCATCATTTACCCACTTTACTTCAATGACATTGATGGTTATCAGATACTTCTGTCACCATCTGTATTCTATTTTTGATTCTTCTAGTATCCTATGTGAATTTTTTGAGTTTAAAGTTTTTGAGTTTTTTGCTTTAAAATTGAATGGGTTTGATAGATGCTTAATGTCACGGATCTTCCAGTAGAGTCTCACAAAGATGGTTTCTCCAAGCTACTGTAATTATTAATCTTTTGCCTTTTCCAGAATAACTTAAAAATGGAATCACACCTTTCAGAGTTACTTTATTCGTATAAATTTAAATTTAAGATACCTCCTTGTTATTCATTTGAATTATAGATAATTTCTTCTTCAATTTTTGAGATTAAACTCTCTCTATGTAGACAAGCTGACTTCAAACTTACAGAGATTTGCCTGCCTCGACCTCCGTGGTGTTAGAACTAAAGATGGCCATGCTCAACTCCAAAATACTTTCTTTTACCAAGTAAAATGATGTTCTATAGATATACTACATGTTATTTGTCCATTCACCTATTAAAAAACATATAGACTGCTACTAATTTATGACAATAAAAGTTGCTATAAATATTTAATGCATGTTTTATGCAGAAATATATTTAAATAGTCTAGGCAAAGAGCTAGAACCATTATAGTTAGGTTGACCAAGAGCTTACTCTACATTGTGTGTAAAAGTGATTTCTGTTGCATAAATAATGGAAGCTCAGAGCCAGATATCAGGGAAATGCTGAGATATCAAAGAGAGGAAACACCACAGTCAAATCTCATCCAGATATCTTCCAGCTTCCTTAGCCTCTCTCCTTGTGGTTTCTACTGTCTTTCTATGTCTGCCTTAAATACCTTCTTTGCCCACTTGTTTCACACCCAGGTTAAAATTAAAGGTGTGGTTATTATTATTTGGTAGTTAGCCTTGAACTCACAGAAACACAGAAAGATCTCCTTCATCTATAGAGTTATGGGATTAAAGGCCTGGCACCACCACTGCCTGCCTGGGAGCCTGGAACTCCTTCTGCAAACAGAGCTGGTCTCTTTGAACTCAGATCTGCTGGGATTAAAGGCATAGGTCACCACTCCTGGATATTTCCTGTGCTGGGATTAAAGGGGTAAATTACCACTCTCTGTTCCTCCTGGATTGACTGTGGGTGGATCTCTCTGATATTTCAGATTGGTTTTTATTAAATATGAAACATATCACTACAGATTTTTCTAAACTTTCTACCTATTCTGGGCTGCTGTAGACAATGCTAAATAAAAAAAAAATGCTAAAGGATTATGACTGCATCTTGGTACTGTAATAAGTGTCAATATTCCACAAACAGTAAAGGCAGAAGGCCTATGATAAAACTACAAGCTAGTTATATAAATGTGAGAATTAATGAGCCACTGAAGTCAGAAAACAGCAACACCTGCAAGGTTGATGACTAGCAATGTGGGCCAGGGCTAGTGGCCAACAGATCAGCCAAGGTCAGTAGCTACAGAGGAGGAATTCAGGCATGGCTGTCAATTAATTGGGTGAACATCACAGAAATAACGTGTAATCACATTATTCTGGTTGGGCCAGAACAACATACACAGAGTGTAGAACTCACTAATTTGTTTAACCCATGACAAACCCAGAACATTTCATCTATCCCAAGAGAAATTATTAAAATTATTCCAATATTTTTGATAAGTTTCATTAAAAGCCCCTAGGAAAGCAACTCAGAGTCCTCCCCTTTGGAGACCATCCTCATTACTCAAAAGTCCCAGTGTTTCTGGCACCTATTTTGGAGATCCCCCTTATGGGAGTACCACTTGTTCTATATCATCAGTAAATTTCCTTATTTTAATATTTCTTCCTGTATTAAAAATTCCTTTAAAAATTCACGAGATCAGAGCCATGAGTCATGGGCTCAGTAGAGACTTTAGAAATCGCAAGCAACCTGAACCTGACTGAGTTTTACAAACCAGAGAGCAGGGTGCCTATTGTGTTTTCCTTTACATTTCAAAACTTCCAAATGATGTTCTAATGTGGTCATACCACATTTCATTCCCATGGACATAAATAAGAGTCTTTGATGCTCTGTATATCTTTTAGATATTGTCATCATTGACTGGTGATTTTAATAGTAATATACCAGTATCTTTTTTAGTTTAATTTTAATAATGATAATTAATGTTGAATACCTGTGTGTTTGGTATTAGCATATCTCCTTTAGTAAATTACTTACTCAATTCTCTTACCCAGTATTTAATTCAGCTGGTTTTTTTAAAATAAAAATGTACTTTTTTTATTAATGTATATATGTGTGTTTATATGTACCTGTGTAGTTGAATACAGGCATATAAGTCAGGTGTGTGTGGAGGTCAGAGAACAGCTTTCTATTTTTTATCTAGGATGGTTGCAATTTCTCCTCCTTACTCTCCTCTCACCTCACTCTGTTTCCACCCCCATCCACTCTTCCTCTATTTTTGTTCAAGAAAGGGCAGACTTCCCATGGATATCAACCAAGTATGACATAACATACTCGTGGTAGGACTAAGCACATCTCCATGTATTATGCATGGGCAAGATGACCCTGTATGAGGAATAGGGTCCCCAAAGCTAGTAAAAGAGTCAGAGACAGCAACTGTTCCCACTGTGAGGAGTCCCACAAGAAGACCAACGCCTAAGTCAGTCCCATGCAGCCTCCCTGATTGTTGATTCAGTCTCTGTGAGCTCCTATGAGGCCAGGTTAGTTCTTTTTGTGAGTTTTCTTGTGCTATCCTTGACCCCTGGGTCTCCAACAATCATGTATCCCTCTCTTCTGCAGGATTCTCTGAACTCAGCCTAATGTTCGGTTGTGTATCTGCATGTGTTTCCATCAGTGACTTGGTGAAGCCTTTCTGGTGACAATTGGGCTAGGCACCCATCTATGAGCATACAGAACGTCATTAGGCTTCGTTACATTGACTTTTCCCCCTCAAGGCATGTTTGGTTCTAACCTCAGTCTCCAAGTTATAGTCAGTTCTCTCTAACTGGCACGGATTCTGGGAATCAAACAAACATCCTGTTTCATCATGTTTGGTTGTTGTCTCTTAGAGGCCTGCTCTCCTCTAAAGGGAAGTGTAGAGGGAGTGGATCTGGAGGAGAGGGATGGTGGGGGGAGTGGAGGAGGGGAAACTGTGGTCTATATAAGGGAAGAATCTATTTTCAAAAAGAAAAGTGCTAAAGAAAAAGACTTGTGTTTTCTGCATTGAGTGCCTTATAGTTTTATAAAGCACACACACACTCACATTCACACACACCAAGAGAGAGAGAGAGAGAGAGAGAGAGAGAGAGAGAGAGAGAGAGAGAGAGAGAGAGAGGAGGGGGAGGGAGAGGGAGAGAAAGAGAGTTTTATGAAGCACACACACACTCACATTCACACACACCGAGTGAGAGAGAGGGAGAGAGAGACAGAGAGAGAGATGGAGGGACAGAAAGACAAAGACAGAGAAACTAAGAGACAGACACAGGAAGAGACAGAAAAAGGTTGAGAATAACAGAGAGAGACAGACACCATGTAATAGTTTGACTGGGACTTGGGTGGGTAATGCAAATCAAATGGGAAAATATATATTTTTAACAACAAGGAGTATGAATTTATTCTTTTTTTATTGTTTTTATTTTATTATTTAAAACATTTTTAAAGTTTACGTATGTTTTGGTCATATTTTTCCCCTCCCTCAAGTCATTTCAGGTCCTCTTCTTCTCTTTATCCACCCTACTTTAAGTTTTTTTTCTCAAAAATAAAAAGACCAATACAACTACAGAACTCTCCCAAATCAAGAAAATAAAACCACACCCCCAAAGAAAGAACGATGTCAGCAACAAAACCCCAAACACCAAACTGTAACAAAATAAAAGCACACAAAAACCATGGAATCCATTATATGTTGTTCACATACCCTTGGACATGAGATCTATACTAAAGTGGTTGATATATCCAATGCTCCTCTCCTGGAGAAAACGGATTTTCCCTCTTCCACAAAAGACAGTTCAGTTGTTAACCTTTATCCTAGTGGCCATGTTTTCATTCATTCATTCATAAAAAAAACATGATAAATAAAATAAGGTAAAACAAAAACCATGACATTGAAGTTGGACAAGACAAAGAAAAGAAGAAGAACCCAAGAGAAGGCCCAAGAACTGGAGCCCCCACTTATTCATACGCTAAACTGGAAGCCCATACTGTAGACCTGGTACAGACCCTTGCAGACCCTGTGCATGCTGTCTCAGTATCTGTGAGTTTGTATGAGTTTTCTTTACTCAGTTTATTTAGAGGGCCTTGCTTGTAGTGTGTGTGTGTCTGTGTGTGTGTGTGTGTGTGTGTGTGTGTGTGTCTGTCTGTCTGTCTGTCTGTCCTGTCTGTCCTGTCTGTCCTGTCTGTCCTGTCTGTCCTCCATACTCTCTGGCTTTTATATTATTTCTACCTCCTCTTTCACAGAGTTCCCTGAACCCGTGGGGGAAGAACTGGATAGAGACATCCTATTTATATTTGAATGTTCCAAAGTTTTTTACTTTCTGTAATGCCTATGAGTCTCTGTATTTGTTTCCCTCAGCAGGAGGAAGCTTCTCTGACAATAGCTAATGTTTTCATTGCCATAGTATATCTTGCAGACACTACACCATTGTAGATCAAGAAGTTTGTTATTGGCTTACTGTCTATGCTTCTCCCTTGAGAGCATGAAGAATGTATTTCTCTATCAAAGACACTAATAAATGGGAGTGAAGGCTCTATATAGACACCATCTTGACATCCCTGTCTTTCTTGAGAGATCTATTTGCTCTGTCTAGTCCTTAACTCTACACCTACCCTCTGCAGATCTATGGATTATAGCTTAGGTATCATTGACTTAAGAAATAATATACACATATAAGCAAGTACATACTATATTTGTCTTTCTGTGCCTGGGTTATCTCACTCTGGATGATTCTTTTTCTAGTTCCATCCACTTGACTGAAAATTTCATTTTTTTATTATTGGCTGAGTAATACTCCATATGTAATTACAGCATTTCTTTATCCATTCTTCTGTTGAAGGATATTAACACTTTAAAATTTCTGTCTGCTATGTATAAATAGAGCAGCAATAAACATGGTTAAGAGAGTGTCTCTGTGGTAAGTTGATCTTGAGGTGGACTCATTCTCATCTCCCTGGTTTCCATAGTTGATGCACACATTTGCACTCCTGCCAGCAATGGATAACCTTTACCCTAGTGGTTATGTTTTCATTCATTCATTCATTCATTCATTCATTCATTCATTCATTCATTCATTCATTCCCCTTCACATTTAGGCCAGCATCAGTTGTCACTTATTTTGTTGATCTTAGCCTTTCTGACTGGTGTAAGATGAATCTCAAAGTAGTTTTGATTTGTATTTTCCTGATGGCTAAGAATGGTGAATATTTCAAGCATTTCTCAGCCTTTTATGTTTCCTCTATCGAGAAGTCTCTGTTTAGATCTGTATTCCATTTTAATTAGGTTATTTATTTGTTTACTAGATATATGGTTTCTTGAATTCTTTTATCCCTCTATCACATGTGCAGTTGGCAATGCCTTTTCCCATGCTGTAGGGTACAACTTTGTCTGAATGACAGTGTCCTGTGCCATATAGAAGCTTCTCAGTTTCATGAGACCCCATTTAATTGTTGTGCTAACAGTGTTCTGTACAGAAAGTCTTTTCCTGTGCCAATGAGTTTAAGGTTATAGGAAAAATATTTTTAAAATATTGAATCATCTAATCTATGAATACAGAACACTTATGAACTTATCTATACTTTTATTTCTTTTGCAAATTTTTTTTAGTTTTCATGAACATATTTAAAATATTTGTAACAAGTTGCCCTTGTTTTTGATGTTGTATTATTTTTTGTTGAAAATTTTAATTATGTGATGTTGGTGCCTTAAAGTCAAATAACTAATTGAATATCTATGTTGGCTCATCTTTTATGACTTTAATCCTTCTATGTATTAATTACAGGTAGATTTTGTAGGTTTGGGGGTTTTATTGTGTAAACTCTGTGATATCTAGTCTTATTGTCAGTTTCACAACCTAGGAAACAGGAACCTTAATTGTGTTGGCCTATAGCTATGTGTGTATGGCATTTTCTTGATTACTAATTTACACAGGATAATTCAGCCTGCTATAGGTGGTACTACTATTCCTACAACAATGTGCCTGTATGGTATAAGAACTTCAGGTAAACATGACCCTTGAAGGGAACCAGTATGTGGTATTTGTTCCTGTTCTGCCTATAGGTTTCTGTCTTAGTTTCTGTTCTGGCTTCCATTGATGATGGACTATAATGTATAAATTTGTAATAAGTCCTTTCCTTCACATGTTGCTTTTTATCATAGTATCAGAGAAATAAAATTGAACAATCATGCTGCATTGAATAAAGATGTTTTATTTATTCGCTTCCAAATCATAGAATTTTCACTTTTTGATTGTCTTATTTCAAAAGCTTACTTGGCCTCTAAGATTAATCAAAGTTCATAATACATGGCTTCAGTAACTTTGAGAAAGTACATTTAGTCAGTTACAAGTTTATGTTTCAGAGGAAAGATTCATCTTTGAAATAGCAGTAAAACCTGGATCTTGTTGGATTTGAAGTTGTGGGCTCTCTTGGGTTTTAGTTCTCCAATGGATTCAAAAAAGTAACTGACTGACTTTTTGTTGTTGGTGAAAGGAGTGATAACTATGTTTTCTTTCCACATAAGGGTTGAAATTGAAAGTTCCTTCAATATTGGTTTAAATAATCTGAAAAATGTCTATTGGAATTTTATCCACTTGAATAAACAAGTATTTAAATTAACATTTTACATGCAAGTAAAATACTAGAAAAACTGTTATTATTAAATAATATCTATATTCTAAAAAATAAATAATAACTATATTCTAGAGTACAATTATAAGAGGTGAATTGTTTTATATTTGTGTAAATAAGCAAAAACATAGGAGTATTTGACAAATACAGTTTGTAATTTTCTTCCATGAGACAAAATGTTTCTCATGGTGACTCACAAGCCTTTGAGATATTAACTATCTTGATCTGAATTTGTGTGATGACATTATAAGTATCAAGAAAACATTATGGGGCTGGAGAGATGGCTCAGCAATTATGACCACTTGATGTTCTTATAAAGTATCCAGATTCAGTTCAGCTCTCAACTTTGAGGGACTGTGACTATCCAGTTTCCAGATTTCCAAGGCATCTGTGGACACCTGTGTGCATGGAATCCATAGACATTTATAGAGGCACATGTACACACATTAAAAATAATAGACACGTTTTCAAAACAAGAAAACATCATCATAGAAAAACCTCTTACTACTCAGCAATATGCATTTACCTTAAGATTTTCATTACCCAGATGCCAATGATCTCTTTGGCTTGCACTCTCAGGAGGCTTCCATATCCACCCTCACCTTGTAGTGGATGTGCTTTTTTCCCCCCCAAATGTGTCTTTATTAGGACACAAATGTGTGAGGAGAACATGTAGAATCTTATAAAGCCAATGTATGAGAACAAGTAGTAATCCCTTGCCTCTGAGGGGCCAGAAGGAACAGGTTTACCTATCAACCTATGCCTGGAGTTGATGCCTCAGCCTGAAAGTAAGTTTCAAAGACTCTTCATGGACCACATGCAACTATTGGCAAACAATGGCTCCACCTGACAAACAGACTTCAACTTCTGAATATTTAAAGTATGTTTAACTAAAGTTATCAGCAATAAATGTAAGTCGTTCATAATAAAAAATTATTTTTAACAAATTGAATATAAATCCTAAAGCTAACCTATTATCTACTTATAATTTATTTTTGTTATGAGCATATATGAAGAATTTATATGCTAAATATCTTTTATCTATCCTCAAATTCACTTAATATATTCAATGTCTAGAAGAAGTATTATCAATTTTTTTAGTGTACCATGAAGCAAAATTGTTTCTGAGAGACTGTTATAAAATAATTTATCAGGATGAGAAACTTTTGATCATATTTACTGCAGTATGTTAGACAGATTAAAAAATTTATAATATCTTGGCATTCTGAAAAGTGTCTTTATGCCAAAAATCAATACAAAGATAAATATTCCCAGCAGCTAATAAAGTAGTTTAATAATATAGAAACTGAGAAAGTAGAAGCTTTCTATAGAGTGCTTTTTATTTTTCTTGTTTTTAAATCTGGGAGTGGCACACCTTGAATTTATATTTCTGAGAAAAATCCTGTTTTTTTATATTACATTGTTTAGTAATACTATTCTGCCTTTTAATTCTAGATAATTGGCAGTAAACTCCACTCTAGCCTAGATAATAACTCATGAAAACTGTATTCTGATAGCAAATTGAGACTTATAGTCATATTAATTAGGTCCACTTGTCTCTTTGTAACTGCTTATATAAGATTGGACTTTTTAAAATCTAGTTGGCTTCTGGGTGGTTTAAGCCTTGTTAAGCTTTGTTTACTTATTGAGGCTTAAGAGGCCTTAAAAAAAATCACTAACCATCATATGCTATGGTGGTTATAGTCACTCTCCTAACTTCTCTACCCTTTTAGCTGAAGTTCTCTTTGTGGCTAGTAACTAGGAATCAGGAACTGTGTCCTGGACCGAGTTGTCAGTAAGACTTCCGATAACTAACTGGATCTTGGTGATAAAATATGTTAATATGTATCTTTGCCTTATCTGAACTACAGAATCACTGATGATAAGATAAATTGAATTAGAGGGTTCTGCTTCTTGAGTTTTCTCTTAAATGCCTAATATTGTAAATATCAGACATGAATAGTATTCTTTTACACTTTATATTTTTACTGCTCTGGCAATTAGTGCCTACTTGGAATAAACAAAGTATATTCAGAATCTAGAAAGTCTTGCTGACATAGTAAAAAAAATTAAGAAATACTCAAATGTGAGACATTTTAATTTGGAAAATTTCTCAGTAAGAGATAATTTAGTATCTGAAAATAAGCTTTGATAAACAGTTCTTTAAGGGTTGGCACAATTAATACTTTACCTAAATTCTTTCTGGATAAATAGAATACTTGATTGATCTAGGAGAATATCGCCCTCACAGGACCTTATTTGAAGTTTACATAAAATTCTCATTGTATTTTTACCTTGTGTCTAAGTATAACTGCACGTAGAAGAAGCTTTATGACATTAAAATTATTTTTGAGAAATCTGTGTATGTGCACTGCATCAACATCATTTCTAGACTCCCAATCCTTCTCCAGCTCTTCCTGTTCTGCCCATACTCCCTCTCCTAATTATAATTTATTCTTTATTATCATTATTACATGTCTATTGTAAGTTCACTTACCATTGCTCATATGTACATGTGTCCCAAGCTGATCACTTGGTACTGGACACTTATGCAGGAGATTGTTCTTGCTGGAAACCGATTCTCCATCTGTTGCTCTTCATCTAGAGGTGGAATTATGTATAATTTCTCCCATCCACATTGTCACATCAATTTTTGTTGTCATTATTTTGGACAAAAAAGAAAATAAAGGGTAAAATAAAAAATGAAAAAGTCAAATTATCCCTATTTGTAGATGATATGTTATTATACATAAAATATCCTCAAGATTTTATCAGAAAACTTCTAGAAATTATCAACATTTTCATTAAAGTGGTAGAATACAAAATTAACTTACAAAAATAAGTAACTTTCATATAAAAGTAACTTACAAAAATGTAGTATGAGGTTTCTGGCCCAGACTTTCAGGCCTAACCTCAAAGTTTAGGTCCGCAGACCCGCAGTCCCGCAGTCCCACAAAGACACACAGATGCTTCCAATAGTTTTAGGCTGATCATCCTTAGGCCCAGGCATATCACTTGCTAGCTCTCTACCCTTAAGCTATCCCATGTCTCTTGCTCAGCCATGCGGTTCGGTACCTTTTCTTAGGGCAGCATAGTTCTCCTCTGCTTCTTCCAGGCCTCTCTCTGAAATTCTCCCTGGTGTTCTGCGCTCAGAGATTTTCTTAGTCTGGTAGCCCCTCCTACACTTCCTGCCTGCCTTTGTCCAATCAGCTCTTTTTATTAAACCAGTGGGTGGGACAATTATTTACCATGAAACAACACAATACCCCTACACAAAAATAAGTAGCTTTCAATAAAAAAATCATGAGAAAGGTCATGGACATACTCACCTTCAAAAGCCTGAAAACAATAAAATATCTAGTAAAAATATATACCAACATAAACCAAAGCTCTACTATGAAATTTTCATTCTACCAAATCAATTTATATATTCAGTGCAATCCTAATCAAAATTCCCTGATATTCTTCACAGAAATAGAAAAAAATCCTGAAGTTCATATGGAAACACTAAAGACCTCACACAAAGAATACTGGCAGGGCTGCCATACTGAACTGTAGTATAATGTATAACTGTAGTATAGTATAAAGTATATAGTATAGTATAAAGCTGCAGTAATAAAAACACCATGGTACTGGCATAAAAACAGACATGTAGATCAATGGAGCAAAACCCGAGATTCACAGAGGAGTGCAAAGAAATTACAGCCACCTCGTTAAGGCTACTGTTACTATGATGAAACACTGTGACCAAAGACACCGGGGAAGGAAAGGGCTTACTTATCTTATGCTTCCACATCACAGATATTCATCAAAGGAAGTCAGGAACTCAAACAGGGCAGCAACCTGGAGGCAGGAGCTGATGCAGAGACCATGAAGGGCTGTTGTTTACTGGCTTGCTCCCTATGTCTTCCTCAGTCTGCTTTCTTATAACATTCAGGACCATCAGTGAGGAGTGACACCACCCACAATGGGCAAGGATCTCATCCATCAATCACTAACTAAGAAAATTCCTCACAGCTAGATGTTATGAAGGCATGTTCTCAGTTGAAGCTCCCTCTTCTCAGAAAAGCCTAGTTTGTGAAGTTGACACAAGCCTATTCAGCACACACAATATTAGACAAAGAAGTCAGAAATTTACTGCAAGAAAGACAAGAACCTCCATAAATGTTGCTAGGAAAACTGTCAACATGTAGATGTAGGAAATTCTACCCTCATCTATAATCCTGCACAAAATTAAAAATAGAGCAAAGACCTCAATGGGACAGCAAAAGTGCTCTAACAACATTTCTCATCTAGCTCTTTTAACTGCTGATGGCAACTTGTAGAAAGTCTTTGTTGTCTTGTAGCCTGTTCTGAACTATTTAACTACAATATAGCAAAGTGTCTGCTTTATGGAATATTGAGTGATATATGTCTCCCATATTGATCTTTGATACTGTGTGTACCTGGTCAGTAAGTTGGATGTTGATTTTAATTGTGTGTGTGTGTGTGTGTGTGTGTGTGTGTGTGTGTGTGTGTGTGTGTGTAATTATATTCAAAAGCATATTCTTTGCTTATGAAAATGTGGAGTCTATTCTTGTTTTAAGAGTTTATTCTGATTAAAGGGGCTGTGATATAGATGAATTCACTGGTGCTATACTTCCATCTCTGCATTGTGTCCATTTGAGGATTTTCCTGATTGTCTTTACTGTAAATTGAGGCTTCTTTGATGATAGGCAGTTATTAAACTTATTTATGGTTATAAAGATGCTAGTTAGATTCAATAAAAACTTACTTTGGTCTAGTAAAGTGGTTGATGAAGATATGTAAATACTTTTCATGGGTCTTTACTAGACCTATGAAACAGATTGGGTTTTCTGTACTAAGCATAATTTCCTTCCTGTTGAGAGAGTCTTAAATTCAATCAGATAGTTGTTGATTACCACCAACATGTGAGTGCCACCTATTACATCTTTATGTGTATCTGGCCATGATGGTCATTGTCATGGTTCATGGGTATTGCTGCTGGTTACAACTGCTTAGCCTCTTCTTCCTCCTTTGGCAGCTTGAGAAATATTTTCTGGTATCCTGAACACGAGACTACAGGAAAGATGCTTTTGTGTTAGATCCAGCTTGAATCCTCAGCATTGTGTGTCATATGCATTTTCTGTCATCAGTAGTAAGAGCCCACCCTTAACCCCTGAGAAGCAAGCAAGAGCTACATGGATCATTTATATTGTTTGGGAATTGATCGGACTCCTGTGAACAACCATTTGAAAGAAGGTTTCTCATGCCTACTACTGGGTTTTTGTTGTTAGTTCTTGTGGGGAGCACTGTCATCTCACATGGTTTACCTCCCATGTGTATGTGTATATAACTAACACAGTTTAGTGATATGCTAAATTTGTTGAATATAAGTAATTTGATGATTCCTTGAGGCTGGATCCAACAACCTCCCTCTTTATCTGTATTTCTTTTGGGATGCCCTCCCCATTTTCCATTTTTCTCTTTAATCACCTCTACCCTGCAATTCTTCTCCCAAACCAAATCTTCGTCTTCCATACACCTATAGTCACTTTGTACTTGCCTGGTTTTTGTGATTACTCCATGTTGTATATTCACATTGGAGCTAGAAACCATAGATGAAAACAATCATAAACAATTTCTTTCTGTGTCTGGGCTACTTCACTCAATATGTTCATTTCTACGTCCATCCATTTACCTAAAAATTTTACAGGTTTGTTTTCCTTCATCTATGGCTCAGGAAACTCCATAGAAGGAAGAGGAGGCAGAAAGGTTATAAGAGTGAGAATACCGGTGTTTTAGTCAGGGTCACTACTGCTGTGAGGAAACACCAGGGACAAAGCAATTTGGGAAAGAAAGGCTTTATTTTGGCATATGCTTCCACATCAGCTTAATATCTAAGGAAGTCATGACAGAAACTCAAACAGGACAGGAACCAGGGGGCAGGAGCTGATGCAGAGGCCATGAAAGAGTGTTGCTTCCTAGCTTGTTCCTCATGGCTTGCTTATCTCTTGACTTGTAGAACCAGGACCGCAAGCTCAAGGATGGCATATGCTGGGCTCCCCTCCTGCAATCACTAAAAAAATACACTACAGGCTTGTCTGTCTTCATAGCTTATGGAGGCATTTTCTTTTTTAATTATCCTTTGTTATTTAAAAGGTTTTTTTTCATATTACATATCAAACACTGCTCTCCCTCCCATTTTTCCACTCAGCTTCCACCTTCTTCCACCCATGCATCCACCCCTCAGAGAGGGAGAGGCCATCTATAGGGAGTCAACAAAGCCTGGCATGTCAAGTTGAGGCAGGACCCCACTGAGGCTGAATAAGGTATTCTTCCTCAGGGAACGGGCTCCAAAAAGTTAGTTCATGCACTAGCGCTAAATCTTACTTCTCCTTCCAGTGGCCCCCAAAACTGTGGAGGTGTTTTCTTCGTTAATTCCCTCCTCTCAGCTGACTTTAGCTTGTGTCAAGTTAATATAAAACTATCCAGCACACTTAGGAAGTCTGCATAAACAAGCCTGGAACCATTGCATTATCAAAGAACATATTAACAAGAAAGGGGGAAAACCAAATGGGGTTGTACCTCTGGACAAAGAACAACAGGCACCTAATCAGTCCTGTGAAGGGAGATATGAGACCTTTCTTGACTGACTAATGAAGAGTGATCACCCCTGAAGCCATATACACACATAGCAAAAATGGACTCAGTAGGTTGTGTTTGTGTGTGTGTGTAATAATGGAGAGTAGGAGGTGGGCAGGAGAGAAATTTGAGCAAGGGCACCTGGAATGTACTGCAGGGAGAAATGGAGGGAGGAGGAAAGTATTGAAATTCCTTTTAAATTAAAAACACATTTAAAAATAACAATACAATTGAATTTCAATGAAGAAGTAACCCAAGTAGCCCTTTGAAAGTTCTCATGACTAAAAATTTCATCAGAAGTTCAGTCATAAATCTTTGTGACATTCACAAAACACCAAAAGGAGAAAGACGAATAGATGACAGTTCATACTTCTGTGTATAAACATACTAAAAGAACCGAGACTATTTCAACACAAATAGAAGCCACAAGATCATGGCTCAGGTTTGATCTTTACATGTCATAAAAAAATGACTTCTCTCTTTGTATTAGGTTTGTCTAGGAGGAATTTGTCAAAAGGGACTTAAATGGGTAATGCTTAGTGAATGAAAAAACTGTTTTGCCAACCCCACGAAAGTTTCTTCTATAGTGTTCCAAAACCACTTCTTCTGTTTTTGTTCTGTTTATTTTATTTATTTTTTAAAAAGATATCTGCACCATATGCATGCTGTACTGGTGTAGGCCAGAAGATGGACTCAGATCCCCTAGGACTGACTGGAGTTACAGAAGGTTGTTTGCCACCACATAGGTGCTGGGGACTGAGCCCTGGTCCTTTTTATGATCAGCCAGTGTTCCTTATGTCTGAACTATCTCCAGCCACTCAGAAAGATCCTTGGCCTCTGCCTCGATGTCTTTTATTGTTTTCCAGAACCAGGCTGATTCCTAGTGATGCCTTTAATAGTTTATCTGCTCTTCTCTCCTTTACCTATACAAGTGGTCAATAGCCTCCTACGCCAAGAAAAGGGAATAAAATCATACTTTGAAATGGGTTCAAGATGTGACACTTAAATTCATTTGGCCCAAATATTCAAATTCATTAAAATCGGAGAGGGCAAGTGATAAGCAGCAGCCTGTTTATAACTCATGAGATCCTACATCCCTTTCTGTGTTAAAAAGATCATTGGCTTTAAAAAGAGAAGCGTCAAAACAGCTTAAATGGTTAGAGAGGACTAGAACTTATGAATCGGTTGATTCTGTGATAGTCTATCTTTTCTGCTTGTTGTACTGTACCTCCTCAGCTTATTGGTGCAGAAGTATTTGTGAGAGGCTCATGCGCAATCACATTAGGTCCATGAAGCTGTTAGAGCTGTGATCTAGATCATCCGTAGCAGTAAACACAGCAGAAGAGTTTCACACATTGTTTTCTGCCTTTAGTTGGGATTGTACATGTGGAAAATATTTAGTTTCAATTGGCCAGACCAAAAAACAAAAACAAAGAAACCCATAAGAGTACAAAGCACACACATACAAACATCATGCTATTTTGTTCTCACTGTCTACCAACTCAAATGTATTTTATTAAACTTATGTATTTAACATGAATAAAGTTAGCATTTTGATATAGAGGTTTTAATTATAATATGTTATTAAACATGTATATGTTCATGTACAAATATATGTCATATTTACATTTATAGATTTTCAGTTTACATTGTAGATTTTTCAGTTATGCTTACGTGTATGTCTGTTTGTGCTTGGACCCTGTGGAGGTCAGAAGCGGACACTTAGTTCTGGGAATCACTCTGCCCCCTCACCTTTAAACTTTATTTTAAATTGCACGTTTTTATGTGGCATGTGTGTGGATATGTGCACGTATGCAAAGTATAAGTGGAGATCGGAATAAGGTGTTGCATCTACTGGAGCTGGAGTCACAGGCAATTGTGAGAGGCCTGATTGGTGCTGGGAATCAAACAAGTCCTATGCAAGAACAGCTAACACTCTCAGCATCTGAGTCACCTTTCCAGTTGTACCTACATTAATTCAGTATGAAGGAAACAATATAAAAAAATAAAGGATGAACGGGAATTTAAATAAATGATAGTGAAAAAGAGATTCACTGGATATTCAAAATAAATAGTCAAATATCGCTATCTACTCAAGTAAGTTTCAGATAATGAAATTAATGTAGAATCTTAAATCACAAAATCCTAGAGAATATATAGAAATAAATTGAAAACACCTGTATAGACATGTAGATGCTTTAAAAAGGTGTATGTAAAATGACTTAAAAGGAATATTAAAAACTAAAATGGGGGAGCATAGAATTTTACATGGTGTCCACATGATTTTCTGGCAGTACAAAGTATGAAGAACTAAGTTTCTAGGTGAGTTTATAAAAGCACAATTTTTACATCTTAAAAAGATCCTAATATGACTTGTATAACCTTTCAAATTGAAAATCTCTATAAAATCCTATTTAAAGGTTAGAACGAAAAATAGTAACACATGGGCTTCTGAAACATTTAGAGGGGTTACATGCAAAAGACTCAGTGCTTGTAGTGATGGAGGAGGTAACACTTCAGTACTCATTCTGTTGCTTTGCTCATTTATGTTGAAATCAACAGTCACATATGACTCTAGTTCACCAGATTATGACTGTAAATGCCCTATATTATTATATCAGATAACCTTCTAGGAATATTGTAGATGAGTAAATGTACTGAATTTTTGCTGTGTTTGTCATCTCACATGAAGACAAATGATAGTCAAATAAAGAACCTAAAACACAACTGAGGATTGATGAGACATACTACTTCTAATAGGTTGATTAGGGGGAAAAAGCATCTACCCTGAATGATATCTATGTAATCCCTAAACAAGCAGTAGAGGCAGCCTTAGAAGACCACACAGTGCAGGTCACAGGATATGTGGGTCTCTAGGGTGAGCATGTGCTTGGTCTTTGAGCATTCAGGATGTCACTCACACCAGGGAAGTTGAGGACACTCTGCAGTGTGCTCTTTAAGTCATTATCAGAAGTTTGTGCTCCTTAAGGGGTGTAGGCTTTGAACAAAGGATCAAATGATATTATTTAATTTTAAAAATAAAGAAGAACTTCTAGAAGACCAGGGTGGATGCAGAAGATAAGTGGAGTGGTTAGAACTTGAATTTGTTTGTGATATAGCAATGAGTGAGGCACATCCATTTCTAGGATATACTGTGAACCAGGAGCCAATGAGATTTGCTAATGAATTAAATATTGGGCTTGAGAGAAAAAGAAAAGCAATAAACAATCCAGAAGTAAAAGGACAAAGTTAATTTCAAGTAAATAGGTATACCACTTATGGCTAGTGTGCAGAATCCTGCCCAACTCAGTCCTCTACTGACTTACATAACATAGGTAGCTGTGTAGTCTTTGGATTGTTACCTTTGTCCAATGTGTGATCCTCTAGGAAGGAAAACTGCTTTACTACCATTTCTGTCTTTAGCACTTACTGTTGTGCCTAATAAAAGTAAGTAGTTGCCATAATTTTATAAATGACTATATTATTGATGTAAGTTATGAATAACTATGTACTTATATGATACTGGGTAGTTTTGTGGGCCAATTTGATGAAAAATAGAGAGAAAGGAGCCTCAGTTGAGGAAATGAACCCAAGAGATCTAGCTGGAAATCACTTTTTAAATTAGCTATCAATGGGGAAGGGCCCAGCCCATGGTGGGTGGTGCCATCCCTGGGTTGGTGGTCCTGGGTTCTATAAGAAAGCAGGCTGAGCAAGCCATGTGAAAGCAAGCCAGTGAGCAACACTCTCTAAGGCCTCTGAATCAACTCCTGCCTCCAGTTTTCAGTACTGCTTGCGTTCCTGTCCTGACTTCCTTTGGTAATGAACAGTGATGTGAAAGTATAAGCAGAGTAGACATTTTCCTCCCTGACATTTATTTTTTGTCATGATATTTTGTTGCACCAATAGAAACCATAACTAAGACATAATTGAATTATGAGAGCAAGCTCTTTATTTTCTACATTAGAAGGCTAAAGTTATAAGTAATTCAAAGCATTTCTGTGTTTGATCATATTTCTTTAGTTCTAAGCAGTCTTCATTTTGTTTTCCAAGCTGTTCTCTTACTAATCAAAATGTAATGATTAGACAAGTCCCCAAATCCTTTGTTAAAAGACATAGGACAATAAATTAGGCGAGAATCAAAATAATTTGAACTGGCAGGGCATGGGACTTGTTCAATGAGAGTGACTAAGATAACCTATATTCTAAGGATGAAACTTCACAAATATTTCTGGTGACTCAGTTAGAAAATCTGAGGGCTATAAACTCCCCGTGTTTTGCCTGCTATAATAGCTTGTCAGTTTTTCCTTTGTAGCTCTTGAATACTCCTTTCTATGTTGCTTCACTGTCTTGTATTAAAGACAACATGGCATTAAGCCCAGGTTTCCATGCCTTTCATCTAGTTGACATCTTGTCAGTCATATGGGTTCTTTGTGTTTCTTCTTAACATTTTCCTATGCATCACTTTCTCACTATATTTTCTGAACTTCAGATTTTATTGTTTCATTTCTTTAAATGAACAACCAGCCCAGCATTGACTTTGGAATGAGTAAATCAGATTTGCCTGGAGTGGATGCACAGCGCTGGGCTGGCCCACCTTGGGACTTCTCGCCTTTTGGGGGGAGGGGAAGGGTGGATGGGGAGGGGTGAGGCTGAGGGCTGGAGTTGGGAGGGGGAGCAGGGGGATACATTGATGGAGATGACATTATTTTTTAATGAAAATAAAATATTATTTTTTTTTTTAAAAAAAAGACTATGATCCCATCTTCCTTAATCAAAATATACAGCAGTGTCTCCACTGGCTTTTGGAAGTTCTCCACTTTCGACTGACATTTCTGGCATGGATCCTGTGGTAGTTTAAATAGAAATGGTCCTTATAGACTCTAGAAGTAGCATAACAGGAGGTGTGGCCTTGTTAGAGTGGGTGTGCCATTGTTGGAGGAAGTGTGTCTCAGCTCACATCCTGCTACCTGCAGATCGCGATGTAGCACTCTCAGTTCCTTCTCCAGCACCATGTGTGTCTGTACAAAGTAATGCGTCCTGACGTGAAAATAATGGACTAAACTTCAAACCGTAAGCCAGCCCCAATTAAATATTTTCCTGTGGTCATGATATCTCTTCATAGCCACAGAAACTCAGACTAAGACAAATCCACATGTAAGACATTTAACTTGCTGTCTTCCTGGAGAACTCGCATGCCCTGGTTTTCGCCAGAGAAATTTTCTTGCTATTTCATATCCTCACTGTGCTGTAATGTCCCATGTGGGCATCATTGTCAGTATTTTGCTGCTGCTGTTGTTTGTTTGTTTTGATTTTTGTCATTGAGATCTCTACCTAATGACTAAATCTACTAATTATTTTTATATTGCCAACCTAAAATCTAGGTAACTCTTCAGACAGTGTTTGAACAGGATACCTCTATCTCTTCCTGAGATATGCTGCTTTGCATGCACTTCAAGCCTTCTTTGAGAATGTAATATTCTTTCAAGTTTCACATGAGTTTTTCATTTTCAAATAGACTCTTTCCAAAAGGAAAGGGATCTATAATTTTAATACTTTATATCCACAATTTCTCAGTTACCTTATATATTTCAGTACAGCTGTGCCCTGACATCTATGAAGGATTGGGTCCAGGAGCCCCAGTGGATAGAAAGATGTGCAGGCTTCCTAAAGCTTAGATAAACTGGTAAAATATTTGATAGAGCTTAAATGTTTTTTCCTCTCTGTTTTAAGTCATATCGAGCTTTCTTTCAGTATCTCATAAAATGTAAATGCTATTTCAATAGTTTTATACTGTACCAATGTGGAAGAAACTATATCTGCATTCATCGTACAGATTCATTTTTTTCAATTACTTTTATCTGAATCCTAAAATGTGGAATCCCTAGATACAGAAAGCCATCTGTATGATTTAAATGTAGTAAGTTCATATTGTCTTGGTTAGATTTATGAGTTAACACAAAAGATATTAAATGCATTTTATGCTCAAGTCTATGTATCATTCAGGTACAGGGTTGGCAACTGACAACCACTATAACTACATTAATACTTTTGACTTTATTATCTACTTTTACTGAGCTTTTTTGACACCAATTTAATCTCAGCCCACAACCAAAGTATTATGAATTAAATTTTATAACTTATTTGAGATGGATTTATGATATATATATCACCAATTTATGACAGCTGTTACAATGTTTTACAGAGACAGAGTAGCATAAAAAATGAGACAATAGAGACTTTGAGGTTAGTTGTACTGAAAATAAAACCCAGGTTTATCTTTGAGTTACTCAAGGGTCAAACTGAGTTTAAAGCTCCTGGAAGCCACCAAAGTAACTGCCACTTACCCCAGACACCAGTGATTATAAAAAGAAACAACAGACCCCAGTAGTTTCAGAAACAGTTTAAGGATAACAGCTAACTTTCCCTTTCTGTTGCTAAAGAATCTCACTTATCCTTAGCTACAGAACCCCAGCTTGAATCATGTAGTCTGGGTTCTCATGAACTCTAGCCATTGTGTTTCCGGGTTCTATGTCCTGGAGATATCACCTCTCTTTTATGAAATAAAATAAATAAGGCCTGCTATTGTAGAATTATTTGCTTTCAATTGATCATATAAAGAATATTTATTAAAGGTGTATATAAACATTCATTGATATAAATTGAACTTTAAGGCAATTCTTGGAGAGTTGAACTGTCCCAGGCCGCAATTATGCCAGAACTCTCCCCAAGAATGCGGTAATATATAGGAAGGTCAGTATGCAACAGGGTTCTCCATGGGTGCTGGCCATGCCCATTCAGGGTCCTCTACGCCTCTTCAATAACTCTTGAATCCCACTACATCTCCCTCTCTTTTGTCTAACTAAGAAAGCTTTAAAAATAAATATAAGACCATATATAATAGAAATAATTATACCACAGTGTCTAGGAGAGGTAAAGGCAATAACACACACAAGGTCAAATTATAAATAACAAGTAACAAACATTAGGTATATTTTAAAAGTTTAGAATATTGATAAGTGGCAATATATAGGGATTATTTAAGGTTGTTTATCTTGAATAATATGAATCTAATATCTGAATGTTTTTAGCTAAGATATGAGATGGTAGTAACTTTATTTAGTATATAACTCTATTAAAGACCTGAGAAGGACAATATATTACCTGAATAAGTTGGACTCACAAGAGAGTAGATTTTAAGATTTCGGAGAGGACAGTGACAGTCAGCTGTTTGGACAGTTATTTATAGCTTTTTTTGTAAAGTTGGAGCATCTATTATTTTGGCTATATGCTTAGGATATTTGAAAGATATTTTTAGAATTAGGGTATTATGGGAAACTGTCCTATTTTGTCTTGGTAGGTTTCAATAGGTTTTATCTTTTATCTTGTTTGTCTGGATTAGACGGCTTATTTATTGTCAGTAGTAGAGGCAAGGGCAGTTTTTGCCAAACAGGCCATTGTCTGCCAAAGAAGATAACTCTTTGTGGAGTGTCTTTGATGCCCAACACTATCTTGGGAAAGGAACAGTAATGTCAGGAGTTTTAATGTCTTTCATGGTCAAATTTTGAATAATAAAATATTAAATGTTTTATTTTTTAGGTCTATGAAGTGGTTGAAGACTCTTACCCATTTGATATATTTTGTTATCTATCTGAGAAACAATATATATGACTATTACATGGAAAACTTAAGTAACTGTAATTTTTATTATCCTAAAGACTGAAGCTAATATTGTAAAAATAGACAATTTATAAATGAGTCTATAGTGTTTGAGTAATTACTTTAAGTATGACAATTAAATAAACATTAAACAAAGGTAAATGTATAGTGTAAAATGACAATATTCTAAATATGTATATCATTATATAAAATATTTAAAAAGAGGTATATAAAACATTTTAAGCTGAAATAGAATATATGTTTATATTATGACTAGTATAATTATATAGAGGTAGAAACTGTGTAGTGGACATGATAATAATATGCTTAATATGAATTAATATGTAAAGTATTTTAAACAGAAGTAGAAGTATAAAATATGGCATCATAGATTTAATTTTTTATCAAGATACAAATTATCTTAGACATATAAAATAATTTTAGATTTGAATTTGTACTAATGTATAAATTATCTTAAACAGGCATATAAAATAATTTTATATTTGTATTAATATATAAGCACTTATACCAGTGCAAATTGTCTATGGTTCATATTTGGCTAATAATTGTTTATAGGTAGGTACAGTAATCTTCCTCTATTTGTGCTATCTATTTATTAAAAGTGATTTTTGAGTTTATTGTTTTGCTCTAGGCAGCCTGCTCTAGTGATTTAGGCTCATCTAAATTCTCATCCTTCCTTTCTTCCTACAATCTTAATTCTTTCTTATCCTTATGGTCTTTGACTACTTGTGTCAGTTAAAGAGGAAATGACTTTCCAAAGTGACCAGAAATGCTTACATCACAGAAAACTCTGTGCTCAAAAGAAGACCTCAGCCGGTTTTCTAGATTCTAACATTAAGTTGTTAGTAACAGCGGCTCTGAGGAACTAACTGACTTCATGATGGAAACAAAAGCCAAATAAAATGAAACAAAAACGACGTCTACTCCAGTTTCTATTACATGGAAAAGGAAAAAAGGCAACATCACAAATGTGGTGGTTTGAATGAGAAATGTTCGTGTGGACAATTGTTTTCCATTAGTGGTTCTTTGAGGAGATGATGGAACCCTCAGGTCAAGGAGCCTTTCCAGAGAACTTATATCCGTGCAGGGCAGCTTTGAGTCCTTGTAGCCTTGCCCTATTTCCTGCTTTCTCTCTGCCTCCTGTACATGAAAAATGAGCGTTGTCAGACTACATGCTGCTCCTCTGAGCACGTCATGCTTTCCCACCATGATGAACTTTACTCTCAGTAATAACGATATAAAACAAACAATGTCTTCTCACATTGCCTTTTTGTTGTGGTATTTTATCATAGCAATAGAGAACTAACCAATGTGATGAACAACATTTAGCTTCAGAAAATAATTATTCAAATGTCATCAATGTGCTGTACATGTTAAAAATGCCAGTAAAAAATTATGAGAAAATTAAAATATCTCAGATGCTAGAACATTTAAAAACAAATGTAATTATTAAAAAAGAAATCATAGCGAACTATGGGGCCCATTTAAAGAACTATTTAATTGAGAAGTTCCAAAATAGGGGTAAATGGAGGAAGGGAAATCATTAAGCATGTTTTGTTTTGTTTTTTTTTTAAATAAGAATAACAAGATTCTAGACCTTTCCTTCAATTTTCTTACTATGAATATATAGACTGTATTCATGTCTCTAATATTTCAGAATAATGATGAAAGGATCTTGAAGATTGTCAGGAGGAGAAATAAACTTACTATAATTATAAAACATTAGAATAGCAGTGGTGTTCAAACCACTGATGGAAGCCAGAAAATATAGAAGAATATCTTCAAACTTCCAAGGAAAAGAGTTATTCAAGACACAGGAGAATGCTGTAATCTACAGAAAGAGGGAAAGGAACCTGGAAGAAAATAGATCCATAAACTAGGACTTCAATTCAAAGGAAGGGAGAAGGGCTTATCCTGTGTAATACAAAAGGGAAATCTTACCTTAGAATGGGTCATGCTGAGCAGAGCCAGAGACAAGTGCCTGGGTATGTTTTGTGAGTGAAATATGAACATAAATTAAAGAATGGGTGAATGAGTAAGGGAAAGAAGAATAGCCTCAATATAAAAATGTGTTTATTAGTATCAGATTGCAAACTCCAGGAAGAGGTGATGACCTTCCTGTATTGATTGGTCATAGAAAGGGATACTGAATACTGATTCAGTGGCATTGCCCTGTAGTTCACTATAACTGACATGCAATGTCTCCCTATAACATCTGGAACAATAAAATTCTAAGGCAGTGGATAGAGCTTGAGAATGATTTTAGGACAAGGGTGTTATCAGAGCCATGATGTAGTGACATGAACTATATCTGAAATTGAGGATCTGAGATGGGAAAGATAACTATGGCAGGATACAGAACCACTTTCTAAGATGGGAGCAAATCTTAACTCCTTAGAAGACTTCTTCATGAAGGAGAAATGAATAACTATTTTTACTTTTCTACCCTCTTGGTATTTTTGAGAGATAGGGTTTCACTATGGCTCAACTCTTTATCTTTCTGCCTTCACCTCTGGATGCTTGGATATCAGGGTTACACTGCCTGCTCAGCCTTGTTTTGACTTTTTAAAATAAGTGAAGTCATGTGTAAGTGAAGATAAAATTGAGCTTGACTTCCTGATGAATATTAAATAAGAAGGGGAAATAATGTGATAATATTGTTCATTATATCTCTCAATAAATTTATTTACATGGTATCAAGAATATAAATTGTGAGTACTGGCTAACTTAAAATTTGATACAATGATTTTCAACTTTTACATGTATAGAATATGTGAATTAGGATAGAGTGAAAGAATGATATGTCAATAGATGACTGAAATTTTTAAGTATGGTTGTTTTAGTGCTTCTTTGAGGTGGAGACTTTCTGAATAATAGAAATTGGCATACACATATAGATATTACTATTTTCTCCAACATTTATTTCTCACGCTTTAAGGGTGCCAGACCTGAACCTTTACTCTCTTAGTGGATCTATTTGCATTTATTTTACGAGTACTAAGGTAACAATCAGTTTTTCCTACAGCTCCCAGAGGCAGATGCTTTCATTTTGATGATAAAAACTTTTCCTTGCTTCTATTAAGGAGGCTCTGTCTCTATATAGTGTTAACAATTAAGTTTCTGGTTCCAGTCCGGCCAGAGGTCCAGACCCACAGACCTGCAGATCTGCTGCCCCAGACCTCTTAGCTGCCAGCCACCGCTCAGGCCCTAAAAATGATTTAGACTCATATTAAATTTATGTTGTTTGGTCTATGGCTTAGGCACATTGTCAGCTAGCTCGTATTTCTTAACACAACTCAACTCAACGCCCGGGACCAAGAAACCTTATTTGTAACAATACAGCTCTTGTGTTCTGGTTCTTCCAGTAACCATCTCTGGAAGAGAAAAAGGTGGATAAGACAGCTCATAAGTAAGCATCATGCTTCATAATTATAGCTCTCCTATATTGTGATACAAATACCTTGTGTTTACAAAAGACACTCCCCATCAGCAACATATTGTTAAAAATCTGCTTCTTCTCCAAAAATTGGATACTTACTTTTATGATAGAATACGTTTGTCCATATATAAAAACCTGGACTTACATACCAGCATTTCATTCTACTTTCTAAAATAACTAAATTTGATTTCTGCAAAATTTTGAGAAGAGGATTAAAGTCAGGAAATTTTTTTTTGCTTTTTCCTGGAATATTTATGTGACACTTGAAACAGTGTACATGTGTAATTTTGATTAAAAAACATATGAAATTAATTTTAAAATATTTTAGAGATTTATTTATTTCAATTGTATATGTATGAGGGTTTGCTTGTATGTGTGTACAGATTGTATGTGGCTGGTAGCTACGGACGCCAGAGGAAGCCTTGAAATCCTTAGAACTGTAATTGCTGAGGGCTGTGAACCACTATGTGGGCGCTGAGAATCGAACTAGGGTTGTCTGCAAAGCAGCAAGTGATCTGAGTCACCAAGCTGTCTCTTCAGGTCCTTGAAATAAAAAAGAAAATTAATGATTGTTTATAAAATCAATTGTCACAGTAGAAAGTTAAGATTTTTTTAGCATCATCCAATAAATTCTATTGACCTTAAATTTTGAAGTAATATAATTTTTATGTTACTGTTTGATTTCACTTTTATTGAGTGGTTTGCTTTGCCCTCTGTACAGACATATTAATCTACTTTAAATACTTCGTTGCTCAAAAACTGAATTTAAGAGTTATGTAGTTAAAGAATCCAGGCTCATACTTTAATTATTTAAGGATGACCACAAATGGCTTTCCAAGAGTGCCTGGGGACTTTTTCATTTTAACGAGGTCAATACCTTTCCTCCCTAGGACCTTTTACTGCAAATGTAATTGCAGTTTATCAAGTCGGTTAGTCACACAGAGAGGATGCTGCAGACACCAGGCTGACAGGTCTGCGCAGTATTTTTCCAGCTCCATCTTCCGGTATTGCTTGCTGATATAGAGGTTTATCCTTATCCCCCACCCCTTTTTCTTTTTAACCTTGAATAGTACCTTATATATTGCAGTGTTCCCAACAGCTTTTGGAGAAAAGTAGTTGAAAATAATCTAAAGAGCTGAAGTACATTTAGATATTAACATGAAAGTTGCTGTTTCAAAGACAGAAAATTCTAAATAATAAGCAATGCAAATTTTCAAAATGTGTTGCAGTGAATCTGAAATTATTATAGCAAACTTATTGCTTCTGGCATAAATCCTGATTTTTTCCATAATAAAGACACTGTACAGACTATTTTGGTGATCTTTGAAAGTAATATTTGGACAGTATCTTTCAGAGAAGCATTATAATCTCTAAACAACTTAATATTTTAAACATTTATAATATGTATTTAAATTAGTGTCATAGTTTCTATTAAGTGCTTCTCCTAAAATTACTTTAAATATATTATTATTATTATCATTATTATTATGCTATATTTTTCAGATGGGAAGGAAGAATGATAGCTAGAGGAAAAAGCCAGTTGACTTGGGCTTCTGATTTGGAGGTAATTTAAAATTTATGAAAGAACTGAAGAGGTAGTTCGGTGAGTTCTTCATACTCTCTTCAAGATGGCTTCTCCTGATGTCACGCTGTCTACATGGTAATTCCTGTATACTGTTACACCACTGATGTATTTCTGTTAACTAAATTCTTATTTAGTTGTTCCCAGTGTTTCTGATACTCTTGTGTTAACTTTTTGAGATATCCCAGTCCACTTAGTCCTTATGTCCCTCGTTAGCCGCTCTGATGTGATTTTCAACATTCCCTTTCTGTCAATGACCTTTATGGAGTTTAAAAATCCAGGCTAGGTAGTTTATTATTGTGCTTCATTTTGGATTTATCTGATAGAAAAGTTTTATATCCCTCATAATCAGACTAGGATTATGTATTTACAGAGACATCACTTTTTATCAAGCGGTGTATGATGTTCAGTGAGAGTCTCACTGATACTTCCCTTAATCATTTAGCTCTGACTGTGCTTCAGCATTGGTTAAGGTCCTGCTTGTAAGGCTTTCTTTACTGTCCACTTCCTACAACCTGCTTCCATTCTCTGTAATGTGAAGTGAGCCTTCTAATGCACCATCCTCCATGAAGCTGTAGTTGGAAGCTAAGCTCCTCCTCCTCTTCCTGAGTCTATAGAGAGTGTACTGAAGGTTATTTGAAAAGTTCTTTCCAGGGACGTTGTCTCTTCCTTAGACATTTATTTGACAACACAGACTTGAGTATATTTATTTTAGACTTTGGATTCTGACCTATTACTGAATTATTGATTTTGTTGCCCAAACTTTGGATATTGGGAGATTTCCTGAATTAGTAACTTTGCCTCTTCAGTCAGGTTCTGTCAGGCTGGTTTTGAGCCCTTCAAATTTTCTGGTACTTCAAAAAGCTTCATTTTCTATTTTTCTATATCTTCTATAACCTAGTTCCTTTAGAGAATGGTACTAGAAAAAAAAAGAGTCAAGACACTGAAGGTTATTTAAAATGTTTGTTTTGCTTTAAAAAACATTTATTTTGAGATTATAACATAACTATAACATCCTCTTTCCCTTTACTTTCCAAACTCAAATAAGAAAAACAGAAACTAGACATACTGGAATAGAACAAAAGAGACAAGAAAAGGAAAAGAGAGGAAGAAAACGCACAAGAAACATATGTAGATGTAGAGAATCACTGGCTTGTACACTCAGGAGCCCCATTAAACAAAAGCCATAATCTATACACAAAGAACCTATAGGGTAAAAAAAAAAAGGCTATATAAATAAATAAAACAGAATATAAAAAGAAAAAATAAAAAGAAACAAAAAAGGTCTTGTTACAACATTATGAGACAGGAACCTCCAGAGATGCCATTTTAATGAAAGTTCTTGATGTCATCTCTAATATATGACCAGGTAGCAACATAAAAGCATTTTGATTGGGTATAATTAAAAGCCTCTTAATAAAATGGTGACAGTCACCTTATACATTGACAGGTAAAACACATAAAGAGCCCTCTGCTTATTAACCTCAACCTAGATGCAAGCACAGTCATTCAAGACATCTAATTCTGAGTTAGAGGGCCTTGTGCTTCTTATATGGGTTTAAGCTCACAGCTATTCTTTAACCTGAGGTGGTACTTCTTTTTTTTTTTTAATTTCATGTCTGATTTAATTCTAGTCTGTATTCTTTGCCCCTTGGAGAAAAAATAATAATCTTACAGAATATTCAAAGTCAAAGCCAGTTAAGTTCTTGATTTAAAAAAAAAATACAGCTAAGGTGCCATACAATTGTGTAGATTTTTGTCCTTTAACTTGGAAACATTTTTTAAAAAAAATTTTCTCATCTTTACTTATGTGTACCTGGGTGTACATGGGTTTGTACTGAATGCCTGGGATGTTAGAAGTTTGACATAGAGTTTTAAGATAGTCACTGCCAGACAATGTAATGTGAGTGCTGGAAACCCAGCCAGGGTACCTGCAAGGCCGAGGACTCTTAACTGCTGAGTCATCTCCAGCCTCCTATTTTTAATTGCCATATGCCATGGTGCTAGGGTTTTTTGGGGATAGATAATTGATTTCACTACTGTTTGTTAGATATTTAAAAAAATTAGTTGAGTTCCTGTATTCCCCTACTCTTACATTTTTCATAATTTGTATTTCTTCATTCAAGAAAAACATTCTTTTCCCTAACCTACACCTTGCAATTCCATAGAGAACTTCAGGGCTTTAGTGAATCTAATTCTTTCCACCTCTCCACTAATTTCTGCCCACCCCCATCCATGGTGGGAGTTTGCAGTGCTGCCATAGTTTCTGGCAGCAAAGTGGTAAGAAGCCTTTCCAGGATTGAACACAAGCCTATTTTGCTCCAAAGCTAAGTGCTTAGATCTTGATTGAAAAAAATAAAGAGAACTGAGAGCTCTCTTCTAAACAATATGAACGATGGAACACAACAATCTGTTCTTTTTTTTTAATTCGTCAACACCTGAAGGGTGGAGGGTGGCGGGATAAGAGTACCGCATAGTGTCTTAGAGTGATCACCTTCATTTAGGGAAGCACATGATAACACAATTAGAAATTACATAGCGGAGAAGAGAGACATGGTCTTCTACGTACACAAAGACCTCCTCCCCTTCCTAACTACTGTAGTGACTGCAGCTGAACTAAAATAAAATCTGGAAACCTCAAAGTCAACAGAAGAAGTGTTAGCATGGTGTGCACTTTCGTGTGTCAGAATCAGCATGGTGTGCACATCTGTGTGCCAGAAGGCTGGTGATTTTCACAGGCTCCCTGAGAAATCCGGGCACATTTTACCTCCACATGTGCTTGCTCTGCCTCTTGTCCAGTGTTGTTGCTCAGGTCCCCCATCTCTGTGAGGGAGTGGAGCTACTCTTCATGTCCCAAACAGCCAGTACAAGTTTAAAATTTTTTCACCACTGCAGCTTTGCTCACAGTAGTCCATGCTTGACTCCTTGGGTCCCAATCTTAGCAGATATTTCAACGTGAAACTAAGACTTTTCCACCAGTGCTCTATGGCAAGTTTTACCACTGAATACCTCCCTTCTTTGAACTATAGTCTCTTATTTTGTGTCTGTATTATGATACTGTTTTCTGGTGTTAAATCTTCTTTCTCTTCCTCTCCCTCTGTCCCTTCAGATGGACAGATTGGTGGCAGTGCCTATGTGCTGAGCCATCCTGCAGGCCCTCTGTCTTGATTTATAACTATTCAGAGATTTGTCAGTTTCTCTGGTCAACTCTATATTCATTCAACATGAAGCTTATATTTCTAATTTAAAGTAATTTATATTATCTTTCCAATAAAATAGTCTATACTTTTCCCATGGGTCTGGAATGTTTATATCTGTGGTGGTTATATTTGGTGTCCATTTCATGTGACTAGAATCAAAAGAATATGGATAATTTGGCATGTCTATAAGTGAAATTCTAGACAGGATTAATTGATATGGGAAGACTCACACTAAATGTAGGTGACACCATTCCATTGGCTGGGTCTTAGACTGAACGAATAACAAAGAGAAAAAAATTGAGGTGAGTAACAGTGTTCATCTCTCATTGTTTTCCTACTACAGAAGTCTTATCAACAGCCTCTTGCTCCTAGAGCTTTTTCAATAAACCTTTTTATCTTTTGACAATTTTTATCTTTTGGCTATTTTGACAATTTTTAAAATTCATTTTAGATATTACAAAGTTCATTTGCCAATATTAGTAAGCAATACTTAATTTCAACCCAAAATATTGACTTTAACTTTATACTACCTATCTTTATTAGAAACGTTTTGGTTAGGATTTTGAAGGGGATCTCATGTCCATACTCCGATTTCTGAACTTAGCTCTGTGCTGTAATTTCCCTCTGGTCTTACTATAATTATGCACCCAAAGAGTACTTTGGGAGTGCAGATCAGAAAGTATGAAGCACAATTTCTAATTATGACACAGTAAGAGAACATTGCTAGGCAAAATTTTAAAGGAGATGAAAGTGGAATTGTGTGAATATGAATCCTGATAATTTGGGGCCTGTAACACCATTTATTTTATAGTATGCAACTAAATGTGCCACATTAGAAACTATGTTTTCCTGTTAGGACTTCTACCCATAAAACTAAGTTTAACCATATTAATAGTTTGGAGATTCTTGGGAAGGATTTTGTACTCTGAATTATAAAATAATCATGCTAATGAGATCAAGTAGAGTTAAATGGAAGGAGGTAAGGTTAATTGCATTTCTTTTGAGATGAACAAGTTTGAAAATGATAGAATGATGCCTGTAAAAAATAGTTTATGATATGCCAAAACGAGCAAATTTTGGGAAAAAAAGTATCTGTGCGTACTCCATGAATTTTAAACAATTAAGTAAAATTGGTGAAAAGTTAATTTTTGGTAAAAATAATGAGTTATGTCTCATGTTTATGGCTTTGTAGTTTAAAGAAGTGCAATGTATACTTTATGATAAACTCGAAGTTTTTTCGCACTTCTTTGTGTTTATGAGAGATGCACGTGAATAATGGGAGTAGTTAATCTTCTTGTTTATTGTGTCAGTGGTTTCTGCACTTCCTTTTGCTTGGACAGAGCGGAAAGAAGTCCTACAATTGCATATTTGTTAGAAAAGAAAGCACTTTGTGATTTGCCAATATATTTGAGGCCAAATTGTATTTGTATCCAAGAGAAAGCAATGTTAAGAAGAGTTCATAAGAGTTGAAACAACAATCTTAGATGAAAATTACATGTAATTATTAGTGTTAATTGTCAACCTGAAATAAATCTATAATCATCTGATACATGGGAAAAACTCACTCTACCATGGATGTCACCGCACCATTATTGTTCCTTTCCTGTGATGTTGGACATTGAGAAAGGGAGCTGAGAAGTAGCTCTCATCACCCTCTAGTATTATTTTCTAGATTATCTATTATTCATTATTATTTACTATCAAATAATAGTAATATTCATCACTATCTGTTCCTAGATTTTATGCAATCTGATCAGTTACGTCAAGCTCTTGACAGCTTGACTTTCCCCTTTTTATTATGGAGTGCCTCTATGAACGTGAGCCTTTCTCTATAAGATGCTTCTCTTGGAGTATTTGATCCTAGCAACAGAAAAGGAAGCCATAGCAGATCACCAAGAATACATATACTCTGCATTCTCTTTGTTTGAAAGTCCTCAAAGGCAGTGTAACTCTTCATTGTCTAATGATGCTTAAATTGGTTTGTGCTTAAAGTAAGGCCCCAGACAACAATGGGACTTTTTTTGCCTCCTATTTTATTGTATTACAGTATACTGATTCATTGACATAAATAGCCTTAATGGATTCACATGAAGTAGTTGTTCAATTACCTTTAAAATATGTATTAACCATAAAACATAAATTTTAAGCTTGACTCATAATATCCAAAACACATATGAGTAGTGGAAAGAGCAATAATGTTGGTATGGTTTCTAATACTTTTTTTTAAAGTAAACATAAGAGTAATTTAGCATTTTCAAGTATGTATTTCCAGAGTTCTAATGAAGACAATCATGATAGTGTTGCTTCACTCATAGAACCTACCAAAGAAGCACATAAAATCATGCTCATATTTTTTGCTTTCTGAAGCTTAGAACAACATGAATACTTATCCTTTATTTTGTCTTGTAGATTTTACTGTACTTTGATTTCTTCCAGAGTGACTGATACATGCTTTACTAGTTTTTTTTGATAATACTATCTTGTACATAGTAGTTTTTATTATTTATTATAGTAAAAAATTAATATAAATTAAACCTTCTATAATCTTAAATGCATAATGCTTTATTGTTGAAAAATATCTTTAGAATTTAACTTATTTGACTAAAGCTGTATGCCTTTGATGAGTAGGACCTCATTTTTACCTCTCAGAGCATTTTACAATCACTATTCAAAGTTTCATTATATATGAACCTTAGTATTTTAGGTTCATCTAAGTTGAATCATGCTTGTCTTTTTGCAACTAGCTTATTTCATTTAGTATAATGTCTTTGAAGGTATGGTCTAAATATTTACTGAGAGATGAATGAATAAAAATATAATATACATATACATTTAGTGCTATTTAACATCAAAAAAGAAATTGTTTACAGGAAAATATGGAAAATGCCTTATTTTATAAAGAAAACATTAAATTTCTCACTAAAAAATGGTGTTTTCTGATATTCCAAAGTTACTCACTGTTGATAGTTGCTATTATATGTTGGGATTGGTTGTTTAAATTTCTTTTTCTAACAGGAAGTCATGATGATGACAATAATATTAGCTAACTTTCTTGAAAAAAATTGCAATAGGCAGTAAATTAAGACTTCTACATATTCTCTCAAAAACTATATGATGGAAATTCCAACCATCCTCATCTTATTGTAAATTAGGAAAACCTGAGTAATCACATATTAAGGCGCTTGCCTAAAGTCACACCACTATTAACTCTGGAGTTAGAGCTTTAACACTAATGGTCTAGCTCCCATGTTCTTAGGCTTGGCTCTGTATTGAAGGAAAAAAAATTGGTCAGAAAGTCGAATAACTGCAAAAGCAAGACAGAAACAAGAGAATAAAAAGTGAGTTCCATTTCGGTCTGCTGTCCTTATCAGGTGTACATTATTGTGTCCTCAAGCACTGGCATAATGTCCAAGTAGATATTCAATAAATATTTATGAATTTATCAAATGAGAAACCAAGCTACAGAGTGCTTAAGAACTGTGAGGAGAATGTCAAATAAGAACTTAAAATATGACCAGGAAAATAACAAGATGTCAGCATCTGATGCTAAATGTCCATGGATTTCTGGATGAAATTTCGTATGAAAGAAACTAATTCTATCATTCATTTGAAGCATTCATATAATTCCTTAAAATGTACTGACAATTTGCTTTATACAAACTATTGAGGAATTTTAATACAGATGTAGAAAACTAATGAGAGGATATATAAATAAATAATAAAGATAGAAGCTCTGCCTTGATGAGAAATATTTTAAATATTTTAAGACAACGCATTAAAGAAGAAGCCACAGAAATTATTGCTTTTATTGGCAGTGATCCTAAAAATAATGGCTAGTAAACTTTTATTTAGATAATTAGGTCAAGCAATTATCCCTGTTGACACAGTCTGAGCAATAAGAATAGGCCTTTTAGTGTCTTTAATACCAACCCTCCCCACAAAAAAAACAAGAATATTTGCTATTATATTTACAACCAGGATTCATTTTGTTCTTAATGTAATAGGTAAGCAAAATTCATTATGACTTTGTGAGAAGTGTATATATTCCACAAGCCAATAGCAGCATGTTTTGCCTAGTTAGCGATAGTATCTTGACACAATAAAGGAGCTGGCGAGATTAGAGTGCATATGTACCAGGAAGTAGACACAGCATCATACAAGGGACAGTAGATTCTGTACATGGAAAACGAACATAAAAATGTCATGATTAGTGGTACATGTTAAGTAGAAAGTGGCAAAAATTCAAAAGTAAAATGGCAGAGTGAACTAAAATAAAGAGAAAACGGCTAGCAAATAGGGCAGGTGATTTTATTGCAGGGTAAATCCTATTACATTGATTAATTATTTCTGTTCTGTGCATTACATGAATAAAACTCTATTCTCACTTGTCTGGCATTTAAATCTGTACTCTTCAGTGAGATATCTGCAAACGTTATCTGTTATAGCACCAAGGATGTTGAGGTCAAGCTTAGTACACAGCCAGTTGCTGAGCAGTCTTTAATTAATGTAGATGGTCTTATACTTTGTGTTATTGCATTATAGCAGAATGAAGCAGAAAAATAAAAGAGGTTGAGATCTAACCTACTTATCATACTGGTCCAGTGCAGGCTGAACTGACCAAAAAGTGTCACTCAGGAACTGAGGTAGCTTTGAAGAGCTATGAGCCCCAAGCAGCTTTGAGATGGCCAAGTTGAACGTCAGTATCAGAAAGTCACTATGTGGAGTCCTGGGAAGCTGTTTTAGTTTAGGAGAAATGATCTAGAAGCTGAGGCATTTTCTATGTGGGTGTCTGTTGATGACTATCTCGTAACAGTATTTCAACAGCCAACAGCCAAGGTAATGTCTGTCCTTGAAGGGGAATCCTATCAGTTTCCAGTGTAATGAGCTTTCAGATCATGTAAAGAGAACTACAAAAAGGCAACAGGCTCTTTTCCAGCCCTCTGCATTGTGTCAGCATATAAACCTTCCCTTCTATGTAATTCCATTTATATAACCTAACGCCCACCTCCAAAGCTCTGTTTTGTCTCTACTTAGCAGAGAATTCCATGAGTGTTGGTGTGACTCTAGTTTGGAGAGTAGATGTTTGTCAGAAAACAGAACTGATGGCATATTATAGGGAGGGAAGAGAAGACAAATGACACCAACATGCAATCAACTTGGCTTCCTGCTTTGTGTTCGGTGTTCATGGCTGTATTTGCAGCACCAAAGGCAAAGAGAAGACATTTCATGATTGCTTATGGAGTCTGGGTTCTATTCCTCTCAGATATTTCTAGTTTGCTATTTTAAATTCACATACTGATTTCTTCCGAAATTCCAATTCCCTGCTTATATCTCTGTTTTCTTTAAATTTGTATGTACTCTCTATAGATTACCACAAGCATGTCTGGGATTCCAATTTATGAGATATACCTACCATTTCTATTTCCTTTCCAGCTTCCTATCATCTGTTTCTGTCCCCTACTTTTATATTGTTAATTTACTGACATTCATAGTCTCTTTTCTGAAATTACGACTATGTTCCATGAGCCCCCCCACCTCGGTCCCAACTCTCAGTCTTTGTATATCAATTATCTCCTCTTACATTCTCTCTTTTCCCAGAATTCCAGCTTAGAACTCTTGCTTAGCTATTTGCCCTTCCGCTTTTTATTAAACTAACCACAGCAATATATCTTCTTATAGTGTACAAATGTCCCACAACAATAGAATCTTAATTTCTGAAGCTTTTCTTAAGGTTGGAGGTAAATTTGGCTCAGCATCAGTAAGCACATTCTTTTAAAATTTTATCTGCAGAGTCTAGAATCATTGGGTTTATGTATTCCTTAAACTTCCTATCAGTCAAGATTTTAAAGCTAAATGCAATTATGTAAAATTGTAAGATAGAGGAAAAAGGCCATTTTCTGGTGTCTTTGCCTTTTGTTCTGTGAAACAAATAATTGTAGAGTTATATTTCTGGCCTGGTCTTTCTGATCTAGCTCTGAGGTTCTGACCTGCAGAGCCACAGGCCCAGAGAAACACACAGACACTTGTATTAATTTTATGCTGATCAGCCTATGGCTCTGGCATATTGATAGCTAGCCCTTGCTCTTAAACTAACCCATCTTATTCAGCCATGCGGCTCTCGGCACCTTTTCTCAGCAGCATTTCAACATCTTTCCTCTGCATCTGCTGGCCTCTCATCTCACTGGAGTCTCTCTGGAATCTCTGCTTGGCTTGTCCTGTTCTCAGGGTTTTCTTAGTCTGGTAGCCACACTCATACTTCCTGTCTGCCTTCAACCAATCAGCATTTTTATTAAACCAGTAGGCAGGACAATTATTTACAGTGTAACATAATCCCACTACAAATAATTATGTTGAAAATGCATCTTTGCAGGAATGATTGATCTTCAATCACTATTATTTTAGTTAATCTGCTAAGAGAAAGAGCATTTCACTGAGCCATGAACTCTGTGTTTTGTCTCAAGTGCCCATAGTGCCTATAATGCCCATAGCTTTATTTACTATAGAAGTAGCAACTTACTGTGAATCATTTGTGTTTTGTGTAGATCCTGCTGCTCTATCACCTCCATTGACTTGATATTCCAATCACTTGTATCTATTTTCTGTCACTCAAAGGATAGAGATTTTTTTAAAAAATTATTTCTGTAGTGACTTTACACAGACAGAATGAGCAAATGAGGAACTGGGTGTCAGGTGGTAGATGTTTAAATGGCATAAAGGAATAATGTTTTTCTGGAAGGATCTTCTCTACTAACTATACTATTAATGTCAGTATGGAGGAGGAGGGAATGAAACTATCTTGATGTCTGCACTGAGAAACATGGGGATGAGGTGGGATATCTGACCTAATCACTTTGTGTACAGATATTTACATGATTTGATTGTTTTTAAGCCCATTCCCCTTTCTAGCTTCTCCTTATACCTGGTGTTTTGTAGTTTCAGTCAAGCTCTGGCTGTATGGATCTTGAAATTATTTTAATAGAAAAAAAAATCCCATTAGGCTTTCCATCCCCTAGAAACATGTTCAATTTCTAGACCTTTTGGAGACAATCGATGCCCATATTCTTGATGAATAATTGTCTATTTTACTCACTGGATTCTATAGAGGTAAATCCACAAATCTCAAGCTACACTCTTGTCTGGAATGCCTGTCTTAGACTTAGATACTAACATTGAACCATTTCTGTATCAAGAGTTTTATATTTAGTCATTAAAAGTTGTGAGAAATATTTTTGTTGGTTTATTAGCCCGTCTTGCTGTCCTGGAAGCATAACTTGCGAAGAACAGTCTACATGGTGTACTGTATATGAAAGACAACTTTTTGAACCAAAATTGAGGATAAATTATTGTTATACATTTGCTTAATATCGGTATTTTTGCATAGCCACTTTATGTGTCTTGTTTGTTTAACATGTTTAAAGACAATGTTTAAAAGTAAAATTCAAAATTTGCACCCTTTTCTCCTTAGATAGCAATGTTTTTAATCCTTGAAGGTTTTATTACTGACAAAGGTACAATCCTTAGGATCTATTTAAATCTATCCGTTAAACTGAAAAGCTGAATAATTTGAGTTATGATAGAACTTTCTAGATTTCGCAGTTGTCATTTATAAATTTTGAAGGTGGGAGAAATTAGTTAACCTCTCTGAGGTTAGTGTTCAGAAAAGAATGTGGAAAGAGTATTTATTTCATAATATTCAAGAAAGAATTAATCATTAAACCGACAAAAATTATGGTGCCTTCCCTTAGGCTTCTTCGATTAAAATATCTGTTTTTTAATGACTAGGTATTTAATTTCTTAATTTTGCTTCAGGAATATAAACATATAGGTAAAATGTGAACACACACAGACCTACACACACATATATTATGGTGGCTTGAAGGAAAATGGCCCCTAAAGGGATTGGCACTGTTAGGAGTTATGGCCTTGTCGGAGCAAGCGTGTCACTGTGGAGGCACACTTTGAGCTTTCTTTTTCTCAAGCTTTTCTCAGTGTTAAGAGTCAGCAGATCTCAACTTCCTCCTGCTTTCTAGTCAAGGTGTAGCCAACTCCATGTCTGTTTGAATGCTGCCATGTTTCCTGTCAGGACGATAAAGGCTGACCCTCTGAAACTGCAAGCTACCACCTTAATTAATTGTTTGCTTTGTAAGAGTTGCTGTGGTCACAGTGTCTTATTCAGCAACAAAAATCCTAACCAGTAATTTATGTAACTAATAGTAGTGGTAGTATCATAAAAAAAAGGCTACACACTGGTGTATTTGTGGGAAAGGGCTCTGGAGGGTAGATGAGAGGGCCTGAGAGACGAAATAAGTAGGGAAAGTGATGTGATTCTACTTCAATTAAGACTATCTTTAAGTGTTATTAAATAATGAAAAATTTAGTCCACAGATAATTAAGCACAAAGCTGTGAAGAGATTATAGTTTATTATTTCATTACTAAATATATAGTAGTATACAGAGGGTAATATGGTTTAATGTCATAAAATGTTTCTTAATAATGGGAACTACTCTGAATTAAGAGAACTAATTCTGACATGTTAAACTAAACTTCAGTCCAAAATATCTTTTGTGAAATATCAGTCTCACTGAATAAACCTATTTAATCTCAAAGACGTATTTACAATGCTCTGAACTTTTTTCATAACATTGTGGCTTCTACAAACATGAATGAAATTACTATCTTCAGCATAATTAAGAAAAATGTGGTACAAATAACATCTTAGGTGGATTTCTAAGAAAAATTCTTAGAAATTTGCTATTTCCTTTAAGGTATTATAGAACATTTCATTTTGGGAAAAAATGAGCACTGTAAGATAGTGTCAATATCGGAAGTTTTAATGAATGGCGCAAGTTAGTTTTTTTATTTCTCTCCAAAATCTGAAAACCTAATTAAAATACCATTTCTAATCTTGTTATGCTTAATATATAAATGTACAATGAAAGATCCAGTCAAAAACCCACAGATCTCTATCCTTCTGGTTGGATTTTAAGTATTACATATGACAATGGACAAGAATGTTCTATTTCTGAAGTATGAAACTGGTGTGATATGAGATAAAAAACATGAACCCTGGTTTCGATAATGAGCAGTATAAATACAAGCAAGAAGCCTATTTGTGACATGAATTGCCCTTATCATCAGCTTCTTTCTCCCCCCTCCTTCATTCCTTCATCCTCCTTCCTTCCTTGCAAAATGACTACACTTTTATAGTTCCAGAAATTAATGGGAGGGGGCATATATTCAGTTTTTAAGGCTTGTAGTCTAAAACGGAATTGATTGACATCAACAATTTTATTAACATTTCAAAAGGCAACAATAGTCTTTTTATATGAGCAAATTATAGACAGGTTCAGATGCAGCATAGACATTCATTAATAAAGATGGTATTGGAGACATGAGAGCTTTGGGTACATGAGCCATAATTCAGCTTATAGACTGTTCATATGTTCCTGACTTTTGAAACCACATGTGCAATAGGAAAACTAGAAGTAGCACATGTGCCGGTAGAAACACTGACAAAATTGTGGGCTCTTAGTCAGAGGCATATGGTTGATTTTCTACCCCTCCCACATTTTGTCCCAGATCATCAAAGTTCATGTTCTCTCTCTGGTAAGTTTGGCTCCAGTCTAGGCAGTCATGTTATTGAGACTTATGAATGTCTCCTCTGACATTCTCAATGGACACAACCTCACAGAAATCCAATGACCATCTGGTTCTTTGAATATACTTGTTCCCTCTTCTGCAATGACCAATGACACCATGCCACCCCCCAACACCACACCCCAATCCCCGCTTAAGTCATGTGGGAATGTGGGAGTTGTATGGTAGATATATCCTTGGGAATGGGCTCCACAATGATTAGTAAATATTTTTAAAAGTGTTAGACATCCTTACTTATGAGAGGAATACAAATAAAAACTACTTTGAGATTCTATTTCATTCCCATCATACTTGGTAGCATCATAAAAATAAAACCTAATGCTGATGACAGTGTAGAGGAACATAACATAGCCCTCAGTCACTGGGAGTGTTAATGGTTGCATCTGCTCAAGAAATGAGTATGGGCATTTCTCCAAGGCCTAAAGGTGGAATTATTGTGCTATCATATGTGTTATCAATTCTGGTTATATATTCCCAAAGCACTGTAAGTGTCACCACAGTAGTTGGATCAGATGGACATCTTTGTCCATCCTCAGATGAATACATAAAGAAAATGCTGTTCACAACATGATGGAGTGACACATAGGAAAGAAGAAAATGAAATTATGGGATTTGTAGGAAAATGGATGGATCTGGAACTTGATTTAAGTGATGTAACACTCTGGATGGGAAATATTTTATTCTTTTGTTCATATGTGGCTCCTAAATTGTAATGTATGTGTGTTTGTTCACACAACAAAACCAAAAGTCATGACTATGGAAGAGGTGTAGGTGAAGGGAGAAGACAAGAAAGACTTGGGAGAAAATAACAATTAGATCCAGATATGAAAATTTCAAAGGCCCTATTGCATAAAAATGCCATAATAAATTATTTTGTTTGCTAATTTAAAAACTAATAAAAACTATTAAAACTTATTAAAATTAAGTATCCTTAAGATACTTATTGAAATTAAACCTTTTGAAATAATAGTCTGATAGAGGATTTTACAAGAACCAGAAAGAGAATATTTTTCAGTTTAGGAATTTCAATTATTATTAAACTCCTTTTATATGCTAAGCATTAGAAGAAAATCAAAGGTTTACAGAGCAGAGTATCAGTACTCAGGAGGCTTCAGTGGAATTTTGTCTCTGTAAAGACCAAAGATTTGTGATCTATGCTGGTGGTGACCTTAGAAGAAAAATCAAGGGAATAAATTATTGTGTCAAAATTACCTTTATAGGCAATGTTTTTGATGTCATAGGGCAAACTCTACTTCCCTTTATTCTTATAATTGTATCAGTTTCTCATTGTTAAGGAATTCTTCACCCTAAGCTACTCTATTATTTCTGGAATTTGTTGAAAGGTCAGTGAGTCTCAGGAGCTGTGATTACTTTTTCTCGGTGACATTTATTGATCTCATTACCTTCATGCTCATATTTCAAAAACTTCTTTTCCGTTCTGTTACCATTTCAAAGATGAGAGAAATGCTGCAGAGCTCTCTCTAATAGAATCCTGTGTAATTACAACTTCACTCCGTTTCACCACAGTCTCTCTCCTTCAGTACTGCAGCAAGTACTATTTATAAATTAGACATATAATTAGGAAACACAATGTGCATAAAATCAAGGCTGGATTTATATTCTAACATATACTTTCTATCTCTTCATAAAAATGAGAGCTGTGAAATTGCTGGACATAAAATCAGTGCTAGGAAAGAATAGCTTGCTTGGCCCTTATATCACTAACACTCTATTTTAATGTTTTATTTTTGAAAAGTTTCCATTTCCTCAAATCAGTTGCTTCTTTGAAAATGTCTATAGACAAAGAATAGTACAGACATGCAAGTGAAGATGATTAAGTGAAATTACACTTGAGCATCTTTCAAATCTCTTTAGTAAGATTGAATCATAATTAGATAATTTTATTAAAAAATTAGACATAAATTCCCAAATATTTAACACCGTATTTTTTGCTCAATTGTAGCTGCTTACACTAAATCTATAAAAAAAACCCTATGTTTTATTGAAATACTTATATTTGTATAAGGATAGATGTAGAGCCAGTCTTATCCTATGTCATTTTAAGCTACAATTATATACACTGGATTTGTTCTTCCTGTTTCCCAAGAGACCATCCAACCAGAAAAATTTAGAGTTTCCTTTGTGAGAGTTAAGAATAGACACAGGACATAGATCTGTCAGGATGAATCAGAAGTGTAATCTGTAAATCATTTCCTGGAGGTTATCATTTAGATGGAACAGTCTAAAGTGATCCTTTATTTATAGAAGCAATAAATTGTAGCTGGTAGTTATGACCAGAGACCATTATTGGCTAGGGTTACTATTACTTAGGTGTATATTTCAGTTCTTATTAATTCATATATAAGTATCCATTTCTCTAGGCATTCTTTTAATTTCAGAGATAAAAATCAGAAGACCATGCAGGTCTGTAAGCATAAGGAAACATAGCAAACTCTGTCTGGCATTGTTTGATTTACTGATAAATGTAAAAAGGCTTTCTTTACTCATATTTATTAGAAAATTCCTGACACATGGCATTCATTATTAATAGGAAGACTCTTATCTCAATACTTAAATCATAGATTTATTGACAATATTAGACTTAAAGACAATATTTTGTGTTTAAACATCTGCTATCCTAACAGAATATGCTAATTTCAAGAAATATATTAATATGCCATTTTATAGGCTAAGCATTGTATGTCTGGAAGAAAGTATCATCCTGCTTTTTATTGAAGATTATGAATTATTGTTTTGATGACAAATATGTGGATAGTATATGTAACATTTAGAGATTATCCTTATAATAATTAAATATTTGTTAGCATGAGACAAACTATTAAAATAGAAACAGTCTACTTTTATGTTACTGGAGATTGAAGTGAGAGCTTCACACATGCAAAGCAAGGACTCCACTGCCAAGCTACATCTTAGGTACTGAAAAACCCATGGATTTTAGTAATTGTGTTTTCAGATGGTAGCCTGTTACCAGGTCTCTTTGTCTTCATAAGAAACTTATGAGTGCCTTCTTGATCATTTGAAGTGGAATTATCATGTTTTCTGGATGGCACTATGTAAACCATTCTGCTACCTGGAGAAGAAGAACTTAAGTCACCGGCCGGACAGAAGGTTAATCGATCTTTAGAAGTTTTGCACTTATTTATAACAATGTTAAAGGGGGTAGTCACATTATTTAGCCAATACAATTGGGTCTTAGTTCATAAGTAGTAAAAAGGTTATTAGGTTCCAAAAAAACTGGAATTTGAAACCCTTCATTTTTTTAAATAAGGTTTTCAAACATTTTTGAATAAATTATGAAAACAATGCATCTCCCCATACATATTTAAGTTGGGATTCAAAATTCTTTCATTAATACTTTAAATAGTTTACAATGCAACTTTGACATACCATAAATATTAACATTTTAAAAATTGATCTCCAAAATGTCTGGTTGATTCTTTGATGCTCAACATAATTTATTTTTTATGAAGTACTCAGACATTATGTCATATAAGTGAATGTGTGTTACTCTTTTTATTAATCAGGGTCCCTTGGAGAATCAGAACTGGGGTATAGGGGGAGCATAATGTATTCCACAATTTTTCATCGGAAAGATGAACAGGAATGAGATGTGGGTTATAATGATGTAAAGCCTGGCTGGGAACTGAGAGCACATCCGAGTTGAAGAACAGCATGTCTCAGGTTAAGCAGACATCGGCTCTATCTTCCTTCTGACCTCTGTTCTACTCCGGATTTAAAACTATATGGGTGAGTGTGCTTTTCTTATCTAGTCTAACACTTTGAATGGTAGTGCTGGATAGTTTGTGTCAGGTTGACACAAGCTGGGATTCCAGTAAAGGAAACCACATTTTTTAAAAACACCTCTATAAGTAAGGGATTTACACAAGTCCATAGGGCATTTTCTTGATTAGTGATTGATGGGAAGTGCCCTGCCCATTGTGGGGACAGGCATGGGCTGTTGATATTAGGGTCTATAAGAACTCAGTCAGAGCAAGTCAGCACACAGCTCCCCTCTATGGCCTCCGCATCAGCTCCTGCCTCCAGGGTCCTGCCCTGTGTTTCTGTCCTGCCTTTCTTTGATCATCAACTGTGATATGAAAGCTTAAGCCAAATAGACCCTTTTCTCATCAACTTCCTTTTTGGTCATAGTGTTTCCTTGCTGCAATAGAAACCCTAGTAGGGAAGTAGGCAATCTCTTCTGCTAAGACCTTCACATATGTCCTCCAACAATCTTTTCTGGAGCTTGTGGACACTCCTTACCTTGTGACCTTGACCCATATGATTGATTGTAATTCTTTCTCAGATATAAACAATCATAGTTAACTGTACATACTTCTCCATTTACTTTGTTACTGTTGCCACTTTTTGCTTGGCAAGCTGTTTATATACATATATATTAAATCATCTTTCTAGCAGCTCATTTATCGCTTCTAGGAAGAACTTATTTTTTCAATCATGAGCAAAATAAAAAAAAAATCCTTTCTTTCCCTGGATTAATTTAACTAAATTTTATATATATATTGACATAACTGAGTCACTGCACCAGTTTTCTATCACTATAGTAACAAATTACCATAAATATAATGGCATATGAAAATGACAATTTATGCTCTTATGCTCTTTGTCCTGAATCTGGACTCCAAAAAAACCTAGATTTTTGCACTCAGGGGTTTCCCTAGCTAGGTTTTAATTTGGAGCTAAGGTGCTCATCCAGAGTGACTCGGGCTTGTGATAAAATTCACATCCTGATAAAAATGTGCTTAGAAGGTTGCTCTCATATTCACCCTCTCTCCTGAAACACAGAAGGAGGACTTACTGCTCATTGAATATTCATTTTAAATTTTTTTAAAAATTTCATTTATTTAGTGAGTATCCTGACCACAATTTCCCTACCTCCGCTCCTTCCAGTTCCTCCCCTTGACCTTCCCTTTGCCGCCCCCCCCCCCCAGTCTACTACTCCCCTATTTCTAGTCAGAAAATGGCAGGCCTCCCATGGATATCAGCCAAACATGGCATCTCAAGTTTCAGTAAGACTCGGCACTTGCCTTTGTATTAAAGCTGGGCAAGGTCATCTATTATGGGGAATAAGATCCCAAAAGCTAGCAAAAGAATCAGAGACAACTCCTGTCCCCACTAGTAGGAAGTCTACTTGAAGACTTGTATGGAGTTCCTGGCCCGTTTGGCCAGTGGTATAGACCTGCAGATCCATAGTCTTATAGAAACATACAGATGCTTTCATTAATTTTATGTTGTCTGACCTGGGGCCCAGGCGTATTGCTATCTCTTGCTCTTAAACTAGCCTATGATTCTTATCTTGTTCAGCCATGCAGCTTGGTACCTTTTCTCAGAGGAACATAGCTATACTCTGCATCTGCTGGCTTCTCTGGCATCTCTGCTTTGTTCTTCCTGTTCCAAGTTCTTTTTTAGAGTTTTCTTAGTCTGGTAGCCCTGCCCACACTTCCTGTCTGCCTTCAGCCAATCATCATTTTTATTAAACCAGTAGGCAGGACAATTATTTACAATGGAACAGTGCACAATCCCACTACAAAGACCAAGCTAACAACTATAACATGTATGCAGAAGACCTATATCAGTCCTATGCAGGTTCCCTGCTTGTCAGTTCAGTCTCTGTGAGGTCCTATGAGCCCAGGTTAGTTGATTCTGGGGTTTTCTTGTTATATCCTTGACCCCTCTGGCTTCTACAATCTTTCTCACTCCTAGTGGGATTCTCAGAGCTCTGCCCAATGTTTGGCTGTACGTCTCTGTACTTGTTTCAATTTGTTGCTGGGTGCAGCCTCTTTGATAGCAACTTGGCTAGGCACCAATTTATGAGAATAGCAATATATAATTAGATATCATCACATTGACATTTCTTTCCTTCTAGTTGTGTTTGGTTCTACCATAGGTCTCTGGACTATCTGGGTCTGGGCACTAAAGGCAGTTTCAAGGATGGGCTCACTCTCATGATCTCAGGCTAGAACAGTCATTGGTTGACCACTTTCTCAATTTATGTACCACTCTTAACTCGGCACATTTCATAGGCAGGATACAGTATAAGTCAAAGGTTATGTTGAAGAGTTGATGCCCCAATCCCTCCACTGGAAGTCTTGCCTGGTCACAGAGATAGCAAGCTCAGACTACATATCCCCTGGTAGATTCCTAGGAGTTTCCCTTACACCAGGTTTCCATTTGACCCCCAAATGACCCCTTCTCTGTCATCTCTTTCAGTACTCTCCATCTCTCCCCTGCTTGGTCCTTCATGATTCCATCATCATCCACCCCATTCCACCCATGAAATCTCTCCTATTTCCCCTTACCAGGGAAATCCAAGCATTACTCTTTGAGTCCTCCTTATAATCTAGGGCTCTGGATATGTGGCCTGTAGCATGGTTATCATTTATAGCTAGTAACCATTTATAAATGAGTGATCCAATGTTTGTCTTTCTGTATCTTCATTACATCACTGGAGATAATTTTTTTATATCCATCCATTTGCCTGCAAATTTCATAATGTCATTGATGATAATATTTGAGTGATATTCCATTGTGTAAATGTACCACATTTTCTTTATTTATTCCTTGGTAGAGAGACATTTTGGTTGTTTCAAGGTTCTGAATGTTACAAATAAAGGTGCCATAAACATGATTGAGCAAGGATCCTTGTGGTATTATTGAGCATCTTTTGGGTATATGCCCATGAGCGATATATCTGGGTCTCCAGGTAAATCAATCGATCTCGATTTTCTGAAAACCATGATATTGATTTCCAAAGTGTATACATAAGTTTGTACTCCTACTAGTGATGAAGGAGTGTTGCCTTCTTCCACATCCTTCCCAGCATGCCACTTATGTTTTTTATTTTAACCATGCTAACAGATGTAAGATGAAGTCCCAGGGTCCTTTTGCTTTGCATTTCTCTGATGGCTAAGAATGTTGAGCATTTCTTTAAGTATTTCTCACCCATTAAGACTAATTTATTGAAAATTCTTTGTTTAGATCTGCACTCCATTTTTAAATTGGATTATTTGCTGTTGGTGTTGGGTTTTTTTTTTTTTTTTGAAGACTTTATTTTCTTGAGTTCTTTATAATTTTGGAAATCAAGCCTCTGTCAGATGTGAGATCACTGAAGATCTTTTCCCATTCTGTAAACTGCTGTTTTGCCCAGTTCATAGTGTCCTTTGCCTTACGGAACACCTTCAGTTTCTTGAGATCCCTTCTATTAATTCTAGTCTTAGTATCCATGCTGTTGGTGTTCTATTCAGGGAGATTTCTCCTGTGCCATTGCATTCAAGGCTATTTCCCACGTTCTCTTCTATCACATTCAGTGTATCTGGACTTACACTGAGGTCTTTGATCCACTTGGACTTGAACTTTGTGCAGGCCGATGAAGATGGATCTATTTCCATTCTTCTACATGCTGATATCCAGTGAGACTAGTACCATTTTTTGAAGATGCTTTCTTTTTTTCCATTATATAAGTCTTGTCAAGAATCAGGTGTGTGGGGTTATATCTGGGTCTTTGATTCAATTACATTTATTCACCTGTCTGTTTTTATTGCTAATACCATGCCTTTTATTACTATAGTTCTATAGTAGAGCTTAAAATCAGGGTTGGTAATATCTCTATAAGGTTCTTTTATTCTACAGAATTATTTTAGATATCCTATGTTTTTTGTTTTTTAAAGTTTGTAAAGAATTGTGTGGGAATTTTAATCTGTAGATTGCCTTGGTCAGATGGCCATTATATTTTACTATATCCATTCAACTGATCCATGAATATAGGAGACCTTTCTATCTTCTAATATCATCTCCACTTTCTTTTTCAAAAACTTCAAGTTTTGTCATCCAAGTCTTTTACTTGCTTAGTTAGAGTTACCTCAAGATTTCTTATATTATTTGTGGCTATTGTCAAGAGTGTTGTTTTCTTTCTCAACATGTTTATTGTTTATACATAGGAAGGATATCAATTTTTTTTTAGCTAATCTTGTATCCAGCCACTTCACTAAAGGTGTTTATTATCTGTAGAAGTTCTCTGGTAGAGGTTTTTATTGTTGTTGTTGGGTTATTTTGTGTGTGTATGTGTGTGTTGCTTATGTATACTATCATATCATCATCTGTGAATAATGACACTTTGAATTCTTCCTTTCTAATTTCTGTCCCCTTGATCTCCTTTAGTTGTCTTACTGCTCTAACTAGACCTTCAAGTATTGTATTGCATAGCTATGGGGAGAGTAGATAGCCTTGTCTTGTTCCTGATTTTAGTAGAACTTTTATGAATTTCTCTCTATTTAATTTGATGCTGGCTGTCTGCTTGCTGTGTATTGCCTTATTATATTTCGGTATGTTACTTGTATTACTGATTTCTCCAATACTTTTATTATGAAGGGATGTTGGATTTTGTCAGAGGCTTTTTCAACATCTAATGAGATGATTATGTGTTTCTTTTTTTTCAGTTTGTTTATATGGTGGATTATATTGACAAATTTTTGTCCTCTGTATTATTTCTATATCTCTGGACTGAAGCCTATTTAATCATGGTGGACGATCTTTTTGATATGTTCTTGGATTCGGTTTGTGAGTATTTTCTTGAGTAATCTTTGCATTACATCAATGTTCATGAACGAAATTGGTCTATAATTCTTTTTCTTTGTTATTACAGTAATACTTACTTGCAATATATCATACAAAGGTTTCATATTTATTAAAGGGATTATTAACACTCACAGATACAAATTTCACCTTAAGACAATTCTTGAAAATAGGAATGATCCTATGAGGGAGTTGGTGCTTTGCTCTCCAAGAAGGCAGGAACAAAAGAGGGCAGTTCAGGTCCCAGAAGCCTCTTCAATAGTGCTGGGAATGCCCTATCCCAGCTCCCAGAACTCCAGAGACATGCCTCTCAGCCTTGTAGCTAACACCTGAATTTTACCACATTTCCCCCTACTGTCAAACTAAGAAAGTACTAAAGTAAGACTACATACATACATTATAACGTAATGTCTCGGGGAGGAAAAAGCAATACACAAGCAGGGTCAAACTACAACTAAAACCCAACAAATATAGAGTATATCCTACATTTCTAGAATATTGGTAAATGGTGAGGTATATAAATACCTTCAGAGTTGTTTATCTTGGATAGTAAAAATCCAGCACCTGAATGTTCCTTGCTAAGAGATGAGAAGATCATAACCTTAATTACCCAGTCTTCAACCCCATCAAGACCCAAGAAAGAAAACCTGAAAGTTGGAAGCACAAGAGCGTAGGTTCCAAGACTTGGGAGAGGACAGTGACATTCAGCTACCTAGACAGTCACCTGTACCATTGGAACATCCATCATTTTGGCTACAGATGTAGGATATCTGACAGATCTTTTCAGAAGCAGGGCATTTTTGGAGGAACTATCATAGCCTGTCTAGAAAGGTTTTATCAGTCTCCATCCATCATCCTGTTCAATCAGATTGGACAGCATGCGTACTGTCAGCAGTCGAGGCAAGGGAAGTTCTTTGCCCAACCAGCCATTCTGTGCCAAGTAGACAGACTCCATAAGGAGTGTCCTTGATGCTCAACACCATCTTTGAAAAGAAATAGTGGTGCCAGGAGTTGTCATGTCTCTCACGGCCAAATTCTGAATAACAAAGCATTAAATGCCATGTTCTCTGGGTCTATCTATGAAAGGGTTGAAGATTTCTTTCTATCTGATATATGCTAGCATGCGTCTGGGAAGCCTAGGCAACATGACTGCTACATGGCAAACCTAAGTAATACTGACCTGCAGTTCTTATTGTTCTGAAGGCTGAAGCTTACATTTTAAATTTAGGCTATTTATAATGGGCATATAAACTCTGAAAGATGACTTCTAGTATGTCTATCATACAAACATTAGTCAAAGAGACATGTACCATACAAAATGATAACAGTATTTTATATATATATATATATATATATCATATATATAATATACAAATTATCTAAACAGGTATACAAAACATCTGGTGTATATATTATGACTAGTATAATTATATATTATGTCTAGTATAGTTAAAAAGAGTTAACATTTGCATAGAGGAAATGATAATAATGTGCAAAACATTTTAAACCGAGGTATAAGCATGTGTAAAATATAGCAATTACAGATTCAATTTTGCAGCAATATGCAAATTTCCTTGGACATATAAAGCAATTTCAGATTTAAATTTGTACCAATATACAAATTATCTTAATCAAACATAAAAATGATTTAGCATTTATATCAATATATAACTATCTATATCAGTGCAAACTGTCTTTGGCTTATCTTCTATATTTGGCTAATAACTATTTATAGGTAGGTAGAACAATCTACCTTTATCTATCCTATCTATTCCCCTTTCTCTTCTTTAAAAGGGGATGCCTGAGTCTATATTTTAGTTCTACCCTCAACCAAATTTTAATTTATAACTATTCTATCAGGATGATAACTTATTCATAACCCTCAGAACAAAACATATTGGGAGAAGGCCATAGTTTTTCATAAGGTTGCTTCCTGCTAACTTGTGGGTAGTGGCATCAGTGTTTAGATCCTAATGGACTGACTATGAACATCTATAACCATTATCAGGGACCTGGGTAAGCCCATTCTTGTTAGAGATGTGACATGAAGAATAATCATAGATCGTTTTGAATAGTTTATATTCCAAAAGCAATCATTGAGTGGTGTACACCAGGTTTTCTCTCTCTCTTTGTCTCTCTCTCTCTGTCTCTTTCTTTTTCTCTTTTCCTCTCTTTCTCTCTCTCTCTCCCTCTCCTTCTCTCTCTCCCTCTTTTTTACACCAAATAGAATCATTGCAGTTGGGGACCCATCTTTATTCTGGATGCTTCATAGATAGCTTGAAGGAGAAATTGTTGTTTACAGTGGAAAACTTAAGCATTATTGATACCAGATAAAGATATTTGCATCCTTTATGACTTCAGGAAAAGATCGTATGCAGAGATTTTAAGGTTAGGAAGGAGTAGATACACAGAGAAATAGGATTAAAGATAAAATTGCAATAATATTGGTCCCTGAATAGTCTGTCTTCTGTCCCACACCAGGTGGCTTTTCTGATATGAGATGGAATCTCTCAAATTTTCTTTACCAATATGCTTGGGTTTAGAGAGGGAGAAAGCCACTTACATCAACTCCAAAACCAGCTTTATTTATAGTCAAACAGGACCACATTTTTTGAGAGGTGTAGATATAAGATGTAAAGCAGTGAGAATTGAGAAATTATCTAGTAGTGCATATTGGTACAAGTTGTTCTCATAGTCCTTTGTTTGTAATCCTTTCATAAGCAATCTCCCTTTCATTTTAGCTGTTCAACATCCATTCGATGTTTTAAAGATGGTTGTATTCATTCTTCTGTAAAAACAAAAATGATACCCTGCCCCAGTCTTGTTAAATGTGTTTTCCTTACTGTGTATCCAATTGTAATATTGGGAGATTAGCAATTACTTCTCCTCCTCATGAGGGGTCTCCTTTTCAAAATGGATCTTTATTAATTTTGTTGGTACCTATATATTTTCTTCTCTTTTGTAAACAAAGCAAAAACCCTAAAACACCAAAGTACATATCCCAGCTTCCGTCCTGAAGTCAGTACATCTTTGAAGTAGATGACTGGTTTATCTCAGAAGATTTCTCTATTACCCAATGTCTCTCAGTGGCTGTTGTTCCTTTTTCATCAGCATTAAGAAAATTCAATGTCAGTAAAGCTTTATGTAACCTCTCCCTGGGTTTTCTCATTTCTCCTTTCTGTTTATGAAGCATCTCTTCCAAGGTGCAGTGAGATCTCTCTACAACTGCCTGTCCTGTAGGATTGTGTGGTATCCATGTAATATGCTTTCTATTATAATATCCAAAAATCAGCTTCATTTTTTTTTTTGGAAATGTATACTGGAGCATTGTCAGTCTAAATCTGAGTAGGAATTCCTATTGTGTCGATGGCTTCCAAAATGTGAATAAGTACATCATCAGCTTTTTCAGAACTCAGGGCACATTGCATTTCTGTGTAAGTGTTGATGGTATGATGTACATAGTTTATCTTTCCAAATTCTGGAAAGTGAAACATATCCATCTGCCAGATCTCATTTCTCTATGTACCTTTAAGATTATTTCCAGTGGGTAAAGATGGTTAGATATAGAAGGAGCGAGTGGTACAATTCTGTATAATTTCTTTGGCCTGATGCTAAGTGATAGGAAAACTTCTTTAGTTCTTTCCTATTAATGTAGTATCTCTTATGAAATTATGTGACCTCCAGCATGTTTCCTATTAATAACCGCTCAATTTCATCATTACCTTGTGCCAAAGATCCCAGGAGACCTGTGTGTGATCTGATATGTGTCATGCACATGGGATGTATTCTATTTCTGAGGATATCCTGTAGTTTTATGAACAGAGAGGTTAATTCTGTATCATGAGGAATGAAATCAGAAGTTTCAACATATAAAACAACTCCTTCTGCATACTGAGAGTCAGTTATTACATTAAGAGGTTCTGTAAAATCCATCAACACCGTAATAATCGTGTATAGTTCTGACGTCTGAATAGAGTTATAAGGACTTTGAGCCACCTTAATTAAATTTTCCAATTTGTAACCAGCTTTTCCTAATTTGTTCACATCAGTATAAAATGTAGGAGCACCAGAAATGTTTTTTTTTCCAGACTACATGAGGGAAGATCCAATTAGTTTTCTTTATAAATTGAATTCTTTTACTTTGGGGATATTTGTTATTAATGTCTCCAAAAAAATAACTACAGGGGATTTTTTTGCCAAGGTTCACTGTCTTTCTATAATTGATCAATTTCTTCATTAGTCAATGGTACAATAATTTCTGCAGGGTCCTTTGCGATCAATTGATGAAGTTTGAATTTATCTTTAAAAATTGGATCAGATCTTTTTGATATATGTTTTCAGCTTTTTATTTGGCCTATGTGGCTATAAAATTCTGAAAATATATAAGTCTGCATTCCAAGTTTTTCAGCTCCTAATTTTATTTTTTTTTTATTTTTATTTATTTTTTTTTTTGGTTAGAGGAGACAGCTACCCACAGAGGGGTTCAGCTCTTGCCTACTTGTGTGTTCTCTAAAGATGATGTCATGACTATCTAGTTGTACAAAGTCTTGGAGAAAGTCACCATATCTCTCTAGATCTACGATGTAGGGACTTGTTGAAGTGCAAAGAGGGATTCTTCAGTGGAAGATCTGGACAAGTTTTTGGTAGTTAATACCTGATATATAATTTGGATTCATCAATAATTTTAGCATGTTTCAAAAATTATTTGTTCCATAGAAGATGCATGAATAGAGTGAGGGGAAAAAAGCAGAAATAAGTGAGGTGTTTAACAGTGCAACCAGCAGTGTATGTAGGGATAACATCATCTCCAAGAGTACATGTAAAGAAATAAACAACTGAGTCAAAAGGATATTTAAAGGAACTATGTATGGAGTAATCAGGCATGTATACATGACTGCGGATAGAATAATGTAAAATAATTAAATTTCAGTGAGATTTGGGAAGAGCAATGTAATAAATTGGGTTTAGCCAAACAGAACATTAAAATGATAGTTGTAGTGGGATTTTTTGTTTGTTTGTTTCATTGTAAGTAAATAATCATCCTGCCCACTGGTTGAATAAGAAAACACTGACTGGCCAAAGGCAGACAGGAAATATGGGCAGGGTTACCAGACTAAGAAAACTATGGGAACAGGAGGAACAGAGCAGAGATGCCACAGAGTTGCCAGATGAGCCAGAAGGTGCAGAGGACAACTATGCTGCTCTGAGAAAAGGTACCGAACCTTATGGCTGAACAGGATGGGAACCATGGGTTAGTTTAAGGGTAAAGAGTTAGCAAATTATATGCCTGGGCCCCAGGTCAATCAGTGTAAAATTACTGTATGCATCTGTATGTCTCTGCAGGACTGTGGGTCTGTGGGTCTGCACCTTAAGGCTAGGCTGGAAAGTGTGGGCCAGAAACCTAATACAACAAACAATAATTTGAGTAGAGACAAGTTAAATTGCGAGATGAAATCTCATATGTATTATGTAAATGTCTCAATCTTGCAGTGTTATAGTGTTAGAGTACTGTAGGTTACTTCCAAAACATTTGCTTCATCATTTGATTCAAATGATGCTTTCTCCACTGTCTTCTATTGCCAAATCAAGTAATGCAGATTTTAATCATATAAATCACAATATACATGCATATGCATATAGTCTGAAAAATTTACATTTAATTTTTTAGTCTTGCAATAAGGAGGCTTAATAACTGTTGTGGAAAAGTCCACCAAATAATAACATTTTCCCTAGAGATCTTAGAAATAGGCCAATCTAATGAAAAAGGAAAGACACATTGAAATGCTGAACATGTTATTCTTGAAAAGATTGATGTATTAAATATTTATGCAAACACATTAAATTGGCAAGTGTATGAAAACATTATTACATATTCATCACCTTCACATTTCATCTTTTGGAAAGAACAGCTTTTCTATACAAATAAAATGGATAGCTATAAGTTATCCAAAAATTCATTTTTCAAATTGCATAGCATTGGGTAGTTTTCCTTCAGATTATATTAATTCCCATAAATAACCAAATTGATGTTGGATTCAGAAAACTCTAATAATTTATTCAAAATAGCAGCACCAAAGTGCTGTTTCATCATTGGCCTTTCTCTATAAAACCTGAGCTAGGGACTTCTGAAATGAAATATATGTCCTGAGTGAATACTCCCTTTAGGAATTAAATGAGCTTTTTCAGGTCACAGAATTACTTAGCAAAAAAAAAAAAAATATGGTTGTGTAACAAAAGTCAAATATTATGAAAGAATCAATATATTTGCTAACTACCTACTTCTCTTGAAGTAAATCCTCATTGACTCTAAACTTGTATGTTATTTGAAAAGCATTTCCTGAATTAAAATTTAATTCTCATTATAAGTAAGAAACTTGACATAATTCTAAATATGTTCTAAAATTATTGTACGAGTGGCCTTATTATGTTAAAATAGTTTCTACAAAGGTTTCTTACTTTCCTCTTAATTCTTTTCATGGTAAACCCACCCCTCTCAGATTGCTTGATTTCTATCACACTCAATACAGTTGTTCCCAGGCTTGTGTCTCCTTTCCTCGCATATTTTTATGCTTCACCCTATATTCTGTCACCTTATGATAAAGACTTGATTACCTATTTTTTTGGCTTTATATGCATGTGTATGTGGAAGACACACACACACACACACAGAGAGACAGAGACAGTGAGACAGAGAGACAGAGAGAGAGAGAGCCTATGTACATTGTAGGCCCATGAATGACTTCAAGCATCCTTTTCTATTACTTTGCCTTATTTTTTGAAGCAGTGTCTCTCATTGAGCATGGAGCTTATGTTTTTCAGCTATGCTGATTACCACCAAGTCCCAGAAATCATCTTTATTTTACTGTGTCTTGATGGTGGCCTTGATTCTGAGATTTAAACTCTAGCCCTCATGCTTGAATATAAGCACTCCAAAATTCCACTGGCTCTTTATAACCTGCATTTTAATAGTTTGTGCAGTGTTGTCCCTATGATGGATGGAGTAAGAAGTCTTTGGTGTTGACTCATAGTTTAACTCAGCTATTCCAACTTACAGTGTGGTGTGATGAACACAAATCAGGCCATGGGAAAGAGGAGAACAAAGATAAACAGAACAATGGAGCCATTTATAGATAATTTCAATGCAGCTTTATGTTTCCCTCTAAGATTGGCCTCTCCCATGCTCCTACCCAAGCGTTGCTTGCTTGTGATGTGGTTGTGTGGCTGGTTGTGGGGTCACTTTTCCTTCACTGTCAAGACAGTCTCTCAAATATTTCTGCTCCATTCTGAATGCCTCCAGAGTTTATCTATCTTGTTCATGTCTACTCTGTTCATCCCACTGCTGAATTATGCCTCCCTTTTCTGTTCTCCCTTTCTCTTCACTGTTTTCTTCCTTCTGTGTCTCTCCCTGGCCCTGACCACAGATTCATTATACAATCCCAAAGCACTACTCCCTTAAGAATGAACTTCTACAAAGAGTGGGCATAAAAGGTGCATGACAAGTTCAGAGAAGCACAGCACAGAGAGCCCAAAAGCCAAATCTAAGCACTGGATATGTCAGGTCTTGATCATGCCCTCCTTGCTTGGGCTTTACAGTTGATACGAGGTCATTTTCTTCCTAACGACAGCTTCTGAAGCTCTTTCTCTGCATTCAAGAACCCTTTCCTGAGCAGAAAAGCATTTTTTTAGTACTGAGTACTTTGGACAAAGAGTAATTTTTTTCTATTATCATATAATAGATTTTACCAATAACTACTCTAATTGTCATTTTACCAATAGTTACTCTAAGAATAATTTACTACAACTAGGTGGCTCAGTGTACTAAAAATTTGTATTTTACAACTCCTCAGGTCAAATGTATGAACTAAAGATGTCCCTGAACCTTGGCCTCTTTTATAGATTCTAGGACAGATTTCTTTCTTTCCATCTTTCATTCTGGCCCTACTTATTTCTTGATGCCTCTGATCTTCATCACTTCATCTTTTAGAATAAACTACCATGAATTTTTAAAAAAATGCTATTTCATTACATTAGATAATTTATCTATAGATTGTTTAAGCAACATACATTTAAACAATAGAAAACTATATTGGAAAAATAAATGAAATCAAAAATTTCTACAGCAGTCTATTTTGTATACAGTTTTGAATATACACATGTACATATTTTTGGTGCTATGGATTAACTTAGAGACTTTGATATGTTCAATATTTGTTCTAATCATGGGAATATTCCTTTGGCCCTATATAGGTTTTTTTGTTTTTGTTTTTTTTTTTTTAAGGCCTAGACTTTTAAACTTCTAAAAATTTGAATTTTCACAGTGGGGGATTTTCCTGCTATATCTTAATCAATATTATAATGAAAATGAAAATGTGGCATGTTTGTTATCAATTTTATTCTTGGTTTTCTTTAAGGGATTTATTGATTTTTTTCTAATTTTTTGTGTTTTTCTCTATTTTTTAAGGGAATTTTTCATTTCCTCTTCAAAGGTGTCTATCATCTTCATAAAATTATTTTCAAGGTTGTTTTCTATGCTTCTTTTACATTGGAGACTTTAGGTCTTACTGTTGTAGAACCAGTAGGTACTGTTTGTTGGTGCCATTCATGTTGCTGAATGTACTCTTACACTGGTATCTACCATCTACCCATCTCTTCTTCAAATTCTTCAAAATGCAAGTGCTGTCTGTGTCAGGGAGCTGTTCTCCATCTACTAGGAGCTCTTGATGCAATTGGAGCCTTAGGAGTCTGTTTCTCAGGGAACTGCTGAGGTCTGGGGTGGGGGGTGAGGGGATGTGTGGGTTTGGAGAATGAAGTGGAGCTTGTAGCCTACAGGTCTGATGAGGAGTCAACACTGGAGTCTTGCCTGGCCTGAAGCTGAACTTCAATCTATTATCATTTTTAATATTTAGTGGGAAAAAAATGAATGCTTTATAGAGATTCTGCTGCATTTATTACTTATAATGAACATTTGAAACATGTTCCAAATTTCCTTAAATTGTGACAGAAAACTATTAAAGTTGTAGTTGATACAAAATTATTAGTTTAAGCATTATTCCATCAAGTTTTACATATACTTCCAATTACTCATTGTCTTGTTTCTCTGGTAAAGTTTTATACATCTAGATTTCTTTTTAAAAGTTTTCTTACAGATTATTCTTTTTTAATCTTTATTTTTTTATTTTAAAAGATTTTTGTCCCACACCTACCACTGCTTCCTCTCCCGGAATTCCCACCTCCCAGTCCTCCCTCAGTCTCCCCCTTCCTCATCCCCCCCATCCATTTCCCAGGGAGACAAGGAATTCCAAGGTGAGTCAGTTTTGTCTTTCATATCCAGCTGAGGTAGGTCTGAGTTCCTCCCACCAGTATCAAGACTGGGTTAGGTGTTCCTCTGTAGGGAATGGGCTCCAAGATGTCAGTTCATGGACCAGGATTAAGCTTTGGTTCTACTGCAAGAGACTCCACAAACTTCTCACACTGTTCAACTGTCATCTACATTCAGGGTTTTAGTTCTTTCCCATGACAGTCCCTCAGTTGTCATTTCAGAGTTAGTGAGGTACCAATGGCTCGGGTCAGCCATGTCTGTAAGTGTCCTGCTCCTGACCCTGATCCTTTTGCTCATATACATCCTCCTCCCTCTCTTCAGCTGGACAGCGAGCTGGACCTGGTGCTTAGCTATGGATCTCTGCTTCTGCCTCCACCCACTGCTGGATGAAGGTTCTTTAATGACAATTAGGGTAGTCATTCATTTGATTCTAGGGGAAATTCTGTTTAGGCACCCTCTCCACTATTGCTTGTAGTCCTAGCTGGGAACATATTGTGGGTTCTTGGAGGTTAGCACTAGATTTCTCCATAACCCCACATTGGCTCCCTCCATCAAGTATCTGTTTTTGTTTTCCCTGTCTGCTGCTCCTCTCACTCAACCATCTCCTTCTCTCATAATTTCTTCCTATCTCATTGCTCGTTCCCTCATAGCAACCTAATCTACTCAGGAGATCTCTATTTTCTCTTCCCAGTGTATCTTTCTGTTAACTGGCTACTGGTAAGTAGCCTGCTTATCCTTGCTTTATGTCTAAAATCCACTTAGAGAGTACATACCATGTAGATCTAGAGTTCTATGAAGTTAAATTATGTTCTTGCATAAATTTCCCCAAATATGGCTGTCCTGCTTAGCTTCATCCATCAACTTGATGTAGCCTGGAGTCATTTGAGAGGAGAGACTCAAACAAGGAATTACCTATATCAGACTCTCCTGTGGCTATTTCTGTAAGGCCCTGTTTTGATTATTAGTTGATGCAGACGTGCCCAGCTCACTTTGGGCAGCATCATTCCCTAGGCATGTGGATGTGGACTGAATGAACACCTGAACAGGCAGAAGCTTGTCTTCAAGGCAGCTAGAAGAATTCTACAGTTTCTACTGCATGTCTTCAGCTGTGATGAGAGTTCCTGGGTTGGAGACAGTGCTATGGGAAATAGCAAGCAGGTCTGACTTTATTTCCTGTTTGGACTTTCCTCAATGATGAAGAAAGAAGTCTATAATTCTTCAGAAAGACTTAGTTTTTCCTTCTTAAGTGTATAGATGTATATAATGGTATTTTCAACAGAATTTAAGTGAATTGTTTGACACTAAATTTGTTTATAATTGTGTTTTACTATTGACATCAGCCTTTTCAATATAAGGAAATATAATGTTTCCTCAATAATAATTCAGTTGAATTTTTTTCTATATAAAAATTAAAGTTCATGTGAGTTTGTACATATAGTTAGGTTCTCTTAATATAAATTCATTTGTCTGTTTTACGCAGATATTTATGCAGATATATTTTTTTTTCTCTGTTTCTTATAGATGTTGCTTTCATCAAATAAAATTTGTTAAAAGATTTTTTCAGACATTTTATTGAATCCTATCTGTCACTTACTTGTGCTCTAGTGGCTTATTATGTGTTTTGGTTATGCCTTAAAAATTCAGCTTAATATCTGGCAGAACTGGAAGCACTGCTTCATGAATATTTTGATAAATACATTTTCTAATGTCTTTTATTAATTTTCACATTCATAAAACATTTTGTTAAATGTGAGGAAAACCATTAAAGGCTATTTAAGGGGTATTGAACCATCTCTAAAAGGTTCCTGTGCAAAGGTAACCTTTTAAAATAATTAGATAATAATTTTATGTTTTCATTATATATAAGGCTATCCATTATTCTAGGTGTACTTTCTATGAGGACAAGCATTTTAAATAAGAAGTAATGTGTGATTACTTATTGTTTAAATAAAATTTAAAAGAAAGGTGCCTAAGAGTGGTATACTATTTATTTACTGTGTGTTTATTTTGTAGTACTACAGATTGACCACAAAGCCTTGTGCATATGAGGAAACTGCTTTGTCCTTTATTGTAAAATCAATTATACAGATATTTTACAAAAAAACTGTCTTATTTGAAATTATGCCAGATATAAGCTTAGCAACTCTTACCTGTTATTGTATTGTTTTGTAAGATGCATTGTGTGTGTGAGTGTATGCGTGTGTGCATATGTCTGTGTGAGGGGGCATGCATGCACACGTGTGAATACAGGTTCCTGTGGATGTAGAGGAATGCCTCATGGTGACAAAGTTGCATACAGGTATTAGCTGTCTGATGTAGGTGCTGGGATCTGAACTCAGGTCCTTTGGAAGGGAAGTATGCAGTCTTAAAACATGAGGCATCTCTCCAACCCCTGTTGTACTGGTTTTATATTTTGTGTTTAATATTTGTACTAGGCATTCTATAAGATTATATATACTATTTTACAAAGCTCATAGATTCAAAGTAAATATTCTATATTGTAAAAGTTATGATATATAGCTTTATTATAGAGTAATGGATCTATATTTAAATCTGGAAGTTAATTAAATTTAATATTGTATAATCAATACAGTCTAATATCTGAAAATATTCTATGGTAAAATATTTAAATTGTCATAAGAAATGTTTGAGTTGGTCATTTGCCTGTCCAGTTGTTTTTCATGAAACATGATTGAGTCTCACAAGATGAATGGTAAAATTATACTCATAAAAATATTTTATAAGATAAATATATTGATAGTAAAAACCAATCACAGAAATTTTGTGAGATGAAATCATAGATCCTTCATCCAGTTACTAAAGGAAGAAGATGCAGAGATCCACAGCCAAGCACCAGGCTGTGCTCTGGGAGTCCAGTGTAACAAAAGGAAGAGCAAGATGTGTGTGGGGGATCAAGTTCATTATGGGGAAATCCACTGATATAACTGAACCAAGGTAGTGGAAGCTCATTAACTTTAGACCAACAGCTGTGCCTCTGCATACAGGAGACAGTTGTGTAGTTTGGTCTGTTGAAAGGGCCCCTGTCAGTGGGATGCAGATTTATCCCTGGTGCATAAACTGGCTTTTTGAAGTCCCTTACCTGTGGTGTGACACCTTGCTCAGCCTTGATCCCAGGGTGAGGGAGTGGGGCTTGGACCTGCCTCAGATGAATGTACCAAGCTTTGTTGACTCCCTCTTCAGAAGGCCTTACCTTTTCAAAGAAAGAAATGGAGAGTAGGTGTGTGTGGGGGGGAACCTGGGGGGTTGGTATGTAAAATGTATTTTTAAAAATCTAAATAAAAAAAGAAATTCTGCAGCATGAAACAACTGTGTGAAATAGTAAGAAGATGAATGATGTAGCTCTTGCTTCATGGTTAATTGTGTAGCCAACATTTGTTTTGTTTTGTTTTTTTTTTTTCTGTGATAAAGGCTAAAAGCTCCACTTTCTAGAATCTGCACAAGATCATGATCCAACCAGTTCAGCATAACTAGACAAAACCTGAAAAATTAGAATCAGCTTGTCTCTAAGAAATTAAGATATAAATGCAAATATAAGAAAAAATCTCATGCTACATTATAATGTTCTTAGCTTTCTTTGTTTTGAAATAATAAACACCTTTTGATTTTGAAGCTTGTACAGTACTTTCATTTGGTTGATGCTGTAACTGTTTTTATAATACTTCTCTTATAATGTAAACTATATGGTTCCTGGGCCATGTGATATGAATGATAAGTATATGTTTACAGGTGAACTAAAAGGTAATATAAATACTAAATGTAAAATTTCTAAATTTATGAAAGTTATATGTAAAATAATGAATTATAATGTTGATTTATTTCAACTTTGGTTTTTGACACATGTATCCTTAGTCTCATACTTACTTTGTTTGCATAGGTGAATTTTTAAAAATAATTATAAAAAGAAGATAGCACATATTAAAAACAGTTTACTGGTAATAAAGGCAGACTGAAATAGCATGAGATGCACATGACTACAAAACACTCATACCATGAAAGATAAGCATTTAAAAGTCAGGGACTCCATTGTGAAGGAGTCTACATTTGGTTAAATGGCTTTCCAGAGGAAGTAAACCAAAAGAAAAGTCTCTGCTTGTTAACTTTAGGAAACTACATTTCTCCATGTTTTATGATTCAAGTATGTTGATTTGAGCAGAATGGTAATACCAATATATTTTGGTGGGTAACCAATAGCAAAAGCAGTAGTCTATAATCTTTGTTGTCTATAGGATACTCTTGAAAACTATCCCCCAAAGTGATAAGCTATTTCTTACACCGAGAATTTTATCTGATAACCTATGTCATCTGAGAGAGGTATTGTCCCCCCTTGTAGGGTAAACTCCATTCAAACTTGTAAAATATATGCATATACATACATTTAATAACTTAATATATTAACAAAATATATTAATGTATCTAATAACTTGATAAATTAATAAATGATTTAATAAATATAATATATTTTAAGAAGCATCTACAGTGGCTGACTTGTTTATGGCATTTACAAAGGTTTTATTGTCCCCAGACTCATTCCTCTATCCTGCCCTCCAATACCACAATGTATTTATCCATTCCTGTTCCATTACTGCCATTTAATGCTTCATATCACCTATGTTCTTTCCCACTTCCCCTCAGAAATATCCCCATTGCCTCTTACTAATTCATCCTGTGAGTACTTCAATTTAAATACTTACATCTAAAGTTTGAAAGCTATTATATACATATGAAAAAAGAGCATGTAGTATTTGTTTCTGTTTCTGGGTTACCTCACTCAGAGTGGTTCTTTCCAGCTCCATCTATTTACCTGTTAATTTCTTGACTTAATTTCTATTTAATTCCGGAAAAAAAAATATTGTTTAAATGTCCTGCATTTTTATTAACAATTTATGATTTAAATAAAGTTTCTGATTATAGTGATTAGAACAACAATGAACATGGGTGAGTAAATACCTCTGTATTAATATAGAGTCCTTTAGGTATACACAGTGGTGGTATAATTGGATCATGAGGTAGATCCATTTCTAACTTTTTGAAGAAATGTCATACTGATTTCCATAGTGGCTGTCTGTGGTAGTTTGAATGATAATCTCCTACCCAATCACACCGAGCATATTTCTTCTGCAGTTGGTGAAGCTATTTGAAAAGGATTAAGAGGTATGGGTATGAGCTTTGACATTTAAAAAGCATGCCAGTTCAGTTAGCATTCTCTCTCCCCCTCCCTCCCTCCCTCCCTCCTTTTCTTCCTCTGCTAGATTTATGCTTGTGGGTCAGATATTACACTCAAGTAGTGGTCTAGTGCTATGTCTGCTTGTCTGTTGCTGTGCTCCCTATATAGTGCTTACAGACAGTTGTCCTCTGGACTGTGAGCCCCTTAAGTGATGTCTTCTGTAGATTGTCTTAGTCACAGTGCTTTGTCCCCATAGCAACAAATAACATAAACATCTCCCAAGTTTCCTTAGTTTGGGGGTTTGTTTGTTGTTTATTTTGTTTATGTCCCACAGTGAATGACTCTCTTCCCCTCTCTCCTCTATGGCAGCATATGAATGACTCTCTTCCCCTCTCTCCTCTATGGCAGCATATGAATGACTCTCTTCCCCTCTCTCCTCTATGACAGCATATGAATGAGTCTCTTCCCCTCTCTCCTTTATGAGCATATGTTGTCAGCTTTTGCTTTAATACTGGCCATTTGGACTAAGGTCAGATGATTTTCATTTGTGTTTCCCTTATGACTCAGGTTGTTGAATATTTTAAGAACTATTTTCTAGCTGTTTGTGTTTCTTCTTTTGAAAGATGTCTTTTATGCCATATCCTGACTTTTAATTGTGTTGTTTAGTTTCTCAGTTTTTACTTTTTTGAGTTCTTTGTGTATTTTAGACATCAATCTTCTTCAGGTGTGTATCTGCTAAAGAAATTTTACCCTTATTGGTTACATTTTGTAGTGATTGGTGAAGAAATGTAATAAATGTAATCTTACCCTGATGTAAACCCTGGGAGTTATAATAATGAGTTTACAACATATGCTCACATGTGACACCAATGTTATGGGAATATTCAATCACTTTCGAGTCAGACTTAAGTCCTTCCTCATGAGATGTAACATGCACCGGGCACCCTTAACTGGACCACATTTTCTACCCTTGCATTAGAACCTAACAGTATTATTCTGCTAAATGAACATAGTAAGAAACTACTTTTACTGTTATTTATGCTCATGTATAGCGCAGCTCTCAACGCTCATTAGAGAAGGGTAATTAACCCAGAGATGCACAACTGGTCAATATGCAAAGAATAAGAGACTGGGGAGTGTCTATCTTTAATTAGGACATGTGTACCATCTCCCCCCCTCCATCCCACCAAGTCCCAGAGATCATTCTGGGAAAGGAAGCAGAGGGTTAAAAGAACTGGAGACAGTAGACATGCAGGAAACAGTACTTCTGGAAATGGAAATAAAATAGCTGTCCTTCAACTGCTGAATGGATAATGAAAAGTGGTAAATATAAATGATGGGACACCTTTCATTTGTAGAGAAAACTGAGAGCACAAATTTTGCAGGTAAATGGATGAAACTAAAAAAAAAAAAAAAACTATATTGAGTAAGATAGCTTAGACCCAGACAGACAAATGTCTCATGTGCTCTTGCACCAGAGGTTTCTAACTCTAAATCTTCAGATGTAGGTGCATATTCTGGAGTAGTTGCAGAACCTGTAAAGTAAAAAGCAAGTTGTTAAGGTATAGAATGGGGTGGGGAAGCATTAGGAATGTAATAATGAGGTAGGAGTGATCTGATGGGGCAAAAGGGAAAGGGGAGACTTTTTAAGGAGGGGGAGGTAGATGAATACAAAATAAGAGATGAAAAAAAACCTAAAGTGTTAGAAAAGTAAAAGAGATTCATACTATTAGTTATCAATCCATAAACTATTGAGTGAAAAACTACAATTCATGTAAGTCTATGTATAAACACACATATAGAGAGAATGAGAGAGAGAGAGAAAGAAGCAGACAGACAGACACATAGAGAGATTTTTAACATCTGGGCTTATAGTACCACTAACAAGAGTTAAAGACCACCTAACAAAAATTCCAATATCAAGTATGATAACCACTTTTGAGTTGTTGGTCAGGATTGCTCAAGAAACTTCCAAAACATGCAGCCTATTGATATTCCCCTGATTTCCAAAGAAATGGAATGGAAGTCCTTATTGCCGAAGACACCACGCATTTTAGACAGCTAGACAGTGGATGCAGAGGCCCCTGTGCTGAAACTGAACTGAATACAATTTCCCTAATGACTAGCTTTCATGGTACCAAAAGGTGCCTTGCAAATTTCCAAAGGACGGAAGCAACTAACAGTCTTATACAGCTTCTATATAGGATGTGGTGAAGTTTGATGAAATATAAGACTCCAAGTGATGACGAAGTACACTGAGTTCACACCAGACTCTAACATTCTGTGAGCCCAGAGACACAATGATGACCTTGTTTCTCAGCATGCTTTGGGAGCATGGCTTTCTACTCTCTTCACAGATATTGCAACTGGTACCAGAACTCTGCAAACAGAGGAATAGAATTTTTAAAATGCTATGCAAACAGCCCCAACTTCAGCTTTTCTGTCCTTATGACTATTATCAAAAGTCCCTCTCCATACTGTAATTCTGAAACTCATCTTTGATAAACTGTAAGGATATGAAATGACACTAGATATCCTTCAACTGGAATTTCTGATATATTTAATTAGATTTTGAAACTGAATTATTGTAGTAGGTTGTATCTTTATCTTGATAGCTCAGAAACACATTCAGTGTCGTGAGTGTCTTTGTGACATAGTTTTTTATAGCTACAAGTCTTTACTTGCTTCCTCCTTTCTTCCTTACAATCTGAGGGTTTTTATTGCTGTGAAGAGATACCATGACCACATCAACTCTTAAAAGGAAAACATTAATTTAGGTGGCTTAAAGTTTCAGAGGTTTACTCTATCATCAATGGCTAGATATACTGGCATGCAGGCAGACATGGTGCTGGAGAAGGAGCTGAGAGTTCCACATCTTGACCATCAGGCAACAGGAAGTGAACTGTGTGCTATACTGAGTATTAAACAAAGAAGACCTCAAAGTCCACCCCACAGTGACACACTTCCTCCAACAAAGCCACACCTCCCTATAGTGCCACTCCCTTCGGGGACCATTTTCTTTTAAAGCACCACATTTGCCTTCTTTCTTTCCCATCTCTTTTTCATCAAGTTTTATCTTTGGAAATACTTTAAAAATTAATTCATTCTTGCAGATTGAGTGGGTTTTTCTCCTCATTATCTTGTCTTTTTAGAGTAAGTACAATTTAAGCTGTTTGACTTAACTGGTGTTTTTGTATAACTAGTTACTGAAATGAAGTCTGAAGAAATACTATCTTAAATCCCAAGTTATTTTCTTGACTGTGAATAAACTACCATTATGTCTGAATTTGATCTGTTAGGAGACAGTACTCACAATATTGAGCTTTTGGCCTAAAGACAAGAACTTAAGGAGGATAGGAACCTGGAGGCAGGAGTTGGTACAGAGGACATGGAGAAGATTACAGGCTTGCTCCTCATGGCTTGCTCAGCCTGCTTTCTTATAGAACTCAGGACCACCAGCCTAGGGATGGCACCATCCACTATGGTCTGGGATCTCTGCCATCAGTCACTAATTAAGAAAATATATTATAGGCTTGCCTACAGCACAAGCTCATGGAGGCATTTTCTCAAAGGAAGCTCCCTTTGCTCTGATGACTCTAGCTTATGCCAAGTTAACATAAAACCATCTAGCTTAGGGACCAAAGTCCACTTTAGCCCCTTCCTGTGCGAGTGGTAATTAATGTGGTAGTTGTTCTTTACAAGAACTAGCAAAGCACATAGGGATTTGTTCTTATTTTCTCACCATGATAAATGAAAACTAGTATCTTGATTTTTCATCTTTTGCTTAAGCCAAGAGATACACATACAAGCAACAGTGTCAGTACCAAGAAATAAAGGAGCCTCAGTAAGCAAGCCAAAAACTAGAGGTTGATCTTGTCTCAGTTTACATGTCTTAACCTTATTTTTATGTTCTTTCTGTGTATGTTTCATGATGCAAACTTTAAAAAAATATACTTTAAAAATTGCTTGGTATGTATGTGTTAGGCCCAAAATGGCCTTCCAAAGTAGCCGTGCTGTAGAAAATATACTAAAGAGAAAGACTCTGATTTAGTAAACAAAACCCCAAGTTTAACTTTCCTTAGGAATCTTGTAAATTGGGTTTCTGTTTACTAGGATTTCCCTTAATCTGCTTTCAAAGGTCAACTACTTTGGGTAAGGACATCTAGCTTCCAGTCAATCCAAACAGCCTATATCAGCTTAAAGCTCCCACCCTGTTGACAGTAATGTAAAAATCTGCCTGCTTTCCAACTCTTTTGCTTCTCTTTGTATTTGACAGTTTGATCCCCAATAAACCTTTCTCCTTTCTTCCTAAATCTGGAGTTCAGTGATTTCATTGGTCTTTTGCTTACATTTTGTGCTCAAACCAAGAGAGAAAACCATTGGGTGTCCTAGGGCCCTGCCCCTCCTTACAGAACCAAATGGCCAATAAGACTCTTCTAAGTATGGGTCATTTGCCTGTGTTGGATTCTGCTGCGCACCATGATAGATTCCAAAACTTACAGTCCATTTCTTCAGCTGCTTCTCTCTTCCACCCACTTACCCATTCACCCATCCCACCTGATCACCCACTTATTTTTCTTTGCTCACATAGGTAAGAGACCTCTCAGAGCTCCCTGCTCTGTCTCTCTCCCCTTCTCTCATTGACTCACTGGAGCCTGCTGTCTCTCTTGCTTGCTGGAAGCTGCTCAACAAAAGTCAAACAGGTGAGTGGCAGCAACCTCCCTACAGTTTCCTGGCTTGCCATCCTGTAGAAAAGGATCCCTGACTACTGTCTTTTCCTTTGGAGATGCCTTTAGATTAAGTTTTTAGATTTAGTTAAATATTCTGTCCCAAGGTACTTATCTTTCATCAAGTCACCCTCCTTTTTTCTCTCTATTCCTATGCTATTGGACCCTCCTTCTGGAGGGATTCCTAGTTAGGATCAAAATAGGAATGGTCCCCATAGGTTCAAGGTTTTGAATGTTTGGTCATTAGTGAGTGGTGCTACTTGAGAGACATCAAAAGGTGTGGCCTTGAGTGGGTGTGGTCTTGTTAGAGAAAGCATGGTTCTTGGGGTAGGCTTTGAGATTTCAGAGGCCTATGCCAAGCCCAAAGGCTTTCTTTTCCTGCTGCCTCTGGATCTGGATGAAGAACTTCATGCTACTTCTCTATGTCTACTACATGCCTTGATAATACTGGACTAAACCTCTAAAACTATAAGCAAGTCCCAGTTAACTGCTTTTCTTCATAAGAGTAGCCACAGTCATGGTGTCTCTTTGCAGCAATAGAACAGTGACTATGAAAGGTCTTATTTCCAAGTCTTTCCTACCTCTTCCTTGTTCTGTTCCTAGATGCTCCTGGATCCCTTTCTCTCTGTTGTCTCTCTTGCTCACTTATTGAACCTGAACAAACCATGAACTCTTACTAACTTATCAACTCTTCTCATGTCCTTTTATAATTTCTTTCCTTCTTTGGACTCATAAATTCCAATAGTCTATGCTGTTTTACTGCAAATGGCTTGGCCTCAGTATAAACTAGATAACCAGCATCAATGGCCAGAAAATGGCATATTCCATTTCCAAAATCACATAAATTTCAACTGCTTCTGCCACTGCACAATCAAATGATCTGAAAATCCTTTATTTCTAAGTGTTCTCTACTTTCAGCTCCTGAAAATTTCTTATCTATCCTCAACCTTCTTTGCTCTCTGCTCCCTCTATTCCCTCCTTCTGATCTCTGGGGTTAGAAATTCAAATGTCTTCTGGGTATGAATAATATTAAAATATCATCACATGCAGTTATACTCTCCAGAAAAAGTAGCTATGGATATGGGGTTTGGCACTGCTCACTCTTGCCCCAGCCCGTGGGGGTCTAACAACCTGGACCTAAAGAGGGGGCAGACAAATGAAGGGGCAGGATACTTGAAGAATGATGGTAAGACAATGTTCTGATCAAGCTCTGAACCTTTATTCCCAGCAGTACATATAGTCTTTTGAGGAGAAAGGGTAAGGAGGTTAAGCAAGTGAGGAATTTACACAGCTGAGGCTATTTTGAGAACAGGATATCTTGTTATCAAGACCTATCTAATCTTAGCTATAGTTTAATTACTGGAAGGTCACTTACTTTCTGGGAGGGGACTCATCTAACAGCAGGGAGGCCACCTGGCTTTGGGAAGGGACTCAGCTAGGGAAAAGGAAGCTTAAGATGCTGGTTCCAAAATGGCATCTCCTTCCTTTTCATTGGTTTTATAGATCTTGCATGATGAGGTATTTTTGTCATTCGACAGTGGGCCTTAACTAGGGAGGGGAGGCATTGCCTTGATCTTTTTAGAAAGGAGTATTTATGATGTCTTTTGAGGGAGGAGAGGCCTTAGGTGCTCTTTTTTGTTGAAAGGCACACAAAGGCACCAACCTCTACGCAATCAGGGATGCCTCACAGGGGTCTTAGAGGCAGAAGACATGGTCTTTGTTTGTAGTGCTTTTGCCATGCACCTTATTCTGGTGCTCAAGTTGCTTATAAGCGATCTCACATAGATCTGAGTGCTATGGGCCCCTCATAGGAGGCTTATCACTTAAAGGTTTGGCAAGACCTTGGTCAGCAAGGTAATGGACTTGTATTGGCTTGGTGGCCAAGGAGTTTGCTTGTTGGCTTATGAAGCGAGTGAGCTTGCCAATAATTAGGGATCCCAGCATTATAAAAAGCAAGATGTTTATTAAAGGTCTTATCAAGGACATTAAGAGAGAAAGCATAGAGGATCTTTACTAATCATCTGCATGTAATAGTCGGGGTACCCCTAGAGCACCCCAAGACACCCCAAGACCATGGCTAATGACCACTGTTAACTTTAAAGAAAAAGAGCTTAATGAATATGAATACTGGTACACATATACGTGTGAGCTCCAGTCACTGTATAAAGGCCTAGAGCCCCAAATATTTTCGGGGTAAAATTCTTATACAGCACTCTGGATAGGGGAGGGGGAATGGGCGGGCTCGGTGAGATAACAGGGCGGGGCCAAAGGTCAGTTTAGGACAGAGTTTAGGAATGCAGGCAGGCAAGCTATTTCCTGTGAAACAATAGGACCACCTGAAGACATTCATTTCCTGGAGCAGGGCACATTGTACAAGCTTCAGAAAGTTCTTGTCTGCTTTGGTTAACAGTTCTCATGGTAGGGCTTTCCTGGGTGACCCTACCCAGGTTGCTAGATCAGGAATGTTGTCCCAGGGCCTTATCTTGGGTGATCCTGCTCACCAGAAGGTCAAGGTGTTCACCAGGTGGGTCTCAGGAATTCAGGAAGTATCTCAGGTGGTTGGCTCAGGCTGTTGGGTGTGTCCCAAGCAGCCATCTGATTTAGTAATACAATGAAGCAGAAACTCTGTCAGTCTTGGCTAGTTTCAGGGACCTCAGGAAGGGGTCAAGGAGGAGAGAGTTACAGGATTTTTCTATTTTCACATGCAGATGCAGAAAAGTTTTGCCAGTGAAGGTTAAAGCCAAGTTCATGGAGTTTATTTACTTGAGTTTTAACTACCCCAGATTTATTGATATGATAACAGTATTTTTCTCTCAAGAATAAACATTTCCTGCCTTTTCTGCAGTTAGTAAGTCTAGGGCTCAGCGGTTTTGTATAGTCACCTGGGCAAGGGAGGTGATCTGTCTCTGCAGGGAAGACAGACACTCTGCTGAGCCCTCCATGGCAAGTTGGAGCGCTGAGACAAGTGGGCTGTAGTCACCAGGGAATGACCCAATGCACCTCCAGCTAGGTCAGCAGCCACCACTGAAGTGACAAGGGAACTGTCGGCTACAAGGGGCAAAAAATCTGCTCTTTTCTGTCTAAGACCAAGAATCCCCCTATCCCATAATTCAGCAGGGTTGTGAAGCATCAGCTGTGGCACTAAGGTTACAGGGAGGCAAAACAGTTTTTTGAGAGGCAGAAGCAGCCACAACATCTAGACCATTCACAGCAGGTTTTATTTGGCCTTCCCTGCATTCATCTGTAAGAGAAAAAGGAAGTTTTTTTTTTTTCAGAGATGGGCATGCTTTTTGGGCTCAAGATTATTGTGCTCAGCACGTATTTGTTTTATTAGGTGTTTTGGCAGCCATCTAGGTGATTGTTTATGGGTATCATAGATAGAGGTTAACCTACGACCACAAATAAGCACTGGGTTGGGTTTTTTTTTTACTGAAGTGTCAAGGGGTCCCTCCACCTGACCATGGAATGCCCCTTTTAAGTTTCAGGATGTCAGAGATGGTCAGCTGTTGATGTTTTTTAATCTAGTGTGAGAAAATTAAGCACAAATAAGGCATGATTAAGAACATTGTGCGGCAATCTCTTAATGGGATAAAGATCTTCCCTTTTAAGCCTTTGAATGGTGGATTTAAGGGTCTGATGGGCCCGCCCGACAATGCCTTGACCCTGTGGGTTATAAGGAACTTTAGTAATATGTGTAATCTTGAACTGGCTGTAAAATTGTTGGAATTTTTTGGTGTATCTTGGGCCATTATTAGTCTTAATTAATTCGGGGCAGTCTATTATTGTAAGACAATTTAGAACATGTACAATGACATTCTTAGAGGCCTGTCTTGCTTGAAGGGAGGCAAAAACAAACTCGCTAAAGGTATCAAAGGTAACATGAATATATCTTAGTTTTTCAAATTTAGAATAATGGGTAACATTTGTTTGTCAAATTATATTAGGAATCAAACCTTTTCTAAATACAGACTTGCTGATCCTTGTCATGTTCCTTTTGTTCAGTTGGATGTCCATGAAGCTCAACCATACTCTTCTTTGAAATACATGGTTATTTTTAATTATTGTCTGTGTTGTTTCCATTTTAGGATTTTTATAAATAATTTTTAATAATTATTTTAATCTGAATGGATTCATTTGAGAATCCTAGTCAATGAGGGGGTAAGGATAGATGATGGAGAGGTGCACAGGGGGGAAACACACCTCTGAGTTCCTATGAACAGGGATAAAAGAGGAAGGGGATGTCTTGACATAAAGGAGTCAGAATGCTTGGTGTGGGGCCAGGATTGGCCACACCCATACTCTGAGGCTGACACAGCAGCTATTCTTTTCTCCTTTAGCAGGAAGGCTCCTACTTAGTTTGAACCTTCCTAGGGCTATGGAGTTGGCTGTTCCACCTCTGTGGTCTTATTCAGACAAGAGCTTTGTGAGAGTAATGTCAAAGACCAGCTAAACACTAATAGAATCTAAGTCTTAGGTATCCAGGAATAGGTCATTTAGTTAAATGTAAAGCCATATCTTTGGGGCTTCCAGGCACAGTGGCTCATCCCAGCACTTCAGAGACAGGTGGATCACTGAGTTCAAAACAAGGCTCATCTACAGAGCAAGTTTCAAGACAGCCAAAACTACATAGAGAAACTCCTGTCTTGGCGGTGGGGAGTAAACAAATAAATGTTGCAGATCTCATGGTTGTTTACCTGGAACACAAGAGCTGCCCTCCCTGCTTCCTTTGAGTTCCCATTGAAGACAACGTCTCAGTCTTCCTCTGTTTGATTCTCTTCTTGGCTCTGCACAGAGCATGGAGGTGTTTTTAGAAGAAGAATTCATGATTCTGTATTGGTTCAATGTTTCGAATCCTCAGTGATTAAGAGACTTTGAACCATCTCTCTGTGGTTCACTTTCACTGTGGATAAGAACAGAGGATCCAGTTGAGATCCAGAAGGGCCCAGAAGCTTGGAGCTAAAGATAGGGTTGCATTGTGGAAGCCCAAAGGACAGAAGTTGAGAACAGCTGTTATCAATAATTTTCAAGAGAACATTTTTTTTTATTATTTTGTACTTTGCTGAACATACATATGGCTGTGGGTTCCAAAAGATGCTGGGACAGTTTTCTAGAATTCTTGCTCTGGTTGCATTATTGGACTATGGAGTGTCTGTGGAGGATGTGTTCCACAGCCGTTATATGTTTTAATTTGCCTAGGTAACCCAAGGGTGGCAAAGCATTAGAGCATATGGCTAATAGCATGTTTGGATTTTTCCCTGGCATGTCTTGAGGCCCAGCATGCATGGGAGAAGCTTTCCACAAAAAGGAAAATATATTTAAGCTTTCCAAATGGGGGATAGTGTGTAACATCAATCTGCCAGAGATGGTTGGGGCAAAGTCCTCGGGGATTGCTTCCTGCATTTTGAAGGGGGGAATTTGAAGAAAGGGCTGGTAGGTTTTGCAAGTCCAGATAATATGTTTTGAGGTCTTTAACTGGTACCTGTGGGAACCTGGGTTTTAGCCCCCTCCAGTTGACATAAGTTAAGAAGTGAAAGTCTGTAGCCTCAGTAACAGTATCATATTGAAGCAATAAAGGTGGTTTTCCTTGGATAGGAATCCAGGTAAAGTCTGATGGTCCCTGAGATGTTGTAAGTAAATAGTTTAAGCCTTTGTTTAAGCAAAGAGCAAGCCTGAAGCATAAGGGGGCGATGTGGGGTTGGAATCCAATTTAATATGGGCCTCAACCAAGTTGGGTAAGAAATTAACAACATAGAGGCTGTCAGAAAATAGATAAATGATTCTAATATGAAATCTAATGGGATAGCAATGGCAAATAACTCTTTAAATTGTGAAGACCCATCTACCTTATGGGAGATTGATTTTATAGGTATTGGCACTTCCCCCCATATGTGGGGCGGGAATATGACTAGGGAGACCCCTGAACACCCCCTGTCAGTACATACCATAAAAAATTGGGGTTGGGCTCAGACTGGAAAATCCTAGGGGGTTTCCACTCCAAGCGGGGAAAGGAGCTCATGCATTTGTAAGGGCCATAATGGCAGGCACTTTTTTGCAAAGATCCTTCAAGGGCTATAGCAATTCTATTATTATTTCATTGAAGCCAGGTGAAATCAGTGATCTTAAATGAAACAATCAGTGAATGAGGCTCTGTGCCAAATGTCTTGACTGCAGTATCTCTGCCTTTAATGATATAATCGGCTATCTTGTTGGTCATAGAATATACTCTGGGAGCCCTTCCCATCGAAAGGTGAACCCAATGGATGGATTCCCCTTACTGTGCCAACAACACCGTACATAAAGTTTTCCCAAGAAAAATATATAGTAAGACAGGCAGGTCAGTGCCAAACCTCCTCAGGGTCATTATATCAATGGTTTGTTGAACTTGACATAAAATCTGTCAATACTGGGAAGACAACAAAACTTGTTGGCTAGTTTTGTTGGGGGGAGTCAAGGCTCCTCAAGAGCTCATACAAAGGGGGGGGGGGCAACAGTTCTGTGGATACAGAGACCCAAGGCCTCAGCCAATTTATCTTTGCTAGTATCTTTTGAAGCTGAGGTAAAGTATAATTCTCTTGGATATGTAATTGGGGTTTGGTGGGGAAACAGAATCAAGACTCAAAACAGAGCCCAGAATTTTAAAAAGGAAGAGAATAGATTGAATCTTTTCGGAAGCCACCCTAAGATTATTTTCTTTTAAGGCATTCAGTTGTGAGTTCATGGAGGCCTGATAAAGTGGAGCTCCCTAAAATAATATCATCCATATAGATATAAAACAAAATATTGGGAATTGTACTAAGAAGGAAAAGATATGTGACATAAAATACTGATAAATGGGAGGGCTGTTATCCATCCCCTGGGGTAGCACAGTCCACTTGAACCTCTGGTCTGGACCCCGAAAATTAACTGAGAGCAAAGAAAATGCAAACTTCTCCATATCATCTAGGTGCAGTGGGATAGAGAAAAAACAATCCGTAATATCAATAATGGTTAAATGATAATGGTTAGGAATGGCTGAGTATCCAGGGGAGCTTCCTCTGGGGGATCCCACATGGAATCATTCTCTCGTTAATTTTTCTTAAGTCATATAAAAACCTCCAGGATCCATTAGCCTTCTTTATAACAAAAACAGAGGAGTTCCAGGGACTGGTGGGTGCCTGAACGTGACCCAGCGCTAATTGTTGTCTAACCAAGGCATCCAGCTGCTGTAGTTTAAAAGAGGGTAAAGGCCACTGCTGGACCCATATGGGTCCCCCAGGTATCCATCAAAATTTTGGCACCAGAGAGTAAGCAGTGGATTTTAGGATTGGGGTGAACCGGGGAGAAATCTTGTCTAAGTTTTTCAAAAATGTGGATCATTTCTGTAATTGGGGTGAGCGGTTTGTCCTTGTTAAATTGTTGTTCACTGTCAAGTAAATCCTGATAGAAGGCCCTATTATCAGTACGCCTTGGCATCTCTGAGAATATCCTGGCCAAGGAGGTTGTTAGTTATCCGAGGGACCACTAGGGGATGTACTGCCCTGTGATTTCCATCGGGGTCAGTGCAGGGCAACCATGTGGCCATTTCCCGTGATGGGGAATGTCCACCCACACTGAGCACTGGTGGCCCGGGAATCAGCTACCAAGAAGCCGCCCCCTCTTTTCTAACGACAGTAGTCAGCCTCAATGTCTGTAAGAAACCTAAAGGTCTTATCTCCAATCGCAAGGGACATCTTTGTCCTCAATCCAGACACTAAAGGTATGGCCAGTTTATGATCGTATCCATGTTGTCCCATACTAGCATTCTGACGAACTTTTCACATAGCCCATCAGGGGGAAATTTTCTCTGCAGGCTCTTTTTAACCCGTTCTATAAAGGTGGTTAAATCGTCATTGGCCTTCTGGGTAATTCCTGAGATTGGGGCTTCCAGTGGGACCCTCCTACATCTCGACTATTCTACACAGCTAAACCCAGTATCGGCACTTGATCCTGGTAAGGATCGGGGATGGCTGCCTGTTGGATGCCTGATCATAGGTGCCTGCAAGCATCCCAAACGGAATCGGAATCGGAGGGTTGGCAGCCTGGTTGCACTCGGCCTGAACCCAGCACCCCTTTTGGAAGAAGGCACTCCATTTCAGGTACAAGGGGCCTGAAAGTATAGCCTTGGTGATGCTGGGTGGATGGGCCAGGTCCTGGAGAATGGTCTCGGCCGAGGTGAATTTGGCCCGTCCTTATAGACATCCTTTTTTAATTCCTTAAGGTCCTGGGCCTCCCAGGGGTACCAGCCATTTGGCCAGTTGCCACCAAGATTAACACGAACAGGGAAGAGACTAGTGGCCTCCCCTCTGGGATGTGCCGCTCTCTTGATAGGACGGGGCCTTGATGGGGCATAGAAAGGATTAGTAAGGGGGGGGGCAGGTGGTGAGTGGCCCTTCAAGGGCCTTGGGGCATTGTCAAAAGAATCAAGGAATGAATGGAGAAAGTGAACTAGACGAGCCAGACTGAGTCGTGGGCTTCAGGAAGGCTGTGCCTGTGCATCTTTCATGCATGCCTCCTTCCTCCCTCCCCACTTCCCCAGTAACCTCTGGCTTTTACTCCTTAGGGGAAAGGAGGTGAAAAGCAGCTCTTTCAAGGCAGTGACAGTTGGGATGGCTCCCAGAGGAGAGATTTCTTTTTTCAATGCGTGCCCTATGGATTAGGGTCTCTACCCTACCCCAGATGTCCCAATCAAACAGGCTCTTATTACATGTAATGAAGATTGTACAAGTGTTGTGATGCTATAACACTATTCTGACAATGAAAACAACTACAAGCTAAGGAGAGCATGTTGTATGAACAGCATGGAGGTGCTGGAGCGAGATGTTCATGCACAATTCAAAACTTAGAAATGATTTCTAGATTTTTCAATAATTATTTGTTGAATTCCTTGGAAATTAGTTCTTTAAATACTCAAGATACAGATCTTTATTGTATTTCTATCCTTTTAATGACTTATTTTATTTTGTATGTGTGTTTTGTTTGCATGGTTGTATACCACATGCATGCAGAACCTGCAGAGGACAAAGGAAGAGGGCACTGGATATGCTGGAGCTAGACTCACAATTGTAAGCCATCATGTGGTTGTTGGAAAGTAAACCTGGAAGAATAGTTAGGCTCTTGATTGCTGAAGCACTTCTCCAGCTCTTGTATGTTATTTGTATGTTTTCTCAGAATTTTTTTAAAATTAATAATGTGTGGATTTCAGAAATACGTTGATACATTAAAAATATAGTTACTGATATTCGAATGGTGGGAGTTTTATATAAAAGCCTGGATTGTTGCTAGGAAGAGCTAGCAACAATACCCAACTTGTTTCAGTCAATTTTCTATTATTGGACAAAATATCAGCATGAAATAGATTTTAAGAAAGAAAGGCTTATTTTCACTCATGGTTTCAGAAGCTCCAATTCATGGTGAGTTGGCTCTGTTGCTTTAAAGCTATGTGGTCCTGACAGGAATGTGTGTCAGATGAAACATATTACACAGAGACAGAGATTCAGGAAGTAGCTGAGATCTCAATATTTCAAGGACATGTACACAAAAAAAATCCAGTTTATTCTCACTAGCCCATCTCCTAAAGGTTTACCACTCCCTGATAGCCCCAAAGACTGAGGCGCACACCTCTGGAGGTCATTCAGGATCTAAGCAAGAACACTGCTTGAGATCCATTTCCTAAGACCGAATAGCTGCAGCTCATAAGAGGTGGCCAGCATAATCCTGCTGTCCCAGTGCCAGTCTATTTTCTGGATCATAGTACAGTCTCATGCCTCATATAAGAACATGCTTCAAAGCTTTTTGTGTCCTCACATGTCAAAGTTCTATTAGCCAGTTCTGTGGTATTGTTGGTTCATTAGTGACAAGAAAAAAGAAATTCATACCATTCCTTGGACCACGTTTAGAATTCATAATCTCTAGTAATCAATCATCTAATAAAGATATGGTATTACAGGGCAACTTTCTTTTATCTTTTCCTTCCTTCCTTCCTTCCTTCCTTCCTTCCTTCCTTTCCTCCCTCCCTCCTTCCTTCCTTCCTTATTTCCTTTCTTTCTTTTTTGAGGCAATGTCTTTCTACATAGTCCTGGTGGTCCTGGAACTCACTATATAGAACACACTAATCTGTAACTCACAGAGCTGTCTGCATCTGTTTCCTTGGTGCTGGGATTAAGAATTCATGCCACTACACTGGGTACTCAAATATTTTTGTAAGAGGCTAAATATAAAGCATAGGTTGAAAATGAGGTTGGGAGCTTAAATAAAAGAGAGAAGGTAAGTTAAATATAGAGCTCTTTTAAACGAAAGGAGTAAGTTCTTTTTATAAGAGGAAAAGCACTCACAATAATATCATTTGTTAAGATACACAATATGAATGAGTTTCTTTATGAAACTGTCAAGGAAAGAGAGATTTATGTTAATGATAGAGCTAGTGGAATTTGACAGATGTTCCTCAGGATTCATATGTTAATACTTAAATTCAGATTTATTATGTTTTTGTATATACATGTGAACATATATAATCATACTGAATAATTTAACCACCTTAACATCAACTGAGTTCATCATTGCAAAGGTGTTCCTAATTTTAGATATTAAGACCACAGAAGTGTACAAATTTGATATTTCTAATGTTATTAATGTTGTGATTAATAATCAATATATAAACAAGTCAGAAATATTAAAATACGTACTAATTTGAGGTTCTTAAATGGTCCTTATATATGTTGAGCAATATAACATGATGTTAATGAAAGAATAGATTAATCAAGAAAATAAACTATGAATCCCAGAAATAACTCACATAATTTTTGTCAACTGATTTTGATAAAGAAGCAAGGCAGTTTACTGGAGGAAGGACAGTTATTTTATTAAAATATGCTCTGTAATTGTATATTAACATCTCCTAAATTGTATGTAGACACAGATTGCACTCTTTCCATAAACTTAAGCTCAAAATGACTCAAAAGATTAATTCAAAAGGCAAAGTTACCATTGTATGAAGTTTCTGGCCCATCTGGACTTGCCCTAAGATCCCCAAATAGCACGCCCAAATAATCACAAAAAGTCTTATATTAATTTTATGCTGATCAGCCTATAGCTCTGGCAGATTGCTAGCTAAATCTTGCTCTTATACTAACCCATGATTCTTATCCTGTTCAGCCATATGGCTCGGTACCTTTTCTCAGAGCAACATAGTTGTCCTCTGCATCTTCTGTCTTCTCTGGCATCTCTGCTTTGTTCTTCATGTTCCCAGAGTTTTCTTAGTCTGGTAGCCCCACCCACACTTCCTGTCTGCTTTTGGTCTATCAGTAATTTTATTAAACCAATAGGCAGGACAATTATTTATAATGTAACAACATAATCCCACTACATTTCCGCCCCCCCCCCCCCTTTTCTTTTTAAAACAAGAACCCAAATGTAATTTCCTTTGTATAGTCTTTTTTTTTTTTTTTTTTTTTTTTTTTAAACCACTATCTATAGCAACTTGTAACCAACACTGCAAACAAACACAAACATCCATTATCCATTTTTGGGGAATGTGGGCATAGTTCTCTAGGCTATTTACTGCTGAATGGGGGTGTTGGCAATCCCACGGATTCAAAGGAAAATTTAGGATAATTGACAAGTCTTTAGTGGAGTAGTTTATAAGGCTGGGTCATCTCAGCAAGGCTCCTTGAAGTAGTTTTGGATACAGAGCTCAGAGGAAACTGCAACAGAGGTGCTCTGAAATGCTGAATCACCTGGGCCATCCTTTTCCATTGGACACTTTTTAGGGGGCCTTCTTCGTTCAAACTTTATTTTCTTTAACCAGGAATAAATCCACAGCCTCTCTTTTTCTATGGAAATAAAATGAAAACCTCTTCTCCAAAGTAACATATCTTTTGATTTCAATTTTAAAGTCAACTCATTTGCAAAATATACAGGTTGGATTAATCCAGTAGTATTTATAATCAGATATCTTTTACCAGCTTTTACTAGACCATTTTCAATCAAAACTTAAAGACAAGACAATAACATACAGTATCCAGTCACACTCTGTAATTTTCATCTTTATGTGGTTTATTTTTTTTTACTCTATTTCTTTTGTAAGTACTTTCTCTATCCCTTTCTCTTTTTCTTTTCTCTCTCAAACCTATGCATATATATTTTTTAACACACTCTAAATCATTTAGAGGTTGTTTTTTTAAATCTGTCTTTATTGTATATCACTTATTTCTTCTCTCATTCTGTTTCTGACCACACCTTTATTTGGTTAGGGTGTCTGACTCCACCCAGCTCCCTCTATTGCTTTCTGTTTCTGTTCACACCTTTAATCTCTCAAGGTATGGCTAAGGATTATAGGCTTGGCTAGGGTGACTGACTCCACCCAGCTTCCTTTCCTTCTTTCTGTTTCTGGCCACATCTTTAATCTGCCAAGGTATGGCTAAGGATTAAGGATTTCACTAGGGTCGCTGACTGGCCCCACACAGCTCCTATTCTAGCTTCATAGAGTTTAGCTTTTTAGTAGAGGTACTGGTAAGACTCTTAATTACCATTCTGGGGAGTTTTAGGGTCCATATAATCATCAAGTAAGGCACTGCCATCTGCTGATTAACTCAATTTACGTATTTGGCAGCAGAGCCTCTTAAAAGACTCACAAGTGTTTTGCTTCTAAGGCTGAATAAGGAAGGCTTTCTTTTAAAAAGCCACACCTCTGCTTGCCTCCAGCAAACAGAGCTGACCAAAGAAAAATGCTGCTGCTACTAAGAAGCAGTCTTTGATTCTGTTTCATTTTTGTCTATATAAACAGAAATCTTAAATACATCATTTACAGCTTGTTGCTAATGTCTAGGCTCCTGTGATACTTCAGAGACTGGTCATGTTAGCTATACTACAAAAGCCCACACACCTCACAAGGGCATTTCTGTATCATGGTTCATGTGAGAGACACAACTCAGATGCTGTTTTTGGCTTTGATTCTGTGCCCTAGGACCCTTTTTAATTTTTTTCCAGATTTATGTATGTGTATATGCCCTATGTTGGGCATCATTTGTTGTATGATGTTTCTGGCCCAGCCTTTCCAGCCTAGCCCTGAGGTTCTGACCCACTGACCCACAGACCCTCAGATCCGGAGATCCACAGCCCCACAGAAACACACAGACACTTGTATTAATTTTATGCTGATCAACCTATGACTCTGGCATATTGTTAGCTAGCTCTTGCTCTTAAACTAACTCACGATTGTTATCCTGTTCAACCAGGAGGTTCATTACCTTTTCTCAGAGCAACATAGTTGTCCTCTGCATCTTTTGACTTCTCTGGCATCTCTGTGGCATCTCTGCTCTGTTCTTCCTGTTCCTAGAGTTTTCTCAGTCTGGTAGCCTTGACCACACTTCCTGTCTGCCTCCAGCTAATCAGCAATTTTATGAAACCAGTGGGTGGGACAATTATTTACAATGTAACGACATAATCCCACTACAAGCTACAGAAGAAAATATAGGTGATTTGGTGTTTATGGACAACTTAGTAGATGTAACATTGAAAGTGTAATCCATAAAATTAATAAATTATGGACCTTATTAAAGTTAAAAACAGCTGCTCTGTAAGATATGCAGCTAAGATATGAAAATGTAAGCTTTTGGAAAGCAACACAATTCAACAGCATTTGATAAAGAATCAGTTTGTATGATAAACAAATGATTTTTAAAGAAAGCCCAACAGTAAAGGAACAAATGGTATCTTAGTGAGGGTTTCTAATGCTGTAAAAAGACACCATGATGATAGCAACTCTTATAAAGAAAAAAATAATTTAATTGGGGTGGCTTAAATTTTCAGAGGTTTAGTCCATTATCATCACGGTGTGACATGGTGGCACACAGGTAGACATGGTACTAGAGAAGGAGCTAAGGGTTCTACATATTTCCTCACAGGCAACAGACAGTAGTCTGACACACTGGACTTGGCTTTAGCATACATGAGACCTTAAAGCCCACTTCCCACAGTGAGACATACCCACTCCACCAAAGCCACACCTCTTAATATTGTCACTCCTCATGAGTTTATGGGAGCCAATTATATTCAAACTATCACAAATTGCTTAATTTAAAAATTGACCAATAGTATTAACAAAAACAAAAAACCAAAACAACAACAATGAAAAACTTCTTCAGCAAAAAAGAATCATGGCAAATCATATATGAAAAGATGTTTGACAGCCTAAGTCACTGAAAAACTGGGATTTGAAATAATGATATGCAACAAAAAGTCATTTAGATGGTTAAACATCAAAATTTTGACAAGAAATGCTGGTGTATAATAGAGTTAAAAAGAAACATTTCACCTATTTCTGGTGAACATAAAGTCAAGAGTGCCCCTGAAACATCACCTAACAGATTTTAAATTAAGCAATTTGTGATCATACAAAACTAAATGTCAGGCCTAGTGATTGATTTTCTTAGGTTTTAGCCACAAGATTTAGAAACTTTCATCAAAACATGAATGCTTATAGCAGCTTTAATCCCAAGTGTCAAAATTAGGATACACCAAGGTATCCTTCAACAGTTTAAGAAACAGAGTAAAATGAGCTTCCACATGATACGAGCTTATTTCCTAGAAGTAGCCATGGCAAAGTGTCACAACCCGGGTAGCTCACTGGTAGAAGTTCATTTTCACATCATTCCCGAAAGCGCGGGTCTTCAATGGAGGTCTTGGTAGTTTAAACTCTTTCTAAGAGCTACAAGGGAGAATCCATTTATGTCTCTTCCCTAGAGTCTGGTGATTTGCTGGTAATCTTGGGCATTCACGGGAACATTACATAATATCTGCAGTCTCCGAATGGATTTCCATGTGCTTATGTCTCTGCATCCATCTGTTCCCTTCTTAGAATGTAATCAGATTAGGGTTCACCCTAATGATCATCTTAATTGGTTACCCTGCAAAGACCACATTTCCAAATGAAATTTCCAAGGTGATTCAAACTTTATCATGTTTTTCGTGGAAGAAACAATATATACCACAACATGGTGGAACATTATTCACCAATAAAATTTAAATGAGATATTAAATCACTAAAAGATTCATATACTATGACAATATTACATTCTTTATAAGTTCATACTAAAGAGTTAAAGGATGAACCGTTGTAAGGGACCCAGGGAGCAATGACGAGGATGTGTAGATAAGCAGAGAGAATTATTAGAGCATTAAAATTATTATATATGATATGGCAGTGGATGAGATATGCCCAGACCTGTAGGTTGGGTAACACACAGAGTGAACCCTAGTGTAATCCATAGATCTAGGTAATATTATCCAATATTGGCTTAACAGTTGTGGCAAATTTACTAAATGGATGCAAAACATAGTTTGTGAAGGATTTAGGAGAGTGTACACTAAAATTTCTGTTCAATTTTCATACATATGTAAATTTTGTGTGAAAAAGAATGGCCATGACTTTGCTTAAAAATATTTTTTGAAATCCTCCAGATAAAGATAAAGATAGCTTCTTTAGCCTGATTGGCCAGAAAGAAGCCCTCTGGATCAATTGCTTTTAAATCCGGCCTGAAAGAGGAGGCTCTTCCTGTACAGTGCAGGTAGGAGAGTTTTTAGTGGCGTGGACAGCTGGAACAGTGAGAGATCAGTAGAAAGATGCTGTCTATACTGAGTGAACACCAAGAGGAGCAAAGCAAAAGGGGCGGGGATGGAATGGGAAGGTTGTGGAGAGGGAAGCATAGTGGCTAGATCAAGTAGGCTTCTTACTTTTTTCTAAATCAGTGCTGTGTAGTTTGACCTAGTTTTAAAGGCAGCAGGAAGCTCAAGATGGTCTACGATATGGTCAGAGTTTGAAAAATATCACCGACTTTGAGATGTCAGAGAACAAATATGGATGCACAACCAGAGTTAGGGACACTGGGAAATGAGGAAGTGTCATACTTGCTCAAGAAAAGTAATAATGGTTCAGACTTAGGTGGCGTCAGAGGACAGAAAGGTATGAAGTGTGTATGAGATACTGTTGTTGCAAACACTGGGAAAGAGGATTGCTGCTACGGTAGTCATCTAAGGGTATGGGGTTATCAAACTGCTTGCCCTTTGTAGTCCATTTCTGATGTTTATATTCTTTTTCATGGAATGAAAAATTTCAGATCAACATTGCTTAATAAATGAACCATATGAATTTGTGCATAATATTTGCTTTTCATAGTGCTTGTTGTAATGGGGTTTAATTCATGACTAAAATGGACTTTATGTAGGCATATTTAAGATTCTTTACTTTTATCTTTTTCTTCCCACAAATGCTAATTATTAGACTATCTTATTTTGTAAAGAGACATTTAACACAACTGAGAAACTTTCTGTTTGTAACAAATGAATATATACATTTTTGTACTTACATTTAGTAGATCATGTCTTAAATACAAGCTGGCACTGGAATAAGCTATTTAATATGCTATCAATCACAAGCTGGCAAGAAAAGGAAGGTTTATTATTATTATTGCATGTTTTGTCTCAATATTTTAAGACATGTAACAAAATACTTCATAGCAAAGAAAAAGCTATTACTTAAAATTACGTGACAAAGTGGTACCATTCATTTACAAAGAAGATAAACTTAAAATCTAACAGGTTTTGAGAAATTTAGCTAAATAATTTTAATCTTTGAAAAGCAAATGAAATGTGCAAAGGGAATGCTTGAGAAGTAACAAGTTTTTAAATAAAACATAATATGATATGATGAAATACTTGATTTTATACTTTATAGCTCACTAGAACTTTTAGAAAATACGTTTTATTTTAAATAATTACAGATTATTAGGAAGTATATTTGTTTAATAAATGGGATACTGCATCCTTGGAATATAGTCATTGAAAGTGATGGTGTTTATCTGCATAATTCATTCTAGGATGCTTGCACTTTGCTCTTCAAAGCTGTTTACTCTGCCTATTTATCAAGAGCAAAAAATAGCTGCAAACTTAGCCATATTTCCTTTTTAAAACCCTCAGCTGGGAGTAAAGCTTCTTTACCTGTTTCTGTAGTTTTAGCATTTGCAAACATATTGTTGTATGAAAAGTGTGGGTTTCAAAAACATTTCACACTTTTATAAGTTGAATAAGTATCATGGAGTTAAAACTCTTGATATTATGATAAATATGCCAGAAAGGAAAAGTGGAAGAATTTGTCGAGTTCATTTTGATGTTAAAAGTCTTTTTTTTTTAAACCAAGGTAGTTAAAAGCTACTTAAATCCTTCCTAGAAAGTTTACATTGGACCCCCTAAGTTTCAGCCATTCTTTTAAAGGGTTAAAAGGAGATAGAATTCTTTCATATTAAAAATCTCTCAGTACATACCCAAAAGCTTTCAAAATACCCAAATAAAATTTGTCTAAAGGTTTTAAGATGACACATACATCTAAGTGTTCTGTAATAAAATATTCATAGTAGTAAGTAAGTCATGTAATAATATAAACAAAAGTTAGTCTTTAATTAGGAAGCTACAAAACTTAGAACTCTTCTTCCCTAATTTATGAGCAGCCTTAATTGGACAACTTCAGATATCATTTTATTTTTTTAAAGTTTCTGTCATGTGAGAGAGGTCCTAAATGTGAGCCGAGCGTGACTGGTCCCTGCAAGAGAGGAGCAACACCTCTAAGAAGAATCCTAGATAGAACCTGGAGCTAAGCAGCAGCAGTGTCTCAGGGAATCCAGAGGAGAGTGAGCAAGGACTGGGAGAGACAGACTCCTGCCCTGATCTCTGAGTAGGTGCAGTGGGATTTCGCAGCTCCGTTGAGCTGGCTTGGAGTACAGGAGGGGCACTTTTTTTTCAGCATGCCCCCCCCCCAGCCCCCCGCCCCAAATGTCTTGTTTTCAGTCTAGTTTGCTTCCTGGTGGCTTAATTTACTCTTAACCTAAAGACCTTCGAGAGGGTGGTTGTTAGACTTTGATAAAACAAAGATCTCTGCTGACCAAAACATCTGTATCTTAACAGGCAGAGAACGATTTTTAGTAGGTGAACCTTTTTGTTAGACGTGTGCATATGTATATATGCACAAAAACCTCAGCGTTGGTTTCTTTGCTTTCCATAAGTTTGCCACCTAAAAGTTCTCCGCCAAGCTCTGGTTACCATAGCGCATCTGACAGACTCTGGGCTGAACCTCTCACCCCTATGGGCGGCTGGGAAGCTGTTGCTTCGGCCTTTGAGGCCTCGATACAAGGAGCCCTAGAGGCGAGCAGGCAGCCAAGAACTAAAGAAAATGCTCTCTTGCTACTCCCTTCATGGTCATTCCCATCATTCCAGGTGCCAGCCCCCTAAGCCCCTTTGAAAGTTGGTTCAGAACCAAGAGGTTGGTGCTGCAGGTTCCAGAAGGCGGAGCAGTGAGTCCGGTGTGGCAGCTGTCAGCTCTCGCCTCCCAGTGTACTCAGATCCTACAGAGCCCACAGCTCCTGGCTGGGCTCATCACATCTCCAACTCTAGTGCTCGCCCTCTCCGGACACTGCAGAGGGAGAAGCTCCTGGGTGCTCGGAGGAACCGAGTACATGCTGTATCCGCTGCATCCTGCGTTCCTCAGCCTGCAGCTCACCCTGGGGACTCCGCGGCTGGAGGATGCCAACTTGCACCTGAGAGTCTCCACCCCACTTTGCCAGCATCCAGAGTGACAGCAGGGGCGGGGGAAAGGGGCGGGGGACTCCGATTCTCTGTTGGACCCAGGAAGTTGTCCTTTAAAAAGCACATCTTCAGAGCAGCATGTGGACTGGTTCGCCAGGCCCCCTAAGTGTTCTGGGCTGCCACCGCCGCTTCAGTCCAAGCAGCCGCTGTGGGCAGCGAGAACCACGCGCAGGTCGAGGAGCGGGGGCACCCAGGCTCTGCATCCCCCGATTGCTGCTGGCCTCTTCTTCTCGGGAGGTGGCAGTCACTGTTGGTGCTGAGAAGCCTGCTTGCATTTCCCTGCTCTTTGCCGCCCAGTGAGGAGTTGAGACTGCACCTTCAGCCCGGACACCCATGGCTTGTTACCTGGTCATCAGTTCGAGACATCTCAGCAACGGACACTACAGGGGCATTAAGGGAGTCTTCAGAGGTCCCCTCTGCAAGAATGGATCTCCGTCTCCGGTAATGTGCATACAGGCGCTCACACCCATCCACACATGTTCAAAACCAAATGAAAACAAAAAGGAGATGCTGTCCTGCCTTACAGGGCAGGTTAAAATAGGGCATAAGTACTAGCCTTAGTTATGTTAGTAGACACACTTTGTGAAAACTATCCACATGTTCTTGTCATCTCAGCCATTTCAATCTGCGGTGTTTAGTATGCAAATATTTACTGAACACAGTTAACTGCAGGGGTGAAGGAAGAGTCTCCGCAGAGTCTACTTAGGAATCGGCTGATTTGAGGACAGCAGAAAGTATGAATAATGACACTTCATACTATGCTTTTGTGAAGTCATACTTTCAGATTAGTTTAATAGTTTTACAGCTGCTTGATTAAAAAAAAAAAAAAACAACAACTTCTCAAGGGGTTTGTTTTAGCAAACTGAAAAGGTGTTGTCCAAGGCTCCATTAGATTCTTTAGAAGGAAGTGGATAAGTACCTTTGTGGAAACCCGAATGGGATTGTTTGTTGTATCTCATAAAAATATATTGACCTGCAATTTGAATGCTTTTATTTAACTTAGCAAACAGTTTAAATACTGTTTAAATCAAAGGCCGGACTATGTTTATCAATTAATTCACAGTACTATAAGCTAACTAATGTTTTAAGGGCCCGACTGTACTTAAAGAGATGTGTATACATATGTGTGTTTGAGTATGTATACATAGCTAGTCAGCTTTAGACCACAATAAATGATCAAGTATCCAAACTTAATGAACAACTTTTCTATTCTGATATTAAAAGAGTATTTTTAGTTTGCATGACATAAAGAGGAAGGACTTAATTTGCCTGAGTATTTTGTACCTCATACTTTCCATTATGGTTCAATACTTCATTAGCATGGATTATTTACAACTGCTGTGTATCACAAATATCTTTGGTTAACAGCATCTGTGATTTGCATAAGAAATCTGGAATCTGGAGATGCATCACTTAAGATTCCCAATGACGAACTCTTCCTTTGTATTTTCATGAACTTTAAAATGTGTGTTGTAACAGTCCCAACCAAATGTAGGGAGCCAGAAATGTTGCATGGAAAACACTGTTTGCATTAACAGTTACAATTAAACTCACAGGGCTAGAAAAGGGACTTGGCAGTTCCAGCTGACTGAAAAATACAGCCCACAGATAGCCTGAGCAGCAAATCTGAATCTTGCCTACTTTAAAGATTCTAAGGATTGGAGTTTCTGCAGCTCAGCAAAGCCTTACAGTGTCCAGCAACCCAGCTTGTCAGAAGCATTTTCCTCAGGGTAAACAATTCCTCCTTCTCTTCCTTAAGCAGAAGTTGTGTTGTCTTTTAAACCTATAAATGCTCCAGTTTGCTTACAGGCAAAATAGTGTGTTGATAATATCTGTGGTGTTTCCAAAACCTTCCTGAGTTGGATTATTTTGTGGCAGTTTATACATCTCAATACTTGGAATCAAAGGAGACATATCTCATCATTACTCAGTTTAATTCTATTCAAGGAGATTAGAATATGACATCAAACTACAATCTCTAGTGTATAAGAGGAATTTTCTGTCATTTGGTCAAGGATATCCTTGTGTCCCCAGAGCTTCGATGACCTCATAGAAACTGTTCAAATGTGGATGGCAGGCTTACATCCACATGGTTGCGCTGGTTATCCAGGGTGCAACTGCACACCTGTGGTATACTAATTTTATGGTTAACTTGTCTAATTCCATTACATGTGCTAATTTGCTTACTTTGTTTTCAGTCACTTTAGTTCACTGATAATGCTCACTGAAATGATGTAGGAGCTATTTAGAAATTTGTAAAGTAGCTTTAATATGCACTCCACAGTATGCATTCTTTATTCTTCTTCACTTTTTACCATGGAATTTGTGTCTTTTTCAAGGTTTGACCAATCTCTCACATGAGCTGGGCAGTGTGAGAAATTGATTCTTATCCCCTTTTCTGTCACTGCCTATTGTTGAGATGGCCTTCAGTTGGTTTAAACTCTCTTTCCACAGCAGAGTATCTTTCTCTCAAAGACAAAATAAGTCACTACTTTCTAGACCCTACACTTGTCTCTATGACTGTGTACTTGCCTTCTTGATCAACAGGTTGTAAAACATCAAATGAAAAATAATGTAGATATGTATATATATACATATATATAATATATTCATATTCAACAGTAGCTCTCACGTTACATTCAGATTCCCATTAGTTTACTCATATACTCTCAAAGTAAATAATAAATTCATCAATCATATACTCATTAGATACAATCGTTTATAGTTTTTGAAATAGGCATTTATTATGATAATGCATTTTCAAGTTTTGTATCTAGAATATTAAAAAATTGGCTATTACCTCTTATTTTAACTTCCAAAGGTTCCATTTCTCTAGAACTCTAGACTGGGATGTTAGCTGATAACTTTCTCTAGATTCTCCACTACTTAGTTTATCCTTCTTCTTTAATCCTACCTCTCTATTTATTTCACACATTAGTTGTTAGTAGAGCTATTAAATACTGGGCATACCTTAACATTCAATAAAGCACAATTATAGAATAAGAGTATTTTGTATTCTGTTGTAGAAAAGAGAAAGGAGATGATTACTTTTTAGCTTAATATGCTTTATTTTTAATTTTCTCAAAACTATGCCTTTATAATATAGATTTGGCATTTCACTGTCTAATATATAATATGCTTAAGTCTCCACATATTTAAAAATAATCATACAAATTCCTTATGTTTAAGTCATGTCTATTTAGTGACAACATGAGCTATTAACCTCAAAGTACAAAAGATAATTAGGTATAAAGACAAACAAACACACACACACACACACACACACAGAACACACACACACACATAATTCCAAGAAATTTCATGTAGAAAATATTAAGTCATTATATGTATTTCTCATAATAAATACAAAGTGGAGTGATTGATTGAAGCAGTAAAGTATTTTATCATGTAACAATACTCACACATTAATTAGTTGAAAGTCTTAGAGTGAAATTCTACTTTTATCTTCAAAGTTAACACATAGAAATATCTTAGGATTACTACTTTGTTTTGCATGAAAAACAGGAATTGTGGTTTATTCTAGTGAGTATGTAAATAATTGATTTGAGATAGCTCTTATGTTCCTCTAAATCCAAGATAGATTAAAATATATAGGTATTTCTTAATGTTTAATGTAAAATTCTATTTAAAACATAAATACATTTTGTTAAGTTTTAGGATGTTTATCTTGTATGTTTTCTCAACTGTAAAATAATATAATTGAATGATGTCTCTAAGAGCCAGTATTAGGTAGTTGGACATACACTTATCTTAGATAGATAAGTAGCTAGATACACATGACTACCTGTGCTTAAGATATTTCACCTATATATTCTAGTTGCTTCTAGACACCAAACACATAAAACTTTGTTACAATAATTTATTAAAAAATCTTAAAGCCCTATCACTATATTTGAATTTAATAGAATTAGGTAATGTCCTCTTAGTAAAATATACATAGTTTCTAGTTGATTCTTATTTTTTATATACTCTAAAATATCATCTCAACTTTAGATTAATTCCATTGTCTTCTTTATATCACTTAATCTATATGTGATTAATAGTAAGATACTCATCCCTAGCACTTAGTCCATTAGTTACTAATCATAGGTGTATATTTAAATTAGGCATATCCTTCATCATCACTCCGCTGAAAGTTAGATAGAGTTGCAAGTTGTATTTCTTCCTAGGCACAATATAGTTAAAAATCCAAGAATAACTGTAAATCTTGATTTACTTTCTTAAAGTACTGAGTGTGGAGGAGATTCTTTTGACTGCCAATTGCATATACCTAATAATCTTATCCTGTGGTCAAAATCACCTAATATAACTAGAGTATAAATAATGTGTGTGTGTATGTGTGTATATATACCTATATACATGCATACATGGACATCCATATTCATAACATATACACATGTGTTTCATATATATATATATGTATATACACACACAAGCATCTTAAACACATCTAAATTCTATGACTTTCTTTGAAAAATTAAAAATGTATATCCAGAAATGATAGACATTGTTCTAGATATAATGAATAACCTTGAAGTTCCCTAAACAGGTAATTTCCTAAATAAGAAACTGAGCAGTTATACCCTTGTTCTTTTTATTAATGCTTATCCAATTCATCATGTGCATTTTCAAGATATGTAGGAATAAGTACACATAAATCACATTATAATGCCCCCACACTGTAATACCCCCAAACCGTAGTATTTTTCATGTATAATTCTGCAGATAGGTCTCCTTTTCTTGAATTCATGACTACATACCACTTTCATATATTTTCAACAAAGACTCAGTTACATCTTCAACTCATGTTTTCATTTTATATCAAATACCATAGTAAGCAAACTCTTTCTTCCTTGTCTTTTTATCCTGGCCTTCTCTTTCCAAACACACAAACATCTTGTGCTTAGAATTTATCTGAAGGAGAGAGTGACCATTGTGATTTAAATGAATCTATGTTTATTTAATTTCAGGTGATTTCCATAAGAATGAAGTTAATATTCAAGGGATTTATTTTGTGACTTTTGTTAACTTACTTGGCATTTGTCTTTTATCTTAACTTATTCATTTTAGCTATCAAATTAAGACAAATTTGAGTTTCTGCCTTGGATTTTGAAAATAAATCATCTTAGTGTTATGTATGAGGCATATTTGATGGTGTTTAACATAAACTTAACTATTTCCAATTTAAAAATTAGTAGTAATTGTAGTTAAAATGCTTATTGTATAGTGCATGTACACTAAAGTGCATATTTTCTATGTGAAAATAAGAGAGTAGCTTTTAAGCCAGTATTCAGACCTAAGAGCAAGAAGAATCCGGCATATGCTCAATAACTCTACTAGTTTCCCTTGAGTATGAAGTTAGTTTAGTTATGTCATAATAATCCCTTAGCATATACTTATGTATTCTAAGAAAATAATTTGAATAAAATTTTAAAATTTTGTTCTAAAAGTTCTTTGTGCTTGTAACAATCTCATAAAAATTCAAAACATAGATAACACACACACACACACACACACACCTTGTGGTTAGGTCTATATGGAAAGACTAAGTATTTGATAAATTTTCACAAAAAAAGTGTAGTTGTGCTAATAGGGATATTGTAATCCCTAGTATATAGTCTTGCATATTTCATGGAGTTCCAAAAGTAGAGATTCTGAAGAATGATTACTTCTTAATTTTTATAGCATCCTGGGATATAATAATATAAATATAGCTTACTGGAAAAAAATAAAGATGGGATTTTAAAATTTGTTTTTGAAAATATTTACTAAAGTTTTCAGTTTTGCAGAGATAGACTGTTATGTGTTGAACTGAAGTTTTCTATTACTTATATATGGGCTCTAAAATCTGAAGGAAATGTTTATTTAATTTTCCAGAACAAAGGGAGGTGTCCATCTAGCAAACCCACTTTCGTCTTTTTTTATTCCCTTGACTGAAAGCCCAGAGATAAATCTGGAGTTTATAAAATGATAGGAATTAAAGGTTCTTTTTAAAACCATATGGATCATCCGTGCTTATCACTTTTTTTCCAGTCTGAGTTTTACTTTATTCCTGGGGTGCTTATTCTTTTCAAATTTATACTTTGTTGTTTCAATGCATGAAGTTTCTTTCAGGAGACTTAGATTTCTTGTCAAAACAAGTTATAAATAACAAAATATAGAGTATCTCTACATAGGGGCGCTACTGGGGACTCCCTGCTAGCCAGCTCTGGGTTTGTGTTTTCTTCATTTCAACCAAGGACAATTGAGGCTGCCTATTTGGGGCTTTGGCAATGCTGAATTATTTTCGTCAGATTTTATTTCATATTCTCATGACTTTATTTTAAAATAAATGTTGCAAGTTAGCTCAAAATAGTATCCTTTCTTCTTTCATTTTCCTTACTATTGATTCTAATGCCTTCATTTCCCGAGGTTCACAATTTTTTTTTTTTAATTTTTATTTCAAGCAATTGGTGGCACACTATCTGTAACTCCAGAGACACTGGCTCCTGAAATCAGTGAGCACGCAGTATTCTATGTGGTCCCTCACTCAGCTATATGTTCTCTGCAGTTACCATTCACACGTAATCTTTATTTCTAGATCATAATTTAGAGTTTCTTCCCATTTTCATTCGTTGGACTCACCTAATAGTATTCCTTTATGCCCACATTGCCTTCTGTCATAGGAAATATGTCGAATATTCCTTGCCCTAAGTATGTCTGTGGTGGCAGAAAGGCAGTCGGTTTCTACTGCCCACTCACACGTTCTCTCTGAACATCCGTTTTGAAATGAATAGCTATACTTCCTGACATCCACCTATAACAAGAGAACACATTTCTCTTCCCTGTTATGTGTCATACATAGATACATTTTTTTTCATGGTTGGAATACACAGAAGGAGTACTACAGGTAGATCTTGTATTACAGGTATTATTATGTGATATTAGTAATACATATAGTATTACAGGTAGACCCTGGAGTCAAACTCCATAATTTTAAAAAATTAACAATTAAGTAGAAATCATAAAATTTATTTTAAGTTCGGCTTCTACTTCTTCACAATGAGGGAGGATGCTCACAAGTGGTGCTGGGAGAGTAACTCCTGACATTCATTGAGTGGCCTGTAAATATTGGCAGTTACTATCACATATGTATGTGTGCATACTCCCTGACCTTGCAAAGTGGACAGTCTTCGGAAAATCTTACACAACTTTAATTTGGATCATTTTCTTTCTCACGATTAAATTCTGTTTAGAGAAAAGGTACCAATTCTATTACAGCTTTAACAGCATTAATATGTTCCCTTTAGTTCTGGCAGGAGCTCGAGGGAGGCGACTGACGTTTCTACTGGTGGAGTGAGAGTTCCCTGTTTTGTGGTAATCTCTGGCAATTTACTACCTACTAAGATCCTTGGTCAGTTGCTTCAGGTGTGATTTAACCTTCCCCATTAGTCTAAGTCATTGGTCCATATGACTGTTTTAGAACAGCTCTTGCAGAAGGCTCAAGAGACAATAGATTAGTCATGCATGTGAGGGACTGAGATGAATATGTGAGTTGATTAATACTTTGCTTGTCATTGTCACATATTAAAAACCTACTAAAAAAATGAGTCACAATGTAGGAGAGTGATCGTCCTGTTTGTGGAGAAACACACACTAATTTCCTGACCCCTGATCACCGTACCATTGAGAAAACAAAGTTCAGAGCAGCCATAGGCTGGTGGATATATAATTATCAACTATCTCTAGTTGTCAAGAGAGGCATGAACTTGCCACAGGGGCTTTCTTAACCCTTGCCTTTTAGGATAAGTCAGGGTGTGATCACAGGACTTTGGACTTCTGAACACTGCATTTTACCTAGAACATCTAATCTTCCAGGCTCAATAAATAGAGAGGTCTCAGAGTTATTTTATGATCAATTTCTTAATGTTAATACTTAAGTTATATTATATTTGACAAAACGCTCTAAAAACCTTACTGATCAAATAATCCAATATATATATTATAAATATAATTCTAATATTTTATTTATCTCACAAATGTATGTTAAATTCAATATATTAAATTATTAGAAAAATTTTACATATATAATTAAAACATTTTTGAAAGATAATCCTGGACTACAAAGATGAGCTACATGTCTAAGTAATAGGCAGGTCTGGATAAAAGGGAGAGTTTTGAGGTAACCCCAGGTTGTTACTGAAGTTAGAGAGTAAGGCCTTGTTCATGGGCCAAGGCATGTAGGTGACCACTTCTGACTAAGTCAAGTAGGCAGATATCTATTTGGTATTTCTAGGAAGGTCACACCCCTACTCATATCATGATTTTTTTCCCAGAAAGGCTTCTGATTTATAGAAATAGAAGACAACAAATTTACATTAAGCCTGTATATATGTGGTAATTTGTTAGAGCAACAACAGGAAACTAATATGATCATACCTACCATAAAGTAACATTTAAGTGGTGTGGGACTTAAGACCAACAAAAGAATGCTGTTTTCTTTTGCGAATACTCAAAGGTCTTTGCTTTTTCTCTCCATCCTACTGCTGATACTTACAATGTTCTCTTAAAAGCAGGACTATTGGGGAATCAAGAAGACCTCCATTTTTGACATATATCTTTAATTATTCAGAGACAGTTGGCAATTTTCCATTGTTTAGTTATATGTAGAACTAAAATGTTCACGAGGACAATTTTCATGTAAACAATACATTATTTTGTTTCGTATGAATTTTTTGCAAACTTTGCAACTCCTAAGTGTTTATTGCATTTTCCCCCCCGTATAATGAAATATCTGAGATGTTCTAATGGGTCTTTAATTTGCAGCAAGTTGATAAATGCAGCAAGATGTTGTGACATATTTAGAAATAGGATTCTAGTATTCCTGCTGTAAATACTGTCTTCTGTTTCCCAGATGTTCTTCTGCTACACATTTACAACGGTTGGAAAACAAGTGATTAACACAAATATATATAAGAATATTTTTACTTTAGTCTTGAATTTAATCATGCTCAGATTCCTATAAAATGCATTTATTTAAATGAAAAAGATAATATTGATAGAAAAATTACATTATATAAATGTTAACAAAATTTCTATAGACAGTATATCTATAGAAAATAAAATTTAGAATAAATAAAATAAATATAATAAATTAAATATAAAATAATATAGAAAATCTAAAAACCAATATAAAATATATTAAACATAAAACAGGAAATTCAATATAAAATTTAAAATTCTATAGTGAAAATATTTGGATTTTTATGTTGAAGAGTAAGGTAACATATGGGGTTGCTATGTTCCAAACATGCATGGCTTTTTGTTTTTGCTTTTTAATTTCATATGTTTCGGTGGAACTTTAGAGACACCTAGGAGCTGTTGTATCTTACAGTTGTATTGCTCCTACCCAAAGGAGGACATGGTCCTAACAAAAGATTTTACAATGTCTTATTAAGAAAATTATGGTAAGTCGGTGAGATGGCTTATCAGGTAAAGTAATTTTCAGCCAGTCCTGATGATAGCTTGAATCCTGCCTTGGGAGCCCATATTGTCGGACGAGAGAAGTAACTCCTGCCAACAGGTTGCCCAGACCCCCAGCAGGTGCACTCATAAGTGCACGTAATAAATAATTGTAAAATAAAAATGAGAACGCAAAGCTGAGTTCAACTGTCTGCAGCTGAGTGAATCCTTGTGGTAAGGATGGGGAGCTACAATGAATGTCTGTTGCTTCTGCTTCACTTTGATGGCTAAAACCATCTTGCTATTTGAAATAAATGAACAAGAGAATACTGATTAGGTAAGAACAAATGGATTTATGCTAATAAAATACATAGATTAGATCCACAGTAACATCTGTGAAACATCTCATTATCTTTTGCTTAATATCCCATGTTGAAATTCAAAGATACAACTGTCTTGTGGATTTAGAAATTTCTTGCAAATGGATAAGAATGGCTCTGGTAGGTTTTCATTATTTGAGAGGAGATATAAATTATGTACTTACTGGAAAGGTAACAATAAGTGATTAAAAGACAGACATATTGATATTGGACTTTTCATAAAAATGACATTTATGTGCAAATGATAGATAAACATTATTATAAAGTTATAATTTCATAAGTGCGTATGAGGATAAAAGTCAGCTTTTGTTGCTAAGCAAACAATAATACTATTGCCAAGAAGATTACATAAAGACTAAAAATGCTTAATTTTAATTTGAATGACTTCATGACTTTATATGTCAATATGGAACTGTTATGGCTTGGAGATGGCATATATCTTCCAAATCTGTTGAAACTGATTAGCATTTTAATGGTATTAGGATATGAAGTTTCCAGGAGAAAGTTATGCTGTTAGGAAAGGTCAATGGCTTTTTCTAGGAAGTGGTTCTGTAACTTACCTGAAGAGTAAGTTGTTATAAGCAAGGCCACTCTCATGTTTGGCTTTTGTCATATGTATTTACTTGTCTTTCTCCTGTTTGTCATGAGTTGGGGCAGCACACAGTTCTCACCAGAAGCCTTCAAGTTCCTAGAATGGTGCTCGCAGGCTTCTTGTCTTCAGGCCTGTGAGACAAAATAAACCTCTGTGTGTATGTGTGTTTGGTATGAAGTTTTAACACATTTCTACACATTCCTGCCCCTCCTACCCCACCTAACTTATCCTTGTCCCTGAAATTTATGATCTCTTATTGTTATATGTATGTACATGTGTGCAGATATACACATGTATCTGTGAATGTGTAGGCAACTTACTGAATTATGTTCTTGATATGTACATGTTCCCAAGACTGACTTGAAAATGAACAACCTGTGAAGGAGCACATCCCTAGAGGAAATTCACTCTCTCTTTCTCAAGCAGCCATTTATACTGTAGTGGTTCATTTAAACTATGATCTTACAGAATTTCCTCTATGAATGCTAGTATGCCAGCTGGTGTCATTTTGTATGTCTTATTCAGACAACTATTCTGTTGAAGTTTCTGTTGAACAAGACCCTGTCTTGTTCAGGGTCTATTATCTCACAGTAGGTATCTTTTGACTTTTACAATCTTTCCACCACTTTTTTCTATGTTATTTCTCTGAGCTTTAGGTGTAATGTTTTCATTGCAGATTATTAGTTAGGGCTAAGCACAGAACTCTTGTAGTGAGGTTTTTGGTCTTGGGCCAGTCAGAGGTCTAGACTCACAGACTTGTAGCCTTAGACTCTAGCTATCTGCAACTGATCAGGCCCTTAGAAATAACTTAAACATTTATACTAGCTTTATGTTGTTTGTTATAGCTCTTATATCTTAACTTACTCTTATTAAACTGTCTGTCACTTGGCCCGTGGCTCACTTATGTTTTTTTGTTTTTTGTTTTTTGGGGTTTTTTGGCAGATGGCTCAGTCTGTGTAGCCTAGGCTGGCCTCGAAATCGTGATCTTCTTGCCTCTGCCTCCTTTAGCAAATCTTACTGGCGTGTGCCACCACAACCGGTGCCCAGGCTGGCCTCGAACTCAGATTCTCTTGCCTTTGCCTCCTTCACAGAACAGTTATTTATTCTTTGTGTTTTGACAGTGTGGGTCTCTATAATTGTCTCCAGATGTTATAAAGTAAAAAGCTCTTTGATGAGGGTTGAGAGTGGGAGCTACGTTTTTTCTATGGGTATAAGTATAGTTATTTAGAGAACAGAAATTATATTTGTTTAGGAAAATGGTAGTAGTAGGTTCTCTGATCTCTACATCAATGGATATTGGCTAGTTTTACAGTAACAGGCATAGATTTTTTTCTGAATGTTGGAGGCTTCAATCCAATTAGAAAGCACTCATTTACCCACAAGATAAGTGAAGAATCAGTAGTCCACTTAACTGTAAAGGTCTTAGCTGTAACCGCAACAATGACAGACTGGCGGGATAGAATATTCTTTTGAAAAAACTCAGTTCAAAATTCTGTTGGAGCAGCAGAAAAGTAACTAAGACAGCATCTGAAGTCAAATGTAATGTTCTTGTCTGAATATCCATATGTTATTGCAAGTTCACCAGTTCTAGGAGAGATTACTGTGAGAGTCCTTGGTGACATTTGCTTATTATTTACATTTTTTGTCATCATCAAAGTAAGATTTGAGGAACAGTGATATAAAGGAAAGTAATAAGAAGGAATAAACGTCATTTTGCTCTGAATTTTTTTAAAGTTACACCCATTCTGGTCTCTATGATCATTAGGACGTACAGTGTACACAAAGCTTACAGAAATGGTTCTCTATAGAGCAGGTTAAAGTGCAAAGGAGGATGGACATGATAACTGAAATAAACATATTCATACATACCAAGCTGGGGTAGATTTATATAAGCACATTCTGATCACTTAATTTGGAGAAGTAATGCTGAATGCATTTACTGGAATTCAATGTGCCATCTGATTTTTAAGAAGTTCTATGTTCTTTAGTGAATCAAGAATGAGGCTATCTGAACAATTAAAGGTTATTGTGTATCTTGCATGTACTTCTAGAAAATATGCCACCCATACTACTTTCTAAGGAAAGAGATGATTGAAGAATATGAGGTTGTCAAAAACATCAGAGACCTTTATAAAAAGAGTAATTGGGCTGGGGCACAGTGAATGACAACTGAACATCTCTACAACATGGCAATTAAACAAAGCCTACAGCTAAGCTGTCCTGGGTCCCTTTGACGTTGCTCGTTGACTTTTTAAGACTATGTGTCATGATTTCTTGTCCATACTGAAGCCTAAGCCTCAGTGTTTACAAATCACTCCTAACATCCAGAATTTCCAGGTATGTTGTGGTACTAACAGTGAGCTCCTGAAAAGCTTTGTTCTGAATGTGAATGGTATGACCTTTAGTGTGTTCTTTATGCTTCTTATCAAATATACTAGCCAGTATTTACAAACTTAATAAAAAAAAAAAGAGGCTAGTTCTAGAATTCGGATCTTAATGAGTGCTATGCTTGATGAAGAGAGAAATAGAAGTGGCCCTAAAACGTTTTTTACTATATTTGTAAATGGCAAAGTAATATTTGACTAATGTTTTCTAGTCTCTCCTAAACTATAGTATCCTGTTCAAAGGGAATTCGAGAAGCCTGGCAAAGGAACAGAAGTATAATTGCTTCCTTGAACAGTGAAAGGTCATCCCTTAAAAAGTGGGGGAGGGGAGAGGAAACTGTATGGAGCAAATGCCTTTGACATAAGCTCCTGATGTTCTGATTTGGAATACTACTTATACTATGAAAGGTAAACCTCCACTATTTGTAAAGAATAGTTAAAATGTGTACATCTCACCTCAAGATGTCCCATTAACTACCAGATGCATGACATCAGTAGGCTTTTATTGACATATTTGGAGCTATTGTGGAAAACATTAAATGTCTTGGGAACTAAGCTCTTAAGATTTCTTCCTTTTGTTTAAGAAAACAGAAGAGGGTTTCTTCTGAGATAAGCACTCTAGGAGAGGAACTTGCCTACTTTAAACTGAATTACCCAGAATGAGGAGCAGAAATTCAGACTAAGAAGGCTGGAATGGAAGCAAAAACAGTAGAGCATTTCCAATGCTTCTTTCCCCCTATGAAAATATAGAGGATCTGGGGAAAAGCAGTCAATAGATAAAATTTCTCCACTGTAGTTAAGAATCCTCCATAACTAGCAATGTGCAGCATTTCAATATATATATATATATATATCAGTAAATATGAATATATATAAGAAGCACAACCTCATATTGTGAATTGTTGTTCAGTGTTAATAAAGGGATTGGGAAAGCTCTTTCTTTTAGCCTTGTATTTCAGCTTTCAGGGCCATGGAACAAAAGGAGATCATTGAAAGGATAATGATTGCTGGGGACTACTGAATATAGGTTAAGTTAGGGCACCTTGGAGTAGGACACCATAAAGATGAAATCCGTATAGAAGACTGAAAACAGAGATCACTAGCTGGGAGAGCTCTGTGCTGCCCTATGGAAGATGTGCCTGCCAAGTACATGAGAGAGAATTTGCAGAGCAGATATGATTCTTCTTCAGAGCTGGTAAAATTTAGATCTTAAGCTGTCACAGATTATTTGTGGTCCTTGATACATGTCAGACATTGGATATGGGAAAGTAGAAATGGAGCTGAATGTTTTTCACAGTTCCCTCTAAATGAGTAAGCCTCTGCCAAGAAAAGGTAATCAGTGTAGTGTGTGTATGAAAGAGACAGATAGACAGAGACAGAAAGAGGAGAGAGACAGACAGGCAGAGAAGAGAGACAAACAGAGACAGAAACAGAGGGAGGAGATAGATGTTATATGGATAGATGGATAGATAGATATGTAGATAGATAGATAGATAGATAGATAGATAGATAGATAGATTGATTGATAGATGGATAGATAGATATGTAGATAGATAGATAGATAGATAGATAGATAGATAGATAGATAGATAGATAGATTGATTGATAGATGGATCGATAGAGACCTTCCCTAGAGTTTCAGAAGCTTTTTATGGTGCTCTGGGATAGGAAGAATCTGGCACAGATTCTGAGTTATGGACCTAATCCTAATAACAGGTCCAAGTACAAGGCTTGGGAACAGTCTAGGAATTGAGCAAGAGTATACAGAGTGACAACCATGTGAAACTCTGTAGGCTATGTAATAAGCAAATAAATCATGTCAAGTGAACAGACATATGAGTTTAAATCTCATGACAGAAATAAACATCATCATTCTGTTGTCCCAACTTTGGGTCTTGTCACTTTCTGTTGGCTGTGCCAAATAATCTAGGTAACAATGAAGTTTTGTGATTATTATCAACATTATAATAGCAGAAGTAGTTTGAAAACAAGAAAATAGAGTTCAGAGCCAAAGCATCATTAATCTAGTTACTTGTGTAGCATATCCATGATAAATGGTCTCTTTCTTGCAGGAGAGAGGAACTGCAAATTAATTTTGCAGACCTCTGCACAGATGCATGCTAATCTTAAGGAACACCACCTCTCATGTAGTTGCCTTGACCAAAATGTCAGTATTTGGCTGTATTTTTTCCTGTTCTATGAACTTACCCTGTACTCTTAAAGTGGTTACGTGAACCATCTTCCTTTTTACAGAAAGGCTTAAGAGCATTCATTTTATTGTGGTGTTTATTGGTTGGACATTCAATTCTGTCTCAAACTAGCTCTGTGGCTGCACTGTATTACCATCAAGATTCTCATGTTATTTACTTGGGGTACCCCTTGTCTCATGCAGCCACTGTAAGAGGTAAGTTGGCATGCTGGAAGTACACAATGAAAGGAAGCTGGTGGTAGAACCATATGTCAAGCCTATTAAAAGCAATTTTCTGTGACATGTTAGCATGTTCTCTATAGTGATAGGAAATTTGACACATTTACATGAGTAAGTTGAACTTGTTTCTCTTTGTGATGGTTGGGTAAGGTTGTTCTGCACTATCGCACTATTGTGTTTTGGGGACAGAAGTGTAAGCATACTACAGGAAGGTCAGCATTCTGTTTAACACAACTGCTCCAAATGGCAGTCCAGTGTCTGTACAGTTTTCTTAATGAAAATGCTTAGTGTGGCCTGCTTCTCTGACACAGCTTTAATTCAAGGCAATGATACATTTGATATGGCTTTTCTTTTTCTTTTTTTTTTTAAAATGTTTTTATCAGAGCAAATTGGGAGAAATAGAAGTGTTTGTTTTAATGATCTTGCTGCTCTGTAGAGGAATTTTTCTGCTTCTATAGGGATAGATTTTTAATTTAAAGCTATTGTCTTTTCTGATAAGCATCCAACCTCATTATTTATCTTAATATATTCCACTGCTTCTGGAAATTCTAACAGCAGTCATACCACCCTATAACTTTCCTCAAAAACAAAACAAAACAACAACAACAAAAAGCCCTTATTTTGTCCAATAAATTATTTGGAATAATAAAATGTTACATGACCAAGCACTATATAGTTATACATACACTCACACTGTGGTCAATGACTGTATCAGTATGTAAATATAAGCTTTTATAAGGCACATTCTATTTTTATGACATAATAAACCCTCAATGTAGACCATTTGATACTTAGTGTTACCAAATGCTTGCATTGATGTGTAGCCCAGTTAACAGAAATTATTCTCAGCCTTTGAAATGGAGGGGTCTATAGACTGTTGAAGAGGCTGAGGGAGAGAAAACTAGAAGCCCTATTCCCCATCAAGATTGATACTTGTTGGGAAGTACAATGGCCGCCGGGTTGGAGGAGAAAAGAGACCTGATGTGAGCTCGCAGCTATGTGCTTTGACACTGGTGGTAGAGGAGGGGCACAGATACAGAGTCTGAGGCCACAGACCTGTTTGCGGCAATGCAAGAGTCCCCATACGGCTGATGGTAGTGGAAATCCTGCCCAAGCAGCTGTGATGTTCAAGACCTCTCTCATTGTCTGGGCCAGCCCCGCCACCCCCTCAGAACTCTTGATTAGTAAGATGAAAAGGCAGTCCTCGGACTCAGAAGCTAAACAAAACAAAACAAAAGCTTTTTCTTACCTCCCCTTCTCCTAGCTTGCACTCCCCCACCCGCAGTACTTTCCATTGGCAGATCTAGCTGGAAACCAGCTGGCACGGGGCTCTGAGCAATGCACTTTGTAGGCTTCCAGCCAGTAGTTTCATCCCAGGAGAGTAGGAAAGTGAGAACAGGACTGATTGCCAGCAGACAAACACTTAACACTGCATGAACACCATTTACTATAGAAATGCAGAAACAGTGAGGAGATTCATTAGGACGAAAGTCGTATATACATACATATATACACGATTTTCATGTGCTTTACCTGAACACACATATATATTTCTAGCAATGTAACTATAAAATGTGATAGGAGAGTAGAAATATTTGTGTTCAAAGATCAAACTCTTCAGGCTTTTGAAAGAAAGATAAGTAGCAATGAGCGATAGAATTTAAGAGTTCACAAACATGGCAAAGAAAGGAAAGCTTCTGGAAGTTAAAGTAGCCAGCTCTCCTTCCACATTAATTGCAGACTGACACTGATATTGTTGAAAATTTTTGCTGTGGGAACATCTCTATGTTAAAGGATTTTACAAGTCCTGCACATATAATGGAGGATGGCTCTCCCTTTTGGGGTACGTTGTTGTCACAGTTAGAAAATGTAATGCCCCCATCCCCAAAGACTCTTGTATTGAGTGCTTGGGTTTGAGCTGTGGATGCTGTTTTAGAGGCTCTGAAGCATTTCAGAGATGCAGTGCTCCCAGCAGAAGCAAGTAGGTCACCGAAGTGTGACTGCAAAGACCGGGAAGTTTCCAGGTTCTGGTGTCTGTTCTTTGTTTCCTGTCCTTCATGAGGGAACCACCTCTACTACATGTTCCTTTTGCCTTAATGTTCTGTCTACAGTGCCAAGGGAGGCAAAAGGTCCAGAGTTAACAATCAAAACCTAAAACTAATGATTGCTCCTTTATGATGTTGTGTCAGGTCCTTTATTACAGGAACACAAAAAGAAAGAATGTGTTTGCTTGCTCAATCTTTAAGTTCCTTTTTCAAATCCCTTAATATACAGCTTTATAGATTCTAAGTCTATGAGTCTTCTTACCCTATCTCAGAAATTTTGATTTATAGACACAAATAGTTCTTTGGTGGTTATTGTTTCTTATAGACATCTTAAAAACACTGTCTCCAAAATTCAACCAATCTTTCCTCAAACATTTTTTTGAGGGGGGGTAGGGATTTTTTTTCATCTAATAATCTAAGGCTGAAGTTTAAGAATATTCTGCTATTTCTTCTTTGGTTACTAAACCTTTTCATGTCTAAATCCTTCCCTAGCCTGTCTCTGCCCTGCATCCCTCCCCTGACTTCTAAACCCTGTCAAAGAAAAATCAGTTATCTTCCTAAGAAGAAACTATGTTATGACTTTTTATTTGTGACTGCCATTGCACTGCTGATGGGGCTTCTGACATATATATCAGGTAGCCCAGGAAGTCTATTGTACTACAGTTTAAAGTCTGGAATGGAGGGTGTACATTCAAAATATACTTAAACATAATGAAGGACATTTATATCACATATCAATTCAGCTGCAACTAAAATTTAAAATTTATAAACATTTTAGAGAGAGAACAAGCTGGCTGATTTAGCCATAATAACTTCAAATATTTGCTGCATTGGTCACTTTTCTCTGCATATAGAAATACAGATAGAAATAAGACTGGTATTTTAATTCCCCTTTATGACATCTTAGTTACTTTTAAAAACAGTGATTTATTTGTTTTTATTTCTAAGTATGCATGTTTGTGCTGCAGGTACACATGTATATGTGATGCCCAGAGAGGCTAATAGAGGAATTCAGATCCCTGAAACTGGAGATAGAGACAGGATAAATCCTTTGGGTGCTGGGACTTAGATCTTTTGCAAGAACAGAGACTGCTGTTAACCACGGAACCATCTCTTTAGGCCCTAACATAGCTACTTTAAAGAAAGTCAAAGTAGAAAGGGTTTAGGACTCATTAGTCATCTAAATTTGGATACATTACTGGTTTTCAGGTCTCAAATGATTTAATGAATCACAAGTTTGGGCCTGGACCTGGCATACATGCTTTAAATAAGAATATTGTAAATATATTGTTCATGTTAATATCATAAAACCATGGAACCAATCTCAACTCTACATTATTCTCCCACTTTATGACACCAAAGACAGAAGCTGAGAAATGTTTTATTACTTTCTTACTTTTTTTCCACTTCCTTTTCTTTTATTAACTCTTGAACATATACCCTCTTTGCTCAATGACTACTTAGTTTCAACCATAATAAAGGTAAAGGGTACTCATTTTATTTTAGATAGACCATGCTAATTCTAAATGTTCATACATAGGTTAGTAGGTACTCAATAAAATGCTGTTAATTCACTTATCCATTAATTACAATTTATTAGAGTGTTTATGATGTAATTATAAGGTTAAAGGCAAAGTTGTATATATACATATACATTAAAATTAAAAATGAAACCTGTATAAATGTTCATGTATGTGTGTGTATATAGTCATCTCGTGTTTTGAGTTTCCCTTTAGTGAAATTACAAGATTCTTGTTATTTAAAATAAATATAAATACAAGAAAAAATTCTAAGAACTAAATGACACTAAATGCACAAGGATTCAAAAGTAAACACATTAAATATTTTTGTCATATAAGCTACAAATGTCAGTTTGAAAATCTCAAATGATCCACCCATTTTATCAAGAAATACAACGTAAATTCTGCCTTCTTTATCACTATGCATGCTTCATATCTTGTCATATATTAGTGCTCTACATAGGAGTGAATATTAAAAATCAATTTATGTATTTCAGATGACAAGGCATGGTGGTTTTACCCCCTCATTTCTTTGAGCATATGTAATTAGCCAACCAGTTTGTTCTTAGAAGCATATAATAGAAACAAAACCCCTTAAAACTGACATAAGCCTATTTTTATCTTCTTTGAATTTGCGGTCTTTGAAATAATAAAAATTCTTTCATAAGTATATTAAGCCATTTAATTAGAATGGTAATATAATTTTATAACATTCACATTACTACTGAGTAATTTAAGTGGGGTTTCTATAATCCAAACTAATAAACGTTAATGAACAGATCAGGATCTGGTTGTCTCCACTGGCATTTAGGCATTTATCAAAGGGTCTCAGACTCATCCAGAGAAGATTAGAACAACTGTAAAGACCTGCTCAGGGACTTACCCTGCACTTCGTACTGCTAGGAGACACTCTGTAATACACCACACTCCAGTACTGGTGATACATTACATAGCAGCTTGACTAATTGGCATGGTGTGTGTGAAGCAACCCTGGGCTATTGGTCCAAATTCAAACCATCTTGTGTTATAACTGTGTTGTGGAAAGTTCAAACCAGCACACCGCATTTTGAACATAGTTTAATTAAACATGTCTGTACAGTCACTGGGTATATTGCCATATAAGTTACCATGCTTAATATTCAATATTCAGTCAATTTAGAGGCAAGAAAGCTGAAGCTCATTGGCTAAACGGCTTTCTCAAAGTCTAGATAGCCAGCAGGAATTCTGAGGTAGGAGTTTTTCTCACGTGAAACTGAGAATTCATTCTATTATATGTAACAATGTTGTTTTAAAAAATGTTAGGTTGCTTAGGAATAATTTAGGGAAAAAGTAGAAAGCAGAAAATACATGCATATTACTTTACCTTACTTAAACAGAAAAAACTGATCAGATAAATTCAAAAGTTGACCCTAGCTAGGACTGGAAAATAAAACCTGAAGCTGTGATTACAGATTTTTATTGTTGCTGGGGGTTTTTTTTCCTTTTTGCACTTTGCTTCATAAATTTCTTTATTACAAATAGACTTTTTCTACTCCTGGTCATCAATGAATACTCAGGTTTTAGTCTCCATCTCTTCTCTCCTTTTACAGTAGAGTAGGAGGAGGGGAAAAGGAAGACTAGAAATACCTAGTGATATGGTCCCAGTCTGTGACCTACACTGGGCACCAAGGAAAGCATTCTCTGAAGGTGGTAGATGAACAATGCCTGTCAAATAAGGCTCAGAATGAAAGTAGAAACAGAAGAAACAAGCTGTTCCCAAGCAAGTAGGAGAACCAGATTTAACTACCGAAATTCACAGCACAGCATGTCCATATATATATATGTAAATATATAAATACATATACATACGTGTGTGTGTGTGTATGTGTGTGTGTGTGTGTGTGTGTGTGTGTGTGTGTGTGTGTGTGTGTGTACAGAGACATGTATGAATATCTCCTGCAGTACTCAGGTGGAAACATTTAACTATACAAGTTTTCTGTTTGTCAAGTAAGTTATTTTTTATGAAAGTTGTTTTGGTCTCTCTTCTATACTGAAAGAGGAAACACTGTCTCATTCTCATTTGTAAATTACCATTGCACATCATCAGTAAAACCCAAAATAGGTTAGAATAAGGTGCTTCTGTTGGGGGAATGTGTCTCTGTAAGCTTTTGCCAGTTTTGACATCTGAGAGCAAATTTAGTAAACTTCTTGAGCTATAGATGTGTACCCTCCAAAAAACCATTGCACAAAGAAGACTTTAGGTAAAAGAGAAATATTGGGGAACACTTTACACCTGTTCCAAATTCCTAAAGCATATGATGCTTCAACCTGGAATACATGTTTATTGAGAAAAATTGAGTTTTTTTTTTTTTTTACACAAATACTCTTCATAGATAGATTAAACCATTATTTCAGACTTTGGGTTAAGGATCTTATTGAAAACGCTTTAATTCTAGCCTCTGAGTTTTTAATTGTTTAAGTGTGTATAGTGTTTACTTTCAAATACAGTGAAACTGACTCCTGTTGGGCCTTGTGGCTTTCATGGAGTTAACAAAGTCACCAAAGCCCCCCCCCCCCAAAAAATACATTTTAACGATAAATGATAAGTTAGAAACAGAGGTAATATATAATAGTGGTTACTCATATGACTTGAATTTTTTTATTACTTTATATAAAATTTTGCAGGATAGAGGTTTTGGTCAACAGATGACATTGTCTGGATAGGCTCAAACCTGAGGAATCAATTAAAATACTACAAGATATTTTTTTTAGTAGAGGAATGTCAGTATAAAGTAGTAATACGTTGTCTTTGCTTTCTAAAAGGCATAGCGTGAGGTATGAAAGGGAAGTAATGGGAGATGAAAAGAAGGTATTTAGGAGGAGATTTCAGAAAAGTCAATTAAAAAAATGCAGATACTTGTCAACATTTAGGAATCTTTTTCTCCATAAACCAAAGCTTTATGTTTAATGCTCTTGAAATATTGTCTTTATATCAGACTAATACTTTATAAACAGATCAGAGATATAAACTACATGTTTTAAGTGTCTGAAAATGCACACTGATAGAATATTGCATTGTATTGTGGAGGTGAAACAGAAACCTCTAAAACTTTTTGATTACAGTGATAACATTTCTTGAGAACTTCATGCCATTATTTTATATTTATGATCGATCCTAAAATGTTTGCTTACAATAAATTTACAATAATGTTTTCATATGAGAAAACTGAGGTGCAGATACATAGTGAATTACATTAGAGTTCTGCAGAGTCACAGAACGCACTTTCAAGTATGCAGTTTGACAGTAGAGCCCTTAATTTTTCCTGATGGAGGATCTAGGTTGGGGCAGATGAGAGAAAGAGACGGGAGTGGCGAAGAGCCCCACATGGGGCACAGAAATAAGTCTAGAAACTAAAGATAAAGTGAAAAATGAGCAAAGCTTTTATTAACTGGCTTCCAGTGACACCAAGGAAGGCTCTGCAATGAATTTTGGAATTCTAGTCAGCAACCATTTTGAGAATTTCACATCAAAAAGGAGTTAAAGTAGAGCCAAGTGGTCAGCTGAGGGAATGGTAGTGGTAAATAGTGGATTTAATTTGGATTATGTGGAGATGCAGATATCTGTAGCCTTTAGACATAGTATCTTGGGATGGTCCTACACAAAGAACAAAAAATAAAGTACAAGAAGGGGCCTGTTATGGTAATGAAAGGAAAGGAATTCAATCCAGACAGTGATGCTAAATCCTTACATCCTTTATCCCCTGCCACGGTCTCTATCCTATTTTTCCCATCTCGGTACTCCAGGCCCTCTGATTGCTTTCAAAGGGACCACACTGACTCGGAGCCTAAGGCTTTCCTGCTTTCTGCTCTCCTTTCTAGTATCCTTTACAAATCTGCCTCAATATACATAGCAAGGCTGCTAATCTCCTCCTTCTTTTCCTCTCCATCTGGAAAAGTTACTTTCTATCTTGTGCAAGATACTATAGGCACAAAAAAATCGATTTAGCTTTTATTGCCAGAGGAGGCTTTAAATACTAGAAAAAATGATAAGGAGCGAAGAGCGTGCAATGGCCATTCAGAAATACAGTAAGTTAACCCAAAGTGGAGAAAGAAATATTTTTAGTATCTACTTGTAGAGGACATGGTTATTAGGTCTATGATTCATGCACACACACACACACACACACACACACACACACACACACACACACACATACACGAACACCATCAAGTCATCAATTCCAGATCCTAACAGAAATAAAAACTACAGCTTATGCGATAAGTATATGTTAAATAAACAAAGACATAAACACACACTTAGTCTCTAGCTCTTCCATGGGCGGTGAGGTCATCGCAAATACTGGGTGGGAATAAAAAGAAAAGAATGACTCAGCAATACTACCAATTATTTTGTAATCATTTTGTTGATAAAATTTAAGTCTAACTGAAAAATTCAGGTGATATTCTCATTTCACAAAACTAAATGCAGTTGGTCTAAATTATAAGAAATATCTTTTTGAATTTGTATCTACATAGGAACATATTAGCAAGAATATATTAATTGGTCATCAGGTTAGCCATTATTATAAATTATTAATGAAACAAATAACCAAATAATAAATATTGAAATTGTATTCAAAAATAAAGAACAATAATGCAATTATTAGTAAGTTATTAAGCTAATATAGAACTTATTTTTTGATATTAAATTACAAGAAAATTAAAAGTTATAAAACAAAAAATTGAGATGACAAATAATTTTCTTAAAAATTGGTTAAAAAATGAAGATTTTTGAAATAATATATATATATAATATTTTGAAATGAAATGGGACTATCATTTATCAGTTCTATACTTGCTTTGAGAAAAACAATTCAGTGTCTTTAGTTTCTGAATGTTTATTTCCAGAATATAATAATAAAGTATTTGGAAGGTGCTTTTGGACTTTTGTCTCTGTTTTCTTAGCCTTTAAGTACTATATCTATTATGCAAATCTTTTCAGATACCTTGCAGGTATATGGAAATTTAAATAATTGTCCACAAGAGGGAGAACTATAATTCTACATTAAGTCAATTAATGCAGTATATAGGAATCTGCAAGTATTTTGCTATGTAAACTTGGCAATGGGCTGTCATATTTTCACTTCTCCAGGAAGCTGGAGGTTTTCTTCTTCTAGAGGTAAGTGCATCTTATTTGAAGCGTGTGTATATTGCTAAGCTTATTGAAATTTATTTGGGATTTGTGAGACCACAAATCCTCATGTCACTAGGTAGACCAGCTCCTTTGTTTCGTATAGGTTATCTTAGATCTCAAGGACTTTCCTTACCCTTGCAGCCATCTAGGTTCCCTCTTTCATAACCCATAAACCTGTCAAAGTCTTCTAAGACTTCCCTATGTCATCAGGCTACCATAGTCCACTAGATAGGCTCTTCTGGAACCTCTCTTCCGGACACATCAGGAAGGTTCTGTTCTTTTGTAACATGTAGGCAATCTGCCTCCCCCATAATTTCCTTTCTCTGAAACACTGGGTTGGCATATTCTGCCACACCATAAAAGTATCACAGCTCCTGCGGGGTGACATTACCAAATGTGGCCAGAATGTCTGGCTCCTCTTCAATCTCCCATCCACACTCCTCTAAACTAAGCTAACTTTTATAGATTCTATAAGCTTCCTATTTCTCCAAAGCTCACCCTTCAGCTCTGTCAGGTGGGCTCTGCCCTTCATGACTGATAGGCTGAAGTATACGTCCAGCTGATCAAAGCTTACTCAAAGTAGAGCATCTGGACTTGGAGAGCCATGGCAGAAGACAGTGAAGAAGAGGACCAGCAAGCTGTGTGCTGTGTCTTAGGTCGTGTCTATTCAGTCATGCGGTGGCACTCATTACAAATCCAACAACAAAAGAAAACCTCTCAACCCTCTTACTGCTTAATACTCCGCTGAACATTATTCACACCTGCACCACAGGAAGGAAGGTAATTTAAACAAAAATAAGAAGGATATGACTGGAAAAAAAACTTCAGAGGATTAAGTCCCAATTCAGAAACAAAGTAACACAAAGAGCTAAGACAATAATCATCAACCCAGAATTTTGTACTTCATAGACTATTCGCTAAAATTGAAGATGTAATACTTGCATGATAAAAACAGGCTAAGTTAATTTATGACTACTAAATCAGCCCTACAGAAGATACTGGAATAGATCCTTTAGTCTGAAAAAGAGTATAAGCATATTCATGAAGTCACCGGGATAAATAATTCCAGGACAGGTATGAAAACCTAGTGTAGTGGAAACTTCCTGAAATATAAAAAGGTGATCCTAATTAAGTCTCCAAATAATTAGGAGGATGAATCCCAACAGGCCATCTCTTGCCAACAAATAAAGCTTCTAGTACCTGGACTGGATTACATCAATTTGAATCCTTGCTAAAGTGGAACTATGGAAATTTCCAAATAGCTCAGGATGTTGTCAATACTATTGGTTTCTCTCCATAAACTGACAACAAGGGCCCATTGCTGAAGATAACGCCCACACAATGCATTGAACAGGAAGCTATCAAACTGGTGCCCACATAGAACCTTCACCCCTACATTCTAGTTTTAGATATGAGAAAGTATTCTTCAGGCTATCAAAAGAGAAACATAAACACCAACCCAACCACAAAATCCATGTTATATAATGCTGTTCCACCTGCACAACATGCTAAGGCAATGGGAGTAGCCAACCTATGTCTGATTTGACTTAAGAAGCTCCACAAGATGGAGCCCATACCTGACACTTTTTGAGTGACCAAGAACCGGAGACTAAACAGTCCAGAGCCCTATGGTAAAGTCAAATACTATTGCTATTTAAAAATAAACAGTGATAAGGTGACTCTTAATGATATTCTGCTATACTCACAGGTCAGTGCCTTTTTCAGCCATCATCACAGAAGCTTCCTCTTGCAGCCGATTGGAACAAATACAGAGACTCACAACCAGACATTACTTTGTAACACATAGCTCTAAGTGAGATGCCTCCATCAAATCTCTCCCTTCAGAGTTCAAGGAAACTCTTGGAAGATGAGGCAGAAAAAGTATTAGAGCCAGAGGGAATGGAGAACATGAGGATAACAAGGCCTCGGAATCAACTGAGCAAAGTTCCTATGAGCTCACAAAGACTGAAACAGCAATAACAGGGCCATCACGGGTCTGCACTAGGTCCTCTGTGTACATAGTGTCGATGTCCCTTTAGTATTTTTATGGCACTCCTAAGTGTCTAAATAAATGGGTCTCTGATTCTTGTGTCTTCTTTTGGGGGTCCTTTACTTCTCTTGGTTTGTCCTGTTCAGTTTCAGTGTGACTGTTTTGATTTATGTTATTTTATTTTGTTATGTTTTGTTGTTGTCCCTTAGAAGCAGATTCTTTTTAAATGAGAGGCAGGAAGAGGGTGGATCACAATAAAATTGGAAGTGGAATGGAACTTGGAGGAGTAAAGGGAGGAGAAACTGTAGTCAGGATCTATTGTACGAGAAAAGAGTCCGTTTTCAATAAAAGGGAGAAAACAAAAACAACCACCAAGCAAAACAGAGAGACAGACAGTCTGACAACAGACAGACAGAAAGGAAACCAGACCTACACTTACCAGGATCGTCATTCAGTTTTCTTAAACCTTCTCAAGAATCAGCAATGCTTCTACAGATCCCTGGCTTCCTTAACTGGGGAATTATTCTTAAATACCATGATCTAAATGCATGGTGTTATTGAGGCACACACACAACCATGTTAGATACATACATAGAATAGAGCCATAAATTCATTTCTCTGTCATCTACCTAGATTTGTAGCCACCCCCTCCAGGGTTTCTATAGACATTTAGTTCAAGGATCCCTACGGATATAAAATTCTATAGATAAATAGTATTTACATGTTATCTATCTATCTATCTATCTATCTATCTATCTATCTATCTATCTATCTATCTATTTATCTATCTCCTCTAACATACTTTGTCTTACCTGTAGATTACTTATTATAACTAATACAGTGTAAATACTATGATTTGATTGTATTAAGTTAAGAAAATAAATTCTGTCCGTTTGCTATAAAAAAGCAAAAAAAAAAAAACCGAAAAAAAACAAAATAGGAAAAATTCAGGAAATATCATACACCTTTCAACAGTAACTCTTTAATATCAATGGATTTCATTCCCCAGTAATATACTTAAACTAGTAGACTATATTAGAAAACAGGACCTACGTTTTTGCTCCTTCTGAAAAACACATCTCACCATCAGTGATAGACAACACCTTTAAAATAAATGGATGAAAATAGATTCTAAGCAAATGGAGCTACGAAACAAGTAGGTATATTTATTAGACTTCCAATCATAGATATTCAGAACAGATAAGGAAGTTTACTTCATACTTATTAATGGAATAATCCACCAAGAGGATACTAAAATTTTGCATTTATACTCACCCACAAGAACACCCAGCTTTATGAAAAAACATACTGATAGATCTAAAGTCACAAATTAATTCCTACATGGTGATTTCATTACCACGTTTTCACTAATAGATAGGTTATCTGGACAAAATCTAAGCACAAAAACATTGCAATTAAATGTCATGGTTTAAATGGATTTAACAGACACCTAAATCTATAAAACATTATAGACAAGCACTGAAAAATACATATTCTCCTCAGTAGTCCATGGAAATTCCTCCCAAATCATTCACATATGTGACACAAAGAAAGTCTTAACAAATATAGGAAAATTGAAACAACATTTCAATGTTCTATCAAACTACATGTAAAAAAGACTAGCTATAAACATCAATAGAAATTATAAAAATGCACAGATACCTGTAGACTAGACATCAGATTTCTGAATAATAACTATGTTGAGGGAAAAAAATCAAGAAAATTTTAATTTTATTTGGATTGAAGCAAAAGAAAAGCACAACACACCTAAATCTATCTGATACGGAGACAGTCCTAAGAAGAAAGTTTATTGTATTTACTGCCTAATGTGAAAGAAAATTCAGGAATGTTTATAGTAATGCCTCATTTCTAGTTCATGGCTGAAGATTTAGATGCTCATCCTCCTGCTCTGGCCGCCTTCTATTACATCTCCTTCCACTATTATAACAAACTGTATAGAATGATAAGCCAAAATAAATTTTCTTACATTAAAAAAATCATTTAGAGATCTCAAAATAATAAATTAATGATGTACCTGAAAACTTTATAGAATCAAAACAACACTCCCAAACAGGCGATGGAACAAATCAAATAGAGACAATCAAATGTGTGGTTGAAATTAGCGACCATTAATAAAGAAAAATATAAAGAGTCAATGAAAGAAAGACTATTAAGACTGACACAGCACTAACCAAACTAACAACAAAGTGTGAAGACACAGACCAACAAAATCAAAAGTGAAAGAAGAAGCAGTGGAACTGAGGAAGTTCAGAGAATAATAAAGACACAATTTAAATATTTTATTTCACTAAATTGGAAAAAAATTAAAGTAGTTTATTTTCTGAATGCACATGGTTTTTCAAAGGTAAATCAAGATGAAATAAACACTTTAAGCAGATGCATGGCATCCAGCGATAATAGAAATACTAAATCAACTTGTCCTAATTTTAAAAAGTGCAGGACCAGATGGATTCAGTACAGAATTATACCAGATTTTCAAAACACCAATACTCTTTAAATTATTCCATAAGATAGAAACAGAATGGCTCCATATTCTTTTTTGCAAATCCCACATTTTCCTAATATGCAGACAAAATAAACAATAAACAACACATAGAAAGAATTATAAGGAATTTCTGTGATTAAGATAGATGTGATTTTTTTAATAAAATACTTCAAACTGAATTTTAAAACATATCTAAATGATCCTAAAGTTTGGCCTGTCCCAGAGATTCAAAGATGGTTTGACATATGCAAATCAATTAGAGCAATTACCACCTATAAATATACTCAAGGATAGAAACCACATGTTCATATCCTTAGAAACTGAAAAGGCCACTGGAAAAAATTTAACATCTGCTTATGATAAAAGTCTTAGATAATCTTGGAATGTAGGGGACATATATCAACACAATACTTGTAACATTCAATAAACCCACAGAAAATATGCCACTAAATGAAGAAAATCATTTTCTTTATTGTCAGGATCACAATAAAAAGTCCACTCTCTCCTCTTCTCTGTATTATAATTCTTACAATATTAGAGTTGTAAAACAAGAGGAGATAAATTCATAAAATTATGTAAAGTTTCTAACAAAAACCTCCTGGAGCTGATAAACACATTCTGTACGTAACCATTTATAAAACTAACACATAAAAATCAGTAGCCTTATTATATACCCAAAGCAAACATACTGAAGAAGTCAGTGAAGCAAAATCATTCACAATTGCATCAAGAAACCTTGTAAGTAAAAGATTTATACAATGAAAATGTTAGACGCTGAACAAATTGAGGATGATACCAGAGATGGAAGGACCTCGTAATGTTCATGATCTGTGAAGTCAATATTGTGAAATGGCCCTCCTACCTACAATGAATATATTCAATGCAGTATCTTAATTTCCAATACAACTGTTCATAAAAATAGAAAAGCATATCTGATATTTCGTATGAAAACAGAAAAGACCCAAGATATCCAAAGAAATACATAACAAATACTGCTAGAAGTACCAACACCCTTGATTCCAGTTACACTATAGAGCAATAGTAATAAAAAGTATTGATAAATGGAGTAGAATTGAGAGCCTGGATTAAGCCCACATCCCTACACTCACCTGATTTTTGATAAGTAGTTCTAGATTAGAAAAAGAGCAGAATCTACAACAAATATCACGTTGGATACCCACAAATAGACAAATAAAACTGAATGGTTATCTCTCACCCTGCAAAAACCTCAGCTTCAAATGGATTAAGGACCTAAACATAAGACCTGATACTCTGAATCTTACTGAGGAGATAGTATGAAGTACATTTGAAATTATAGATGGGTAAAGGGCTTTTTGAATAGAACTAATTGAGTATATTTTATTTGGTGATAAAAATTAGATATGCCTAAAATATTTACATTTTCTTTGTCTATAGCCTTTCTTTATTCATCTAACATAAAAGAGTTACTAAAGCTTTTAATAATGATGTTGCTGGGATGACAATAGTGAATCCTCCTTAAGTGACTACTGTAATGAATGAATTTTATTTGAATAAATTCATTATGGTCTGCTTACAATACTGAATGCACAACTGAGTTATGCATTTGTATTTTAGCTTTTATTGAGAATAGATTTTATTTCATATAATATATTCTGATTTAATGAATTAAAATTTACAGTAAGCTAAGTAAACAAACATTATTATTATTTAGATATGTCTATAACTTTTTCTAGAAATTCATTATGATTGCTAATGATTTTCATTAGTCTAATGAATTAGTTATCTGTATTTTTTTATAAAAAGAAATAGCATAGACTGATAAATGACATAGGGTAGACAATATCGTAGATACATTTTACAATTTTGGGGGATCCAGCCAACAACAATGATTGGATACTTAGTGTTTACTTGTAGACATTTAGTAATGTACATAAATTAATGAATAAGTAACTTATGAAAATAATTTACATACATAGATGTCATAGTTCCAGAAAACTGCACAATTATCTCAGGTCTGTAATCTGAGCAGGACTCCTAGGAAGAGTCCACCTCTATTCTTCACAGTGTCTATTGGTCTTTTTTGTAATCCTGGAAGCAGAAAATCAGGACCCACCAAGTCTTAGCATCTAACACTTGATCATGGCTGTTAGCTGGGCCCTTGCTGAAGATGTCATTTGGAAGCTGTTTTATGTATTCATAGCAGAGTGCCTGGATTCACAGAGCTTGGGTTCAGGTGAGCCAAGAAGGCAAGTGGCCTTGGATGCTACACAGCATCATTCCTGTAGTACTCTCTTGGTTAAAGCATGTACAAAGCTGCCTGATTTTAAACATAAAGTCTGTCATATAAAATGGGGAGAATCTGAACATCACATTGTAAGAGGAACATGTTGGGATGGATGCATTAGGCATTTTTGTAAAATATTATGTAGCACAATTTTATGCTTTTAGATGTTTAAATTTAATTTACTGTTTAATTTATAACCATAAATTGCACTTCTAGTCATTATCTAACCTTAGAAAATAACTTTTTTCAAATATTTTCACCCTGTCAATATAATGTCATATGACACAAAAACATGGGCAGAAACAATGTCTTATGTGAACATTGGTACATCTCTAGAGACTGAAAGGTATTTGCCATACATAGGAGGCTTAATTAATTAATGTTGCATAAAGAATTATATTTAAATTTGATAGTGTTTTCTAGCTGTTTCTTTCAGATTTGTAATAGCTTTAGTATATATAGGTCAAAATACGGGTGCTTTAGGATTATTTTCAGAGGTTACATTTTATTTTCACTTGTTCAGGGATTATGCATTAATGATTTATTCACTTATGTTCTGCAAGCTCATTCTACCTCTTCCTATTGGATTATTTTCACTATATCATATCTTATTATACATTACATTATACTATTTATACGTATTATGGTTCCTTGTAACTTCAGGTTGCAAGTGTCTTAAGAATTAAACTGTTAGAGATGATCCACCTCTAAAAAGATTTCTTCTACCATATGATAAAGACCTCTTGTTAATTGTTGAGAGAATGCATGAGACCTCAAATGTCTACTAAATGGTGTTAAATCCATTTCAATTATACCTTTCTTAAAAGAAAAGAACATTATTCCACGAAACTGATGGAACTTAGTTTTATTAAACCCAATAACCTGAGAATAATTATTGAGCTTTAGATCATAATAAGAAGATGCATTCCTATGTTTATCTCTAGATATGCTGTTTTAAGATTCTGTGTGTTTATTTTGATGTTATGTTACTTTTTTTTTTAAAGAGTAACTTTAGATATTTGTTTTTAATAGTACAGAATCTTGATGAGATACGTACACATTATCTCTCCTCACCTTAGAAACGGGAAGGAGCTGGCCACACAATCTCAGAATCCAGAGTAACATGTATGGGTCTGTTGTACATTTTTAAGAATGTTGCTGGGTCCATGAATTCTTCGGCTTTGCATAAGTACTGGATAGTTTGTTCTGGAAGGAGGAGGTCAGGGGCAACTTGGTGCAAGTTGTCCCCTGGCCCTTTTGTGCCCACTTTCACAGTCTTAAAAAGGTGGAGTGCCAGTTTGTGTGTCATCATGAGAAAATCTGTGGTGACTTCTGCAAGAGACTGTGACTGTGTCACATCATCTAGATACATAACAGGGACTTTGATGACAGAAACATGCCACTGCATGAACAGTCTTGTGGGGATGTTATGAGAAGCAACTATAATTTTCATGTTGTGAATCATAAATTCTTTTTCTTCTTTCTCATGGGCAACATAGTCTAAAAGAATTCGAAAAAGTGTGCCATTGGAGGTCTCAACAATATGCAGAAAAGTACTTGAGTATAAGAGCAATAATCCCGTAACGGCTTCTCCTAAGTGATGCTTCAGAATTGACTGAAACAGTTGCTCATAGTATTCAGAAATCTCTTTTTTCTCTATATTGGGTTGTATGTAGCCCACAAGAAACATCCTGTGAAGGACGAATTTCTTTAGCTGTAGCCTGTTTTTCTCTTCCTGAAGGTGCATGTAGTTGGTTCGAGGAACTTTGGGCATCAGAAGAGGGTCCACCAGAAAATGCTTTTTGCTACCCTTCCGATTATGGGCCATGATTGATGAATCTTATCTCTTGTTCTAGATGATTGCAAGTCTCACTGATTATGAACTATTATCTTTATTTCTTCTGATAAAACAGCAGCAGCAATAAAACAAACACAAAAAACAGGAGTTAACCATTCGTCAGATGTTATGAATAGTAATATCCCTACTCACTACTACGGTGTCTTTGACATGGCAATGAGTGAGAAGAGGAAACTGTCCTGCTTTAGTAAAAGCCTCTCTGTGTAAAAATAAATGGTGACTACAGATTACATTTGAGGCTTTTCAAATGTTGTTTCTGTGGCAAGTCATGTATCTAACATTTAAAATAAATTTAACTGGCCTGTAAAGTAAAAGTAAATGAGCTACACTCTAGGCTATTATTAGTTTATTTAACATTTATTATTGATACTAAAAGTCAATAACCTTGCTTTTATAATAACAGTACACTTTTAAGAAAAGAGTTGTTTGATTTATCCTTTTATCAATAAATCTCTCTTTTTTTTTTTTGCTATTTTTATTAAGGTTTAAATAAAAGCAGACTTCTGCTTTGACTGATCTCATATCTCAGCCTCACTCACAGGCCACCTTCTTTCTCCTCACACACCGTGTACATTCGCATGTCTTTGAGGTCCTCCTGGCTTGGCTTCCATGATGCTTCCAACTGCCAGTGCCTAGGCCCCTCAACTGTCCTGTCTGGAGTTCTAAAGCACAGATCATGAAAGGAGTTAGAATGTCTCTGGCATCAAAGAGCCAGAGTGTACACCAGTCTAGATCCCAACAAATACCACAAAGACCCTGAAGGTTGTGGGGGAAACAAGGGCTTTTTTTTTTTTTTCCAGAATGCCTTTTGTTCTTTAGGCTTTGTTTTTTTTTGCCTGTTTTTGACACCTATCCTTCCCTGTTAGACAGGAGGCAGATGTGAGCACCTTCCATTATGTCTCAACTATGGTGGTAGAACTAGTTCCTCTAGTACACTTACACCCTGGTTAAAGAACGTAAGAACACTTATCTGAATCTCTCTCTGATACTGAATCTGTTATAAAAATGTTTTACAACACCATTTGGGCTACTTAGTGTGAATTTAAGTTAATTTTTGGAATTGAAAATAAAATTGCCTTTTCATATTATACTCATATGAGCTCTAAACAATAAGTTTAATGTGACAGGGCTGGAAAACACTTGTATTTCATTTAAAAAATGAACCTTAGAGAACTTTTTTTCTCCTGAGATTTTCATTATTCAAACTAATGATCTGATTTTAATAATTTGCAGCGATAAATTATTTCAGAAAGTGAAGGCTGAGAGGTGATTTAATAAATCTTTAATTGTGTGATACATAACAATCGACCATAATTCTTCACCCACTGTGATTCACCTCATCACTCACTGAGACTTTTTCCCAAAGGGTTCACTTAGTCAATGCCTTGTCTGGGGGCTGTTATTCTCTCTATTCCCTACTTCTTTGTACAACAGGACACTTTTCATCACAGTCTACAGCCCCCCCCCAACTTTTTCTTCCTGATTTCTTGAAAGTGGATGTCCTTACCTAGTTGGGTTTTGGGGAGGGGTTTAATTTTGGGGTGAGGGAGTTGGTTTTTTTTCTTCTAATTCTCTGTCTTGAGACATAGTGGAATTCTTTTGGCATCAAGTAGCTCTGGACAATGCTGATTAGCATAAATTTAATTTATTATCATAAAGATATCATTATCATAAAGACGTTACACCATATTTCCTTGCAGTAATATTTCCTCAGTGGTCTCTGCATTCACTTTTCTGAGGACATCAGAAAGGTCCTCAATGGTACTTTGCTTCCTGACTGTAACTGATGCAGTGCACTGATCTCTCTGAGCTCATTTATGGACTGGGAATCTTTCACTTAGAAGCTTCAAGGTAGAGATAGTTAGTTGATTGACACTGACAAAGAGAAAACTCAGCACATTCAAATATCTTATTTTTACAGAAGACTTGTGCATCATTTTTCCACTCACTTATTTATAACTGGTTTTTCTTCCCATACATGCTAAGTTAAATCTACTCTTGTAAAACTTAAATACCAAGATTATAAATATTAATTTTTATTAAGTTCTTTTCCTTTATAAATAATTGTCTATCGCCAAATGGTCAGACCCCCTCCCCGAAAACTTACATAGAAGTAACATTATATAAGCATAACAGGTTATATTTAGGAATATATATATATATATATGTATATATATATATATACATTTATACATGAAATAAAAATTAGTGAAAATTGGACTAAGAATGTGAGCAGGAAGTGTATATGGGTGGGTTTGGAGGGAAAATGGTAATATAGAAATGAAACTATATTAGAATCTTAAAGTAACTCTAAGCAATAAAAAGAAATTCCTTACTAATATCTGAATTTTTTTAATCTCTTGTTTTCTAGATGAAACCTATTTATCTTTTTAAAACTTTTTAGAAAGTTAATCCCAAATTATGTGCTACCTACTTTTAAAAATTTACATTTTACTGAAGGTGGAAGCTCACATCTTTAATCCTAGACAGATAGAGGCAGAGGCAAGTGGATATATCTCTGAGTTCAAGTTCAGCCTAGTCTACAAACTGAGTTCTAGCGTAGCCAGGGATACATAGAGAAACCCTGTTTTTAAAAATCAAAAAAAAAAGGTCTTACTCCACAATGCATTTGAAATTCTTGATTTCCACTATCTTTTTCATATCCCTCTAGATTTCTACATCCCAAACATTAATATTTGATTATAAAATGTAAGCCTATATAATAATTCATAGTTATGTTTGTGTTTTATAACATCCTTGCTGCTATTTGAATACTAGAAAAGGAGGATTTACATTGAGTAGGTGCAGAATCATCGATGGCATTATTGCCAAACTCTAGTGGTGAATTAGACCAGAGTGAACAGAGGGATATGTAACAGAATGTTTGGCTACCTAATGCTGGTACTGCTCATAGTCATCAGGAACTTATAGTGCATTATTGCTACCAAGGACTCCTTTCTGAATCCACAAGGTCAGACAAACGTTTCACATGCAGGTATGATTCTTTTTCATCAGGTATTCTTTTTTAATAACACAATTTCCTTCCAAACTCAGCCAAAGGCCAGCTTTCAAATTAAGGTTAACTATAGGATTATTATCCTACCTTATGTGTCTGTTGTTATTCTCATATTCTTTTGATTATAGCATGTCCTCAAAAAAGCAAATGAGAAGAGGAGGTAATCTGCATATGGGCTTTGAATGAGATTTTTACCTCACTTGTCTTATTACCGTATTGTGGCTCCATAAATTGTGTAGTAAATAATCAAAAGTATATTTTAGTTATTATCTTCTCTCCTGGCTCTGCTTCCTGCATCGCTTCATCTGAATTGCTGTTACTCTGATGGCCCTGCTTCTCCAGTGAGTGTGGCCTCTTCTTGAGGTTTTGTGTCTTTCTCACTCAAGCTCCTATAAAAGGAGTTCAATGGTGGCCTCTCCCCCAATGTGTGAATTCAATGGTGGCTTCTCCCCACAATGTGTGGATTCAATGATGGCCTCTCCCCTAATGTGTGGATTCAATGATGGCCTCTCCCTCACAATGTGTGAATTCAATGGTTGCCTCTCCCTCACAATGTGTGGATTCAAAGGTGGCCTCTCCCTCCCATGTGTGGATTGTACCACCCTTCTTTCTCACATATCTTTTTATGTCTAATAGAAACCTAATAGAAAATGTTTTTTCACCATTTTAAATAGATAAATGATGTAATATTTTAACTTTGTGCTTGGAAACATACCAATCTCTGAACAATGACTAATCAGTGTCAGATTTAAAAACATAAATTATCATTTTTTTATGTATGTATGTATGTATGTATGTATGTATGTATGTATGTATACAATATCCTGCCTCCATGAATGCCTGTATGCCAGAAGAGGGCACCAAATTTTAACATAAATGGTTGTGAGTTACCATGTGGATGTTGGGAATTGAGCTCAGAACCTCTGAAAGAATAGCCACTGTTCTTAACCTCTGAGACATCTCTCCAACCCCTGAATTATCATTTCTTTAATTAAAAAAATCTGCAACTATGATAGCTTTGTGTGGTTCAATTTTATGCATCTAAAACAATAGTTTTACTACACCAGATACTTATACAGTTTGATTCTGTTACCTCAGTGTGTTTTTTTCCCAATTTCTCCAATATTAATTAGGTTGCTCACTTGAATTTTAGTATTATTGCCACATTACCATCTAGAAAGTTTAAGCAGTATCTATTCTGTTTTCTTGCTTTATTTCAGTCATACTAAGAGGCCATCTGTAAAGAGAAGAAAGAAACAAAATGCAGTTTGAACAATTTCTGACTGATTGGAATGTATGATTTCAGTTGTAAACTTGTGTTTTAGCCCCAAAGCACCACAATACTTACTATCCATCTCAGATAGTAACAGATTCTTAAAATTCTTCTCTTTATAAACTTGGTTTAAGAGGCATTTGCTGTGTTTTATCCAGAGTCTTCTAGTTAGAGAGGCTGTCCAAATTTAAGTTTTAAGCATTTATCAGTAAATAGGAATTTTGCATAACATACTCATAACACATGTCAAAAAGTACATCTCGTGATTTTTTACAGACTTCATATTGCTTGTCCAGAATCAACTGTTCTTTAATAAACTCACAATGTCTGTTGTCTGTGTAGAACATATAGGCCAGAGATAGAGAAGATTAATTGTGATTAATGGGTTGCAACAGGTACTTTCACATACTCATTTAATATTCATAAGAAGCCCTCTTAGAATGTTTACTATGAAAGACATATTATTGCTGCTCACCTTAGGTAGAAGGTTGACATTATTTTCACAGTTTATAGAGGAAGATGTTAAAACAGGGATAGTTAAATAATTCACACATGATTCAAGTCTATTCTTACCATTTTCCTTGTCATGCTTACATTAAAATCCCACCCATCCCAGTAATACTGTTTCTAGGAACATGACTCTGTTCCACACAGAAGCCTCCTATTATAGATGATTCTACTGCAAAGCCATTTTTTTTAATTCTCTACTACTAGATTTGGTACATCTTTTTAACAAAACACCAGAGTCCTTAACAAACTGCCAACTTGACTCAATACAATGTATTATCTGATTTTTTTTTTTTTTTTGCTAGCTGGAAAGCTACTTAAGAAGACAGAGATCCTATATTACCAGAATAAATATATTTTAAAAAAACCAATAACTGTCATTCACCAAGATTATTAAACTCCCACTGACTGGTTATCTCAGATTTATTGACAGCTTGAGCACTGTGCAAGATGTAAGCATATACACTCCTCCTAATTTCATGGAAGTAGAGTCTAGTAGGTATGAGAAAATGTTTACGAGTCTCAGATGTTCTTGGACATATCAGGTATGCAGAGGATGTTTTCAACTACTTTAGGAATATTGAGATAGAAAGATAGCTGAGTTTTCCTTATTATAGAATTCTGACATTGGTATCATCTTCAGGAGAACAGAACAGTTTAAGTCGCTGTCCATGCTGTGAAGAGACTGCATATTAAGGGTAACTTATATAAGAAAAACATTTAATTGGGTGCTTGTTAACAGTTTCAGAAGGCAAGACCATGACCATCATGACCATTATGGCAGGAAGCATGACCACAAACAGATATGTATGGTGCTGGAAAGTAACTCAGAGCCTACACTTGATCCAGAAGCTGAAAGCAGAGAGATGGAGAGACTGAGCCTGGAGTGAGCTTTTTAAACCTCAAAGGCCATCCATCTTCAGTGACACACTTCTCCTAATCCCAAACAGTCTACCGTCGGGAACCAACTCTTAAAATATATGAGTCTATGAGGGCCATTCTCACTTAAACCACCTCAAGGGTTATGGGTACCTTGGAGGATGTCTCTTGAATTTATGCTTTCAGAATCTATGGTTGTGAATAACTGCACTTGGTTCTACAGAGAATATCAGCACTACTCTTAACACTTCACCTATGCTTCAAATTAGAGAGAAGAAGGCCTATTTCCTTTAGCTTCATTATTTGTTTCAACACACCTGAAAACAATCTAACGGAATAGTCTAAGTAACTAGCCAAAACTTGCTTGGGAAAAACCATACTCCTGCCAGACTAAGTAGACCATTTAATGGAACACACCAAATGAAATTTGTTACCAAATCACTAGAGCTTTACCAAGAAATGTTATTGCTTTCTTTTTCACATTCTGCTGTCCTTCCTCCCTTCTTTTCTTTCTCCCTTCTTTCTTTTCTTCCTTTGTTTCCAAAAGAAATAGTCTTTGGAAGTTAATTGTCAAAGAAAGCACAGGGACACTTGTTAAAATCAAATATTCAGTCTATGTCTACTGTCTGGTTAAAATGGGTCTGAACATTGGACATATTCTTGAGAATCGGTCCTTATACTCTCACATGAAGTTTTTATTTCAGTTATTGGATCGGAAGGCTCCATGACTAGTTAACATAAGAGTGAGGTATCATGGTTAAGGATATAAATAATGACCATGGAAAGAAAAGAGTCATGGAAGCTGCCTCTAGCATAAAAATTTAGACAGGTGCCAATGATACTTGTGACATGGGTAAGGGTGATAAGATCAGAGAAGGTAGGGGAAGACACTAAATTTGAAGTGTAAAGACAAGTTGAGAGTTATGAAATAAAGCACTTCTTTTTGAAGAAGGCAATACTCTGTTATGGTAGCCACAGCAATCTACAGGCCTTAGGATCTTCAGGCTTGGTAAATGTCTGGATCTCAGCCAATAGCACTAAAATGTGTGACTTACTATGCTTAAAGTGAAGCCCCATGCCATAGTTTATACCTGGAACATCCTCTTGATTTTCATGTGGTCTACAGTCTGTAGTATTTTGGGAATGGTGAAATATTTCAAGGCTGGAGATCACTGATTGTTGAAAGTGATCATAAAACCCTGGCTCCCCTCTGACCTCACTCTTTGTTTGCTGGCTGCTCTGAAGTGAGTGTTCTACTCTTCTACTATATATTCCAAATCTCAGCTGAGTGCCACAGAAATCAAGGCAATTGAGTCAGATAAACATAGGCTGAAACTTTTAAATCGTAAGACGAGTGAATGTTGCATCTCTGTATATTTCGTACCCTAATAGGAAGTCAGCACACCCATCCATTTGTGTTTGGAAAACATTTTTCTAGTCTTTAGATCTAATTTACTTTAAGAGAGAAAAGGCTAACTATCAGTGTTGTAGACCTTGGGGTCTTTAAATATTTGAAGAACTGCTTAGAAAATCTAGTTCCTCATTGGGTCCTAAGTTTGAGATCTTCATCAAATACCTCCCCCTAGAGGACCAGAGAATTTTACAGAAGAGGAAGCAAAAAGATTATAAGAGCTATGGGATGGAGGGCACCAAGAAAACAAAGATTAGACACAACAGGACTGACACACACATGAGCTCACAGAGACTGTCACAGCATGCACAGGGCCTACAAATGTCTAAGCCAGATGGGGTCCCAATGTTGAGAGAGGAAATGGACCCAGGCTCCCTATTCTAATCAAGAAGCTATCTCCCAATTGTCACTTCATCACAAAGGAAAACTTAGTTTTCTCCAAAGGAGCCTCTCTGGGTATACAAACCACCTGAAATGCAGACCTCATGCCCAGCAGCCAATAGCCAACATAAAAAAAAAAAAAAGATTCAATACTATTTTTGGAGGGTTATTGTTTCATAATGCTTTTGTCTGAGATGGTTTTCTTGTGGCCTTACAGGTCTTTTACTTGAGCATTATGGTTTCTAATTTGTCTTAAGGTCACCTCTTTAGGTGAATACAAACATAACCAGGAAGAAAGTTCTGCTTGGGTGATGGAATAACTGGAATTAGAGAGTGGAAAAGAAGAGAAAGTAAATCAGAAACAGTTCATAGGGACTCAGATGCCATACTCAGAGTTTAAATTTTATTATCTCAATTAAAAACAATTGAGCTTGTGTAATTATATCTACTTTCAGAAGTTTTCTCTGAAAATGAAAAATTTGAGGTGGGAAATATAAGAAACCCTTACAACACTTTGGAGTTGGCAATGGAAAGCATTATCTTAAGTTAGTTGAATAATAAGTTGACTAAAATTCTCTAGAAAGTGTAGCCTGAAGTTTCTAGCTCTTGTTGCCCAACGTATAGATAACACAAAGGCTTATATTAGTTTGTTCTCTGTTTCTGTGGTAAACAGTACATGGCTTAATAATAAACTTGTTGGACATTATATCATGTGACCTAATCAGAGGCAACTTCCATTTACTTTAACATGCCATAAAGTCTTTGAGGGATATTGATGGCTCATTGATCCAAAAGGGAGTGTGCATGGAATAACATCTATGAAACTCTAATATTAATGTCTACTTGTATATTACCAATTATGATAAAATACCTTCGATAAGTGAACATCTTTTAACTGATTGCTTTGGTTTATCTTTCTTAAATTGTTGCATGATATAGAAAAAATTGAGCTACTCTACTTTATATTTGGAAGTTTAGCACCCATAAAAACCATACCTCAATTAAGGGACACAGAATCATAGTGTTCTTAAACCCCCAAGTAGTTTACCTTTAAACAGAGTTGACAAAATATTTACAGGAAAGACTCAGCAGGGACATGGTACCACTTACCAGAGTACTTTGCAAAGCAGATGATAGATGTTTTGATGACAACATAATACCAAGACTTTTCCAAGATTAATCACTTTAATTTGAATGTTGTAGTACTTATTAGACACTCATTAAATGTTATTTTAGAAAAAGAAATAATCAGGTTCTATGCTTGTTGATGAGTAGGTTAATGAATATTGTTGGGCTATTTGCCAAGACCAAAAAAAAAAAAAAAAAAAAAAAAAAGAACCTTATAATCAGAAATACCTACTAAAATATTATTTCTGAACAGAAAATGAGAATTTTTATTATAATTTAGAACTTTAATAGTTATTTGTTTAAAGAATTGTGCCTATAAAACTCTATGTAACCATATTACTTTTACTATATGCAACTAGTAGAATAATAAAATGAACATGAAACATTTCTACAGATTGGCTCTGTCCTAGATCCCTAAAGTTTCCCCTAATCTATCTAACAACCACTTTTATCCTGAGGATGTTCTTATTTATGCTAAATTCAGAGATATATTGCCATTGAAATTGAGGGAACCAACACATATTTTTAGAAACCAAGTTTACTAACTTTAAGAACAATGTGGACATAAAGGGAAAAAAACTAATGCAATGGTGAGTCAGTCTTCAAAACATACTTGAGTATACAACCTATTTGGAGGGAAGGGCATGTATATGTTTTTTGAAAATAGGGTCATGGGCTAAGGCAAGATAAGGGTGGTGCTATTGAGTCCAGAGTGTGGGTCCCCATGGGTTATGACCACCTCAAGAGTGGAGAGGGAGGCATCGGTTCTCCATCATCTTGCACTGCAGCCCTGGACTGGGGCTGCATAAACAACCACGTGGAGCATGCCACTTCTTTTACTCTACTTCTTTGTCTCGATATAACAGGGACCTCTCCTGTGCAGAAAGGCCACGGTTGACCTCTTGGGAATCACTTTAAAATGGATTCCTGTTTCATAAGAGACTTTCTAGGCAAAGTGGTCTTGTTCACTATCTGCCTTGTGTTCTAAAATCTAATCATTTTGTGTTTCTTTTAATTGGGAGGTTTTAAAAGCTCATGTTGTAAGTTACTGTTTGAACTAAGTACTTAACTACTAGCCCAATGACCTAGTTATATTAGAATATAATCTCTATGTTAATATTCCATTCTTTGTGTGATTGCCTGTTTGTTATTTGACTGTATAACTTTTACTGTTTAATTGTGGCATACCAGAGAAGCCCATAATCACACAAAGCAAATAAGACACAACTATCAATGCAAAATTGTCCAAATTAGTTAGTCAATATTAAAATCATTGATTTGTTGTTGACTTTTTGTAATCATCAGCTCTTTCAATCAAGCAATTTTAAATATATATGTTAATTAACATATATATATTTCAATGCCATGGCAGTGGAATTACAGGTGAATGATGTGGAACTAGGAGCAGAACCCAGGTCTCTGTAAGAACAGAAGGTGCTTTTATTTGCTGAGTCATCTTTCTAGTCCCATTGAATATTAATTTATTTCTGTGGTTGACAGTTACTTAAATCCTCTCATGATATATTAAATCCTTCATATGCTGTTCAAAATACTGCACCTATTTTTTAAAGGCTTATATCAATTATTTCTCTCTCTCTCTCTACCTCTGTGTCTCTGTTTCTCTATGTGTTTCTGTATTTCTCTCTCTGTCTCTCTCTTTGTCTCTGTCTCTGTCTCTCTCTTTCTCTCTTTGTTTATTTCTAGAATTTTCAACAATAAGTCATAGCACAATAAAAGAAAACATAATTTTTTAGGTTTGACCTTTGACCAAACTCAACATTTGCTTGGGATCCCAGGTTCAAAGGGCAGAGAGGTGGTGCTGAGGAGGTTGTAGAGGTTAGGGCCAATGGTGCAATTTACATTAGAGAATCCTTAGATGGCAGATTTGCCTCCAGGGATCTATTTTGGAGTCAAGCTAGTTTTGTATTTTCTATAAGGTCATTTCCTAAGACCTTGTCTCATAAGAGCAAGGGAATTCCCTTTGGTCATGTTTTCCAATACTGAATTCAGGTGTGGGCTTCTGGTCTCTTGAATACCTTCTTTGGTTTCAAAAAGACATTTGTAGTGTTATTTTGTTCGTTTAAAATAGAGAATTGATATCTTTTTGGACTAACTAAGCACAGTTTTATACTTTTACTCTTTCTGTTAAAGGTCACTTTTATGGGAAAAAAATCTTTTTAGGGAAAATAAGTGCGTATTTATACTCTGCAAACTCTGCAAAGCAAATCCAGCTTCCATTGCCATTCTCTAGCTCAGTTACTAATTTACAAGACATACTTTGTTACTATGTTTTACAGTTACATTTTCTGACACTGTTATATGAAGAGAAGTAACAAAAAGTTATGTCATGAAAAACTAAAAAAGGATGAACATCGTATTGGCAGGAGATATAAGAAGAAAGTGAAATTCAACTAGAATTTTCTTCTACTCAGTATCCACCACATTGTGTGATTTGAGGAGGAGAGAATGGCCTCTCTGAATACTTTATGACTGTGTACAGGGGGAGTTGCTGAGACAGTGGCTGGGAAATACAATCAATGTGTGTGAAGGCAGCACCGATTTATCTTAAATTAATCCTTTTTCCTGAGCAGGCAGATGATAATCCTGGGGTTGATGTCAGTTTCCTTTTATTCATGACACAGATAAACCTGCAGCTTCTCTGTGTCTGTGTTTCTGGGAGAGTTTCGTGGTGTGAAAGATCTGAAGCTGTAGCTCTTACATCATTACATATTGCTTGTTAGAATTTTTTTTTTTTAAAGTTTGGAATTGAAATCAGTAAAAACTTATGTCAGAAATAAATCACAGCTTGTATTAAGCCCATTTCACCATTCTGCCAGGAGGGTGGAAGGAAAGGTTTCTAGATAGAATAATTTCTCTTTGTCATTATTAAACCCTCCAGTTGAAAGACTTCTGAGGATTGAAGTGGAAAAATCTTTACAATGTTACCTCACTGTGAAGGTAAAAAGTCCACATTGGTAATGCACCATGCAGCAGCAGCATGGTGTGGCTCTGGTACATCGCCAGAGGATACTCCGTAGGAGGTCATGCATTGAATTGGGACTTATTGTAGACCTCTTCTCCTCTGCTAGGAGAAGAAGTGATGGAATGTTGGAAAAAGGGAAAGACTGGAAATGTGTATTTACACTCTAGGCTTTACTAGTAGGCGTTACTCTGTTTCCTGGGGTGGATGGTGGATATAAGATATCTTTAGACTCCAGAATGACATTTTGAAGGTTTAACCATCATCTCACTCCTGTAATTTGAAGGGAAAAGTTTTGAAAAAACCTTCGGCAGAAATATCCTGGTAGTAAGAATAGATTTGTGATATTTGTTATTTCGGTGCTATCTAGTATGTTAAGGAAACCTGGCTTTCTCAACTAACAAATCGGTTTTTTCATTTCATCTTCAAATGTGTGACTGAATAATCGAATTGATCTGTTAAGTTTTAAAACTTGCCAGAGTTTTAAATAGTGTTAGAATATTTAGTATTTTATGTATGCATAAATAACCAATTATCTATTTCCCTTTCTACCTAAAATATTTGGTTTGTTAGATAAGCAAAGTATTTTGAAATTTCTTAATTTTAAGAATTGTTAACATTTGGGCCAATGGTAAGTTGAAAATTTCTGAGAAGGTACAATTAAAAATTATAGTCTGATAATTTGTCAATTGGTACTACAAACTAGAGGGTAAATTACGTTTTTTTAATTTGAAACTTAAAAATAAAATATTTGACTAAGAATAGTCGGACAGGTTTGTCATCCAGCATGTGTGAGGTTGAGGTAGGAAGCTCTCAAGAATTCAAGGCCATTGGGCTACTTAGTGAACACCAGGATAATTGAAGTACAGAGTAAGATCACAGCTCAAAAAACAAATAACTAAAGTGAAATTTAATATTAAACTTCATAGACAAAATAAACCTATACCTTGTCTTTTCTGTGTAAAAAAGCTCCTCCTGTGGCCAAAGGAACACATTTTACTGACAACGTTGATGTGTTTTCCCATTGCCAATATATGAGGAGATAGAGTCAACGCAGGTTCTCAGAGTAGAGACTTCCTAAAAGGGTACACTAGTCTGTCAGCATGGTGGTGTCCCCTGGGTATAGGAGGGAGTCCTCTGCAAACACAGTCATGACTTTGGCTCTCAGATGCTGGGCTATGTAGCTGTGGTTCCAACTGAGAAAGGGATCCATTGGGCTACAGTTTATCCCTGCCTCATTTTTCTTCCATATCATTTTATAAAATTCAGTCATTTACATTTAGAGATTAAAGATAATCTCCTAATTTAAAGAAATTTAAAGAAATTGTTGACTTCCCATATCCTATGATCATCCTTAGTAGTTGCAGCTAAGTTCTGTTTTTATATATTATAAGTTTTACTTGACCTGTGACATTGCTATTACACCACGGAGACTTCTTATACTTTTTCTGTAATTATATCATATATATTGCTTTTGCCACTTAGTATCCTATTTTAAAAGCCTTTATTATTAATAAAATATAAGCATGTTCAAAAGAACATGAAACTGTCATTAACAAACTATAAGCTACATAACAATAAATGAAGTATCGCAAAAGCATTATGCTCACTGATTGCATAGATTTTATTATACAGATGAATTATAATATCAGCCAACCCCTGTTATTAATCATTTTGAATTGTCTACATTATTTGCTAAAATAAACAGCAGCATCTGAATATTTTAAATATCAGTTTTATTAATTCATTTCATAATTAGGATAACACAGAAGTGACACACATGAAAAGTTATCATTTTATAAGTATTTGAAACATACAACAAGGTGTTTCACAGAGAGATGAACCAACTTGCCTAATGATTAAATTCTAAATGTATGTGATTAAGTCCAAATAACAGAAAGGCATTACCCTTGCTGTGACAACTGAGAACTACCTTTTCCTGAAGTTAGAAAAAAGGGTTTCAAAGATTTTAAAATAACATTTTGTTATCAGCCATGTTTGAACATGAAATAAAAGATCATTTAATGTGGATTCTGAGAAAATCTAGTACAGAAAGTCCCACAGGGTTGAATGCAGCATTCATGTTGTTAAGGTTATCAGTTTGAAAACTCTTTGATGGTCACATACTACACAAGATGCTGGGTAACACATCTTACAGAACAGGGCTCTTCTCTTCTTCTCCACACTGCAGCTACTGCAGTTGCCCTCACCAGAGTGACTAAGTACAAGGAAGACCACGACAGTCTTTCTGAACTGAATACAGTCTGAACTGTCGCAGTTGAGTTGCTGAAGAACTAGACAATAGCTCTCTCTTATGAACCTAGGGAAGACCAAAATTCCTTTATTCCAAAAGCAATTCACTTTTGTTCATGCCGAGAAAGACTTAATGTTTTCCATAAAATTTCAACTAGCTACTAGAATGGCCATTAAAATAACACGGGGAAATTTGTCAAGATATATTTAAAAAAGTTTTTGTGTTATTACTAAGTTTATAAAAAGATGCAGAAATAGGAACAGCATGAAAAATTCTCAAATCTAAAAATAGAATTGGCATATGATAGAGGAATCCCACTTCTGGGATATGGAAAACACAGATGAAACTTAGCTCTTAAAGAAATGTTTTTATACTCATGTTCACAGCAGTCCTAATTATAGTAAGTAAGAGACAGAAGCAAGACAAATGCCCATTTAAAGATGATTTGTGGATAAAAAATCAAAACAGAACAAAAATGGTGCAGGCATATCTTATAAAAAGATGAAACCTTTGTTTACACGGTCCAAGATTAGTGAACACTAAGAGCACTAGAGTAAATAAAATAAGCCCATCACAGTAGGTTTCATTTCTTTAAATGAGTTATCTAAATGTCAAAGTTATACATCCAGAAAATAGAAAGATAGTCGCAAAGTTCTGAGGGAAAAAAGGGAAATGGATGTTAAATGTCATTTAACAGGAACACAGTTGCAGTTCTGTGAGACAAAATTATCTGAGTCTTTTCTGACAGGGAACTTCCTGACCACTGTGGCCCTGTGCACTGTAGATGGTTAGAATGGAAGGTTTTCATGCTCTGTTCTTTTAGCAATAGTAAAATGGTAAGTTGATTGTAATACATTCAATATGCATCAGAAGCCAAGTGTAAAATTTCATATCATATCCTCTCTTACTTTTCCTGAAGGCTAAAAATGTTCTCTCAAGATCCACTTGACCTCATGTGTTTTCTTGATTGCCGTGAACTTTCTTAGAGATGGTGAATGGCTTATGTAATTGCTGTAAGCTCATTCACTCTAAGATTGAGCAAGTGTTCTCTGTGTGTAAGTATTTATAGACTTAAATGCTGAATAAAAATGGTGAAGTGTACTATTGTGCCATAAACTTAACACAGTTCACGTGACATCAGACAGACTACTGTTTAGAAAAAAATCAAAAGAAGATAGATTTTGCAAGTGTACAGATTTTGGTACATTTCTTGGCATTGATCTCTGCCTTCATAAATTTGCTAATATTAAGTCACTAGATGAATCTGAGAAATCCTTTTTCTAATTAGTTGGGCTTTTTATAATTCTGCTAAAAAAATTAGGGCATGTAGTTTTGCTAAGGTCCATCAGCTTTGGAACTCTTATCTAACCAGACTAAATTAGTACACGAAGGGATAAAGCATCTTTTGGTTAATGTGTCATTTTCTTTCTTGTATGTCTCAGTTAAAGAAAAGATAAATTTTTACTTTGAGGTCTGATGTATAATCTTCCTGATTACACAAATAGGTAAATTATCCCACAATCTAGAGATATGATGGGAGGCTATCTCACCTCTCTCTCTTTCTCATCTCTTACACAGGTCCATGTAAAATAATGTTCATTATAAGAGCTTCCAAATATTATCCAAAATAAAAATATGGCTGTAGTACTTAAAGCCCACAACACAGTTTTCACTTAAACACATTCTTAAGTACAGATTTGTTCTTTGTTTTATTACTATTGTAATTTTAACTTTTGAATCACATCTTTGCACCAATTTTCACAATTTCAAATAAGAGCAGGTATAAATTCTATCTCGAGTGTTTATAGAGCATTGGTTCTATGGTGACACACCTTAAATTTCTCAGGTTATGACTGATACCTAGTGAGATTTGATTAATTTCCTCATTCTCTGCAAGGGGACTTGCATTTTTATTTTGAATTTTGTTTCCTTTACCTTACTTTCATGTTCTATGAATTTAAATTTATTTTTACTTACATTTTGTTAATGTTATTAAAATACTGGAATGTAGTCAGAAATTTCTGGTCTGGCCTTAACCCCGAGATCTGAGTCCACAGTATCGCAGCTGCTTAGTCCCACAGAAACACAAAGAAGTACATATTAATTACAAGTTGTTTGGAGAATGGCTCAGGAGTATTACTAGCTAACTCTTACACTTAAGCTAACCCATATATCTATGTATGTTTAGCCATGTGGCTTGTTATCTTTTCTTAGAGCAGCATTCTCATCTTCCTCTAGATGTCTGCTCTTCTGCTTCCCAGAATTCACCTAGTCTGATTGCTCCATCTCTACTTCCTGTCTAGCTACTTGACCATCCAGTGTTTTATAGAACCTATAGAAGTGACAAATATTTACAATGTACAAGAGCATAGTCCCACAGAACTGAAATTTATTAGTCTTTAGAGAAAACTTAGAAAAGCTTTTATAGAACATAGTGTAAAAAGTTAACAATAAAGAACTCTGCGATTTTCTGTGATTGCTTTCTATTGTTTATTTATTCTTAACATGATGTGAAAATTGGTCTCAGACATTGCAGACAGACTCAGGATATGAATATATGAGCCCGGGTAAGCTTAGCTCTGTTTTCACACCGTGAACCAGCTGACATATACAGGCTACATGATGTGTCCCGAATATTGCCTTGACAGTCTCTATCTGTGATGTTGATTACATACTTAAGATACACAAGGGTTATTTATGAAAGTACATTCTCTTGCTTTTATAACACAATTCTACTTTAGAAGTAATGGAAATTTTTATATAGAAGTAATTTCTGCGTAAAATGTGTTTTGGAGTGCTTTATCTAGTCTTAACTTACTTTAGTAAGCAAGTTTTCAGTGTTAATTTCTTTTGAAAACTGTAAGTCTTAAATGAAAAAAAGATGAGCAAAGATTTTAGTGGTTTTTTGTTTGTTTGTTTGTTTGTTTGTTTGTTTGTTTTTGCCTGCTCTTTATTCTTAGCAATTAATGCATAGCTTCTGATTTTCTGCTTGGGAATTAATGATGCCCTAATATTTTCAGAAATTAGAATATAAATATTATAAAAAAAGAAACTATGACTGAGCCTAGTTTAAAGGTTTAAGCCTTTAATCCCAGAACTCGGGAATCAGAGGCAGGCAGATCTCTGAGTTCAAGGTCAGCCTGGTGGACAGAGCAAATTCCAGAACATCCAGGATTACAAAGAGAATTCCTGCTTTGAACCATTCACCTCATAACCCTCATGGGCCCAAAACCAACCAACCAACCAAAGACCAAAAGAAAACAACAAAATCCATTAAAATTTAATCACGTTGAAAACCCATTTAAAGGAAATACCATCTTCCAGGTGCCACGGGATCAATGCAGATAGGAACTTGGAGCCGGCGGCAGCACAGGCAATAACTGTAATTGCTCAAGCCAGACAAAGTCTTGCAGTGAAGGACAGTGATGGACACAAAGTCTACCTCTAGCCAAGGTTGTAATCCATACCTGCTGGGATAGGGAGATCAGTTCTCTTCAGTGAGTAGACACTGTGTGTGTATGTGTGTGTGCATGTGTATGTCTGTGTGTTTGTGTGTGTATGTGTGTATGAGTGTGTGTGTGAGTGTGTGTGTGAGTGTGTGTGTGTGTCTGTGTGTCTGTGGTACATGGCTGTTCTTGTGAGGCACAAGTTCAGGAGTAGTTGGTCAACACAAATAGGACACCATAAATACTTTTATTTTTAAATCTATTCTTTATTATGTGGGTTTGTATATTTTATTAGGTTTTTGTTTTATCTTTGTTTTTTCAAGAGAAGGAAAGAGCAGGAAGTTTGATGGGTAAGAAGAAGGAGGGAGATCTGGAAGGACTTGAAAGAGGGGAAAACATCAAATAATAATATTAATTCACTAACAACACATTTAAAAAGTTACTTATTTTTTATGTAAAAGCTTTTAAAATGTACCCACACTGTTCCCCTCTTTCCCTTTTCCCAGTCATCCCTCACCTCAACCCCCTAACTATTTCTCAGAAAGGTTAAGGACTCCTAGGGTGAGTCAATGCAGCCTGGCGTATCCAGATGAAGTAGCATAAAGCCATTTTCCCTCTTTAGGGAAAGGGTTCCAAGAAGCCAGTTCATGCACCAGGAATAAATTCTGGACCCACTGCTACAAGCTCCTTAAAATGCCCACTCCACACAACCGTCATTCACATTTAGTCCCAAGCATGGTCCCCAGCTCTAAGTTTAGTCAGTGAGCTCCCAATATCTCAGGTCAGCTGTCTCTGTGGGTTTCCTGATCATGATCTGACCTTCTTTGCTCATATAATTTCTCCTCCCTCTCTTTGGCTGGACTGGGAGCTCAACACCTTGCTTAGCTGTGATCTCTGCTTCTGCTTCCATCAGTTCCTGGATGAAGGTTCTATAATAACAATTAGGGTGGTCATCAATTTGATTATAGGGGAGGTCAGTTCAGGCTCCCTCTCCACTATTTCTTGGACTCTTAGCTGGGGCCATATTTGTGGGGTCTTGGTTATTTCCCTAGCACCACATTTCTCTCTAACCCCACAATGGCTCCCTCTATCAAGGTATCTCTTTTGTTGTTCTCTCTCTGCCCCTCTCCCAACCCAACCATCTCACTCCCTCATGTTCTCTTCCCATCTCCCTTATCCCCTCCCCATGGTCCCAATTTATTCAGGGAATTCATCGTTTAAAACTACCTTTTTTATTTTGGGGACTTTTAGTGTTCACAAGAGTAGCCTGTTCAAGCTGTGTCCCCCAGCCTTTAACATCCCTTGTTTTGTCATTCTCTAAATTCTATTGTTCATTTTGTTATAAGAAGACATTTAAGTTTAATCTTGTATTTTTCTCCTGTGACAGCTGTCTTTCTAAAGAACTCTCCTCCTTTATTTTTTAAGTTAGACTGATATTTACAAAGTAATATTTGGGTAGTCGTTGTTAATGAGATAAACCTATTTATAACTTTTTCTTAGTGGGATGTTTACATACACATATATTTATATAGTCATTTGTACACTTGTGTATAATGAAGACAATCAGTTCATGCTGACACCTGCAGCTGAAATCTATCACACAGGATGCATTCTCGTTTTCTCTTTTCCATACTTGTAGGTCCTCCGACACTGAGCGTGGTTCCTCTCATTCTTCTTGTGATTATTCATTTTACCAGTGCAATATAACAAGTCTTGTATTGATGACTCATTTTTCCTTCACATGCATCCTCTTTTACAAGCCATAGACCTTTGCTTGTGCATTTAGTCACTTTCTCTGGCCTTGAGAAGGACCTTGTGCTGATCAACATAACCCAAGGAATCAGGCCTTATCAGCGTCTTAGATTCACAGAAACTACACTCAGCTTTTATATTTTGCACATTAACTGTGTAGGACTATAGGACATCCCTCTAGCTACTCTCTTTACCCTTGTCCAGGTCTGGAGTCTCAGGAAAAGCATTCCTCAAAATGTAGATGATTTTTTTTCATACTTCTTGGCTTTTCTCTCAGGTTGGCTTCCAGCATCCTTATGGAGTCCTTTCCTTTCTTGCTGAGACTCTATTGTTGCCCATGATGCCTCTTCTTCACTCAGATCTCTTCTTGTATAATTGGCCTCACCCTGTAAAGTGCTTCATCTCCCAGGCTGAGCGGTGGCTCTCAGCTGTGAATTTCTTTGCTGACACACTGGGTCCTAGTTCTTGTGTTGTTCCTTCTCTCTTTGTATGAGTCCCCTGAGCTTCCAGACCTTGCTTGATCTCTACAACCCTCAAGGACTTGTTATTTTTATTAGCTTAGAACTTCCCAATATGATGGCTCTATGAGTGACTTATCCATTAACTGGAGAGAGAAGGGGGGGATTATTAGTGACTTGTTTCCTATTTTAATTGCTTTCATTTTAACTACCTTGTAAAAATTACCTTTCATTTTGGAATCATTTTAGGTTCAGAGAAAAGTTGCAAAACAGCACCAAGTTCTGAAATATCTGCATCCAATTTGCCTGTTGCTAGTTTCTTACATTCACCTAGTAAGTTTGTCATAACCAATGTGCTAATACTGATACGTTAAGACAATTAAATCCTTGATTAAACTCTTTTAAGCAATAGTTGGAACGATTTATCCATGTGAAAATTGTAATTAACCCTTTATCTTCAATACATTCTCTTCATCCTTGACCTCAATTACTATTCAAATGGAGAAACTCTGAAATAGCTGATGCTTTGAAAAGTCCCCCAAGAGATATAGCCTCCTTATTTACAAATTATCTGGAAGTTTCATATGCTAATCTATGTACCCCTGCACGAAATTTTTGTTGGACAGACTATCCATGAGTTAAAATTGTCAAAGTGCCAACAATGTCATCATAAGTTTGTTTTATTACTTTGGCACTGGAGAAAAGAGTTAGTGAGCTCCAATTTTTTTTTTGGTGGTCTTCAAAATGAAAATATAAAATAAGACTTAGAAAAGATAATTTATTCTCTGGAAAACTTAGGAAAGAAAACGGTAGCTTCTAGATGAAGGATTATCTTAATAAATGTCTATGAAGCATATTTTTATGTCAGCTACATGAGTTATTAAATCTATTATTCATAAAATTTTATATTTGTGGCTCTAGAGGGAGAGAGTTAAGTTAGTAAAGTGCTTGGTGCAAAAGCATGGACACCCGAGTTTGAGGCACAGAACAATTATAAATAACCATGGAGGTACACACTGGAACTTCAGTGCTGGAGACAGATACGGGAGGATCCTCTGGACTCACAGCCCAGCCTAATGAGTTCCAAGGTTTCTGTAGGTGACCAGATAACATGGTGCCTGACTCTTGAGAAATGTAACCTGAATTTTCCCCTGCTTTCACATGCAGACATACCTATGTAGGCACACACATAAACCTTCATACATGAGGCCCCTTGCATAATTGTAAATGCAATATTCCTAGAATTATGGACCACTACAGCAAATAACAAGAATAGATGGTACACCTTATGTCCCTACTATTTTTATTCCCTATTGTGATGTTTTATTAAAATACACTACTTTCAACATTTTTTTTATTATTTATTTTGGTTCCACTGGAGTGCAGAGTACCTGAAATATTTTGAAGTAGACCTTATGATGGATCCCACCAACTTCTACTTTCATGGCAGAAATTGATCTTGAACGTTTCCTACTTACTAATTTGCCCTAAAGACAAAAATATACTTTGACTGTATATGTTTCTCTTGCTTTAAAACTTGGCAAGATGAAAAAAATTAATTTTCCATTTCTTATATGTTTGGTTGTGAGCCTAGCCTTTAATGGCTGAGCCATCTCTCCAGCCCAGTTTTCCATTTCTATAACCATATGAGGCCCATGAAATTTTAGAAAGAAAGTCATAAAATCATACAAATAAAAAGTCATAAAACCTCCTTTAATAAGTTTAGCAAAATTATCTTGAGGTGAGTAGGAAATTATAATTCTACAAAATTTGACATTTATTTATGATTCCTCAAAACAATTGATCTACATGTTTGAGAAGGTTAAGAAACTGATCCAAATTTTACTGAGGAAGTAGAGTTTGTCCTGTGAGGCATTACAACAGTAACTTGGGAGCACGCTACAGATATTTTAGGTCAGCTTGATGACCTTTACATCATTAAAATTGAAATAAAAACTTGAATACAAATGCCAAGCTATGGCAAGACAAGGTCACAAATAAAGGATACATTTTTTTTGCACTTCTGCTTTTTAAATTTTTATCAAGACATGCATAAATATATAAAATAAATAATTACAATATAGTTTAAGCACTATAAGTAGCTGGCAGCATACTTTGCTGAATAAAGGTATTTTATCTTTATCAAGTGTTCAAGTGTTATAAAATCAATTTCTGATATCTATGTTCTTTCTTTAATGGAGTAGGTTTGAAGGCTCATCTTTGGAGACAATTAAGACTTCTCAATAACAATTGTCTCAGCACCGTGTCTCCTGGTGATCCAGTGGGTAGGTACGGATCTCCAAAATCATCAGAAGGCCAACTCCAGATCCTGACAGTTTCCCCCTCCAAACCAGGAAAGTTACACCGTGTGCTCTGTTCTCTAACAGGGGTGATCAATTCTGCATACATTGCCTTGTTCTGATCTCTTTCTCGGGTCTACAGTCAGAACATTGGCTGGTTTTAAGTCTTTACACCACATAGGCGAGATAATTATAGTGTCAAGGCAAAAAAAAAAGGGGGGGGGAGTAAAATAGGGCAAAGTGTCCTTTCTTGTATACATTCCCACTTGGGGTCAGAGGCTATGCAGTTGACTTTCAGGGCAACACTGTGAGATGATTCTCATTGACATACATAGCCAGAAGAAGGGCTGAGAAGTACAAAGGATTTGCAGAGAAATAGATGACTGTATCAGATAAAGGCACATTGCCAGTGAGTGGCATAAGAAATATGAACAAGTAATTTGAGGTGCCCCATGTTTATGGTAATCTTCCCATGCATAAGCCTTTATGACAGCAGAGGAGACCAGAGAAAAGACTGGATATGCTATCTTGAAAATGATCAGAGAGCACTGCAACTGTCTGTATTTTTCTTACTCGGCTGGTATAGCTACAGATAACAATGTGGAAATGTCACAGCCACATTATGAAGGTTGAGCTTTTCACTTTTGCCCAAACCTCCATGGCATCTCGAAATCATACTGAATCAATTCTGGCATAAACATTTGAATCTGGCTTGTGAAAGGTGGGTTAGGGTATAATTTACAGTTCACAAAAAAGTGTCTATTTGTGTGTCAAGGATCACCTTTGTAAATATAGTTTACTTATAAAGAGAGAACAATGAGTCCCAATCCCCTGGTCACAATTGCTCCTAGGAAAGTCAAATCTCATCCATTCAAGATCCAGTGGGATCTGCTAGTTGCACATACTAATTCCAAAAGTGCAACTTACATTTCCAGAAATCTTACTTCCAATGAAAGAATTAAATTAAATAAAAATCAGAATCAGCGAATAATTATGTGATGTGATCCAATCTATCTAGTTATTTTATTTCAAATTTCCAGTGACTACAAATAATTTTGATGAATTCTCAGTACAGAATTACATCACTTTGACCCTTCATTTTCCTGCCTTCAGCTTCCTATGCTCCTTCCTTTCAGCCCTTCCCATTGTTCTAATCATTCCATTTTAAATTGACTGTTCCCTTTTCCTTCATTATTACTGATATACGTGTTTGATACACACACACACACACACACACACACACACACACACACACACACACACCCCTTGCTTAACCTGCATAGTGTTGTTTATGTATATACAAATTCAGTGTCCACACATCAATGCAGCTTTCACCCCTCACCACATAAACTCATTGCATCAAATGGAAACCATTACAGGAAACCACAGCTAGTCTCAATGCAGAGATCAACTGACTGTGAGGAGCTCAGCATCATGGATACATCCACAGAACAACCACTGCAGTAAAGGCTCCGGGACACTGCAGAAGACAGAGCAGAAAGATGAGAGGCGTCAGAGGATCAGGACATCTGTAAGAGGTGTCTGCTAGAAATTTGAAAGAATTTCATACCTTAACAATATGGCTGCCTACATAAGACTCAAACAATGAAAATAGCAGTAGATATAGCAATGCAGAATTGGGAAAGCCCAAGGGGCCTCATGCCAAGGCCGCTGAGAGAAGGAGGAATAGTCTCCACTCGGGAGGAGCCACAAATTGTGTATCAAATAATATTAGTTTTATACAAGTGGATAAAATAACTTTAAATCTTAAAGTAAATATTTTAATCAGTTTAGAAAAAGGATTAGCTACTGTTTAATACACAGAACACAATTCATAATAGTATATTTGTAGAATTTAGACTTTCACCATCAGATTTATTGTAATCGTTTCTAATCTGTACAGTTGTGACTTATTTTTAAGTCTATTTTTCTATAGGGAGAAATCTGAAATAGCTTTGTCTTTTGGAAGAGTAAATGTTATGATTCTAATAAAGTAACTTTCTGAAGGCGGATATACAACATTTTTATTTCTGTTTTATAGAGTTGTTTCTTTAAGCAAAAGAAGAAAAGCAAATTTGATTTTCAGTAGAAATAAAGACAGAACACAAACATTGATACATCTCATGATTGTTCAGGATTAGCCACCATTAATCCTGATTTCCTATTTATATAGTTTTTTCCCTCTGCTTAAATTTCATTAACATTATTTCTGTTCCATTTATACTCATCACTAAACCCAGCCTATAGTCCAGGACAGGCTAAAGGAGTAGGTCTTCTATTTTAAAAATATGTTTAATTACTTTTGTTAGATTAAGAATGGGTAGGTCTAATGATAGTGAGATGTAGCATAAGAACCATTGAACACAGCTCTGTTCAGTCTGATGCTTTCCCTCAATTGCAAAATTGATTCTTTTGATCAATACTGTAGAGAGAAAAAGGTAATCTTGCAGAGAAGTGGGATGGAAAATGGTCAATCGATAGGCCTGACGGTACCACCAGGACTTTGAAGTGACATAGATTCCAAGAATAGTTCTGCTAATGTCCCTTTGTAAATACAAACAAAATAAGCAGATGCAATCTCAATGCTTTCCATTTAATTTAGTCACCCCACTGGTCTGTCTGCTATCTTGACTAGCCACATGTTCTTATTTGAATTAGAAGTTTCCATAAAGGTTTATCTGTTGAAGGCTTCACTCCAAGCTGGAAAACTGTCTAAGAGGTGATTAAAAGTGAGAACACTAACTTCATCAACTGGTTAATGGACTGATGAATTCATAATGAACTGGTTATTAGAAGGCAAAGCCTGGTAAGTAGGACTGTCCCTCAGGTGTTCCTTTGGAGGATGCATTGTGTTTCTGCCTCTCTGTGTGTCTCATTCCTAGCAATCTTGAGGTCACCGACTTCCTTTGCTATGGTTTCCTGACCACTGTGGTGGTCTGCTTCACCACAGTGAATGGGAATAACTGAAACCTGGTAACTTAAGAGTCAAACAAATTCCTTTTTTCCTTAAGTTGTTGCTGTAGGTATTATCTAACACCCCAGAGTTACTCAATAAAACATTTACTTTCTAGAAAAAAATTGAATCAAAGATGCCAAGGTACTTTGTGGGGATTCAATAAAAGCTTCAGAAGTTTTGGAGATGTCAGAGGGAACCATGCCTTAATTTACTAAAGAGCATTTAAGCTGAAGGCAGGCATAGAGTTGAGGGAAGCCAAGACAAGGGAAGCAAGGCTGAGGAAGCTGGAAGACAGTTGGGTAAGATCTGACTGTGGTGTTTATTCTCTCTAATATCTCCAACTTCTTCAGAGATCTATCCCTGAGTCTCATTAATTTGTGTGACAATTTGCGTCCAACTTTGGGGCACAAATTTCTCTCCTCCCTACTCAAAAAACCCACACTTGTGGCCAGAACAACACATGGATGGAGGAGTAATTACTAGCAGCTAGGCTTTCTATTCCGGGTTAGCCTCCAGCCTTAGGCAGACCGGTCACACGTGTTTCTGTTTCACTCTCATCTGGGTAAGTCTTTCAGACAGTGGCCTCTTTCTCCTGGTGGGTTGTTTCTTTTTCCTTTATGGACCCCTCCTTGGGTTGCTATCACACTAGGTGGCTGCCCCACATTGGGCACCAATGGTCACACAATTAATGAGAATCAGAGTTATATCTCTGAAGAAGTTGGAGATATTAGAGAGAATAAACTTCCCTTGTCTTGGCTTCTCTCAACTCTATGCCTGCCTTCAGCTTAAATGCTCTCTTAGTAAATTAAGGCATGGCCCCACCACTGCCTGCTTGGGAGCCTGGAATTCCTTCTATAATCTAAAGTGACCTCACTCAGTTGGGATTAAGGGTGTAGGTCACCACTCCCAGGATACTCCCTGTGTTGGGATTAAAGGTTTGAATCACCACTCTCTGATTCTCCTAGACTGACTGTGGTTAGAACTCTGGAACTTCTGGAGCTTTTATTAACTCCCCACATAGACTGTGGGTAGATTCCCTCTGATATCTCCAAAACTTCTGAAGCTTTTATTGAATCCCCACAGTACTTTGTTAGGGTGACGTGTGTGAGTTAATGTATAAAAATGTTTAATAGGGGCACAGTGCATACCCACATAGACTTTTATCAGACTTTTAGTCAAAACACAAAATTTCCAAAAGACATCTCATGATGGAAGGTGCACAGTTATGCACACATTTAAAACATGGGAACTGCATCAGTTTCTAAAGCAGTGACTTTGATGTGCTTGATCACCCCTGTGGGAATGTCTTTCTATATGCTGTGAATAAAGAACTGCTTTGGCCATAACCAGCAAAGTAGGAAATGTAGGTGGGGGAATCGAACCAGAGCTAGGAGAAGGAGGGAGAAGTAAAGAGAGATTGACCCAGCTGACCAAAGTAACACAAGTGAGCCATGGGCCACATGACAGGACAGATTAATGGAAATAGGTTAAATTAAGGAGAAGGAGCTAGCTATCAATGTGCCTGAGACATAGGCCAAATAGCATGAAATTTATATAAGTGTCTGAGTCATTTTGGGGGGAAATGCGGCTGTAGGTGGAGCTGAACCATGTTGTCAGTATGGGCTAGAAACCCCTTGTTACACACCCCCTTCTCAGAGGCATCATAATCATGGAGAAAACTAGCTGGGCAAGGTTTATTTCTGCTACTTGGCCCTAAGGATATATTTTCTACCAGAAGGACAGTGCATGAAGAGGGCTTTACCCTCCTGGTTTGAGAGAAATGTGGAAAGAATTAGTCTGTTAACAAGAAAACGGTTGATCGTAGTGCAAGAACTATAGAATGACAGAAGCCTAGAGGTCCAAAGCTGGAACAAGAGGCATTGGTGCTGCTGGGAAGTGGCCACAGCATGGGGGACACTGCCTGATTAGGTGCACTGGCTTAACCTTCTCTATAAATCCCACTGTTTTTTGTCTTGGAGCATTTACAATGGCATAGGGAGTCGGGATTCTGCTAGACTAAGCCTCTTTAGACAGCAAGAATGGGAATTAAAGCTTTTCTTACACTTTCAAGTTAGCGTTGTTTAAAAAATCAATTCATTTGAACTAAAGATCTTCAGTGACCAAATATGACTATAAGGAAAGTTTAAGACAAATAACTGACAACTGATAATAACAATCCTTAGTCGAAACTGGCATGGTTCATAACACTTTTAGGAAACATTAATCATTAAAATGAAGATTGATGAAAAATCCAAATAGAACATGTTATGGCAAGGATGCTAGCTATTTTCAAGACTAAAGTACAATGCCATAGTAGCTAATTTTATTACACTATTTGTTGTTATCTATTCCAGAATTTAAAGATATACAAAAGATAGATTTGTGGATTTAGGATGATCTCAGTGGGATCCTAGGAAAATATGATCAATCATACAGATAAAGAAATTAGTTCACAGAGGCCAGAGCACACAGGGCACTAGCCTCCCAGCCCCCAAGATGCAGCAAATGAGCAAGGTACAAAAAGTAAACACTCTGAGATCTCCATGGCTTGCTATGGTGGAAGCTCAGATCTTACTGTCCTACTATCAAAGCACTGAATTTCCTCATACACTGCAGCCTGTAGATTTCTTGTCTTCTGCTATCTGCAGTGTGGGGAGGTCACAGTACATTATTAGAAAGAACCTAGGAGATGGAGCCTCTAGCATCACTTATGCACCTATTAACATACAGTGTAAGCAAGACAAATAGAAATATATGCACTTACATGGTTTCATTTTCATTATATGTGCTTGTTCCTTTCTGCTTCCTCCCATTTCCTCAATTTTTATAAAGGAAATTGTATCTTTATGATGCCCTCTATTTTTGTCCCCCAAACTTTATTACTGAATTCATGTCTTTTATATTATATTTTAATTTACTATATTTTTATACAATGCATTTTAATCATATTCTTCTTTCTTCCCCAAATCGTTCCACATCCCTACCCAGCCAACTTAAAGTTTTTTTACTCCCTAAATCCCTACATAACAGGAGGAAACAAAAAGGTGAAACAAAAATTAAAGAGGCACACAAAACATGTGGAGTCCATTTTTATTGGAGCATGAGGCCTGCCTGAAGTATGGGTGATGTCCCCAGTCACTCCATTTATATTATCATTCCCAGAAGGTTTCAATTACAAATAACCTCTCAGTTAGGGGTGAGACTTTGTATCTATTTCCCCTTCTCTGTGATAAGATTTTTGCCTGTATTGAGTTTGTGCAGGTCTCGTACATGATGTCCTAGTCTCTGTGAGTTCATGTACATGAGTCCTGTTGTGTCTAGAAGACACTGTTCCCCTGGAGTTGTTCACCAAATATGGTTCTTACTATCTTCCTGCCTCTTCTTTTCATAGATCTTTGAGACTTGAGAGAAGGAGTATGATAAAGACATCTCATTAGGTAGAGTGCTCCAAGACCTCTTATACTATGTATATTGTTCAGTTGTTGTATTAATTGTAATATACTGCAAGAAGAAGCTTGCCTGATGAGAGCTGAGTGATACATTGATTTATTAGCAACATGTCATTGGGAATCATTTTATTGCTATATTCATTTAACACTATAATAGTAGTAAGTTTTTCTCTAGAGCCCAGAACCTGTGTGGCCTCAAACAGGATTGGTCCTAAAAACAATTAGAAAGTGATTGTTATCCTAATAACATTTGTACCACTATTGCACAGAGCATCCTGTAGTTAGCTCATTGCTGTAGGCTCTCTTGTTCATATCTGGGTAATACTGATGATAACATTTTTCTTACAGTAGCATGTATGGTAGCTTCCAGTACTTTGCATTATATTTATTGGGGTTAATGTTTTTAGTTGAACACAACCACAATGTCTTCATATTCAATGGTATATGCAAGTAGTGTCTTCAGTAATCAAGCCTTATATACTGTCATATTGTCAAGGGTAACTAACATCACTGTAAGTAACCTCTAATGCTTTGAGGAGACTTTTGGGGCCATTTAATTGAGTGAATTAACAATGAATTTACACATTCCTGGTGCTGGGGTATTTACTTTTTAGCATATGATATTTATTGGGGTGATACTCTTTTGTACATAAAGACCTGAATGACTCCAAAAAGAAACTTCATAAACTGATAAAACTTTCAGAAACATACAATACAAAATTAACACTTAAATAGGAGAAACTTTCCTATGTACAAATGGAAAACACACTGAGAAATAAGTCAGAGAAGTAGTACCTTTCACAATAGCCTAAAAAATACCTTAGAAAAACTTAAAACAAGCTTATATAATAAAAATTTTAAGACACTGAAGAAAAATTGAAGAAAAGATCAGAAGATGGGAGGATCTCTCATGCTCATAGATAGATAGGATTAACATTCTAAAATTTGTTTATCCTACTATAGGCAATCTACAGATCCAATGCAATCCCCATAAACATTCCAACATAAATTTTCATAGAAATTCTCAATTGATATAGAAACAGAAAAACTGAGGATAGTTGAAACAATTCTAAATAATAAAAAAAAATCTACTGACCATATCATTATCCCTGGTTTCCAAGTTTTAGTACAGAACTATAGTAATAAAAAATATAATTCTATTAGCATAAAAGACATGATGATCAATGGAATCATTGAGGACATGAACATAACTGCACATACCTATGGATTTTTAACAAATCAATAATCACAGTGAGAAATAAGCATCTTCAGCAAACATTGCTAATCATAATAAATAACTGGATATAATAGAAGGAAAATAGGTCCATATCAGCCACAGTGCCCCATGCTCAACTCTAAATAGATGTTGAAAACATGAGAAAAATAATCTGAATATAATGAAGAGAAAGTAATGAATAGGCCTGAATAGTAAATAGACATGTGGAGGGTCTTTCTGAACAGGACAATGATAACACAGGCATAAAACCAACAATTAATAAATGGAACATCATGAAGCTTAAAAGTCTCTGTGTGACTTAAGTCAACAGCATTTGAGCAAAATATCAGCTTAAAAATAAAAAAAAATGTCTTTAACAATTCTACATATAATATAGAATTAGTATATAGAATATAAAAAGAAAAAAAAAAAGAAAGTATATGTCAAGAAAACAAATATTCCTTCCCAAACAGGGTAGAACTATTTGGCCATTGATGGCTAATTGGTGTGTTCTTTGTTGGGATTATGGCTTCTCCTGCTCCCAACTCTTTGTGTTGGGTGGAAGTCCTTGCCTTTCTCCCAAACCATTGAGAAAGCTATACTTATTTATGAATCTATCTACCTACCTACCTACCTACCTACCTACCTACCTACCTATCTATCTATCTATCTATCTATCTATCTATCTATCTATCTATCTATCTATCTATCTATCTATCCATCCATTTATCAATCAACTACATATAGCCACAGACATGTATGTAACAATATAATTAATAAAAAGAAGCTGTAAATTTGAAAGAGAGTAAGAAAAGATATATGGGAAAGTATAAAGGAAGAAAAAGAAGGGGGGAATGAGCTAATTATAATCTCCAAGATAAAATAAATATTTTAAAATAAAATATAGAATTAAACAGAGTTCTCAAAAGATGAAACACAAATAACCAAAAAAAAACACTTTAAAAAGTATTCAGTTTATTTTTAGTCATTAAAGAAATACAAATTAAAATTACTTTATTTCAGTCAGACTGTCTAAGGTTAATAAAACAAATGGTACAGATGCTGCCAGGGATTCATGGAAAGTGGAGCAAGTGCTCAATGGTGGTGGGTATACAAACTGAGGTATCCAGATAATGTAGAGACTACTAAAAAATCTGTCAATTCATCTGCCATAAGATACAGCTCTCCACTCTTGGGCATGTGCAGAAAGGACTCTTCATTTCACACAGAGACTTGCTTATCTGTCTTTGTTATTGGTCTATTCAGAGAGTCAGATACCAGAAACAACATACAAGCCCATCAGATGATGAACAGATAATGAAGATATGATGCATTTACACAATGGAATATTATTTGTTTGTTAAGAAAATTAAAACTATGAAATTTCAGTTTAGATTGAGTTAGAAACAATTATCTTAAGTCAGGTAGCCAAGATATAGAGAGACAGACAAAGCATGAGGTTTGGGGGCCATTTGGCTCTAGGTCCAGACCTGCAGTCCCACAGTCACTTATTCCCAAATAATCATACACAGGCTTATATTATTTACAAATGGTTTGCTTATGGCTTAGGCTCATTATCAGCAGCTCTTACAACTTAACTCAACCAATTTCTGTTAATCTATTGTTTTGCCACATGGCTAGTGGCTGATTTGTGTTTCTTTACATCTTGTTTCCTTGAGCAGTAACTCTTAGCATCTTACTCTGACTCTGCCCTCCATCCCCTTATCAATGCTCCGATTTCCCACCTGCTTTTAAGATTCTTGGCCATAGGCCAAGACAGTCCCTTTATTAACCAATAGTATTCACAGCATACAAAAAGACATCCCACATCAATATATATTCTCTTATATGCAGATTTATCTTTTAAATTTTAGGAATATGTGTTTCATTTAGAATATCCACAAAATTTAGGTAGCTACTGAAGGATCAGGGTGGGGAAAGAAATATTTCAGGAGAGGGGGAGTAGATAGAGTTTTGTAAGGAGATTTAGAGGAAATGAGAACACTAAGACTAATTGGGGAAGAGGATGGGAGGACAGGGTAAAATTTGGAAAATGGAGAATGGTAACTAATACTAATAACCTTTTAAAAAGACAAATGAAAGCCTACCTTTGTACAAGCTTCCTAAAACATATACCTATATAAAGGAACTTAAGTGGAGAGAATTTATGTCTTGTGAAAAAATCTCTTTTAGCTCTCTCCTATACAGCAATGTCTTTTCCTTAAAATCTTAAGATGCCTCTATCTTATCTAATAGCCATCAACATTATTTTCTTTGAATCAACATGGATCTGTCATATGAGCATCTCTCGTAACACAGAGCAGAATAGAAAGGGCTCTTATTTTGCTTAAGTGTTTCCCTTCTGTGAAGTCCATGTTTACCTGAAAAGGTCACAAAACTTCCCCATTCTGATACAAAACACGAGGATTCCTCACAAAGTGAGTAAAGCAATGACGTGAAAAAGGTTCAATGATCTCTTCCTTTGAATTCACTTTCAGGTAACACTTTTTTTTCTTTCCCATGTTAAACAAACAGACAAAAAACTATTTAAAAATGAATTATTTGATGTTTTCAGAAAAAGATTACAACCTCCATGTTATAGTTAGAGATAATACCTTCAGTATATGCATTTATTTCTTTATTTACACAATATTTATATATTTATATTTAATTGGAAGAAATATTTTGTTAATGATCTTTAACTTTTAGTTTATATTAGATACATATATCAAATTTTAATTGAGAACTGATTTACATCATTTAGCTCAATGGACCTTTTCCATGTTGAAAGGGATATAACAGCTAATCTCTAAGTTACATTCCAGATTGAATATGTTGCAGCTTGATGTGCTTTTCATTTATTGTACATAATAATACCTATATTAGAAGCCAGAACACTGTGAAGCCAGAGATGTTACTGTAACAGTAGTCTAATTAGAGCTCTTAGATCTAATTTATTATATACCAAAATCTTTTTCAAAGGCCTTAGTTGCATGCTGGCTTTAAGGAATAACACCACACTTGGAAACATTTCAGAGTATTTTTATTTTATAGATTCAGTCTTTTTACTTCCTGGTTAAGACTAATAAGTTCTGAATAAAATATTTTGGCAATAGAAAAATAGTGAATACTTACCATAGAGAGTCACAACATTTTATAAACCTGAAGAAATCGTAGAAAACTTGTTCACATTTACTAGCATGCAAGATATTAAAAATAAGGCAACACCTGTGAACCTGACTTGTTAATTGAAAGATTCAATTGGAAAACTTTCTAGCATGTAGAATAGCCAAAGTGAATCAATTTATAAGTTAAAAATAGTTTCAATTATTCTTGCCAGACAACATGTAGAGAAATATATAGGAAAACAGAAAACAATTTTGAAAATTATGCAGACTTATATTATTCAAATTACAGTCTATGAATATTAATCCTACAAAGACTTCTCAGTCAATTGTGGGCATTCTGCTCAAATAAACTTTGGAAACACAGTGTGTTTTGAACTAAGTTCTATTTATCTGATGCACACTTAGGAGCATTACTATTTTACTGTGTGGTGTGTATTGCGAGTCTGTGAGAAAACAATTTAGCTTGTAGAGCTAGTTTAAATAAGTGCACCCACCACTGAACTTTTAGGTATTTTAACAGACTAAAGCACAACACTGAGGAAAGAGATCAGGGTGAGGAAAAGTAGGACAAAGTTCAGGACGTTTTGAGAGTGTGTCTGTGTTTACAGTAAGACACCAGGCTCCTGACCTGTGCTTCTCAGGCTTGGATCTCTCTTATGATTTGCAGTTTTGTTTTCATGGAATGCTTTTGCATTGGCATCTTGCTACCCCATTTTGTTGTTTTGCTATCTAAGCCTAAAGGTGGCCTTTATCTGATCTCTACCTTCCTCCCCCACTTCCCACTCCCCAACCTTCTCAGATCTTCTAAGAAGTTTTGGTAGCAAAGACAAGAGATGAGTTTATAATTTTATCTCCACTGCCCCCAACAATTGTCCCATTCTTCCTGTCTTTGCTGCCAAACTTTTGGGCAAAGTTACTACCCACTTCCTCTTTCGCTGTTGTCACAGCTTCCGATTGCCTTTGATATAATCTTTCACAAACTCTCTCCATTGTCTCACTATTAAACATTGAAAGTATAGTTCTGACTGTGCCTCTTTGTTCCATATCCTTCTTTATCTTCTTCCTTACAGCAAAATTACAATAGTCTCACTGTGACCTACAGGCTGCTTAACAGCATTTGACACGTTAGCTATTTCTGAGTCTACATTTCTTTTTAGTTTTTCAGTCAAGCATATTCAGCATAATTAATGCATCGTGAAAACAGGAATATTTAAAATGCTAAGTTTTGAGGTTCATGGTGTGTGTGTGTGTGTGTGTGTGTGTGTGTGTGTGTGTGTGTGTGTGTGTGTGTATGGTATGCATGTACCACAGAGTGTGTCTGAGTTTAGAGAATACATTCTGTTGACAATCTTTGATTTCTACCTTCTTGGGGAGGGGTAGGAGTTCTTTTTACCTCAGTGTATAGTGGGCTGGCCAAGAGTTTTTGGAGATTCAAGAATCTGCCTCTCATTTTGCTTTAATCTTTTTTTACCAGGAACATAGGAATTAAATGGAGATGCTACCACCCCCACCTCCATTTGATTCAGAGAATTAAAACTTAAGTGTTCATATTTTGGGGGCCAGTATTTTCTCCAGTAAACCATCTTTGCAAAAATTGCAAAATATTTTTTTCACCCTATACAGTTCTCCTTGGCCTCATTCCAAAAAGTGTAAGCCACACTTAAACATTTTTTATTTCTGTCACTGGGTTTTTTGTTTGTTATTATTTTGTTTTGTTTTTATATACAAATGAAGGATATTCTGACATATTCAAGGAGATACAGGGTCTGATCCATGGCTGCTTCCTCTCTGTGGGAAACTCTTCTATATACGTAGAGAAGTTTTAAAGCGCATGCTGAACTGTCCATGAATTCTTAATATTTAGCTAAGCATTTGATCACAGAAAATAAACTCAAAATGCACAGTTAATCATTTAGTGATGGAGCTATGTTCTGAGAATTCAGCATCAAGAGGTTTCCTTGATGTTCAAATAGTGTACAGTGTATTCACACACTGGGCAGTATCACTAGGAGATATAATGCCATGGAACCATATTTGAATATATGAATCATCATTGGCTAACATGTTGTTTTATAGCACATATTAGCCATTACTTTGTAAGTTATAAAACGTCATTCTGAAGAATAAGTTTTTGTAGTAAAAACATACAAAATGGAAAATGGACTCTATCCATTAAGAAAAAGGAAACACTTTCTGAATTTAACTGATGAACATATGACATAGAGACAGCTTTGAAGAGGATACACTGATTATTCAAACATTTCATTGATTACTAAACAACTTTGTGTCTTTTGTCTAGTTTAAACTTATTTTTTCTTTTATTTAAGACATTTTTATACAATATATTCACATCATAGTTTCTTCTCCCCAAATCTTTCCAAATATTTCAAACCACTTCATTCACCCAAAATTTTTACACTTTCTTTTTATAATTAAATAAAAAGATAAAACAAAAACTATTAAATTGGAATAAGACAAAACAAAGCAGAAGAGCCAAAGATAAGGCATAGGGAATAGAGACCCACTCATTTGACCAGTCAGGAATCCCATAAAAACATCGAAGTAGAAGACAATAAAAACATACATAGTACCTCTAGTGTAAAAACAGAGAAGAAAAATATATAAATAAAATAAAAGGTTATTTTTTAAAGGAAAAGCCTTGATATGACATTAAAAAACAAGGAACCTCCAAATATGCTACTGACTTTTTTCCTGTTGGCCTTTTATCCCCAAGAGCATGCAGCCTACCATTAAGAGTATTTCTCTCTTCCAAAGTGAGACTCCATTAGAGGAAACCAAATTTTAATTCACAAATTTTTATTTATTTGGATTGCTTCTGGGCGGGGGAGGGGGGGCATATGTTCACTTCTTCTTTCCATCTGAGCACCATCAGGGGCCAGATTGTCCCTGTCCATGTAGAAGCTCTTGTGTTTCATGAGGTCTCATTTCCTGCTGATCTTTGTACCTACACTTCTGCTCAGGAAGCCATTTCCTATGCCAGTTGAGTTCAGGGATTTTCCTCACTTGTCCTCCTATCAGATTCCATTTATGTCGAGAGCCTTGATCTTTTCAGAGTCAAGTTTTGTACAGGCTGATAAGTATGGATCTATTTGGTTTCTTTTACATGCAACAGTTCAATGTGACCAACACTATTTGGTGAGATGTCTTTTTTTCCAGTGTGTGCTATTAGGTTCTTTATCTAAGATCAGGTGTCCATAGGTGTGTGGAATTATGTGTAGCTCTTCAGTTAGATTACATTGATCAGTGGGTCTGCTTGTGTGCCAATATCATGCTGTTTTTATTACTATAGCTGTGTAGTACAACTTGAAATTGAGAAAATAAGTGATTCCCTCAGAGGTTCTTCTATTTTTAGGATGATTTCAGTTATACTGATTACTTTGTGTTTCAGTGTGAAGCTGTTATCAAAATTAAAATTTGGGGGACAAAATTTTGACACTGTACAGAAAAATATTCTGTAGTTGTGGACTACCTGACAATAGATTTTAATTTTACCTGACTGAAAAAGCCTTTATTTTTAGCCAGCTACTGATCTGCTATGTGGGACCAAAGGTGAGAAAAAAGAAATAATAGTTTGGGGGCTTTTTCAGTTTCTTTTGTCTATGATCACATATCTAATATTGAGGGGTTTTTTATGACCAGTGAGTTCACTGTGATGATTTTGTGTATCAAATGGATTATGATCCATTCTTTCAGAGATTCATAGACTTGGGATTGTCCTCTGGTTAAATATTAGTCTTTTTTAAAAATAAATTCTAGATGTAATAAATTATAAAGCTCAAAGGACACAGTTGGTGTAGCTTGCAAACCAATATGATTATATTCCAGGAAAATCAAAGACATTTTGTAGTATGTGATTTTTAGATTAAGCTTTCAAATAATGAAGAATTTAGCTGGACACTGGTGTTTGTAACCTCAGCATCTGTGAAGCTGAGGAATATAACTGTGAGTTTGAGGACAATTTGGAATATAATAGAGAACTCTACAAAGTCCTAAGCTACTCATGAAAGACAGCTTTAAAATAAAATCAGTTATAAAGCAAACAACAAAGGTCCTTAGATTCAGCACAGTATCCCCATCCTGAAGCCAAAAAAAAAAAAAATCTTTTTGAAAGAAGTGTTATATAATGTAATATAATTGAACATGGTTTTACAATTAATTCTGTGATAGAGAGATTGCTTAGTGGTTAAGAGCTGCTCTGCTCTTGCGTTGATTCTTAGCAACCACATGGTGGCTACAATTAGTTGGAAATCCAAAGGAAGCAAAGGTAATTTGAAAGTGTGTTATTTCAATCACTCATATGTTTTTTTATTATAACACTGATAAAACCCAATTTTCAGCCTGGACTGTTAAAATTCAAAGTTAAGATATTTATGTAAAATGCTTTTGAGAAGAAAAGGGAACATTTTAATTATAACTTGTACTATAATACTTCACTGGATATATGTTATAATGTGGTATCATCACATATGTTGCTCAATATAATATTCTTATCAGCTTTGCAGCCTCCGTGCCTTTCACAAATTAAATGCATTTCTAAATTAATTTTGGTTATTGGAAAGGAATTAGCTACACTTGAATTTTACATGACTTGTCTTTCAGTAATCTTTCTTTTCTCTTATTTTAAACAAAATTCTGATATTTCCCCTGACATTTGGCCCAGTTTTACTTTTGGAGATTGTGATGGCCATTACTGATTGTCAATTGGACAACAGCATGAATTAACTAAAATTCAAAAAGTTAGGTGCAATATTGAGGGATTTGTTTTTCTTAAATAGTTTGTAATGGGAAATTCCCTTTTTATTTAGATCTTCTGAGGTAAGAAGATGTATCTTTATTCTGGGCCTCACTCTCCCGTGGCAATCATGTATAGAGACTTCTGATATCATGGAAGCTAGTCTGAGGTACAAGGCCTTTGGGTTGGTTCCAGCTCAGGGGCTTCTGGCCCCTGTTTTTGAAGTGTGTGGTGTTTTCAGCAATTGGAATTTGCCTTACATCTCTGGAGAATAGCCAAGGACAACAATAATGAGCTGTATGTTTTGAGAGTCTCAGATAGCCCTGTCCAACAACATAAACACAGATTCCTCATGTCAGACATTAGAATTTTGTCTGGTGCCTGCAATGCCTATTTGGAGCATCTCAATATTTAGTGAAAAAGGTCTTGTGAATTTGTGTTGTCTGTTTTAGTGCTAAGCACTGCGTGCTTTTATTTAAAAGCAACTTTTTTGACTTATGAACTTGCATTTAGGTAATTCAAATACAAAGTTTCTTTTAATATTCCCTTTCTATCTTTTTATTTGCTATCTAGCTATACTCTTTTATATTAAATATTACTTTTATATTTGTGAAATTAAATGCCCATTTCAGAAAAGCCATTTGCAGTCTCATGTACAGCCATCTCTTTCCAACTTTAGAGATTCAGGACTCAATTTGATCTCTCATTTTTATGTTCAAGACTTTGAGAAGATGGCCCATGTTTTTCAGTTCTTTCTTTATTCATCATCAATAATATGGATTGAAAACTGACTTTGGATTTAAATTATAAGTAAAATCAAGAGATTTCATGGAACTGGCTTGTTGCCAAGAAATTACAATATTAAAATGAAGCGGTTTCATTTTAGTTCCCAAGAAAGAGCTGTGAAGATTAATTTGTATCTTTAACAAAGCTTTGTGGCATAAGAGCATTATACTTTTGACTTTATTATTTTTGCCAATGGTTTTGGAAAACAAATAAGTGTAAATTATATTTTAACGTCTGTTTTTTAATGTAGAGCCTATTTTCTATTGATCTTATGTAGAACTATGAGCTTCTTGGACGGTCTATGTTATTTCTCAAATAATCTCCCCCAAATAAAATAATTTCACATATCATCTGTTTATTATATATCCTATGGTTAAGTTAACTAAAATCCATGATTTCATATAACATGCTCCAGGCCTCAGTGACAAGAACCCTGTTTCTTGGATATTTATGTAGCATGATCTATTTTGAGACTTATATTAAAATCACTGATTATTTTCTAAAAATTCAGAATCATTGTTGTAAAATACAAATAGGCCTCATGCAGATAAAAGCCATCATAAGAAAGAAATCACAGACAGTTCTCTTCTTCAGAAATGAGGCTTGTTCTAAGCATCCGTGTAGTTTTGAATGCTTGTGAACTGTAGTGTACTGCTATTTGAAATATGTGTTCAAATAGGAGGCTGCAATTTGAAGAATTAGAACTCTGGAAATTAAAGTAATCTTAGAAGTAAACAACAGTTCTGTGTTGGGGAAAAAGTCTTTCTTGTTAAGGAAAATTATATTCGAAAGAGCCCTTCACAGATAACTATTATTTTAACTAAATACAATTGTGATAATACACAAATGTCACAGAAGAATGCAACCGTTGTGCATTCATTTTGAATTGTAGTGATTATAGATATTATAATCCAAGAATAAACTAAAGACCTGGAATTATATATTTAGGCAGCATACATCCCTGGTGCTTCTACATTGCAACACAGACTTGCAAAGGAACTAGATCTTTCCAAATGATTACAAAGCCAGGTGATTTTTAAAATCATGTGACTGCATATAATGATAATGGTGGTAACAGTGGGAAGTTCTGACAGAAATTTATAATCCCCTATGGCATTTACTTCACAATGATATCTAAATTTCCTGATTATGGTAGTATACTATTATATTTGTCAGAATTATGCACTTGAAATGTATTCTTTTTATTGCATGTGAGTTAGACCCTGAAAAGTGTATTGAACAAAGCATTTGCTGGGGTTCAAATCTGAAAATATATTGATGACATATGATCTGTTTTGCAAACCCTTTTTCCACATTTGGCTTTCTAGCTCCTTATACTTCAGTCAGTCTCTGTGTAACTCATTGAAAATAAAGATATGTAACCTTTTGTGTGTTTATGTGTGTAGCATGCATTTATATGTGTGTTCATGTGTGTGTGTAGGGGGGGTGACACAGAGTTGACAATGAATATCTTTCCCAGTTTCTCCCCACTTTGTTTATTGAAGCATGGTCTCTCCTGAACACAGAGCTTGTCTGTCCTTGCAAATTTAGGTAGCCAGCTTACTCAAGCTATCCCCTGTGCTTGCCTCCAGAGTGCTAGGATTACATATTGACTGCCATTCCTTCCTGACTTTTATGGGGATTCTGGGGATCTGAACTCAGGCTTTCAGGCTTTCACGGTAAGTACTTTATCCATTAAACAAAATCCCTAGCCCAAAAGCAGTACATAAAAAATGGTAAAATACTTACTTGCAAAATGTGTAGCATAATCTTATGACTAATTTTTGCTATCTTCATAGGCTCTAGCATTCTTCACATGATGCACACGAAGAGAGCACAGGCATTCACTGCACAGTCACTCACAGACAGAGTTTCAAAGCTCCTGTCTGAATCATTGGTATTTTCTTTCTCTTTTTTTTGCATTAAGATTGAAAGTTATACTGCCTTGAGTGGTGATAAAATAATATGTTACAGAAAAACAAGGTACAGTTGGTATTTTGCTTTAATTATGGAAAATTAGCATGAACTCAAGATTATAAAAAGACATAACTATTCTAACTGCTGCTATTAAAAGTTCCAGAGACAGGTTTCTTTGTATCCCACCCACCTTCATAGGGGTTGCGCCCCCTTATGCTGAGATTTTTATTTCTAATTCCAGCCATTGCTAAGGAAACTGGGATTCTTAAACAAAAATGAATCTATTTTAGGGCATTGATCACTGAGAATGGATATACATTGTTGTTTTATTTTTGCTAAAGGCTAGGATTATGCAGACAATTATCTCCATTGCTGAATAGGAAAAGAACTGAGCTGAAGGAGGCTTCCACTAGCAAAAAGACACAAGTGGAAGCTAGAAACTCAGTTGCAATGACAAGTCTGTGAAAGGACATCGATTCAAAATTAAATACAAAGGAAAATGAAAAATTCAATGTGTGGTGAGGTCATTGTGAGGCTATAAAGCAGATGCTCACTTTTTAAAATTGTAAGTAAGGTAGACACTGATGCACACATACGTATTATTTCTGTTACAAAATTTAAAAATAATGTATGTACAGATTTTTTGAAAAGTAAGATTCAAATGTGTCTTAAAGCAGAAAATCGAAATGTGTTAGGATCATTTTTTTCTTGAACATACAAAGAAAAGTGTATGTGTGTGAATGTACAACTAGTCTGTAGGAAGTGGATTCCCTTTGACTTAACCAAACATTTTTATTATCAGTCTAGAGCAGAACAGAATACAATAGCATATTTCTATTCAAACCTTTCCAGAGCATCAGCATTATCACCAAGAAGAATGATATTTCACCTAAAGGATCATATTTGATGGTCATATATTAATTAGTTAATGCCATATATTGGTTGATAGTCCCTTTCCCAGTGTGTTGTCCTTTGAGAATGATTCTTTGCAGTCAATCAATTCTATGTTAGCTTCCCTTTGTTCCACCATGTCTGACAGTATTCAGAAACGAGTACCAGTGGTTAGGGCTAGGGATTGCTTCATTTGCTTATAATTTCAGTCTTAGAAAATCTTGCCAAGTTAAAACTCACTCAAAGGAAAATTCAGGATATGTACCGAAACAGAGTGCAGTAATGGGGTGTGACATTTGTCATTAAATTACTAGAATTTTTTGTTATGAAGCTTAAATAAAAGACACTTGGCAAGTTTTTCTGTAATATTGAGGAAAATAATTTAGTTATTCCAAAAGTCTAAATAGAATCCCTCCTCTCTTCACATCTCATACATATCTTATGAGCAGATCTATGTGCTGCGTTTTCACATACTTCAATACAAAGAGCATGTTGCAGCACACAGCATCCAGATATCCACAGGATACCCAACAGTATTTCTTGGGCCCAGGATTAAAACAATGAGCAGAAGTGTAAGCTGCACCCATGCTCCTCAATCACAATTGTGGAAAATGGTTATCTTCATTGAGACGCAATATTTATCTCAGCACATATACCATCATATACCATATAAGCATTTATAAACCAAGTGCCTGCGATTGTTATTTACAATAGATTATAAAAGCTTCAACTTTTAATTTCCTTCTTTTTATGAGTAACCTTAATTAAAAAAATAGAACTTTAAAAGTGATCTTTAGAATTCTCAATCTCTTTTAGAGCTATGACAGGATTGAGAGATGAAAAATTTTTAATTGTTTTTATAATCACTGTCATACATATAAATCTGAAGGCAAAGCTAACTTAAAAAAAAAAAAAACAAGCAATCTACCCTTTAGTTATATCGTCTAGGCTTCAGACATAACATGTTTTTAAGCACTTTACACGTGCTTGGTACTACCAAATGCCTATTAAGCTGCTCTCAAATGATCTCATGGCCCAATAACAGAAAGAAATACATAGTAGTGACAGGAACAAAACTGTTTTTATGGCTTATACCTTTAAATGCATCTGTGTTGTATTTTCAGCTAAGTGTTTCATTATATACACATGTTATATATATATATATATATATATATATATATATATATAAGCATAACATAATATATACATATACATGTACATGTATATATATATATATGTTAGAGATTCTTCTCTCTAATCCTAAATATAGCTTACTCAGTCATTTGCAAATATTCTTACACTCCTACAAAAATTGTCAATGCTATTATTATCCTGATCTTTCATAACATAACTTAAGGTCTTTCTTTCTCAATTTTAAAGATTAAATGGTGTCTCAACTCAAAATTGTATTTACTTGGAAGGGACTTAAAGGTCATTTATTGATTTTTTAATTTTAATTAGTGGAATGCTTACTTATACTAAGTAGGCATTAGCTTACACTTCCATTGTAAACTTTTTCTGGTCCCTCCTAATATAAAGTCCGTACTTACTTTGGGAGAAGCAACAGTTCAGATTTCTCTTGTTTTGACACAGTTGGCCCTTGGCCAAGGCACTTAAACCCTGTCTGTTTTTTAATCCAAAGAACTGAAGAAAATTGACCTTATTCTGTAAGAAACATGTAAATTCCCTGAATTAGTCATATAGTAGTATCCACACCCAATGATAGCATCATTGACCTTAATTAATTATAGCTATTTTTGTCATAACAATTACATATTGCTAAGTAGTCCAATGTCATAGACATTAGTTTGGTTAGTTATGAACAGAAGTAAATCTTGAACTTTCTGATTCATAGACCAGGTCCATGCCAAATAAGCTACATGAGGTTGATAGCATCATATATTTGATCAATCCTGGTGATGACTTCAGTAAATGTGGTTGATTGAGGTGTTCATCTATCCACAACCTAATATCAGCTACAATATTAAATATTAAATTCATATTTTTTTATTTAATCTATATGAAAAGATAATCAGTTCTTATACATGATTCACATTTGAAAAGAAACTGAGCAAAGACAATATCACTAGTAGTGGCAAAATGGATATTTAAGGCCAGACTTGCATTTTAGAGTCATATACCTACTTAGCATTAAGTTAAAGAACATTGAAATGTCATATATTATTTAAATCAATATGTTATCCTGATCCTATGATGTGAGGACATAGTCTTGGGATAATCTACAGAGAGGATTGATCCTTTATCTGTCAAGTTAGCATCTGAACCTGGAAGCAAGCTCTTCAGCACTGTTTACAAGATTAGCTCTTTTGCTAATCTGAAAACAAAATATAGTCATATTGATCTTACCTTTCAGGTTAATGAAAATACTGAAGCAAATAATCTACACATAACTATGATTTATGGTATAATCTGAACCACCTCATCTCTCACCAACTAGGATTATATCTGATTTAGTCACCAGGGTTCTGAGAAAAAAAGACAATATAGCAGATAGTCACATAGAAGATGTATTTTAAAGAACATTCATTTGTGCAGAAGCAAATCCCCGGCAATCTCCAGAGACACAAATGTGCATTTTAACTACAGTGAATTGAGAAGCTCTGGACCCATCACCCAGCAGTTGGCTGTTCATTTAAAGTATTTTCTTTCTAATGATCATTGTCATTAAGGTAATTTGCTTGATTGGCAGTTTACTATTTCTTATTACTGAGTTCTTTGTTAATGAGTGTTTTACATCTGGACAAATATGTTACAAATGAAACATCTTTTCTAGAGTAAAATACATACTTTTGTTTATTGAGCAACAATTTATAAAATAAAAATGCCTTTAATTTCACTTTTAAGTCACCCTTGACAATCCTATGTTTTAAAATTTTTAAGCTTTTTTTGTCTTCTTCGTAATAGGGAATGTTAGCACGTATAAATTAGAATGGGTAAGATTTAGTAACTAGTATTCCTAACATAGTCCATTCCATTCCCTTTGATGGGCATTTACTAAATTGCTATCAGATCAAATTAACTTCTCAGAAAGAGTTTTAAACTGAAATGGGACTGAACTGAATAAATTAACTGTAAAGTCACTGAATGGCCCATAGAAAGATCCAACAATTAGTACCATTATACTTGAAGTGGAGAAGGCAGAAAAAAATGTTAAGGGGCTGTGATGAAAACTGTGTTAGTGAATCAGAACACCTCTCATGGTACACATGGATCTATGAGCAAAACTGACTGACTATAAATAACTTAATATTAAAAGTTTTAGAAGTTCCAAATTCAGAAGGTTCGTACTTCAGATAGTAACAACACAATGTTCATTAATTTTTATGGGATAGAATTTAAAAGTGAATGGTAATACTGTTTTTAAAAAATCATAGGGTAAATTTAGAGTTATCATAGTAAATTTAAGTAACCATTTTCTATAACTCAACAATTAGATATAAAATTTTAGTAATGTTCATTATGCAAATTAACTCTTGATCAAATAATTACCTTCCCTTTGCCTTGGACTTCTGGTAGGTAACGCATGTCACATTTGAGGGTAATATTCAAAATCGATCTTTGGATGAGGCCAATCACACCCAAATCTTACAAAGAGTTGCTATATCAAAATGACTAGCAAACCAACTTAGGATGGAGGCTTTAACTGTTTAATTGTTTTTTGTTTGTATGTTTCTATGGTGTGTCTGTATGTGGTACATAGCTCTATGGGCATATGTATGTGCCATTACATGTATTTGTGCAGGCCAAAGGACATTAGGCACCCTACTCTGTGAGACATGATTTCACAATAACTTGGAGCTTACTGTTTTTCAGTTAGGCTAGTTAAAAACAGTATCTGCATCTATATCACCAGCAACAGGGCCATGGGCACATGCTGCTTTTACTCACTTAACAATTATAGGTTATTGCTGGAAAAAAAAATCGTGTCTTGACTAATTGTGGAAAAGAGCGAATATCTCATAGCTGACCCTCTCAGTCTCTGCTTTATGAACTCTTCCTTTGGTGTATTTGAATGTGAATTTTTTTTTTGTAAAAAACTATAACCAGGAGCACAAAAGCTTCAGGAAGTTATGTAAACCTGTATGATAACTCAGAGTGACTTGAGGATTTCCCTTCTGAATTTTGGAAAAGTAAGGATGAACTGTGGACTGTGTAGTGATAGACACTAGGCCTTCATGATAAACATTATAAGCATTATTCAACACCAGACTGCCTTCTGAATTTTCCAAGCCTAACTTCCATTCATCAAAATTTTATTATCATTTTTAGACATGTTCCATTTCTTAGGAAGAGACAATTAAATACTGAAGATAGCTAACACTGGTACAAATATAAATACAACACTATCAGTTTTATTTATACATAAGATAAGCTGACATCTATTGTTTTATTATTCCAGACTGTTCATTAGTAATAAGTCATAGTTTCAGCAGTGCACTACGTGTATTCTGGTTGCACTGTACAACATAGTTTACTGTTTCCTCTGAGACACAACATAAATATTTTGATTGACTAAATATCCTATTTCAAATCTGTCACAATTTTTCTATTTTTAGCAGGAAACAAATGAAGCATAAATTTGGATTTTTTTTCCCTCTATGCTCTTCCCCAAGGTTGTCTTAATAACCTGTGCATAGCAGGGCTAATTATCTTGTTATGTTCTCATCAATTGCACAAATGAATTGAATCAGACAGCTATGTTGGTTCCATTTGCTTAGCTTCCACTCACTCTGTCTCAGCCGTTGCCATCTGTTAGGCAGGAAGATTGCAGCAACCAGAGCTCCCATGAACTGGAACACCGACAGCTCTGTGGGGGAAAACATAAATCCTATCACGGGCATGCCGCACATCCATTATTAATAAAAACCTGCACCATAGGCTTCAGACTGCAGCGTGCACTTATGAACAGGACTGAAAATGAAAAATGTAAATTAAAATACTGGGCCTTTAATTACAGCTGCACAAATGGTTGCACTATGTCACAAAATTGTTAAAAATCAATTAAGGAAGGCTGCCACCTGATCTCCTGTTTAGTTAGGTATCTTCTTCTGAAATCTATTGTTTCTGCAGATTGAGACTTTTCAGAAGCATCGTATTTTCCTCATAAGGGACAGTCCAGAGATTTCTTGACCCCTGTTGTTTTATAAGAAACGTATAAAGCAATCACACTGCACAAGTTCTGGTTTACCTGTGCCTAACCCAATAGCCCAAGCCCCACCCAACCCAGTGGGTATCTGTAAAGAAAAATGAATGGCACTGAACTCTGAATATCCTATGTTTTTCCCCATAGTTACACAACTACTATAAAGTTTAATTTATAAGTAGATATAGTAAGATATTAACAAGCATAATTTTTGATATACCTTAGCACACTGAACAATAAAATTTCTTATCTTACCAAAAGAGGGGCTTTTGCTATATACATTGAAAGAAGTGCTTTATGGCTTTTCTTTGACATGTCTGAATTTCCAGCCACGACACTTATGCTTTGGAGCTGTTATTAAGTAAGTAAAGATTATTTATGTGTGAACACTGCAATATTCTGCCATATTGTGAGAACTTGTTAACCAAGATAACTTCTGAGTGGTGCATTAAACAGACAATGAAGTAAGGCTGGACTAAAGAGGGAACAGAAGAGCCAGAGCCAAGGTTCTCTGACCAAACTCAGTTGAATGTGTATTGTAAACTGAATGCAGTTTTTGATTTTTAAATTTTTATTAATTTTTACTAAAAGTTTTTTTCCAGGTATCCCCTTGTTCCCCCTTCCTATTCCTCCCAGTCAGCCTTCAGCCTCCCCTCCTCTCCATCTCCCAAGCCCCTCCCCCCAAAAGGAAAGAAGTCTCAAGGTGGATCAATTCAGTATGGCACATCCACTCCAGGCAAATATGATTTCCTCATCCCAATATCAAGACTGGGTTGGGTGTTGGGTGTTCCTCTGCAGGGAACAGTCTCCACGGTGCCAGCTCATGCACAGGAACACAGTCTGATACCACCTATAGAGGATCCACATATTACCCATGCCAATTGACATTTGCCTACCCTTGGAGGGCCTAGCTCCTTTTACTAATGGTTCCCAGTGGCTGTACTTGATTTAGTGAGCTTCTCCTCATAATCTCTATCACCTTGCTCATACAGACTCTCTTCCCCTGCTCTCAGCTGGATCAGACCTCAGTTCAACACTCAGCCATAGATCTCTGTCTCCACTTCTGTTCATTGTTGGATGTAGCTTCTGTGATGACACTTAGGGTGGTTATTCATTTGATTCTAGAGGAAGTCCTGTTTAAGCATTCCCTCCACTATTGGTTGGAGACCTAGCAAAGGGACATACTTTGAGTTTTTGGAGGTTTCCTTAGCACTTGGTCTCTTTTCAACCCTACATTGGCTTCCCCTATCAAGATACCTCTATCAAGATATCCATCTCTTTTTTTTCCTCCCTCTTTGTTGCTCCTTTCACTCAGCCATTTCCTCTCATGATTTGTTCCCACCTCTTCTTGGTTGCAATCTGTTATAATCCCAATTATTCAAGAAGATCTCTATTTTCTCTTCCTAGGGAAATCTCTGTATGTCTCTCTTAAGTTTGTTCTGATACCAAGCTGTTCAGGAGTTGTGTTTTGCAGCTTGGGTATTCTTTGCTTTTACTCTAAATTCCACTTATGAGTGAGTACATCCCATGCCTATCTTTCTGGGTTTGTAATACCCCACTCAGGAAAATATTCTCCAAATCCATCCATTTGTCAGCAAATGTTAGGATGTCTTTAAAACAAAACAAAACAAAACAAAAAAAACTTCTGGGTAGTATGCCTTTGTGTAGATGAACCACATTTTGTTAATGCATTCTTCAGTTGAGAGCCATCTAGGTTGTTTCAATATTCTTGATATTATGAGTAATACTGCTATGAATATAGCAGCACTTAATGCATTTGGGGTATGAATGTGCATCCTTTGGGTATATGCCCAATAGTGGAATTTCTGGATCCTGGGGGAGATTGATTCCAGGTTTTCTGAAGAACTGCCATACTGCATTCCAGAGTGGCTGTACAAGTTTACATTCCCACCAACAGCGGAGGAGTGTTCCCCTTGCTACACAACCTCTCTGGCATAGGATGCTCAACCCATTTGCCTGCAAAGTTTAGGATGTCTTTTTTTTATCCTGACTCCATTGTGGAGATATAACACAGTTGATAATCTGTTCTTCAGTTGAGGGCCGTCTAGGTTGTTTCCAAGGTAGCTATTAGGAATAATGCTGCTATGAACATAGTTGACCTAATGCCTTTGGAGTATGAATGTGCATCCTTTGGGTATTGATGTGGGAATGCCTTTCTGTATGCTGTGAATCTTAATCTTTAAATAAAGGAACTGTTTTGGGCCATGACAGGCACTATAGAAGAAGTAGGAGGAGGAATCAGGATAGGTAGGAAAGGAAGGGCAGAGTCAGAGGCAGACCAAGCCTGAAACCCAAAGGAGCAACGTGTGTAAGGAACACAGGTGAGCCACGGGCCGTGTGGCAGACAGAATAGTAGAAATGGGTTGATTTAAGATGTAAGAGCTAGCTAGCAGTGTGCCTGAGCCATAGACCAAATAGCATGAAGTTAATATAAGTGACTGAGTCATTTCTGGGGGTCTGAGTGGCGGGCAGCTAGGCTGCTAAGGGGTCTGGCGCGGTAGGTCTGTGGGTCCAGATCCCTCGCTGCCCAAGACCAAGAAACTGCACCATTGCAATAGGGTATATGCCCAATAATGGTATTTCTGGAACCTTGGTAAGATGGATTCCCAGTTTCCTGAGGAACCACCTTACTGCTATCCAAAGTGGCTGTATAAGTTTACACTTCCACCAGCAATAGAGCAGTGCTCCCCTTGCTACACCTCCTCTCCAGCATTGGCTGTCATCTGTGTTTCTGATCTTAGCCATTCAGACAAGTGTAAGGTGGTATCTCAAAGTTGTTGTGATTTACATTTCTATGATGACTAAAGATGTTGAACAATTTTTAAGTGCCTTTCAGCCATTTGTAATTTTTCTGTTGAGAATTCCCTTTTTAGCTCTGAACCCCATTTTTTAATTGGGTTATTTAGGTTTGGAGCTCTAGTTCTCTATATATTTTAGAAATCAATCCTCTGTCAGATGTAGAGTTGGTGAAAATATTTTCCCATTCTGTAGGCTGTCATTTGTATTACTGACTGTGTCTTTTGCCTTACAGAAGCTTCTCAGTTTCAGGAGGTCCCACTTACTGATTGTTGTTCTTAGTGACTGTGCTACTGGTGGTATATTTAGAAAGTGGTCACCTGTACCAATGTGTTGGAGAGTATTTCCTACTTTATTTACTATCAAATTCAGTGTAGCTGGGTTTATGTTGAGGTCTTTGATCCACTTGGATTTGAGTTTTGTGCAGGATTATAGGTTTGGATCTATGTGCATTCCAGTTATGCCAACATATTACCATCCAGTTATGATAACATCATTTGTTGAGGATACTATCTTTTTTCAATTAAATATTTGTGGCATCTTTGTAAAAATCATGTGTTCATAGTGTGTGTCTTAATGTTAGGGTCTTTGATTTAATTTCATAGATCCACAATTCTGTTTTTATGTTAATACCATTTTTTATTACTATATCTCTATAGTATAGCTTGAAGTCAGGGATGGTGATTATTCCTGAATTTCTTTTATTGGGCAGGATTGTTTTGGCAATCCTGGGTTTCCTGTTATTTCCTATGGAGTTGAAATTGTTCTTACAAGGTCTGCAAAAAGTTGTGTTAGGATTTTGATGGGGATTGTATTGAATGTGTAGATTGCTTTTGGTAAAATTGCCATTTTTACTATGTTGATTCTACCTATCCAGGAGCATGGGAGATCTTTCCATTTTCTGACATCTTCTTCAATTTCTTTCTTCAGTGAAAGAAAGTTTTTGTCAAACAGGTCTGCGACTTCTTTGGTTAAAGTTGCACCAAAATATCTAATGCTATTTGCAACTATTATAACAGGTGATATGTCCATTATTTCTTTTTTAGCCCTTTTAGGAGGAATATCGATTTTTTTTGAGTTATTATTGTACCTTCCTACATTGCTGAAGGTTTTTTTTTTTTTTTTTTTTTTTTTTTTTTTTTTTTTTTTTTTTAACAGTAATAGTTCCCAGGTAGAATTTGGGGGTCACTTATGTATATGATCATATCATCTGCAAATGAGATAGTTTGATTTTTTTTCCTTTCCAGTTTGTATTCCCTTAATCTCCTTTTGTTCTCTTATTGTTTTAGCTAAAACTTTGAGAACTATATTGAATAGATAAGGAAAAAGAGGACAGCCTTGTCTTGTTCCTGATTTTAGTGAGATTGCTTTGAGTTTCTTTCCATTTAATTTGATGTCGGGTTACTGTATATCAGGTTTATTATATTTAGGTATTTTCTCTGTATACCTGATCTCTTCAGGACTTTTATCGTGAAGGAATATTAGGTTTTGTCAAAGGATTTGTCAGTATCTAATGAGATGACTATGTGGATTTTTTCTTTCACGTTGTTTATATGAAGGATTGCACTCATAATTTTTTGTTGAACCATTCCTGCATCTCTGGAATGAAGCATACTTGATCATGGTGGATGATTTTTTTTGATATGTTGTTTGATTTTGTTTGTCAAAATTTTATTGAGTATTTTTTCATTAATGTTCATGAGAGAAATTGGTCTGTAATTTTCTTTCTTTGTTACATCTTTGAGTGACTTGAGAATCAGGGTGATTGTGGCCTCATAAAAAGAGTTCAGCAATGTTCCTTAAGTTTCTACTGTATGGAACAGTTTGAGGAGTATTAGTATTAGTTCTTCTTTGAATGTCTAATAGAATTCTGCATTGAAGCCATTTGGTCCTTGGATTTTTTTTTTTTTTAATACTTGGGAGACTTTTAATAAGAGCTTTAATTCCTTTGGGGTGATTGGTCTGTTTAGGCCATTTATCTGATCTTGATGTAACTTTGGTAAGTGGTACCTTTCCAGAAAGCTGTCCATTTATTTTAGGTTTCCCATATTAGTGGAGTATAGATTTTCAAAGTATGACCTCCTCAGTGTCTGTGGTTATGTCTCCTTTTCCACTTCTGATTCTGTTAATTTGGATGCTTGATTTCTTTCTTTCTTTCTTTCTTTCTTTCTTTCTTTCTTTCTTTCTTTCTTTCTTTCTTTCTTTCTTTCTCTCTCTCTCTCTCTCTCTCTCTCTCTTTCCTTCCTTCCTTCCTTCCTCCCTTCCTTCCTTCTTTCCTTCCTTCCTCCCTCCCTCCCTCCCTTCTTTCTTTCTTTCTCTCTTTCTTTCTTTTTCTTTTTTCTTTTGTTTTGGTTAGTTTGGGGAAGAGTTTATTTATCTTGTTCACTTTATCAAAGAACCAGTTCTTTGATTTATTGATTCTTTATATTTTTCTCTTTGTTTCTTTTGTATTGATTTCAGCCCTAAGTTTGATTATTTCATGCTGTCTATTTCTTCTAGGTGAGTTTGCTTCTAGTTGCTGTAAAGCCTTCATCTGGATTGTTAGGTCTCTTGTGTGAGATTTCTCTAGGTTTTTCATATAGGCATCTAGTGCTATGAGGTTTCCTCTTAACACTGCTTTCACTTTCATTGTGTCCCATTAATATGGCTGTGTTGTGGATTCATTTTTATTAAACTACAGGAAGTCCTTGATTTCTTTCTTAACTTCTTCCTTGATCCAGAGTTGGTGCAATTGAAACATATTCAGTTTCCATGAATTTTTAACATTTCTTTCATTTTTGATGTTGCCAAACTCTAACTTTAGGCCATGGTTGTCTGATATGATAAAAGGAGTTATTCCCATTTTTTGTAATTATTGATATTTGCTTTATGACTGAGTGTGTGATCAATTTTAGAGAAAGTTCCATGGGATGCTGAGAAATAGGTAAATTTCTTTTTGTTTGGGTGGAAGGTTCTGGTTATATCTATTAAGTCCATGGGTTATAACATTTGTTAGATCCTTTATTTCTGTGCTGAGTTTCTGTCTGGTTTACCTATCCATGGGTGAAAGTGGGTATTGAAGTCTCTGACTATTAGTGTGTGGGGTTTGACATGTGGTTTAAGCTTTAATAGGCTTTTTTTTTTTAAACATATGTAGGTGTCTTTGTGTTGGGGCACAAATATTCAGGATTGAGACTTCATCTTCGTGGATTTTTCCTGAGATGAATAAGTAATGTCTGTCCAGGTCTCTTTTGATTGATTTTTAGTTTGAAGTCTATTGTTGGATATTAGGATGGCTACTCCAGCTTGTTTCTTAGGACTACTTGATTGGAAAATCTTTACTCGGAGCCTGTCTGTCTTTGAAGTTGAGGTGTGTTTCTTATATGCAGCTGAATAATGGCTTCTCTTTCTGTATCTATCATATTAGGATGTGTCTTTTTATGGTTAAATTGAGTCCAATGAAATTAAGGAATATTAATGACCAATGATTGTTATTTCCCATTATTTTTGCTTGTTCCTTAAATATATTTCCCTTCTTTGGGATTTCTTCTGTGGGATTATTGGTTGTTTGTGGTTTCATGGGTGTATCTATTTTCCTTACATTGGTGTTTTCCTTCTAGTGTTTTGTGTGTGGCCGGATTTGTGCTTAGGTATTTTTTAAATCTGGTTTTTTCATGAACTATCTTGTTTACTCCATCTATGGTGATTGATAGTTTTGCTAGGTATAGTAGTCTGAGTTGGCAGTCATGCTCTTTTAGTGTCTGTACATCTGACCAGGACCTTCTTGCTTTGAATATTTTCATTGAATAGTTTGTTGGTATTCTGATGTGTCTGCCTTTATATATAACTTGACCTTTTGCCTATGTAGTTCTTAGTATTTTTTTCTTTTTTTTGTAGGTTTAGTGACTTGATTATAATGTGGCAAGCAGACCTTTTTTTTGGTAGTCTAGTCTATTCAGTGTTCTATAAATTTCTTCTATCTTTATAGGCCTTTTCTTCTGAGGTTGGGAAGTTTTCTTTTATGATTTTGTTGACTATATTTTCTGTGTCTTTGAGCTGGTATTCTTCTCCTTCTTTGATTCTAATTATTCTCAGGTTTGGTCTTTTCATGGTATCCCAGATTTTCTGCATGTTTTGTGCTATGATTTGGGAGGGGGGGAGTTTTAGTGTTTTCTTTAACTGACATATCTATTTCCACTATTGAATCCTCCACACCAGAGATTCTTCTTCCATCTCTTGCATTATATTGGTTATGCTGCATCTGTAGTTCTGGTTTGTTTCTTTAGGTTTTCTATTTCCAGCTTTGTCTCAGTTTATGCCTTCTTTATTGCTTCTCTTTTAATTTTTAATTCCCTGAATGTTTCTTTAACTTGTTTTCCTTTTTATTTTTATTTTCTTTATTTTCTCAGGGATTTGTTCATCTCTTCCAAGTTTTCTTTGTATTTTCTTCTACTTCTTTATGGTAGTTAATTTATGTCATTTTTTTAAAGCTTATATTATCTTCATAAAGTTGTTTTCCTTCTGTTTCCTCTTCATTGTTATGTTCAAGTCTTGATGTTGTAGCTCCATCAGCTTCTTCTGGTGGTGTCTTATTGTTTTTTATATTGTTATATGTATTTTTGCACTGGAGTCTACCCATTCCTTCTTTGGTTAACTCTTATTCGGTTCTTGATCATGTCTTACTCAGTTGTAGGCAAGGGGCTATGTGTTTCCAGTAATTGCAGGGGCTGTTCTTAGTCAGCTATAGGCCAAGGAGCTTTGTGTCTCCAGTTGTCACAGGGTTGTTCTTAATGGGTTCTTAGTCAGCTGTGGACGAAGAGGCTCAGAGTCTCCTGTTATTGGTGTGTGATGACATAGATTGCGGCTTTGGCAGGGTTTGGCCTGTGAGATGTCCCTCTGGCTGTGTTTTGCTGCGGATTGGGTTGGGGAGGATCTCCAAGCTTTCTTTGGTTTACGATGGAACTGGTTGTGGTTAAGGTACTGGGGGCTGTGTCCTTGGGTCTCTCTCTCTCTCTCTCTCTCTCTCTCTGTGTGTGTGTGTGTGTGTCTTCTTTTTTTGAGGGCTATTCACTGAAACAGTGGAAAAGAAACTCATGGACAAAGATAACCTGCAGCCATTTCTAATCCAGACTTCTTAAAAATATCATTTAAAACTGGAAGACAGCTTTCTTCTATAAGTTCTGAATACTCTTGAGCACTTTATAATTTGTATTTTACATGGTCACTATCAGAAGTCCAATGTAGTATACAACAATTTTATCATTGAAATGAATCCATACTCATAATTTTTATAATTTTTGATTATAGGAGGGTTTGGGGTTTTACTTCTGCTATTTTATTATGTTTGCTTTTTAAAAGTTCTTGCTATATAGACCTGACTGGTAACCTGCTAGCTATGTACTCCAAGCTGGCTTTCCCCTCATTGCAAATTTTTGTGTATCTTGAGTGCCTGGATAGCAGACATGTATCAGGTGGCTGGTCCTACCTCTGTGAGAACACTAATATCACATATATAATCGTTTTGCTGTGTGAATCTATTTGGGGATAATGCTGCAAACATAGAACCTGCAACATTCTGAGCAGAAACCACCATTTAGAGGATACACTGGAATGGCTTGTTTTATGATAATATTGTCTGGCTCTCCTCTATTTAGCTTTGGTTGTTGATTCACGACCACTCCACTCTAACAGATTTTATTTCTTAGTTTATTTATTCTTTACCAGATTATGAGGACTGTGTTAGTATTTTTATTTTCTAGATGATCAAATTGAGAACCAGGTAGCTATTTTTAGGGTATAAAAAAAATTTAAAACCCAGGAAGTTAATATGAACGATTTTTTTTTATGTCTTGGCATTATAAATATTTTGGTTAAACATCAGAAAAATAAATGAATAACAAGTAAAGTAAAGGTCAAATTCATTGCATATGACATTTAAATTTCCTTGGAAATTATTCGTTTTTAAGTATCTCATAAACATTTTCTATAAATAGAACCATATTGATGCCACTGATCTCTCTAGGAAAAAAATGTGAACTCTACAAAATACTAAGTAAACCTCATCAAAGTTTGTCTGCTTCAGATTACATACTTTTTTAAATAATTATTTTTATTTAAAATTTTCAAATAGTGAAAAGTATTACAATAACATGACTTATACACACCCATTCCATAGATCTAACAGACATGAACATTTTACCATTTACCTTTACCAAATTAGTTAGTTAAAGAATTTGCAAAATGATTTTTTCAAAACTAAATATCTTCATTTTCAACCCATTTTTTTTCATAAATGTGGTATCAGTCTGTATTATTACTGATCCCAAGAAAATTAATCTTTAATATTATCTGTCTTCTCTGTATTTTTTATTCTCCCTCCCTCTTTTTCTCCCTCCCTCCCTCTCTCTCTTTCTCTCTCTCTCTCTGTGTGTTTTGTGTGTATGTGTGTGTGACACATATATGTCAGTGTTTCTGGAAGGCAGAGTTAAATATTTCTTCTACTGGAACTAAAATTAAGACAGTTTTGGGCTGTTTGACACAGTGTTGGAAACTGAACTCACATCTTCTGAGCAGCAGTATACACTTTAAACTTTCTAGCCCTTTTTTTTCCCCACTTAACTATAAATATCCATGCTTGTGATGGTGATGAATGTTTGTAATAGCAGAATCAGGGAGATAGAGGCAGGGGGAATCTGCTGCATGTTAATGTCAAGCTTTATCTACACAACAGCTTGATTCAATAAAGCCCATAAATAAATACACATAATAATAACCCCATAAATACATTTTAAAGATATTTAACTTGAATCATTGATTTAAAGAGGATAAGACATTTCCTCTGGTTTTTTTTTTTTTTATTGTTTATTTAGTTCATTAGCTCACCACATTTTTCTTACAATGTTAAATCATTGAAGAAAAGGTTATACTGTTTAATTTCTTCCTTTTCTCTATATTACCATATGTGGATCTGTGGTGATTAATAATTGATGGTATCTACAATAATGTAGGTGGCCATACCCTGGGACTGTAAGGAGTTGACTATGTTGTGTCAGCCTTGGTGCTTGTTCTATGGTGAATGATTTAAATAGGTTAATTAGGAGGTGGGAAAATGCACCCTAAATTTCTCCAGTCAGCCACATTTCCTGGCCTGGCATTCTAGACCATAAGCAATAGTAAAGGGATCTAAGTATCAATATGCATCTCCTGCTTACTTATGGATGCAGTGTGACCATCTCCTTCCTTCATCATTTCCCCATCAGGATGGATGGTGCCCTCAACCTGTGAGCAAAAATCAACCTTCCTATCCACTGCAGGAGGAAGCCTCTGTGTTAATATGCATCTATAAGTGTAGCCAAATATCTTTAGAAATCATTTTATCTCTCTTTTTTAAGAGAAATGTTTGCTTTTACCATAGGGCTCTGGGCTGTCTAGTCTCTGGTCCTTGGTCAGCCAATTAGTGTCAGGTATAAGTTTTAAGTAAGTCAAAGTAGACATTGGTTAGTTACTTCGACAAGAGAGCCATATCAAGACATTATTCGGTGACAAAGAGAGGGAACTTGGAACGCTCAGCTCTAAATGGCATGTTTCTATCAACTTAATTCAGGGAACCCTGTGGAAGAGGAGGCAGGGAGAGATAAGACCCAGAGAGGATGGAGGACAGCAGGAGACTAAGGTTCTCTAAATCAACCAAACAAGGCAATAGGCACTCGAAGAGAGTGAAGTAGCAAGCATAGAGCCTGCACAGCTCTGCAACAGGTCCCCTTTTCAGTTCTGTGTTTTTATAAAAGTCTTGAGTAGGAGACAAGCAGGTATCTTGTGCCTTCTCTTGGGCTAATTTTCTCTTCTCGGGCTACCATGTCCAACTCGATCACTTTTGTTTAATCTTGTTTTATTTTCTTTTGTTATGCTTGATCGTCTCTTATAAGCCTGTTCTTTTCTAAGGACATACTGTAGTGGGAGGTTTCTGGCCTGGACTTTGGGCCTAGCCTCAAGGTTTAGGCCCACAGACCCACCGACCCACAGAGACACACAGATGCTTACAATAGTTTTAGGCTGATCGGCCTAAGGCCCAGGCATATAACTTGCTAACTCTTTACCCTTAAACTAACCCATGACTCTTATCTTGTTCAGCTGTGGGGCCCGGTACCTTTTCTTAGAGCAGCATGGTTGTCCTCTGCATCTTCTAGCTTCTCTCTGGCATTCTGCTGTGTTCTTCCTGTTCCTTGAGTTTTCCTAGTCTGGTAGTTCCGCCCACTTCCTGTCCGCCTTTGGCCAATCAGCGCTTTTTATTAAACCAGTGGGTGAGACAATTATTTACAGTGGAACAACATAATTTCCAATATATCCCCTTTTCTCTTTTTAAAACAAAAAGAACTCCAAATCTAATATTCTTTCCCCCCCTTATCTATAACAACTTATAAACAACACTGTAAATAAACATGAACATCCATAATCCATGTTTTGGGAATGTGGGCCTCGTTCTCTAGGCTACTTCCTGCTGAATGTGGGTGCTGGCAATCTCATAAGAATCCAAAGAAAAATGTAGGATTATGCACGAGTCTTTAGTAGAGTAGTCTGTAAGGCTGGGTCATCTCTGCCAGTTTCCTTGAAATTAATTGTTTTGGATACAGAGATCTGGAAACTTCAACAGAGATGCTCTGAAATGCTGAATTATCTGGGCCATCCATTTCCAGTGGAGATTTTTCATGGGGATCTTCCTCTATCAAACTTTATGTTTTTTATCCAGGAATAAATCCACAGCCTCTCATTTTCTGTGAAAATAAAAGGAAAACCTCTTCTCCAAAGTAGCATATCTTTGGGTTTCAACTTTAAAGTCAACTCATTTACAAAATATATAGGTAGAAATAATCCAACAGCATTTATAATCAACTGTCTTTTAGCAGCTTTTACTAAGTCATTTTCAGTCAAGAAACTTAAAGATAAGACAATAACATACAGTATCCAGACACTCTTTGTGTTTTCCATCTTGATGTGGCTTATTTTTTATTTATTTATTTTTTATTCTATTTCTCTTTTAAGGGCTTTCTCTACCCTTTCTTTTCTTTCTCTAAGCCTATGTATATATATTTTCAACACACTCTAAACCACTTAGACTATTTTTTCTTTTAAACTGTCTTTACTGTATATTTATTTCTTAACTTTTTCTGTCTCTGACCAAACCTTTGCTTTGCTAGGGTAATTGACTCTACCCAGATTCTTCTATTTCTTTCTGTTTCTGAACACATCTTTAATCTGCCAGGTTCAAGGTTGGTAGTATGGGTGGATGGCTCCACCCACCTCCTAGTCTAATTTCATAGAATTTATCTTTTTAGCCCAGGTACTCCGGGAAGTTTTAGGGTCCATATAATTAGCAAAAAGTAGATGGTAAAGCTTTGCCATCTACTGCTCATTAACTCCATTTAAGTATTAGGCAGCAGGGCCTCTTTAAAAACTCACAAGTGTTTTGCCGCTAAGGCTGAATCAGAAAGTTTCTCTTAAAAAAGTCAAGCCTCTGCTTGCCTCTGGCAAACAAAGCTGATTCAAGAAAATATCACCACTAAGAAGCCATCTTTGATTCTGTTCCCTTTTTGTCCTTATGAATAGAAACCTTAAATACATCATTTACAAATTTTGCTTATATTGAGGGTCCTGTGAGACTTCAGGAACCAGCCATTTTACACCTTAAGCTACACTCCAAAATCCTGCCATTGTAGCCCAAGCCGACATGCTTCACCAGGGTGGCTCTGTATACGGCTCCCGTGAGAGACACAACTCAGAAGCTGCTTTGGGCTCTACACCATTTTAAGCTTTCTATGGCTTTATGTGGGTATATATCATATATATGCCCCATGTTGGGTGGCCATTTGTAGTAGGAGGTTTCTGGCCTGGATTTTCAGGCCTTGCCTCAAGGTTTAGTCTGCAGACCCACAGACCTGCAGAGGTACACAGATGCTTACAATAGTTACAGGCTGTTCAACCTAAGGCCCAGGCATATAACTTGCTAACTCTGTACCCTTAAACTAACCCATGACTCTTATCCTGTTCAGCCACGGGGCTCGGTACCTTTTCTCAGAGCAGCATAATTGTCCTCTGCTTCTTCCTGCTTCTCTCTGGCATTCTGCTGTGTTCTTCCTGTTCCTAGAGTTTTCCTAGTCTGGTAGCCTTGCCCACACTTCCTGTCTGCCTTTGGCCAATCAGTGCCTTTTATTAAACCAGTGGGTGAGACAATTGTTTACAATGGAACAACATAATATCCCACAACAGATCAAAAACATTGAATCTTGGTAGAAGGAGGGGGTGGTAACTGACAGGAATAGAGGGAGGGAAAATAATAATCCAGTTATATTGGTCCTATCTTCAAAAAAGAGGACAAAGATAAGTTCAACAATGACAAAAAACTCCCTTAAGTCACCTTCACTAGGGTATATCATCCCATCAATGAGAAAAAAAAAGTGCACCAGACACTTACTCCTCTAAGTGCCTTGGTAAGCAGGTAGTTTTCACAGCTGAGTTAGATGTGGCCTACCGATCTCAGAAGGAATACCTCCATTGTTTATGCTGTAGATGCTCTACATACTGTCCAGTACAAGTAATCTCCAATCATCCATTTTTTTATTTTGTCAAATATCTGTGGATTCAGGTGACTAGAGTCTGATTTCTTCATGGCAGGTCTGTGACTTTTTCTTCACCTAGATCTTGCTATAAAAATTGCAGTTGAGGGGCATACACTTTTAATTTTACTTTCATGCCAGTTCTTTCCAAGACTAAGCACAGTTTTCTTATTTTAAATGTCCCCTAAACTGACACCTCACGTTGAGGTTTATAATAGAATATATGGGGAAATAAAAGTCATTAATTGTATGTACCATTCCTATGAATAGTCTAAAGATGAAAAAAAAATCTTTTTATATTTATAGTCTACAAAAAATAATCCTCAGCTATAGAAAGACATCTTAGAGGTCCTTTTAATCCTAACTTATTTTTTATAAATTGTTCTTATTCCCTTCATTTTTTTTCTCATCATGTAAAGTAGAAGAGAGGGGTTTGCTTTTGGGAAACATACAAAGGGAGACAGTGCTTTTACTTACACAAGTGGTAGTACAATGGCAAATCATCAAACTATAGCTCCAACCTCAGCCAGAATAGAGAGATCATCTGTTGAATAATAGGTTTTTAACCATATGTATGTATGTATGTGTATGTTTCTATGTGTATGATATATGCATATAGAATTCAAAATGACAGTTTATACTGTGCACAAAGTTTCACCCCATGTCCACCTGAGCATTAGTACATGGTCTGGGCTGTAATGATCACTCAGATGACTTTACTGTTGGAGAAGATGCTTGAGACCTTTCTCAACAGGTGGTGGGTTGTTCTGCCTAGCTTGTGAGAGTAGTTTATAAGCACAATAAGTCATCTCATCATTTTTCAAATGAAATTTTCTATTTCAAGGAAGTGGCTTTTACAGGCTGCTTTGTATTCTTGCCTCACCCTCTCCTTTATTTACCTATCAGGAACTAATTTTAATTATATTTAGAAAGCACAATAGAAGGCATTGAATCTTTATAAGTTTCCTGAATTTCTATTTTGTCTTTTTTATGGCAGCATTTACCATTTTGCAATCTCTCTCTGTGTGTACGTGTGCATATGTGTATGTGTGTGTGTGTGTGTGCATACGTAATTGTTTCTCTCCTTAAACTAAGACTCCTTTAAGGTGGTGCCATGTCTTTTTATGTCTGCTAGACAGTTTGGGGAATATTGCAAGCAATAAGTATTGTTTATTGCATAAGTCAAGAGTATTGTTAGCCATTTGCAAAATTTGGAAAGAGAAAAAGAGAGTACAAGAGAAATAATCAATATAGAGAACTAAGATCTAATTTAATTCTCTTAGAGTTTGGATTGCCTCCAAGTACAAAAAGGCATTGGCGGTCAAAGATATGCTGACACTGGCATAATATTTTACATTAAGTTGAAAATTTAATTTATCCATTTATGACATTTACTTAATAGTGTCCATAATGTAGATGTTCGGTAAATTCATAATTGTTTTAAAATTTCAAATGGGCATCTTTAGAGAGTGATTAGCATAGTGGAATGCGATGCATTTTGGTATTTTTTTAGACATTGCACAGAGTCAGTAGAAGGCAGTAGGTATGCTTGCTGAGCTGAACAGAAAGAAATGCTAGAAAAGATAATTTACAGGCTTAATCTTAGAAAAAAATCAGTGTTTCCAGCTTTCTGTAAGCTTATGGCACACTCACAAAAAGTATAACCATGCACTAATGATGTAACTCATCAGTAGAATATTTTCTCTGAATACATCCATGATGAATGGTTTGATCCTCAACACTTAATAAAAATGCTAATGAAATAAAAAACAAATAAAAGTCAGGGGAGACAATCTTCAAATGAAATTTTATTTAATAGCTCCTCACTATTTTCAGACATGTACTAGTCAAGGTTGGAAAATAAAGCCTTCAATTCTGTTAGTTGTATATTTGTGCTTTAGTAGAGTCAGAGATAAATTGGAACCAAAACTCAGGACCTAGAGCTTCACTCCTTGCCACTTTTCTAGGGCTGAGGGGGAAAAAATAAGGCTTACCTCACATTTTTGTGCTTTGTGGTTTCACAAAGATTGTCACGGCTTAAATGTGAAGCCACCTTCCATATGGACATGTGTTTGAACAGTCGGTCCCCATCTGTGGCCCTTTTGTGAAGGTTGTGGAACATTCTGGATATGGGCCTAGTTGGCACATTTGGGCCACTCACTTGGGGCTTGAGGCTTATTTACAGGCCCCCAGGCCCATCCTGAGGTCTTTCTTTCTGGTTGGTCAGAGATGTGAACCAGTTTTCTTCCACCCCTGCTGACTTATCTTTGAGCATCTCTTGATGTGGCCTTGTGTTCACCACCACAGTCTACCATCCTTCCTCAGGCTGTAAAGTAAAACAAGTACTTCTTACTTGTGTTGTCCTGTCAGTTATTGTATCACACTGAACACCAAAGGGATATCAGTATCCCCCAGCTATCTATCTATCTATCTATCTATCTATCTATCTATCTATCTATCTATCTATCTATCTATCTATCTCCATCCATCCATCTTCTATCATTCTTTGACCACTACCATCAGTCAGTTATCTATCGTCTTTCATCCATATGATATCTATTTTTTTCAAGCATATGGAGCTTGACATTGTTTACCACAGGAAATGAAAGAAAAGAAAATGGAAGCAAAAGCTGTAAATAGTCTTTAGTCAAGAATATATAACACATGTTGTTATATATAATACATAAATATTATGTTATGTATAATATACAGAATACATTAAATCACATATGACATACAATATATTATATATAATTTATGTTATATATATGATATGTGTTTTATATGTAACATATATAACAAATATTAGTATAGAACACTTAACGCTAATGTTACAATTTAAAACTAGTTTTGAAATACTGGAAGATTTTTTTACCCTAAAGTGAACATTACTAACTTCTTAAAAAATGACCTTGATTTTATGAAAGACAGTAAAATAGTTTTTGATATGTTGGTCAATATGCTGATTATTAATTTGTAGGGGTATTGTATTGTTTCATGGTAAATAATTGTCCCACCCACTGGTTTAATAAAAAGAGCTGATTGGCCAAAGGCAGGCAGGAAGTGCAGGCGGGGCTACCAGACTAAGAAAATCTCTGAGAGCAGAGTGCCAGAGGAGCACCAGAGAGAAGCCAGAGGAAGCCGAGGACAACTATGCTGCTCTAAAGAAAGGTACCGAGCCGCATGGCTGAACAAGAGACATGGGTTAGATGAAGGGTAGAGAGCTAGCAAGTGATATGCCTGGGCCTGAGGCCAATCAGCCAAAAACTAATGAAAGCATCTATGTGTCTCTGTAGGACTGTGGGACTGTGGGTCTGCGGGTCTGTGGACCTAAACTTTGAGGTTAGGCCCGAAAGTCTGGGCCAGAAACCTCATACTACATTAACTTGTCAAAGATCTAAGATCATCCTGAAGACAAGCTTCCTGGCATAGCTGTGAGGAGTTATCTATGTTAGGTTAAGCACTGGCCATGCCTTGAAGGTTGTCTTGATTCAGTACGTTGAGGTGGAAGACCCTGACCTTAGGTCTTGGCTCATACAAAGGAGAAGGATAACTTACTGTGACATTCATCTTTCCCAGCTTCCAAACTGTGGATGCAAAGGACTAGCTGCCAGGAGCTCCTTCTGCCATGACTTCCCAGACATGCTGTACTGCAGCCTTGAACTGTGGAGCACAATAAACTGTTCTTTAAGTTTCTTTTATCACAACAATCAGAAAGGCAATTCAGACACGTGATATTATTTGAGTGAATTAATACAGAAACATGTCAGCATAATTTGTTTCACTTTGATATCCTATCTCCTTCTTGAAAGACACTTCCCTCATTACATTAAGCAAACAACATGTCTTGAAATAAAGCTGTTTTTTTTTCCAATTCTGTGTTAAAACATAAAAAGATCTGTCTCCAATAAAAAAATATTGTTAGAGAAGATATTTAGGTTTGAAATTTAATTTTAAACTATTTCAAAGAATGTAGTTTTACAACCTCAATTTTTAAATATAGTAGTTTAAAATATAACATAAATAACATTTTAGAAATTTATGATAATTTGTAAATATGTTGCTTGATTGTGAGAATCAGTGGAACCTTTTCCTGAGTAGTTGCCTGATACTGACAAGCTAAGCATGGGGCTCTGAGATTAATTTAGATCCACATTCTATAGATAGTGTTTGTATTCCATTAAGTGACATAGAGTTTAATGCCACAAAGTATAAGGAACATTGCTATCAATAGCAGTAGGAAATTCACAATATCTGAATGTACAACAGCATAGAGAAGAACAGATTTTTGACTCAGGTAGTAATTGTCCTTCCTACAGGTAGTTAGTATCTACATAGATTTGACTTGGCTCTAGTTGTTTGACATGGTGTGCCCATGTTTTCTGAGTAGCTATCCAAGTCTTTCAAGCATTTTTATACAGGAAGTATATAAAAGAGGGAAGGAACTATGCTGATAAGTCAGAGACTTACAAATCAGCATTATTATTTGAGACATTATGAGGAATCTGGTCTGATTAAAATACTTTTCTGAACTAGAAGTAAACCTCTGCCCTGTGCAATGGTGGAGGTATGTTTGTGGTAACAAAGCATGGAGCCAGTACTATAACATCTCACAGGCAGAGGTCCGGGGTACTCCTGAATAATACAAGCATGATATTCCCAAAATCAAAAGAAATGTCCTAGCTCCAAATGAAAACAATGCCAAAGTAAATAAACTATAGGTTACGACAAGGAACCTTTGTTGATGGAATAAAGGGAGGGAGGCAGGAAGAGGGTGGCCATATTATGAAGGATAAAAGAGTTAGGGTGGCCTTGGATACCATATTTTATAGCAAATGGAGAGCATGAGTTTTATCATTAAAAAATGATGTACACATACCACACACATAACACACACACAATATGTATTCATGTGGATAACAGTGCCCATAATTTCCCTTGAAATTGAGTTTAACATGGCACTGAAGAAATATGTTTATCAGTGTAAAATATAAAGGTGTGATTGGCTAAATGATTGTAAAATATGTGATGGTTAAGATAAAAGGAGTTTTAAAAAAGTGTTTATATTCAATATTAAAGCTTATAGATCTGGTCAAGGGAAAAGAATAGTCAGATTACATTGATAGATGAAAACAGTGGGAAAATATTTTGGAGACAAGAGAGGTCAAGGTTACATATTGGAGAATTATGGCCTAAGCGGAAGGGTTGTCATGGCAAGTACTGAGCTGTGACATAAAAAGTGTATTACTGCTTGATGCAGGATTTCAAATCACAGAGGCAGAAGTTTAGATTTGATGCAGTAGTTTAGAAAGAGTCTTTGTAAGTTCTTGAATAGTGTAGATGGATGAAAATGTCCTTTGTGTAATGCTGTTTTTACAGCCTTGTCTTTGATAGATCACAGTATGAAGAAAATGAGGCATGTGACAGGGCTATCAGCCTGGAGACTATTGAAGTTCTGCCCTCAATTTACAAACAAAATATCTGCTCACTGCCACCCATAAAATCTCCCTCATACACACAAAATGTGTCATTAAGTTTCCTTGCAATTTTCTTGGTTATGTCCACTTAATCCTTTAGCTTTTCCTCATCAGGCACATTGCACAGCACTTGACTGATTTATTTTGCTCTTGCCTCTGTACTCTCCTTAATTCTGTCTCCCATATCTCACTTCATTTACCATGATTCAAACTGAGCAGAGTATCCTAAAAAATTTCAGATCGAACCTCCACAGAAATAAACTTGTCTATTCAAAATGAAACAGTTGATATTTTTAAATTTTTAAAAATATAAAGCTTAAAGAAAATGAGAAGGATGTCTTTAGTCCAACCTTTTATTATTTTATCATGAACAATGAATAATTAAGAAGATGCAGATAACTGATTAGCAAATGTGAGAACAAAAAGAAAATTGTATTAAAATAATTTCTTTAAGATAGCCTGCATGGGACTGACCTAGGTCCTAAGGATGTGTGACAGTTGTGCAACTTGGTCTGTTTAGAAGGCTCCTAGCAGTGAGATCAGGACCTGTCCCTACTGTTTAGGGAACCTGTTCCCCATGCTGGACTACCTTGCCTAGCCTTGATGGGAGTGGGAAGGCTCTGTCCTGCATGATGGGCCAGTGCTTTGTTCAAGCCTATGGGGGTCCTTCCCTTTCTAAATGGAGAAGGAGGAGGAGTGGATGGAGAGGGGAGTCGTGAGTATTGGGACAGAGAACTGGAAGAGAGGAGGAAGGAAAAACTGTGTAGGTATGTAAAATAAATGAAAAAAATGTTAATTAAATAAAATGAAAAAATATAAGACTATTGTTAGTCTGTATTGAAAGATATTCCATGCAAGACTTGCTTTATTAAAAAATTTAAAATAATAATTTAAATTAATGCAAGTTTTTTTTGACTTAATAGAAGTGGGCTCTCCCTTTATTGATGCTTAGTAAAAAGCCCTAATCTGCCCTTGCTTTCATTATGAATGTAATAGAAACACACCAAGAAGATGGCTGAGAAGCCTTAAACAGATTCTTCAAGGAACAACTTCCAAAAAATTTATGCACACTACAGAGCAAAATCAAAACTGCTGTACAAACAATTCAACACAGTTTTTCCCCCCTCAAACCTAAGAGTAGGAAAGGATTAAAGTAATAAGGAGCCTTCAACAAAGAGCAAAAAATGGGGTTTTACAATGGGGTTTTTTGGTCCTGGGGGCCAGAGGTCCTGACCCACAGACCTGCAGCACCAGACTCCTTAGCCGCCCGCCACTGCTCAGGCCCCCAGAAATGATTCAGATGCTTATATTAAGTTTATGCTGTTCGGCCTATGGCTCAGGCACACTGTTAGCTAGCTCTCTCATCTTAACTCAACCCATTTTTACTAAACTGTCTGCCACGTGACCCGTGGCTCACCTGTGTTTTTTACATGCTTTTTCTTTGGTGGCTGGCTCAGTCAGTTTGACTCTGCCCTGCTTCTCCTACCTACGCTCTGATTTCTCTTCTTATTTTTTCTATGGTGCCTGTCATGGGCCAAAACATCTCCTTTATTTAAAGATCCCAGCAGCCCCTTATGAATGGGGTTGGCCACTCCCCCTTCAGGAGCCCGGGACCCTGGATAAGCATCTTCGGACCTTATCAGTTGACACCTGAATCCCACCACAATGGGGTTTAGTCTCCTATTGAATAACAAATTCAAAGTATACAAAATGAGGACATTGTATAAATATGTAGTGAGGAAAGACAACAAGGTGGGCTATATCGCACAGGTGTGTGCTTCAGTTTATGTCGCTCATAGAAAAAGCTTATGGGAGCAGGACAGGATATAAGCACTCAGGGAGAGAGAAGCTTGCCTTCTGGAGAAGCTGGCAGTTGTCCTGAGTAAAGAAGGCAGCCATCTAGGCAACCAGCAGTGCCAAAATCTCCAGAGTGAAAGGAGGCAGACAACACGGAACAAACCACGGACATGAGCAGAGTGCAGCAGGGATCTTCAATAGGGTTCTAATCACTTCATGTATCTGAGGAAATTATCTTAAACATGGAGATAATGAGCCCAAAATCAGCAATTGTACTAATCCCTCACAGCCAGCTTGAAAACCTTGTAAGCTCTAGAACTCCGACTGTTTTCTCTAGGGCTAAAATTAAGCAAAACAAATGCCTTCAGTGCTTTAAAGCAACATCCCAGAGATTGAACTATTCCCCAAAACTTTAGGCAGAATATAGGAATATCATCTATCTATCTATCTATCTATCTATCTATCTATCTATCTATATTTATCTATCTATTTGTAATCTATCTATACCTTTAGATATTATATTATACTATATGTTACTTTAAAATTCATTACCTAGTAAATTAAAATTTATACTGAATTATATTCAACCAAATTTTAGCATACAAAAACAGGGAAAAATATAAGAAAAGTTATCAAAACATTCAATAGAGGATGTGATAGAACTGATTAAATGGTATTAAAACTAATGTTTAGTTTTCAAAAAATTTGAGACTGCAATACAATTCCTTCATTTGAGCCTTTCTTTTCCTCCCTCCAAGCCCTCCTCTCCTTTAAAATCCAACTCATTTAATCATGCAAGCATGGCTGGAGAGATGGCCCAGTCCTAGCACCTGTGTGAAAACAGCAAGTGTAGTGCTATATATACATTTGTAACTCAAGTGTAGGTGATTGTGGTTTGAAGACAGACCTATCCCTGGCTCCACAGCCAGCTATTTAGCCAGTCCTGGATACCATGAAGTCACTAAGAGACTCTGTCTCAAGACCTGAAGTAGAAACTGATAGAGGAAGACACTGGAATTCTGGTTTTCACACAAGTGCACCTTGGTGATCATGTATATACACAAATTATCAGCACACTGGACACTAATAGATTATGAGACTCCACATGGCCAAGTACAGATATGATTGAAGTGTCTTGGAAGGGTGATGCTTAAAATTGTTTTTAAAAAATAGTAATAGAAGAGCCTCTAAATTTTATTAAACATAATTAAGAATTCATTTATGTAGGAATCTCAAGCATATCCATAAGCAGAAAGGATTCTCTACTAAGAAATGAACAACTAGAATTTCTAAAATACATGATAAAAATGTAAAAGAAACACTTAGATAAGAAACAGTAGGACAATGACAGCAAGTTTCTCTGTAAATGATACTAACTAAAAGAGAGTGGGTCATTTAAAAAGTGCTGAACCAAAGAAGCAGAAGCTAGATGTTTTCAACTTTGTTTAAAAACAGAAGAAAGGAATGACTTTCAAAGCAGAAGTGAAATAGACTCTCTCAGAATTATGAAGGCTAAAAGAATCCATCACTGGAAGAACTAGATTACAAAATTGTTTAAAGCATTCAGAAGCATATTGTCATATGGAATGGTGTGCCTCTAAGCAGAATGGGAACATGAGAAGGTATGTCTACATAGTCTCATATAAAGCATACTCATATCTCTCAAATCTGAAAAGAAGATGGTAAAATCCAAGTAATAGGAAACATATCAAGACCTTTTCTTTTTCACTTTCATATTGCAGAAAAGGAACAGGCTAGTTTTCAATTGCTAAAATTTCTTACATAAACTGGGGGTGGTGCCTCCTGACTCTGATCCTGCCACGAGGCAGGTTGAAGCAGGATCAAGAGTCTCAGGTCAGTGTAGGTTACATACTTGACATTGTCTCAAAATTATTAACTAGTTAACTGTCAGTGCATGTACCTTTCAGAAAAAATCTGAGACCATAGCAGAATGTCAGAGTCACCAAGGAACTCTTCCTATTTAAAGTTTTGGGTTGAATGCCATCTGCTATAAAAGGCTTTATTAATAACAAAATCTTACCTAGAAAAAGGGATGCTCATTTTTCATTGATAGTTTCTTTAAGTCTAATTGGAATATGTGAGATATATGGGCAAGAAATTTTGTTTTACTAGACACTATGAAAGAAGTTTAAAAAATTGAAAAATAAATGTGCTACTTTGAAAATTTATCTTATAGAGAAAAGAGTAAATTTAGAAGTCTAATTTAGCATGTATCTAATATGAGACACACGTCAAAGCTTGGCAAAGCTGGTATACTTTCTCCTGCATGTATCAAGATGTAAAATCTGGGTCCCAGGAAAATTCAATTTGAGTTGTATCTTTCCAACTGATGTCTTTATGCTGGATATAATGTAAAACATATTTCATACTCTCAGTAATACTAAAAACAATAGAAAGTCTCTCCTCTGAGAACAGTTATGCTCTTTGACATAAGCTATAAAAATATACTCACATTAATTTATTTCAGTATAGTAATTTGATTTTAGGCAAAAATATTGTGTGAAAATATACATGTGATCGTGTTTTATATATGTTCAAATTTTTTAAATTTATTTTATGAGTAATCAAGAAACTCTCTGAGTTTTGAATTTAGGGATTGGAAAGTAATAAATTAAGAATATACTCTGGTTTTTTCACCAGGCTTCATTTTCCCTCCCAAGAAATAACAATTGTTCCTGTTGATTCTGTCAGAGCCGTGTTGCTCACTAGCAATGTGCTTTAAGGCATCTTGAGGCAGAATTTTTGCTTCCACTGTTTTGAAGATTAAATGCCTTAGGTTTCTTTATTTGCCCTTCCTGTAAGCATTATTCCTTACTATAATTCTGTTACCACACTTCCTGTAAATTTACCACAATAAAACTTAGATGATAAACATCTGACTCTTTTAAGAATCTGGTCAACTGCCTGATTCTCCAAGAGACACAGTTGACTTAATGGGACTCATACGTAGGGGGATTATGTTGTTCCATTGTAAATAATTGTCCCACCCACTGGTTTAATAAAAAAGCACTGATTGGCCAAAGGCAGACAGAAAGTGTGGGCGGGACTACCAGACTAAGAAAACTCTAGGAACAGAAAGAACAAAGCAGAAATGCCACAGAGACTCTAGAGTTGCCAGACAAGCCAGAAGATGCAGAGGACATACTGCTCTGAGAACAGGTACCAAGCCACATGGCTAGACAGGATAAGAGTCATGGGTTAGTTTAAGGGTAAATAGCTAGCAAGTTATATGCCTGTGCCTTAGGCTGATCAGCCTAAAATTAATGTAAGCATCTGTGTGTCTCTGTGGGTCTGCGGGTCTAAACTTTAAGGTTAGGCCCGAAAGTCTGGGACAGAAACCTCTTACTACTCATAGATTACTCCTGATGATAATGGCTAACTATAATGCTCTCTTTCTCTGTTCTACTCTTTCTAAGCAGCCTGCACACAGTGAACACACATTCTTTGAAATATAAAATAATCACTAAGAGAATGATTTTATTTACTGATGAAAAGATTGTTGCATTTAATAACTGTGAACGTTCACACAGCTAGAAAATAGGACTTAAATTCAGACTAAGCTTACATGGAAGCATGACACACCTTGCTGTGGGAACTGAAGCTATTTTCCTGTGAGTCTCTGTAACATCAGCAGGATGAAAGAATTAGAGAAATGTGAGTACCTGTGGTTTTCTAACCATATTTTGTGAATCAGTTAAAAGATACAATCATCGGGATGACAGATAACCCATCTTACCCTCTGCTAGAATTATTGGATTTTTTTTTATCAAATAGTCATATTCTGGGACAATCAAAAACAGTGACTTTTAAAATGTTTTACATTTCTAAGACAATGAAAGAGAACATAAGAAAGAATAAAGTTGGAGCAATGGAGCAACCATACCACTGTTATCAGATGAAATAAAAAAAAAATTGACCTGTACAATGGAGACTATATGATGTCAACCTTCTAAAATTTTTAGTAAAATTTATAGTGCTTTTCAAGAAAATAGATTTATTCTGGGAAATGTAGAGATGTCGATTTAAAAAATGGCGACTGAGAATATGAGGGTTATGTTAGCATTGATTTTCACAATTTGTCAAACATTTAATGCTTTCCTCAAAATCAATGTTTCCCCAAAATACTTAATTATATTTATTTGTTTTTCCATATATTCATTCACTGATTTTTGAGATGCTGTTGATCAAAACGAAGGTCTTATACACCGAGTGTCTTTGAGCCATATCCATCCCTAGTTTTAAATGCATGAAAAGAAAAGATATTATTTGTGTGCTACTGAGTTTTGAGCTAAGGTTCTTCATTGTATTTTTAAAGGAATTAGAATTAAAACTAGCTCACTTTTTAAAAGACTGGAGGAAACATTTAATAGAACCCAGTTAATGATAGTAATATTTTTGATGATTTGCTTTTACTTATCTTTAGACTGAGTGACTGAATGAACAAATTTTGCAAATTTTGCCAGTCCTGCATACCTGAGTATCATGCCACCTGCTGCTGTGATTAGACCATTATACAAGTATTAAAATCTTGTGAAAATGGAGAGAGACATGACAGCAGAGAACGAAGCCAAGCAATGTGTTAGACACTTAATAAGACAGTGATTATATTTAAAACTTAAGTAACCATGATGCAGTAACTACTTCACATTGATTTTATTTGTGAAGATCAGACATAGTTGAAGTTGTCACTTGTCCAGTTTCATTCACTTAGAAAATAATGGCAACTACAACATTCTTGTGTCTCCCTTTATCCCTCAATCCCTCTTTTCCTACCTGCTCTGTGTGTGTTTGATTCATGTGGTCATTTTGTTTTCATCTGTACATTTTTTTTTAAAGATAAAGACTTGCTCAATAGCACAGCCTTAATGCAGCCTGCCTTTTCCTACTGAATCCTGAGATCAAGTACTGAATTTCTTGACCTATGTTCCTCTATTCCTCTCATGTAATTTCTCTAGTTATGGATGCCATAGAGATCTAAATGCTGTACTTTGCACAGATATTTTAGCGATTGGTATTATACGTTCATTTCCCCCCATCATGGCTAATTTTTCAATATAAAACCTCTTGAAACAATATGATTTAAATTAGTTTACCTCTTATTTCTTGCAAAGAATAGACAGAATTTTTGCAATCTGGGTGTGGTTTTGTACACGTATAGTTCCAGGACCTGGAAGACTAAGGTGAGAGAATGGTGAGATTCAGGCCACTCTGGATTACATTAGTTCCAGGGCAATCTGAGCTTGCATGCTTGCATACTGACACGTGGTCTCAACCTAACAAGCAGAACAAATAAGCAATTTTGACCACACACATACACACAGACACACACACACACACACTCTACACACACACATACAAGTTTGTGTGTATAGAGTGTGTGTGTATAGTCAACTGCTTTTTATAGAGTCAATGACAGTTTGGGATAATTGCACAGAGAACAGGACACAAAGTCAAATGTAATGAGTATTTTATAGGAGACAGAAATAGAAGAAAATTGTTAATAAGTGAGTTGTGGTGATGAATATGATCCCAGAATTCTTAGGAAGAAGTGAAAATACAGATGTACTTTGAGGCAAGGACCCATGAAAAACAACAAATGACAGGAAAGTAGTAATGGATTATGTTACATTAAAATTAACATCAATATGATGTACTTTGTAAGGGTTAAAGACATTAAAGCATGGAAAGTTCTGTTTTGTTACAAAACATAGCAATTTTGAAAATACCATTAACATTCTGCATTTTAGAGAACATAACTACAACAATTATGGACCTAATGATGTCAATATTTCTGACTCCTTTCTGTTCTTCTGGTACTATAGCTATAAGGTAGATGTATTTTGAATAGTGATTCTAGTCATAAAACAGCTTGAGTTGAAGAATTATTAATGGTAAGGCTTATAAACATTCCCTAGATGTCTAGTAGAAAAATAATGGACATAAAAATGAGCAGCATTATGAAAGCATTAAAATTTAATATAGCTATTATGGCATATATTTTTCTTATTATTGGGATTCTTTGTGTAGTGAAGAGATAGATTGTATTTGGCTTATGTTCAAGCAACACACCTCATCAATAAAACAAAGAGGAATGTTGAATGCATTCTTCTCAAATTGTAGCCATGACCCTGTGTGTATGTGTATAGATATGTATTATTTCTGGATTTGTAATATATGAAGTTTAATCTATACAAATGAAATATTTCATGAAGTGTCTGACAAATCTATAAATTAATATATAAATTATATTAGACTATTAGTTTTCTGTGTTTATAAACCACTGTTTAACAAAAGACATATTTCTTTAGTCTAAATGATAGTATCATCAGGATGTTAAGTATGATATCCTATTCAATGTTTATGATAGTAGTCATAAATTTGTTTAAAAACATAACAAGGACTAACAGGGAAGTAAATTATGTATCACATCTTGTCATTTCCCATTTCTATTTCCTATCAATGTATCATTATCAATGCCTCATGGCAGCTTCCATTCCTTCCTTCATCTAGAACAAGTGTTGAGAAGAATCATCGGGTGGTCAACTCAGGCTTAACCTCCACAAGCCTGGTCTTGGTAGCAACAGCTGTGGTAGAACAAATGGGCAGTGGCCTGGGGTCAAAGATGTGCCAAGCTGAAATACTCTGAGAAATGGGGTATGGAATCTGAACACCAGTGTTGACTTTCCTCATCTCATATTCTCAAGCATTAGCTCAATAAAAATAATGGCTCTATAATGCCCCTTCAACATTTGCCTTATTTCCTTCCTTCTTTTGATAGAACTCATGCCTTTGACTGTCTCACACACTATGCTAGTTCAACATTCTTATTATCTTGTTTATTACAAGTCTTGAGTGCTTCTGCTGTCACCTGCACTTGTGACCATTTCTCCTTCCCCAAGTGATAGAACTGCTAGAAAGTCTCTGCTTACCCTTCTTTCATCTAAAACATAGCAACTCATTGTACATTGCAACATATCATTGTGAGTAGCCTGAATCATATTCCTGGACCAGGGCAACTTTATATCTGGTGTGGAATAAACTTATTTCCTATAAAAAGAGTTTGTATAGTAATGTGATGAGAAGCAATTATATTATCTTATTGCTGGTACTGAATCTTATTAACGCACTTAATATTTTCTTTGTGGTAAACGTTATATGTTAATATCTATCACAATCATCAGTAATAAATGTTAATAAAAAGTATTTTAAATAAATAAAATATTAGAAATCATATAATCTATCTTACAGCAAACACTTGAAGAATAATTTATTTATATACGCAATGCTATCTTTTGCTGAGATTAGGAGAAATAAAAAGAGGCATTAAAACTTCTATTTTGAAGAACCCATGATGATTGATTCTTTGGGCATTTCTTGCTAAACTTGTGTAGCTTATAATGCAGAAAGTAAGTTTTCATTTTGAAGACCACCTTGCAACTAGATCTTTTAAAGTACCTTATGACCCAATCACCATTTTCAAAAAAAATTAATAATTCACCAGAGAGAAAATTAAAAGTTTGGAAGAGAAACAGAAGCTGCAGCATCTCTATTCTTTGGGCTCCATTGCCTCATAGGATGGCAACTTCATAATCTCTGAATTTCTAAGGGTGCCAGAGTACATTCATTTACAAGTCGCCTGGCTCTCTGCAGGTGGCAGTTGTTTATAACCTTGCAAAGCCTCCTCTATGGTAGGGTTTCCACAGGCAGTCTAGGACATGACATGTCAGCCCTCCAATTGTTCACTGTATGTGCATTTTCTATGTTTAAGGCATTTCTTCTGTTTTATAAATATTTTATTGTGTGCATTTATGGTATAGAACATGATGTTATGAAAATACTTATAAATATTAAAATGGCTCCCATAATAAAGGAAATTTGTATATCCATTATCTCACAACATTAACCTCTTTGTTTATACATAAAAAGCAGTTGCAACCTGTCATAGTCTACTCACACAACAAAAATAAAATAAAAGCCAAATATATACACCTCTTTCAGCTATTATCCTCAGGCTGCACACTAGGTCGTTAGACTAAATCATGCTACTCAATTGCTAAGTTATCTATGATTTTCAAGTCTTCCACCTGCCCATGCATTACCTCATACCTCTCAAACAACTCCCTAATAAGAACTAGGTGGTCTCAATTATCTATAGCTGACCTCTCACTGATAGTTTTGAAAATCCAGGGGAAACTCAAGTAACAGTATCTTTGTACTTGATTACCATCCAGAGTCAAGAATGGGAAGGTTTTGCTTTACAAATGCCCTAGTGTCCAGATAATAAAGACTGAAGGTGGCTCCTTGATTTAAAGGTGCATCTTCTGCAGTCCTTTATCTTCAAACCATGTATTTTCCCAACTAAATTTATTTATTTGATGACAGTAAAATTCTTACATTGTCAGAATTAGAGTTAGAAAGGCTATTCTTTATCCAATGATTTGTTGTTTTTGTTTTCCTTTTCTATTGAAGAGAGAGATGACACTTAGGAAAGGAAGGATTTTTACCATCAGAAACAGAAAGTCAAAATGGCTTAAGTATATTGAAGGTGTCATCAAGACTCAACCCCAGTAGTGAGCCCTAGACATACATTTATAGAGAACCAACAGTAAAGAGATTCAGTAGATTTCATATATATGTATGAAAAATCTCATATATATTATATATGTATAACTGATATATGTATATCTGATATGTATTATATTATATATGTATATATTGAGAGGTCATGGACTTGAGAGCAGTGGGTACACAATAAGAGGTGGAGGAGAAGAATGGGAATGATATACAGTATTAATACATGTCATTCTAATGAAAAATTTTAAAAGATTTAAGAAGCTTGATGAATCACATCCTAATTTTATGCAGAATTAACAGTTTACTCTGAAGTATGGAACTTTATTGAGATTTAACGGCCTGGAAAGGGAGCTCTAAAATAGAAATGTTTGGTTTGAAAGAAAGTGATGAGGCTTTGCTCAGATCTGAATCCGTAAGAGTGGTACCTGCTACAGATATGTCTACTGTGGAAGAAAGGAAGAAAAAGGTAAATTGAATGACCTTTAACACAAATGCTGTGCTTTAGCGTTTTAGTAACACTAGCCTTATTATTCAAAGAACTGTAATACAATGTTTCAAAACTATTAATACAATGTTTCAAAACTATTGGCATGCCAGGCTTTGTCTCCCTGTAGTTTCGTCTTTTAATTCTTATTAAGAATTTCTGTTGTACAAAAAATAACTCCAAAAATGAAATGTTTGATATTGTAAACATCCTGTTTCTTTGTATGTGATGCTGGCAAACAGATAAGAATACAAGATTAATAGGTGGATATGATAAAGATCACCAATAGGTGTTTCTCTTTGCTTTAAAAACATAACAAATATAGGGTGATTGTAATAGAAGACCTAGACTAAAACCATAAAATGAGATATATTTTATTTTTCTCCTACTAGGAACTGATACCTAAGAAAGCTTTTGAGTCTTTTTCAAACCAGCATTTCAAAGAGTCTTTGCCGACTGAAATCTTGATTTGGCTTAGCAGATTCCACTACTGAGTTCAAAGATAGCTCTAAATTTGACCCAATATGTTTCCCTGTCTTTAGATATGATGTAGAGCATGTGAGGTTAGTGGAAAACATGAATAAAAAGGTCTCAGGCCCGGAAAACATCCTAAAGGCGGCCAGCCTATTGAAATTGACAGTGGTTGCTCAGGTGTGGGTAAAATAAAGTTCCAGTCATTCTAAGATGACAGGTAAAGTATTATTTGATGTTTGTGTGGGAGAGTATGAACCCGAATGTTTAAAATATGCTTCTGTAGTTCCAATTGTTTTAGTCTCCGTAAGCCTCCTAATGATAGCAAATGGAGAAAAGTGTTTTCTATTTTGAAAATTGGAGAATAATAAATTAAAATTGTGGCAGTAATAATGAGTAAATGTTAGATGCCTGTACTCAAAGTTTATTCTGAAAAACATCTAATTCTTGCTTTTTGTGTTATACAAATTGACCAATATGTAGAAAGGTGACAAGAAAAGAAAAATCCAGTTATGCTTTGTGGATACAGAATCAAACAAGACAAATGTGCACCTGAAAATCTGACTGACAGAGATGTTTGCCAAGGTAATTGTCATCCTCAACATTTAAACATATAGTCCCTTCCCATCATAAAACATATCAAAATAGCTATATTTGCTATTATAAAGGCAATAGGTATATTTTTATAGCTCATGGACCTGTGAGTATTATAGATACATTCTATGGAGTATTTGTTATATTTTATGCACATCACTTATGGGATCACACAAATGAAAATGGCTTAACAGTGTGGGCTCAGGAATCAGAAACTAGCTCTGCTGGGACTCCTCCATTTGCTGTGTGGAACGGTACAGTTGTTTCACGTCTTGGTGTTACACTTTCAGGGATTTTTTTTCATGAACATGTACTAATGAGAGCAAATATTTTCATTTTGATAAACTAGTTCTCTCTTCTGATGTGGGAATGCCTTTCTGTATGCTGTGAATAGCAACTTTAAATAAAGGAGCTGTTTTGGTCCATGACAGGCACAATAGGAAAAGTAGGAGGAGGCATCAGAGTAGGTAGGAAGAGCAAGGCGGAGTCAGACAAAAGGAGCCAGAAGCCCAAAAGAGCAACATGTAAAGAACCCAGGTGAGTCTCGGGCCATGTGGCAAGAAAGATGAATAGAAATGGGTTGAATTAAGATGTAAGAGCAAGCTAGCAATGTGCCTGAGCCATAGGCCAGACAGCATGAAGTTAATATAAGTGTCTGAGTCATTTCCAGGGCCTGAGCAAGAACAGTGGGTGGCTAAGGGGTCTGGGGCTGACTGCAGGTCTGTGAGTCTGGGCCTCTGGCCACCTGGGACCAAGAACTTTGTAACACTCTTCCCCATAGAAAATAATTCTAGAACCCTAGTGGGTGCCTAAAACCCAGGTATTACCAGTGCCTACATATACAATGTGGCTTTTTCTATCTCTATAATAGCATCCTACATGCAAGATTTAATTTATAAAGTAAACATAATAATAATCAACAACTAATAATAAGTAAATAAATAAACAAGGGTCCTGCATTAGAGGTTATGTGAATATAACTCCTCACCAATGTTGTTCCATTACAATCAGCTTTCATATAACTCAGTACAAAGAGCCAACACAGGGCAGAAAAGATCCTATCCAAACTCAGCTTGTTGATGTAAATGGTAGTTGCTTATAGAAGAGCAGGTGATGAAGGCCAGTGTCATCGCTTTAGTTTCTCAGATTTAATTTCTGAGCATGTGCAGAGTTAAGGTTGGACAGCATGTTCCTTTGCAAACCTCTTCACTTAAATCAGTTTTTCTATGTTTAATGATTCAAAATAAAAGATTTTTAAAATAAGGCATATTCCTGAGTAATAGAGTCACTAGTGAATATAGCCAATCAACTGGCTCATTGCATTGCTATTGATATTAAATTCCTTAGATATGACAATCAATTTTCTCTAATTAGCTTTATTTACTATCACAGAACCACCTGTCCTGATTCCCAACCACTCTGTCAGCTCATGCTAATCATAGACCAAAATCTTGAGTTGACTCTTTATATCCACATTGTAGAAAGAACCAGTTTGCTAGGCCAAAAAACTGTGATGTTATTCTTGTAATCAAAATTAGCCAAATAATAAACAAAAAAATCTCACCAGTGATATAGGTACAGAATAGACATTTTTGATTAAAACAAATAAGATTAGAATCACCAAAGAAGGACATACCTTAAAAAATGATGAGTGTTCAGTTCAAGGCCAGCCTGGTCTACAAAGCAAGTTCCAGGACAGCCTGGACTGTTACACAGAGAAACCCTGTCTTGAAAAACCAACCATACAAAAAGGATTAATGTTCAAAAGTAGCACATAAAATATGGTGTTTCAGAAAAGCATGAACCAAGAGATTATATCTTAAAAGCACATCTTTTATGATTAAAAGTTTTCAAGGTGGAAGAGAGTAGGTTATATGGAATTTGGAAAGTACACTAACAGTCAGAAGTAAATGAACAATGTTACCAGGATTGCTTCCATTAAAGTCCTATTTTATTTCTGATTATAAAATAAACAAGAACAGTTGAAAATTCCTGTGAAGTGGATGAAATTCTAAATTCACAGCTATTTGATCTCTATTTTCTACATTTGTTGCTTATAATCTTTGCTATATAGAAAAGGAACAATTTTGTTTAAAATAAATTTAAAATAATATTATGCTTTTTATTTTATAAAAAAAAATTAGTTTTAAAAATCACTGGGCTCCCCAAAGTGGACTATGTTTTAGTATCCAAGTAATAGAACAAAAATGTTATTAATAACAAATAAGTTACAATCGGGTAGAAAAAATAAGCCAACCTTTCCCAAAGTTAAAACATTAAGGTGGACGTTTGGCACATGCCTATAAGCCTGGCACTTGTGATGAAGAGGCAGGTAGAGGCAGGCAGATCTCTATGACTTTAACACTGATCTTGTCTGTACAGTGATTTCTAGGATAATTAATGATGTGTATTTTAAAACAACAACAACAAACACACAAACAACAAACTCTAGCCACATGAGGTTTATAGTTATAAAATCAAACTGGTCAAAAGAAAACCTGGATTGAAAAAAAGGCATATAATAAATTACTTCATTCAATACAACTATTAAATAAATGATTTACAAGGTATTAATGACTATATGCACAGAACAAAAGTGCATATGAAGAGAGTCAGTAGTAGTGTTACAGAGTATGGTGCTATCTATAGATGAATTGGCATTGGTTAAAATGACTGTTTTCCTTAGGTCATACTGTATTCCTAATTATTTTAACTATATGTTTAATAGTTCTATTATGTGTCACATGTAAATCAGATATAGTGGACCAAAAAATAGAAACAGACACACATTATGCTAATGGTGTTGCAATTGCACAGTAATCATTTCCAAGTTGGCTTTAACAGTTATTTCTCCTTTAATAGTAAGCTTGCTGTCCATTCAGTCTCATCAGTTCCAAGACACGGGACTACTTGGTACTATGGGACACTATGCATCCTTTGAGCTCTTCACTCAAAAAATGCAGTGTGTGGGTAATAGGGGAAAAATAAGCCAAAGTTTAAAAAAAAAAGTCACAGCTAGGCTGAAAATTCTCCAGTCTATTGACTGGTTAGGAGTTCATTACTCTAGAATGTCACAGATACAGATATTTCTAGACCCCTCAATAGCTATTTATTTGGGCACCTCTGTTTCTGATATGACATCCTACTGATACTTGGATAATTCCTTTGGAATATGTTCTTCGAAGATCACTAGCTTTCTTTAACCCTCCTCCCAAAAAAACATTTGGTATCATCAGATAGTATCTAAAACACATAGCAGAGCTTTTCTCGCCCTTTTTACAAACATCCTACCAATGCATTTGCAAATACATTTACTTATGACTTGTTTCTCTGATTAAAAAAATATCTATGAAACTCTGTTTACATTGGAACCATCATTGTGTGTAGCCTGAATCAATGTTCTGGTCACTTCATATCTGGTTCAGAATAAACATCTTCATTTCTCTTAATATTATATCATAATTTTACAACTGATTCTAGAAATGATTTGAATAAAGTAGATGAAATACTCTAGGGCATTGATTACATTCAAACATGACCATTCAGTGCCAATAATCCACTGTGTGTTTCTATGACACCTAGGATAGCTACTTCCCGAGTAAGGACAGTAAAGTGGGCAGACTTCTTAGTTGTGATTTACAGAAAAAAAAATCACCTTGTTAGTTAAATAGTGAATACAGAGCTATTAGAACACACACACACATACACACATGAGAGAGAGAGAGAGAGAGAGAGAGAGAGAGAGAGAGAGAGAGAGAGAGAGAGAGAGAGAGAGAGAGAGAGAGAGAATCAGTTGAACACAAGTGAGGTTCATCTGTGAAGAGGACATCTCAATTGAAAATATGCTCCATAAGACTGACCTGTAGGTAAGTTTGTGGGAACATTTTCTTGATAATGTTTGATGAGGGCAACTCACAATGGCGACTCTTGCCACTGCTGAAGGGTAGTCTCAATTTGTATAAGAAATAAGGCTGAAAAAGCAATGTTGATAAAGCCAATAAGTAGCATTCCTCTGGGGCCTCTGCTTTTGTTCTTGATTCCAGATTCATGCCTTAAGTTCATGCTCAGACTTCCCTTGATGATGGAATGTTATCCAGGTGAAATAAATCCTTCCTACTCAACTTGCTTTTATTAATGATCTTTATGACAACAGTAGACCCAGTTCTTTTGATAAACTTCTATATTAGTATATTTCTATTGCTCTAATAAATGCAATGTCTAAGGCAACTCAAAAGGAAGATTTACTTGGCTTATAGCCCAAAAAAAGATGTTTATCACTATCTTAGTGAGGAAGTGTGGCAGTAGGCAGACAACTGAAACTGAAGCAGGAATGTGAGGGTCCATATCTTAGACTCAACAGCAGGCAATGGAGAGAGAGAGAGAGACTGGAAATTGTCCTGACCTTTGAAACCTCAAAGTCTAATCCAATGATGTAGTTTCTCTAAAAAGCAAAGTTCCTAAACATCCCAAATGCATCACTAATTGTGGATCAAATTTCAAATGCATGGGATTACGGGAGACATTGCAATTAAATCACTCTATTATGAGGGACTGACTATTCTCAATTAACTTTGCATTTTTTGGCAAATAATATAAACCCCATATGGAACTTAGCAGCTATTTAGGGGTTAATAACTGATATATAGAACTTGCTTCTATAGAAAGGTAAAGGTATCAGAAAATTACAAATATTATTTCTTCTTCTATGAAGATAATTATGGAAAGTCAAGTTCATTAATTTGAAGTATCATCGTGATTTCTAATTAGAGATTCTAATATGTTGGAATCTTTACTGAAGACTGTGCATGCATGTCTCAGGTATCTAAGCAACTTATTAAACTAGAAAACTAAAAAAAAGGTGCAATTTATGTTTGGAAAAAGAAGGAATAATTATAGTCCTGAAACATAGAGGAAATATGCATTAACTTTTTAAAATTAATCAGTAATTATTAAAAAGTTTTATGTATGGTAGAACTAATCCTGTTAACAGAAAACTATGCTATGTTTTCATGAACTTGAGGAAAATAGAAAAATAATGAAGAAGCACATAAAGAAAATTTAGATTCGAACTGTTGCAAACAGTATGAAAACAATATGATTTTAATCAAAAATATCAGAATTATCATCTGTGAATACCATGCTTGAGGAAAGAAAGAAAACATGAATGGAAAAAAATATAGAAATTTTCAGTTTACAAAATATATGTACAGATTTTTATGGTAAATCTTTCATAGTCATATGCAGTTAAGAGTTCTGTTCCTTGAAACACAATGTATAGAATGATTTCTTTTTCTTTTTAAGATTTGAATATAATGAAAACATGATATTTATAAGATAATCACAACATTTCTGCCTTCCCTTTCTTCTCTCTAAATCTTTCATATATCCCTCATAAGTCTCTATCAATCCATGGTCTCTTTTTTCTTTAATTGTTATTGCACACATCTATCTATCTATCTATCTATCTATCTATCTATCTATCTATCTATCTATCTATCTACACACACGCGCGCACACACACACATCTTTAAATATAGCTTGCTGAGTCCATAGAATGGTACTTGTATGTATTATATATCCAGGATTGAACATTTGGACAAGGACCAAATGATGTCCTTTTTCCTGGGGAAGACCACCAATCTAGGATACTGAAATAGGAATTTTATTTATTGATGAACAACAAAATAAAGAAATACACTTAATTTCAGTTTAATGTTGTTTAGGCAGGCACTATCTAATATTAATATTAATTATTTATAGTAGATCTTCAGAAAATTAGTGTTCACAAATTCATTGTTTTTCTTTGTCATATTATGAAATGATATTTATTATAATAATAAAAATTGTATACTATATAAAATAAAATCTAATAAATATAATAAGTTACAAATTTATTTGAGATTAATATAATATGGTAGAGAAACAGAAGAAATGTTTTGTTATAAGCTTTCTTGAACTATGGATAGATGGGAGGGTAAAAAACCACTCAGATGGAATGAACTATCTCCTGAGAAGTGCTTACTAACATTCAGATCTGTCATCTATAACACATCACTATCGGTGTCTCTATTGGATGATGGTGGAATATAGTAAGAGGTTTCTGGCCTGGACTTTCGGGCCTAGCTTCAAGGGTTAGACCCACAGACCCACAGATATGCAGAGACACACAGATGCTTACAATAGTTTTATGCTGATTGGCCTAAGGCCCAGGCATATAACTTGCTATCTCTTTACCCTTAATCTAACCCATGAATCTTATCCTGTTCAGCCATGAACTTAAGTACCTTTCCTCAGAGCAGTTTAGTTGTCCTCTGCATCTTCTGGCTTCTTTCTGGCATTCTGCTCTGTTCTGCCTGTTCCTAGAGTCTTCTTAGTCTGGTAGCCCTGCCCCCATTTCCTGTCTGCCTTTGGCCAATCAGCACTTTTTATGAAACTCATAGGCAGGGACAATTATTTCCAATGGAACAACTTAATCTCCTTACAGTGGAATGCTCAATATTTTTGAAGATTTTTAAGGATTCTTATCCTTAAAGACTCTAACAAATGCAATCAAATTCTCTGAGTGATTTGAAAACTATACATTTCAGTGAAATTTTCAAAAATAAAAGATGAAAGAGAAGCCAAATATAGCTCTTGGAACTCACATCTCTAGTTGCTGAGGAAATCTTTAGCTGTAGCTCCCTGAACCATTCCAGATGCTGCATCAATCCTCCTGCAGCTGGTTATGAAGAACACATGACATTTAATGGTTCTACCTGTGGAGGATGTTCTGTTTTCACTGCTTCAAGATCTTTCTCCTCAGGAGGAAGATATGGACTTTGAACATTTGACAATTATGCTTAGAAAATACTTTTGCTTCTGACAACCAATGTGTCTTAACTGGCATCCTTCATCTCTCAGACTCAGCATCATTATTCAGGGAATCTGGAGCTTTCTCTGTCATTACAACTCTTTGGGATATCTCCATGAAATATAGTGGCATTTCTAAATATCTCCAGAAAATTCCCAATGAGATTTCTTACAATAGAATTTTTTAAGTTATCATATCCTAATTCTAACTTGAAAGAAGTTACTTTTCATAGAACATTTGAGACCATGAGAACTGAAAATGATATGCACTCATGTGATTAATTAAAGAAGACTTTAAATCGTGTGTAACACACTCAAGAGGACAACCCTTGGTTATGGTATCTGTCATAAAAGATTTTGGATATAAGAAATATTTTGATCAGGTCATCGAGCCATTTTTCACATAAATTAGAATATAGCCATACTTGGCTATTTCAAGAAAACCCTGTAAGATAAATACAACAAGGAGAGATTTCTTTCCTCAGGTTTATTTCTTCTTTAGAACTGAGCTTTTATTTTAGGGCTTGGTATGATATAGAGTCTGACATTCTGAAGAGTCATTCCATGTCTGGTCCTTTTTCATTGATGATAGAGAACATGGCCAGGATTGAAGAGACAGATTGCCATCCTCACAGACATTCATGAGAGACTTCAAAGAGGTGTTCCTGTATTAGTGCTAATGGGGTCTGAGTCTTTTCAAAGAGGCATTCCTTGTTTGGTGCTATAAGACTTTCCCTCTGAGGAGGAACAGGTGAACTCTAGGATATTTCACCATTAGCCTTAGGACATGTCCTTTCACTAGACAGCCACTGTCATGCTCATAGAGCAATAGGAGAGGAGGTTCCTAGTCTTAGTGCAAATTGTTATGCCATGTTTTGTTGATATCTATGAGTGGTCTGCCCTTTTTCTGGAGGAGAATTGAATGGAGGCAGGAAGGAGGTGGGGGTACTGGGAAGAGAGGAGGGATGGGAAACTATGATCATGATGTAATAATAATAATAATAACAATAATAAAAAATAATGCCTCCATCTGCTCTTTGCTGAAGAGGAAATGAAGGCAGAGTGAATCTTAGGAAGGTAGAAGGGGCTAAGGAGTGGAGGGAGTGAAACTGTGCTCATGATTTATTATATAAAAGAAGAATCTATTTTTTAAATCTACTATATGATAATCAAAGGAAAAAATGCCTCCATAAGATCAACTATTAGCAAGACTGTAGTACATTTTCTTAACTAGTCATTGATGGGGAAAACTTCACCCCATTGTATGTGGTGCCATCTCTGAGTTGGTGGGAGAGGGTTATATAACAAAGCACAATGAATAAGCCATAGGGTTCAAGACGTAGGCACAATTCCACAGAGGCTATTGCATCAGCTCCTGACTCCAGGTACCATTTGCTTGGTTTAAGTTACTGCTTTGGATTCCTCAATAGACTGTGATTCAAGATATGAAAGCCAGATAAGCTCTTCCATTCATAAATTGCTTTGGTCATGGTGTTTCATCATACCAGTAGCAACCCTAATTAAGACTGCATCTTTATGTAAAGCATAGACTCCAGATAATGAGTTGTAGACATTGGAATGTGAGTAGAAGAAGCTATTAGTCATAAGACCTTATTTCACATACTTGCCCAAACTCCTCTTTCTTTTAGCCTATTTCTGTGATGCTGACATCCCAGTGAACTTGAAAGTTGGTTGATAACAAACACTTAGCAAGAAGCATCTCTCTCCTACAAGAGCAGTTATCTTCTGTAGTAGTGGGGTTTCTGGGTCCCAGGTGGCTAGAGGTCTGAGACTCATAGACCTGCCACCCCTTAGCCGCCCAGCCGCCTGCTGCTCTGGCCCCAGAAATGACTCAGACGCTTATATTAACTTCATGCTGTTTGGGCTATGGCTCAGGCACATTGCTAGCTAGCTCTTACATCTTAAATCAACCCATTTCTACTAATCTGTCTGCCACATGGCCCGTGGCTCACCTGTGTTCCTTACATGTTTCTTCTTGGGCGACTTACTCGATCTGTCTGACTCCGCCCTTCCTTTCCTACCTATTCTGATTCCTCCTCCTACTTTTTCTATGGTGCCTGTCATGGCCCAAAACAGCTCCTTTATTTAAAGATTAAGATTCACAGCATACAGAAAGGCATTCCCACATCAATCTTCATTTCAAGCCATGTACATATCAACCATGTGCTTAATAAAGTCATAGATTCAAATGCTTGATCACTAAACAATTTTATTCAGTATCTCTAAAAGATTCTTAGGATCTTATATTTTAATAATTGTCAGTGAATTTTGATTTGTGTGATGTTTGGTAAATCCTTTGAGAAATACTGAATGTTTGTATGTGTGTGTATTTAAATGATAATCAGTGAATTTTAGTTAGTGTGTGCCAAGTATATTACTACATCAACAAATATATATCTGCATATATATCTCTAGTTATAATATTGTTTTCAGAAGAAGTCTGTATCTCAAAAAATATGGATCAAAAAAACCAATGAAGGCAGACATGCAATTTCACTCATTCTTATTCACTTTTGCTCCAAATATATATTAGATATTTCAACCCTTCCTTTAAAAGGAAAATTTCTTGATTCCTTCCTATATGACTTACCTCCTTAAAGAAAAATAAGACAAAAACAAAAGCAGCCCAATAAATGTTATTGATATAGAATATTAAAAATTAATTCCTAGATTTTACAAAAACATGCTTTCATTCATATTATATATTTTATTTAAAAAATTTTTCCTATATCCGCCACTGTTCTCCCTCCCACCCCTCCTTCTAGTCCTCTCCTGGCCTCTCCCCTTCTCATCTCCCTATCCATTCATCAGGGATAACAAGGAGTCCCAAGGTGAGTCCATTTGTCTGGCATATCCAGTTGAAGTAGGATGGAGTCTCTCTCCCCAGTATCAAGGCTGACTAAGGTGGTTCTCTGTAGAGAATGGACACTGAGATACCAGTTCATGCACCAGAAATAAACTCTGAACCTACTGCAAGAGGCTCCACAAGCTTCAGACCTGTAGTTCAGCAGCTACTTAGCCTCAATTAATCACACAAAGGCTTTTATTAATTACAAGCTGTTCATTACTTACTAGCTCTTTCAATCACCCCGTTTTCATTAGTGTGTGTATCGCCACATGGCTCATGGCTTACCTGTGTTTCTTTATATCTTCCTTCTTTGAGCAGCAGCTCTCAGTGTCTCTTTCTGACTCCACCATCTTTACCCTTTGTCCATGCTCGTATTCCACACCTGCTTCTAATATGCCTTCCCATAGGTCGAAACAGTCCCTTCATTAACCAACTGTATTTAGAGCATACATACATATAACCCATATCAAATAAGGTGTTTCTCTGTAGGGAATGGGCTCTGAGTAGCCAGCTCATGTACCAAGAAGAAACTCTGGTCCAATTTCAAGAGGTTCCACAAACTGCTAATACAGCTCAACCATCATCTACATTCACAGGGTTTAGTTCATGAAGTTTCCTCAGCTGTCATTTCAGACTCAGTGAGCTCCCAATAGCTCGGGTCAGTTGTCTTTTTGGGTCTCTTCCTTATGATCCTGATCCCTTTGCTCATATAACGCTCTTCAGCTGGACTGGAACCCCTGCCCAGTGCTCAGTTATGAATCTCCATGTCGGCCTCCATCAGTTGCTGGATGAAGGTTCTGTAATAGCACTTAACATGGTCATTCAGTTGATTATAGGGTGGGGTCCAGATTAGGTACCCTCCTGAGTAAATTGGGTTCATATGGGGGAGGGAAGGAGCAAGGAGAAGTGGAAATAGAACATGAGGGAATGAGATAGTTGAGTTGGGAGAGCAACAGAGAGAGAGAACAAAGAAATAAATATTTTGATAGAGGGAGCCACTGTGGGGTTAGACAGAAACCTGTTGCAAAATTCCTAAGAACCCACAAGATGACCTCACCTAGGACTCCAAGAAATAGTGGAGAGGAGGCCTAAACTGCCTTTCCCTCATATTATATATTTTAAACATGTGAAATAATATTTTACAGCTATATCTAAACCTAGGAGCTATTATTTAATGTAGTGAACATATTTGAGATTTTAACAAGAGCATATCTTGTATGCTCTTATATATTTTTATATCTGATGAAGTTTTTTGCATCTCATAGGGTTTAGGGGGTTATATAACTATTTCCATCTTTACCACCATTTTTGAAATATTTGGATATTGAGAAATGATCTTATTTCTAATAAACAGCTTGACATTTTATATGGCATTTAGTACTGCAAATAGTCATTCATATTCTATACTTCATGATATATATCAAACAGTTTACATGTGATTACTGAGCTTCCCTGTATCATTTATCTAGAACAGTTTATGATGAAAAAGTTTATGAGAAAAATATGGTATACTTTATTTCTTTCTATGTTCCCTCCTTACTATAATGTGAAGTAATTTTTCATCAGAATATTGTTGTCATTGTGTTCAAATCACAATTGCGAAAGTTCCCTGCTGTTATTAAACACACACATTTCCCTGCAAGGCTACTGATGTCCTCTTTCTCTTAATGCTTTTCTACTTGGAGCTCAAAGTGTTTTTGAATACATTGCCACTCTGCATCCTCCCAAATATCTCACTTCAAACACCCTATGGGATTTCTAGTCCAGTATTTGATCACTCTTATCATTAGCAAAACCTAGTCAGTACTATGAAATCTTATAGTCAAAGTAAATACAGATAGGGGTCATATTATATTATCTTCCATTTTCAGGCAGGAATGTTTCTATTTTGGAAAAGATTACATGTTATTTTTTTCTACATAGTATTGAACTATTCATAGTCTAAGTTTGCTGTGCCAATTCATCTTTTCTCACAAAAAAATAGACTTTTTCATGGCTTCCGTCTTTACAGATGTATTGATATGATTTGGGTTTAACTATATATAATTTTGCTAAAATATTCTTTAAAAGATAATATAGAATAATTCAGTCTAATGGTGCATCATTGCCTATTAGAATATTATGCTTTAAAAGTTTCATTTATAAGTTGAACTGTAAAAATGTACAAAGAAATTGTAGAATTTTTTCCTAACATATTGAGCATGGGCAGTATGTTGGCAATAATTAGTCAATTATAAATCATATCTCCTGAATGACTCTCTCATAAATTACATCTTAACTACTCATAATCTTCCTCAAACTAGCTTACCAGATAGTCAAAAAAATTTTCATAGTCAAATGAGTAAATTATAAAGCTACGTAATGTGTATCTATTTAGACCTGATGAAACAGTATAATGAAATTGAAACTTAATCTCTTTATATGTATGTAATAAAATTATACATTACTAATTATATTAGCACATGGGTCAATAGAAATGTTCATTATTAATTTTCAAGTTAACCTTTCTTTGAAATTTATTGCTGAAGGCAAATATTTAAACAGAAAGCCTGAATTTAATGATCTTGAATCTATCTTTCAGGAATTTGAAATACTTGGTCAACTTTCTATTAATTACAAACACATTAATTACATACACATACATACATGTTATATTGTCTCATAAACTATTTAATGCATTTTAGATGATTAGCTTGTCTTGAACCATTAAATGTACACACATAACAGTAAATTAATATTTACATCGTGCATTTATTCTAAATTTCTTGTCATGATTTAGGCTATTTGTGGAGCTGGTGAATGGACCAGGATAAAAATTTCTTTTCATAGCTTTTCTATCCTGCTCAATAGAAAGGATATTTATGCATGTGGATGTGCAGATAATCTTCAGCGGCCTACTGATAGTCATTTGGTATTCTAAACTCTTGTTACTTGTGTGTTAGTGTCTTTTTTTCCTATGAATCTTTGATATTATTGAGGATCATCTTCAGTTAAATTAGTGTATAATTTGGCTGGGACCACATTTAATAGAGATTCTCTATTACCTTTCTAATATCTTAGTCAAGTCTCAAGAATCTTGTATTTTTCTGGTTGCTTCTGACTTAGATTTATAAGATCACTTTTATTATAAGTAATATAATGTCTAATTTTATGTGTAAATTTGCCTGGCTTAAGGAATAGCCATTAGCATTGTTTCATCATATACTTGAAAGAATGTTTCTGGAAAAGAGTAAAATTTGAATAAAATTTCACTTACGTTGTTAGTGGTATGTCTTCACTGTATCTTATTTATTTTTTATTATTATTGTGGAAAGTCATCATGACCAAGAAATAAAATAGAATATATAATTGTCTTGCTTACAGTTTCAGAGGAACTAATCCATAAACATCATAATATGAGCACAGCAGTAAGGCAAGATAGTGGGGAAGTAGTGGAGAGCTCACATCTGATCCTCCAACTTCATCCTAATTCTTCCTAAATATTCCAACAACTGGGAGCCAAACATTCAAATATATGAGCCTATGAGGAAGATTATCATTTAGACCACCACACTGGGCATCATCTAATCTTTTGGTTAAGGGATTCTGCAATATCTAGATAGGTAACAACGGGAGAGAAAAGGTCAACTTCTCTTCTTGCGCTAGGACATTTCTCCTTTTTTTTAGAAATCAGATCTTTTAAGACACATACCAACGACCTCAATATCTATCCTTTGACAGTAAACTCTTATCTATCATTTCAGAAAAACTTTCTCATGGGGCTCCCATGACCCCTCTATACCCCTGAAGTTACCTAGATCCCTTGTGATTCTCTTCTTTCTGTTGCTGCTTTCCTATCCCGAGAAAGATTGAAAATTCTTGCTCTTTTGGGTTTACTGGAACAAGAAAGATTAATTTGTGTCTTATAAAATACATATTGCTACATTTCCTGTACAGATTCTATATTAACAATTTATACAAATCTAGTTTAACAAATTTATATTGATAGTATATATACTGTGTCTATGTAATACTTTAATGTGGCTATTATAGCATATTTATTGATAACCTGATTGAGCATTTTAAGTGATGTTTATATTGATAATCCTTTGAAAATTTGTTTCTGTTCTTACAGACTTAGCTCTGAGAGATGATTAATGAGAAAAATGGTGAAGCAATTAGCACACCTGACAATTATTTCAAATTGAGAAACATAGAAGACTGATTTTCTTCTATGCATAACTTACGGAAAAACTAATGTAGCTCTTTTGTCTTATTGCTATTCAAGTTTTCCTTTTTTTTTTTTTTGTAATGAGAAACATTTTAGTCCTGGGGTCATATCACACAGCATTACCTATACACTGTAGCATTGTGGGGAGATGGAATATCACACAGACACTGTTTAAATGAGAGAGAGAGAGAGAGAGAGAGAGAGAGAGAGAGAGAGAGAGAGAGAGAGAGAGAGGGAGAGAGAGGGAGAGAGGGAGAGAGAGAGCATGAAAATCTAGTAAAAGCTGAAGGCCCTATAGTACTTTATACTCTTGTTGGTGAGCAGTAGTGGATCCTCATATTATCTGCATTCTAACACAAGAAGAACCTTTTCTCATTAATATTGATTGATGCACTAGTCTATAATTCAACCCAGAAAACCATTCTCATCATGGAGGAGAAGAGTGAGGGCACAAAGTTCCTCTCCTAGCTAAGGAGCTGCTGACTACTGACAGTTGGGAGGAGAAGGTGAGAATCAGCTTTCTTTAAGGGTATGATGCCTGATAGATAGACATATAATGTGTAAATTTAAATAACTATAAGTCTCTCCCATCTGGCTTACTATTTTTCTTTCACTAGCCATGAAGAATTATCAGTACTCTACTTTCATCTCAGCAATTCATTGCCATTATAAGAAAATTAATATATGCAATAGTAGCTGAGTTGCTTGTCATCCTATAAGACAACCTTAATGATTGTGTTTGCAGCTAATCTTTTCTCTTCCGCTAATGGCAGATGTACAAGTTGTGATGGTTTACCTCGGGCACACAGAGGTTGTACTGTCCTCTCTTCTCAGTTAACTGTAACTGTCATCACTATGAATATTTTTCTAATGGAGATGTCAATAAACATATACAGCCTAACATCAGTAATTATATATTCATGTTGTTAGACTGTCTTATCACGTTTGTTATATCCTTTTGTGTTTATTACATGCCCTTATGTTTTAAATTTTATTTCACTATTACATGAAGAATTTATTTTCTTTTATTAAGATGATAGATATGGTTGATTACAAATCCTAACGTGTTACTTTTTATTTTGTCCTGTTTAACTTTCTTAACTTTCAGTTTTCTTTTGGTTCTTTGAGTCCTTTAATACTTTTTATTTCTATTTTCTCTACTATTCAATAGGATTTCTATTTAATATTTATTAAAGATATTGTAATGTGGATATTTAACTTATTAAAGTCTTACTTGAGCAATATCTTTTCTGTAAAGAACTGGAGAAGCACCTCTATCTTGAGCAAGTCCCTAAACTCAACTTGAAATAGACCTGAATTTCACTGACAGAGATTTTGTGGACTAGAAAGTACAAATTCAAAATGTCCTAGTACAAGAGATAGCAGAGGTAGCCTAGGGCCTTCTGATAGCAACTGATTAACCACAGAACTTCCCAGCACGGGAGATAGTTTATAAAAAGAAGTTTAACAAACATCTGGCTACGATAACATAGGAATTCTGGAATATCCCTAAAAAACGAGTGAATCAGAATTGTATCCTTACTGACACCCCTAATTTATGTGTAACTCTTGGGTTTTGCCTTTAAAAACTCAGCTTGCAGAGGAGCAGGTACCTCCTCTGGCCACCACTATGACAGTGCGCTGGACAGCTGCGGCTTAAATTTTTAAAAAACCCTGCTTTTATATTTCGGTGAGTTCACGTTTTTGGTGGTCTCTTTGGAAGTTTCATGACCTGGACACAACATTCTAATTTCTCATTAACATAAGAAACTTAACATTATATTAGTGTTATATCCAATTATTAACTTAGATGCAATTTGCTCTCAAGAAACATGTCTTGAATTAGTTTTAATATCATAATTTATGTAATTTTAGTGCTTAATGTGAGTAATATTTATACATATGTGCTGTTTTATTTCTGTCATCTCTACTTTTTGGCCTTTTATGTTAACTAAGATAAATTTCTTCACTCTTAAAGCACTTGAAGACACTTTATGACAATTTTGAACGTATTAGTTTTTCTATTTTATTCATTAGCAGCTCTAGTCCACTTAAAATTATTATGACCTAACCTTGTCCATAAAAATTTCCTGTGTTCAGAGTATATTTCTAGATCAACAGCAATTTTTTTCTTTTTGCTCCTGGAATAACTAGGAGTGGCCTTGTCCCTGAAGTACTGGCTTTTGTTGAACTCCTTTGTCTCTTTCTACGAAGAAAGTTTTACTTGCATTTAAAAATCCCATTGTGAGCTTTTACGAACATAACCATCCTGGTATTTTAGCTTCTTATACAAGCACTTTCCCATTATTTGTGTAATTTGTGCAAGTTCTAGTTACTGTCTGTCTTCTTTAGCATTATATTTTATTTCATCTTCCTCTGAAATGTGCTTTTTCTTTCTTCTGGAACTTATTAAATTTCTGTATCTTATATCTTATTGTTGCTGTGTTGTTGAGAGTGCACATTAGTGACTATAATGATCTGCTTAGCTGGGACACTTTTTCTGATTAAGCCACTTTGAAATGCCCTGGTATTGGCTACTTGTAGGTCCAAAGCTCTTTGCATGCAGGTTCCTTTCCACAAATTCCTGGAGGAGACTCAAAGTTCTATTACTGCCATCCTTTCCAGATTAACTTTAACCTACTTTATTTGTATGTGACTTTTTCCCATTTTGAAGTTCATTGGGCTTTTAATGACAGCTTAAAATTTCATCTCTTTGCTGAGGTTCCAGATTTTGCTTCGTGTCCCTTAAGCAATTTGGTCATTATATCTCAGAATCTAGGTCAAGAGCTATCAAAAGATACCTGCAGGGCAGATGCCAGTTTCAGCATTTGCTTATCACAAGAATTATATTTTATTATAGTTTCTGACCCATGACAAATATAGTTGACTTGTCACTTCCTAAGCTAAGAATTTTTAAAGGCATTTCAAAAAATGTCATCTATCATTTGTGATATGTTTGTCTAAGTACTGTCTTCCAAGTTGCCTAAGTATATGAAAGTATTATTCTAAGGTATATTTTTACTATTTATCACCTTATTTAAATTTATAATTTTAATTATAAAATGTTGAGATATATTTATTAAATATAAATCCTGGCTCTTATTAATTTTTGAGTTTCCAAATATTAAATAATATCAGTTAAGTATGAAACACATCTTTGAAACACTTAGTAAAAAGTAGTTTATCATACTTGAAATTAATAGGAATATATTAATCTTGTTGAATTTAACACAGCCATATTTAAGGGATGCCTGTCAAAGAGTAACAGGAATTAAAAAAAAAAAAAAAAAACAAGACAAAAGAAAACATTCAGACACAGATTTCTTGGCATTTAGCTTGAATTTTTGTACTTTAGGTCTTTATGTGATGATATGATTTGATAATTATAACAGACAATATTTTTCAATAACATAACGGCAGGAACAGTAATTACACAGCCAATTCTAATTTTTATTGTAATGACAAACATAATAGTAAGTAATTAAAGGCATTATTTGTGTGAGATGATGATCTATCAAAGGGATAGAACACCTTGATAATAATCCTTAAAATAAGGTAAACAGAAAACAAAACTTATTTTTATAATACCATTGCAATAATAGGAATCTGTCCATCCATATGTCTAGTTTGCAAATAAACCTTTTACAAAATTAGGAAAACTTTATTTTGAATTGAACATTACAATGAGTTTCTCTGTTGTAAGCTGAGTGAGCTAGAGAGAAAACCCCAGTAACTATATAATAACATTATTTCAGCTGTAAAAGTTAAAAAAAAAAATATCAGTTACAAATTTAGTTTATCAGAGAATAAAGCCAGACAACATGTCCTTTAGTAGAAGAATAGACGTTCTGACTATGGAAAATTCATAAAATAGAATATTCAACCATCAATAGAAAACATGATTCACAAGCTATCATAATACACGGGGTAAACATAATATTTCTAAGAGAAAGAGCCAGTCTTAGAGGCTACAAGCCTTACTGTGACTGCAGAAGATGCACAATTATAGAGATTGAAAAGAGTTCAGGTTTTGTTTTTGTTTTTGTTTCTTTTTAAGATTCAGAGAGAGATGCTGAATATATTGAACAAAAATATTAAGGATATTGAAACTATCTGTGTAATAGTGAACTGAGGAATGCTGTCTTTCTCAACATTGTAGAGTAGGAAGCATACCTAACCACAGAGTACTCAATCATATTAATTAAGTTATTAAAATGACAAAGTAATCTAATTGCATTAGATATGTAAAGTAACCTCATTGAGTGTGATGCAAAGTGTTGTTTTGTTTTATTTTGCCCTTTTTGGGACTCACATCAGTAAATACAGAATATTTGATGAATGAATAGAGATTCTAAGGCTAAAGACACAGGCTCAGATCTGCATGTATTTACTGTGGTCTTCTTAGTGAATAGTTACTTACAGTAGCAGAACCAGAATTCTGAAGTCATTATACTTTGAGTTTGGGGAAAGAGGAACTGGTGAGAGCCGGATTTCCTACTGTGGATAGTTACAAATAATTAAAGAAGAAAGCTAGAAAAAATATGACATGGGATGAAAGCTGAACTTAATACCTTCATGCTTAGCTTAATAGAAATACAGGCATCCATATGCATGTAGACCTTTGTTAATGTCCATATGAGTTTAGTGATCATAGACATGTTTTCAATTTCTATCTAAGAGAGGTTGTAAGTAAGAAAGTCCAGTACTTCTTTTGCGGAAATGAGAGTGGGCAGGAAGAAGACTGGTCATTCTCTGTAGTCAGGTTTGCTCACAATTCTCTTGCTACAGCCTCCTGAGTGCAAAGATTATGAGCATATTCTCCCATTCTTGGCCAAAAATTTATATTTCTAATACACAACACCAACAAAACAAGATAATTAAACATCCAAAGTACTAGAGCTCCTTGAGGAAAGGCTAATTTGAAGCCTGGGTTAAGCTATGAGATGCTGTCAAAAAAAAAAAGAAAAAAAAAAAAAAAGAAGCTTATTTTAAGCAGTACATACCTGCAATGCCAGCATTCTAGTATTGGAGGCCATCTTGGGCTACATAATAAGTACCAGCCTGTCAGTTTACACAATCAGACCCTATCTCAAAAATCCAAAACAAGAAGTGTGGATTTTTAAATGCTTTCTGACAGTACGTGTTCTCCAGGTAGTGACTTATGAGACTGAGGGTGACTATTATAGGACAATTTGATATCTACTACCGTAGACAGACAATAGTGACAAGCTACACTGATTGCCTGGGTCCTGAATTCAATGCATGTAGACTGGCACCTCTTAACATGTCTTCTTGTAAACATACTCTCCCAATCTCATCACTGGAAAAATGAAGCTATTTAAATAAGGCATGAAACAGAATTCATAAATAAAATGATAAGGCAATAATATCGATTTTTAAATGTGTAAATTTACCATATTAATTATGTTGATGATATTTAAAATTGGTAAGAGGTTTAAGGGATGTGTCCTTACCATATCTGCAACTATTTGGTAAATGTAAATCATTCCATGGTGAAGTTTTATTAAAACTTCTCTAATGAATCAAAAATTTAGGCAATGATCACCATCAGTGAAGAAAAGTAAGAAAGTAAGTATATGGAGGTTATTAGATAAATATTGACATTTTATTTATTGAGTATTATATGCCATTTTATTACTTTTACTTTTATATTTTTATATAGTTTATATATTCCTTTGGATGATTGTTTCTAAATTTCTATTGAGTAATAATTGCCTAAAGAATAAATGGCAGAAAATTAGAAACACTTTGAAGGCTTAGATTTATTAGAGAATGTTTACTGGATGGCAATACTTACTCATTTGGCCAATGAAATAATTGGGATGCTATAGTTGTAATTGATTTGGAGTTGAAGGATGAAGTGTGAAACTGCAATTATGTGCTGTGCCCAGTGCTTTTATAAAAGGAAAGTTAGAAAGGTCATCTTTCAAAAGTGAAAAATTTATTTGGCAGAGCATTTGAAAGAATACTCACTAAGAATTATGCATATTAATTCTCTCCATAGAAGAGAATAATAGTGTTCAAAGACAATAATAGCTACAGTTTATTTATGCATATTATGAGTCAGTTGGAAGTTGAGTACATTCCAACTCTTCTCAAAGGCAAGCCAAGAGAATTTATAAATAAAGGATGTTTAATAAAATACTATTTTGATGTTAATCTTTATTTTATTATTGCTCTTTATTTGAGTGTGCTATACATTATATGTGTGTTTTGTATGTATGTGTGCTTTGTATGTATGTGTCTTTGTGTGTTTGTGGTGCATGCTTGTCAGAATGTGCGTGAACATACCCAGGCTGGCAGATGTAGGTCCAGAAGAGAATACTGAGTGTCTTATATCACTTTCTACTTTATTTCTTGAGACAGGGACTCTCACTGATCTGGAATCTTAACATTATGCCTAGAATGGCTGCTAACACGTTCCTTGATCTGCCTGTCTCTGCCCTTCAGTGTTGGGGTTATAGGTATATGCACTCTTTCATGCTTTTTAACTGAATTCTGAACATTAAAATTCATATTGTTATGATTTCACAAGACTTCTTACCAATCAAATCATCTCCCTATCCCTTATTAATAGCTTTTGATCAGCATATATTGTAATAGTTTGAATAATGGCCCTAATTCACAGATATTTGTGTACTAATATCCAGAATCTGTAAACATTTTACCGCTAATGGTGTAAGAAATTTCACAAATATGATCGAGTGTATTAAAATGTGAAAAATACGCATTATCTATGTGTACCCAAATATTCACATGAAACCTTATAACAGGTATGCAGCAGGTAAGGATTAGTAAAAAGTATTCTAAAAGAACCTGGGGAATCAAGCAGAACACAAACATGTGAAAGCTTATCAACTGGAGATAACATGATAATCAATTTTCTCATTGAACATCTATAAGAAAAAACTCTGTTGTACCTCTAGAAATGTAAGAAAATTCACAAGTCCACTTTGGTATTTGTAGCTTGTGGTTAAATTGCTATGGGGGCATCACATTATGAAGTCCTTTTCAGAATATCTAAATTCTAACTCAAATACCTGATTTCTAAATTCACTCAAATGCTATGGCCCCATGGTTGTAGCTTTCCTGGTTCACATGATCATCCTCAACTGTTGTTTCTAGAGCTTCACATATAAGACAATGTGATGAGTCCTGAAATATTTCAGTCTTAGTAAAAGCATGCCAGAACCAACCAATGCAGATGTACACTTCAATAAAGAGCTCAGATACACATCTCCAAGCCCTAAATTATTGGGATTGTGAGGCCTACTTAGGTCTCCTCTTCCTCGGATGCCATTCTGGTCCCAAGTGACATAGTTTGTAACATTTGGGCATAAAGGTTAGTACTTAATTTAAACATTATTATCATTAACTTATTATTATTTGTATGTGGACAGACACATGACATAGAGAACATATGGGAGGTCAGTGGACAGCTTTGTGGTTTAATTGTCACTTTCAACCTTTTAGATGGGTTCACTGAGCCATCTTGCTGGTCCTCTTATTCTTAAAATACTAAAAGATTTTCAGAAGCTCTGGGTTCTTGATGTATGGAACTTATATCTTAAAGAGTGGTTTTTTTTCATATTACTAGGTATGCTAAAAGATATCGGAAGGAAAAAAAGTAAGATAAATCAAGCAAATGGTTATGCAGAAACTGAGGAGAGTGTTTTTCTCATCTGTGCAACCATTTAAGGAAAGTCTGATGTGAGACACTTGCATTTCCATAGATGGACAGGTCAGCACAGAAAGGATTTTCATATTCCTTTTTAGGCACCTTGTTTCACCTTTTCCCTCTATAACATGGCTTTGAATTCTCTCAAAGTTGACTTCCACAAATCCTTTCCATCACATTCTTCATTAGAGCCTACATCATCATGCCTCAGTTCCTAGCCAGTCTACCTACCTCAACATCATTTTTTCATCAGTTTATAAATACTATATATTTACTTCACTTCAAACAAACCATAACAGAGTATGTGCTCTCTATCTTAAGCTGACTTTGTAAATTTTCTTATTACTGATAGATTGAAGGAATTTCACCCCCACTTCATTCCTTCCCATATAAAGCTCTAGAAATTAGGAGCAAGATCACTTTATGACTACCATTATTACTTACTAAAATTTGCTTCTGCATTCATATGTACATCCTCATAAAGACTTATTTTTTTTAACAGGGAAAAATATAAATTCTTGTTTTCTGAATTGCTGAATTTCATATATTATGAGATGTAATTCACATATAACTTTTGCATGTAGAGGAAAATGCATTCAGAGTGGAACATTTAGTTTCATGTGGCAAAAGTATTTTGGACTGGTATTTGTTAAAATTCAAATATCATGAATATGATAATGGAAAAAAAAACTTGTTTTCTAAGGCTATGTTTCAAGCTGAGAGTTTAATTTCTTTTGTGATCCAATAGTGATATAGGTTTAGAAAATCCATTTCATAGGGATGAGATTATCCAGTATCCTAAATTCCCATGAAAAAAATTGATTTCTTGTCTTTACATTTTATGAGTAAGAGAATGGGTGAAGTAGGGAGAAATATTTCCTGAAGATATTTTCCAGGTAAACCTAGTTTAGGAAATAAATCAAAGCACCCTTCCCACTGAGTAATTTATTCATCTAAGTAACAGATTTTAAAGCAACCAGTTGTAATATTATTCATCAAGGAAATTAATCCAAATTAATTCATTAAAATAAGATAAAATTTAAAAAAACTTATGCTTAGAGTAAATATGGCACTGGCTAATCAAGTTTTGTATTCCTTATAAAATATTTATGTCTCATAAACTCCAAATATTTCATCCAGAAAACTATGTTGTTCTGTAAAACACAAGTTACTTAAATGATAATGATTTGAATAAGAAAGATTAATAAAAGTCATTCATACTAATGTTAGTGATTGGTACCAAAGATGAAACATATTGCAATGTTGTTAGCAGTTTGCGACAAATGAAAAGGTATGAATATTCAGAATTTTATTGGCTAAAGAAATCAGAACAGAAATTATTACTTTGAGTGAGAATTTAAGACATGCCAAAACTCTATTTTAACTCTAAGCTTCTAGACTTTTTCCCTATTGGAATTTTTAAAAATATTTAATTGAAATAGAATTACACCACTTTCTTTTGACTCACCTAACTACCTTCTTTGGTGTCCTCCCATGCTTTCCCAATCAAGATGATAGCCTCTTTATCTTTGTTTATCATTGTTACATACTTATGCACACACAAACACACACACATAGACACACATATATATCTATTTGTTATATATAACTGAATATGCATATATATATTCAACAAACTGAATCCATTTTTATTGTTTATCTGTATATGAAATTTTTAACTGAGGAACAAATAAGTAACAAATTATACAACTACAAATATCACATTATATAATCTCTTTGTCTAGATGAACTTGTTTACGTGCTATTGCTTAGTATTCAGAGACACAGTAGTCAAAGGGCTGCATAAAAAGTTAAGGTTTTAGTCAAGAAGATGAAAATGACAAAGTTGATAGGTCCTTACATAGTCTTGATATAAATTTCCTCATCCTGAGTGAATGTCCAAGTTTTTACTTGTTATTTAGGTCATCTCTCCATTCTGTAAGCAGTTTTATTTGCTGTACAGAAGGCTTCTGATGGAAAGCAGTTGTCTTTCAATTATTATTATTTTTTCCTGACCTATAGAAATCATATTCAAGAAGCATTTTATATAACTGCATCTAGGTATATTTTATATGATATAAACTTGTAGTTTCTGGTCTTACATGCAGGTCTTTGGTCCATTTGCATCAATTTTCATGTTGAATGGTTATGAGACAAGGAAGAAGTACGACTATTCAAAGACAGAAATGGAGATAGGTGCTTGACTCCTGATCATATTAATAAAATACTAGTTACAGTCCAGTAAAGCCTCTATGAATTTTTATGTGCAACACTTATCTTATTGTATTTCAACATTTCATATGTTAATATGTGCTCATCATTCTCTTCCTAGAATATTTGGTATACTTTGGATATTTGTGCCTTTAATGGAAAAAATGGTAATGAATCAGTGAATGCCAGAATAAAGAATTTTTTTCTCTTAATGGCAGAAAAATGTGGAAATGAAAAAACAAAGGTGGCAAGACATAGGAAATAAATGTTCACCTTCCTGTATCATACCTTATGAACAACCTGGACAGTGTCTGCCAGCAGAAAGCAAGGATAAAAGTATACTGCAGGATCTGTTATTCAAAATCTTTACTAAAAGCTAAGTACCTAGAGAAACAGGGACCTTGTTTTTTTCTGGCTAAGGGATTTCATGACCCAGAAGTCCAGGCAGGTTGAGTGTTGTAAGCAGTGGGGACTGTGGGCAATTGGCTTGTTTTTAGGGTTACCTGATCCAAAAATGTGTTATACTTGCAGTACAGAAAATCAAGGCTCAAGCAAATTCTACCTACCTAATTCTAATCATGTACTTCCAAGAGTTCTAACCAAGCTTCACTAGATATATAAATGATTTTTTAAAAAATAAATTTACTTTACAGTAAAAATCAACTGTTAATCTCAAAATATTTTATATTGGCATAGATTTTAGCTTATTGATACAAATTAAAGGTCAATTTTGTTATACTAAATATATTTATATTCTTGTTTAGGATATTATAGTAATACAGTTCATTTAAAATTATAATATATCATTTAAAAATACAGATTAATAATCATCTAGGACAACCAAATTTGTAGTCATGTTAGTTAAGTTTTTTATAAATATCCAAAGATATATTTCAATTAGATAATCTTCAAACACTTTAAAGTCCTACAAAATATGACATTTAAAATATTTAAAAACTTAGACATTTTTAGACAGTAAAACAGGTCTGCTCCTGGCAGCACCTGTCTACTTCAAAAAAATAGTAGGCATCAAACAATCTCCATATAGAGTTTAATTTCTTTGTGACAAAAATTAGCCATTAGACAAAAATCTGTTCCTACCTTACCTTAAGTGCCTGACAATATGCTATATAAACTAATCATGCAAAACTCATAAAAAACCTCTAAACTTTGACAATACAATTCAAGATAGTCCTTCTAATTCCTGCTTTCCAAAAAAAAACTTACCAAACATTCAAGACACACACACATACACAGAAATGACTAGCTATGCCAAAATAGACAAAACAGTCCTTCAAATTTCATGCATCACTAAAACAATATGCCCAAAACTCCAGGCCTATAGGCCAAAGATAAATGCTCCTATGTTGCAAAAAACTTTAAGTAACTATCCAGGCAGACAAATATTATCTCTGTCATTTCTAGATTTTAAAAGTTATTTACACTTCCTTTTTACTCAGATAATATTATATCCTTCTATAATCTTTGATATAGTTAAAGATTAAATAGTTATAAATTTAGTTTTTCTTAGTTATTATAAAAGATATATTAAATATAAAACTTTAGACTCAAAGTAAAATAAATAATAAAATATTTTCTTTAATTATTTTAAATAAAAATAAACTAAGTATTATAACTATAACTATAATTTTTTATTTTGTTATATGTAATTTTATGAGATTAAAATTAAAACCTTCCTTTTTAATTAAACAAAAAATATAAAAATGTCTTTCTGTATACTATAAATAAAAAACATTTTGGCTTGTATCAGACACTTTAAAAATAAACAAAAAAAATCAAAACATAAATGAAGAAACACAGTAAAGAAAAAAACATGATCCAGCTGCCCCCAAAAAACAATATATATAAATATATATATATATTTATATAACACAAATGAGCCACAAGCAACATGACAAAACAAATTAATAAAAATAAATTAAAATTAAAAACCTAATATGCCAAAAACATAAGTCGAACAACATACAATTAATATAAATGTTTATATATTTCTTTAAAACTTTAGGATTACTAATCCAAATAAACAACAATAAACAAGTCCAAACTAGAAAGATAATCCAAACCAAACGTGGTATGCAGGTTTGGGGCTGTTCTGCAGGCAATAGGCAGAGAGCAAAACTTGAAACAGGACATGCACTTTGTACTTTTGTAATTCAAATTCCAGCCACACCTCCAAGTACCCACCAATTTTAATAAGACCACTCCTCCTAATTCTTCCAAACAGTTCATCAACTAGGACTAAGTAATTAAACACCAGCCAGTGGGTGAGGGTATTTTCATTCATCTCACCATACTGTGGACCTTTAATTTTGATGTTAGGGATGCCCATGGGATTTGGTGCTCATCGAAGTCCAATTTTCTCTGCTTTCACAAATCCCCATCAGTCCTCAGTTTATGACATACTCTGCTTTTCATGGTTTTGGGAATTTGAACTCTGACACTCATACTTGCACTGTACACACTTTACTCCCTGATGGAAACCTCTGTTAGGAAAATTTTGTTAAACTCTGCATAACTGATGAATCACCCTCCTTCTGAAAACCAAGTAGGGGCTTTAAATGTGCGGTCCATTCAGTTCAAAGATATAGTTATTTGCCTCCTACATTCCTGCACGGAGCAACCCCCATGACCTATACCTGAACTCCCTTGTCCAAACACCATATATAAGCTTTGTTCAACTTTAGCTCTGGGCTCTCTGTTCCTGTGTTCAGTGAGCTCCATGCATGCTTGGTAAATGAAATCCCCCTGCTTGTTGCATGAGAAAACATCTCTTGGAGTCCTCCTTTACATGGCGAGTTTCTCGACCCTTACACATCTTCTTTCATGGAACATACAGGTTTATAACCAATAAAACAACATTATTAAGATATCATACATTTAAAAGTCTTTTACTGATATTAAGAACTTGCTTGATAATGCCTCAAGTTTTATGTGAAGTGACCTACAATCTGACCCCACAGTAACACATGTTAAGGTAACTAAAGAGCTTTCTTTTCCTTAAATGCACATTTTTCTTTAGCTTGTCTTACTTGATTCCAGAGTTAAACACATTAGTAATCAGTACACATGATGAACCACTGAAATATTTTAAAAACATACTTGAAATGCAAATGAATCCAAATATGGGTCTTGAATTTCTTTTAGATGTAACTGATTTTTTTAAAAGAAAAATTATGTGTAATCAAAAGTGTTTGAAGTCTTGTGCAAGCAAAAACCCTTTAAATTAGCGACTTTTCTGTATGAAAACTTTTTTCATTTTTCTCCTATTGAGTTTTCAATAATAAGTTTTAATTAAATGTGTTCATTTTCAGCACATTTATTACCATCTAAGTGTTAAGCTATGTGTAATGTTAGGAAAAAGAAGAAAAGCACCTTACTGCAGAGTGTGTAAGATACTCCTGTAAAGCATTGGGCAGGTATCTGAACTAATTATTACAAAGTAAACTTTGTGTATCTTTTGTACTTCAGATGTTCACCAGATTTAGCCTTCTTCTCTGCTAATCTGGTGCTAATAATGCACAGTGAAAAACAGATTCGTTTAGTTATAAGTCTGACCTATGGGGATAAAATCACAGAATTGTGATGCTTTCTGTTTCATGCTAGGGCCACTAATTTTAAAATATCAGTTTAAAGCAATTAATTAAGTTTTACAAAGTTGCATAAAAGTATTAGAAATAAATAATTGACAGTAGTGTTGGGTTCCTAGAACAGAAAATATCCAGTCAGATGGGCTGTCAGTCAGTACTGCAGCCTTGAGTTTATTTCTCTGGTTCTTTTTATATTCAAAGCAGGGGAGGGCAAAAGGCCTCTTCCTCTTAAGGACACCAAGATTCAAAGTACAGACAAGTGTAAACAGCTCCTTAATTTACAAAACATCTAGTGACCATGCCCCTCACAGTAAAGCATTCCATTATACACCCTTGAGGAGCAAGGCACCCAGTGACCCTGCCTTTGGCTGAAAATCCTGCCATACAGCCTTGAAAAGCAAGAAGCTCCAACTTTCTCTAGTCAAGAGGAAGCAAACAAATAAACACACAAACAAAACAAAACAAAACCCCTAAAGCTGGAATCTTTGTAGGCTCCCACACAGTAGATACAATGAAAATTAACTGCTTGCTATTTTACTTACAATGTCCATGTACTTTTTTATTTGGTTTTTCAATTTATTAGCAGCTTCTCTAGCCATTTTTTTTCAACTCTATTAGTTCTCAAAGCATATAAGCACAATGAATTAAGGGACTCTTTAGCCAAAAGAATTTTATATTTGAGGTCCAGTCTAATATACCAACTTTTAACAAACCAATTTGTCCTTTTTAATATTTAATTTAAACTTTAAAAAAGCATATAAGATAAAACACATTAATTTTGTTTTCAGTCCAAAATCTGGTTGTCTAAACTTTATGTATTTAGAATTATTTTGTATTCAATACTAAGAATTCATTTTCTTATCTCAATAAACATTTTTTTCTGAATTTTAAATGATATGTATATAAAATTTATTATTTAATGGGATTAACATTTTTTCTTTATTCTGAGAAATGTGCATTATCAGCAGAAGTCAAACTTTGGAACAGTAAAACTATTACCTACCAGAACTGACTACACAGTAAAACAGTCTTTATTTCATTATATTTATTTGGTATAGTAGGTATTAATTATATGAAATTTTATAGTTCTGTGGATAATTCTGTACCATGTTCTGGCACATATAGGTATTTATTTGGTGTTAAGTGGCTCGCTCTATAAGCTAAAGATAAAAAATACAAGTCAATAATTCTTATGGCTAACTTATGCTTTCTGATTAAATTCACAAAGTCTGAGAATGAAGCAGGAACCTGTGGGTCTCATGTTTTTAATTAAATCACGGTATGCAAAGCTCCAAACTTGACTTCTCAGACTGTGTGTAGGATTGATAAAATAGTCATAATAAAGCCTTAAAAATGTTTCATTTCTATAAATCTATGTTCCAGTAATTCTGTTCTCAGACCATAGCACAAGATCATTTTTATTGTGTGCCTATATTATTATTATTGCAATTCTAAAAGAAGCATTTTATTTATAAAAATATAAATAACACAGCACTGTTGTTGGAATACATGACAAAGTCACTCACAGCAGAGCTTCAAGAAGCAGATATTTCAATTTTATTCACAATTGAGCAGATAATTCATATTCATCATTTTTCTGATTCATGACTAAGGTTTTACTTCCTATTTATTTATTTATTATTTATTTATTTTTATTTGCAATATCCTCCTTTTTTGGAGGGTCAGACCTATATCCCACATACATTATATGCAAAATTCTGCTTTTAATTTATTTAAGGTTTGAAGAAAAATAGCTGACAGGGTTTTAATAAGTAATTTCAAGTTTTTGATTTTGTTGTTCTTGACAATCATTTTCTACCAGTTCACTTTTGTAGCTGAGTACATTTGTAGACTACTTCTTTTATGCATTCCAGATATCCATTTAAAATGTAATCATTAATATGAATGTAATTAAAGAATAACTGGTAATTTAGTTTGAGAAACAGAGGTCACTGGTTGAAGATGCTTTTGTTACTTTATAGAATCAAAATTAAAGAGTGTCCATCAACACAGATATACTTTTTTATTTTCTAGAGTGAACTACATCTTAGAAAAGCATTTAGGAATATTTTTACGTTTCACAAGATCTTAAAATTTAAACATACTTATTTATTTGTAAAATTATTTTTATTTTGATCCAATTTTAAATACAATCAGTTTACAAATTAAAGATCTATGGATACTTTGTGACAAGTAAAAGTTTATCATCATTCATAACAGCCTCTCTTCATGTTTCAAAATATAGATGTAGTTTTATTTTGGATATCAATATGAATAAGAGACAAGTGCAGCACACTCCAAGATGCTGTCTGTGTTTTCACAGCCCAAATAAAACCCTGTAAATTTATGGCTCTCATTGTGGACTGGCATTTTGTGGGTATTAAGGGTCAAATGCTTTTTATATAAACATTTCTACTACTGTTACCTAGAAGAATAAGAAAGAAAATAAAACTAACAGCCCTATAGAATGATCGCAAATCAAAACCTCATGTAAGGGTTACAATAAGTCAGTGAGAGGTACTCTTACTGTCTTCACTTTATAAACAGGCTGAGGGAAAGTAGAATAATTAACAAGCCCAGAATGACAAACATAGACTTTAACTTTATAGGTTGTAGAGGCAAATTGAAAACCAGACAGCTAGGCTTCAGCTCTGTGATCTAAATTACTCCTTCTACCATATTTACTTATATATTTGACTAAAACATGACATTCAGTTTAATTCTTGAATTTTAGCCCACAATTCTCTTTTGCCACATAATTCTATTTATAAATAAGTAAAATTTTAATTACCTAATAGACAAATTCAGGTTAACTGATTTAATGCAGCAATAAAAATCAGTGTGTTCAGATTTATCTTTAATTTTCGCACACTGTATTTGGTCATTTGATTGACTTGGCTAAAGCTATTTGCAAACAACCTTTGTGCTGTTTCACAAACTGTATCTCAGATTCTTGCTGAGATTCTTGGGTCTGGTAGCCAGTAACATTTACGGAAAGTTCTCTAAGGATTTTGAAAGGTAGAGAAATATAAGGTATTTGGTCCCACATGTTAAAACAATTATTAGCTAGTAGGACACTCTTATTCTTTACTGTCAAATATCTGAAATTGATACTTATATGGTGACATGATCCTGGGATCTGAGAGACAAGTGGCACAGGCGATCATTTAGATCTATCCTATCTTTCAAACAATGAGTGCATGTTAACTAGCTTTCTCTTTTCTTTCTGGCTTTCCTTTTTTATGAATTTATGTCATTTTAAAGAAAGTAATTATTGTTTATATGGCTTAAAATAAAATATACACATCAACTATTTTTTTTCAAGACAGGGTTTCACTGTGTAACAGCCTCATCCTCCTTGGAACTAGTGCTGTAGATCAGGTAGCCTCAAACTCACGGATATTCTCCAGCCTCTACCTTCAGAGTGCTGGAAATAAGGGTGTGTGACACCACTGCTGGATTTACTATTTTTTAAAGGTAGTCCAAATCACCAAGAGTTAGTAAGAATATCATTTATAGTTGATATACATGGTGATTATGTTTCAAACTGATCCAAACAATTGTTTGTTTATGTATTCCTCTATTACTTTCCAAGATTTGTAAGAACTTATGCAATCATCAGCAATGTTTGTTTTACGTTTAATGACATTTTATTTTAATGTTGATTTACTTACATTTCCAAACTTAATACCACATTCTATTTTCCAGGAAACTTTTGATAAGGATAACATTGTCAATGACAAGCACTGTCCCTTGTTTATTCATAAATATTCATTTACCCTTCATCAAATGTTATATGGGGATGAGGATGATGCCAGATTACAAACAGGGGAAATGTCTTTGGTTGAATACCCTCTTATTGATTCAGAATGTACAATTTTGTTTCTCTCTGACCACTTAAATTTATGTGAAGGAATGGTCCTGGAAAATGTAAATTATTTTATTAGAATGTATGCATGTCTGTATGTATGCACACACACATACACAGACACACAGACACACACAGGCGCACACACACACACATACACAGATACATACATACACCATGGCAAGTGTCGAATAGTCAAAGTTTAAGAGGGATGCCAAAGAAAACTATTCTTTCCTGCTGCATTTTAAAATTTTTTTTTATTTTTATTTTTTTTATTTTTTATTTTTTATTTTTTATTTTTGCTTAGTTTTCACTATGGCCATGGGTTTAAACACAGTTTTCTGATTAAATAGTAGGTAGCTTTTCTCCTCCGGTGATCTCAATGAAGGTGAAAACTTCCTTCACTTCGTATATTATGCTGACTACATTCAAACTGCTAATTATTTTCTAAACCTGAGAACAGAATACTGTGATGGAAGGCCAGAGTTTCTGAAGTGCTTCACATCCAGATTAGACGCGGGAAGGCATTTATGCCACAGAAGCCATTAAATAGGTGATTTTGTTTGTCATCTTCTCTCACTTCCTCAGAAATGATAGTCGACTTCAGACTTCGTTTTATATCCTAGTAAATATTGCAGTTCTAGGGTGAGTTCATGTTTGGTTACTAGCTCAAGCCATTCATTCAGCAATCGACTTGTTCTTTAATTTGGGAGATTTTATGCTGCTCAGGCTTTGGGTTTTCTTAGTGCCTTGTTAATGCTCTTATTCCCTAGTAATCAATTCTGTTTGATTGATATTTGTTATGTAGCCAAGTAAGTTCCTATCAGTTGAATTTCATTTACCATTTTATTCCTTTACTTCTATAGTAATCAATTCAGCTTGATGGCTCTTTACTTCCTGACCCCTCAATATTACAGGACTGCTTAAGTGAGCAAACTACCTTCAGAACCACGTGCACATGATCATGAAATACATTATGAATATTACTGAAAATTCTTCTGAGAGTAAAACATAAGCAGAGAGGAATACTTTGGTGGACACACACACTGTGGAGACTGCCTCGGGGTCTTAGAACAGGCTTAACATATCAGTTAGGCTTATTCCTTACCATTGACAAATTTTAAGAATAAATTAGGCCACTGATAATGTCTTCTCTATCTAAAAGTAATTTTAAACAGCACCAATAAACTCAATAATCTCCTCGGCATTACTGAATCTGAACTAAAGATTCCCCAAGTAAAAATTGCTTTTCAGTAAAACAAAGACTTCTTTAGAATGCTATAGTTTTAAATAGCTTTTTAAGAAACATAATTGGGTAACTGTTTATTATTAGATTTTAAAAATGCTATTCTTAATTCTGTGAACAGGAAGTTTAATATTTATTTTAAATGCTTAGTAAACAACTCTCTGGTGTCTTAAAATCTTTGACATTAATTCTCCATAAGGACCCATTCAGTGGCTGGTATATAGTAGATATGCATTTCATGGTTGATAATCTGATATTTAATTTATAATTGAAGAACCTCAATCTGGGTCTCTTTGTACTCTCCCTATGTTTAGGTAAACAATGTATTTCATCTTTTTTTTTTAAACTTTAGCTAGGCTGTCCTATAGTCATTCCTTATCCTCTGTATTTATAGTCAGCAAACCCAAGACAAGTGTGATTAGAGAACCACACTGGAAGAAATTAACGTGAATGATATTAACGGCACAAATACATTGTATGCTTTTTGCCTGAAAAATTTAGGGTCTGAAAATTCACAGTTTTTTGTATGTTCAACTCATACCAATTTTTGTGTACGGAAGAAAGTAAAAGTCTAAGTGCATCTTTCTTTAAGTACTTCTCAAAATTTTCCCCAGTTTTAAACGTCACTGATCTATGAAAACCAAGCTAGTCAAAATCAGCTCTTCTTTGTGCTTGCATGTGAGAAATAGATTTATCCTGACATTGTTGATTGATTAGCTTATGCAGTTTTTATTTATTTTTTTTAGGTAAATGTATTTGAATTTTTTCAAATGTATGTATTCATATATTATTGTCAGCAATAGGCTTAAAGTGGCCGTTTTTATTTACCTCAATAGTTATTGAGTCAGAAGTTCCAGTGTTTTACACAGAAAAACCAAAAGCAACTACAATGACTAGCGTCTATTTTCCAAGATCAGTGTTTATATTAGAGCATTGACAATACACATCTCTGTGTTCAATTGAGATAGCACTATTCTTCTATTACACAAAAGAAGAGTATTCACAGATGGGAAGAATTAGTGCTTTCTGAGGAATTATTTTAGTGTTTTGATTTCATATATGTAATTTTTAAAAATTTAAATTTGCTATATTATTCCTTATATGTATATTGAGAAACAGCAAGTTAATTAAATTTTAAAAATGATGGCATTAAGGCAATGGAGAGGTGGGTAAGATGGAGGAATGAAGTGGGTTTTTGTTTTTATTCTTTTTGTTGTTGTTTTAAAGTCATATTTTTAATTTTTATTATTTTGGTTTTTTTTCCCTGGGTGGGGGGAATGTTTCAGAAGTGAAGGACAGATATGGAGGAGCTGAGAAATTAGTAGGATTGGGATGCATGATGTGAAATTCTCAAAGATTCAATAAAAAATAAGTGGCATTGCCTCTTCTAGACACCATAGGATATCAAATACAAATAAAAAAGGGCATGGGTACCTCTTTTCTGTTGTTGGTTACTGAAGTTCCATAAAACTCCCCAAACTTTACAAGCTGTTTCTGTGGCTCTTAGTTACCTTCTAGAACTTGATTTTAAGGGTCTATTGCTGAAGAAACCATACATACTTAAATTAGAGAAAATTAATCTTGTAACGATATTGAAGTGTCATTCTTATTGACTATCTTTCATGGTGCTAAAAAGTTCTATTTACATTACTGATGAAGAAAAATTTTTCAACAATCTCATTTAACTTTGGATGCTGAATTCTATATAACTAATGCCATGATAATATATGCCAATGCTTTCATGAGTGTTACGGGAATAACTCTTTCTGATGGTTTGAAAGCATGCTCTACATAACTGAACTCATGGTCAGTGTAGTTTATGGGACTCAGCTAGCTCATAAATCCTAGGTAAGAGCCAGATGCTATTATTATCTAAAAGGATATATTATTGAACTGCCCCATAGGTTCTCATCATTATACCTATAGACTGTCAATCTGCATCAGGGATGCTTCATTTGGAAACAGATGGTGAGTAATGCAGAGGCATACAGCTGTTTCAGAGAATAAAGCACCATGGACTCCTTAGTTCTAAATGAAACATGCTGTTCCTTTTTGCATAAAGCTCAGAAATCATTTTTAGAAGAGGAAGTCAGAATTATCATAAGAGCTAGAATTAATGGTTGTTAGCAGTGAAATATTATTTGCTAGACATGACAGCCTCATTGTATACATGAAACCATAGAGACTGGGATTCTATGCACAAGACCTAAACAAGTTCAAGCTTGCCCATTGTTTGCATGCATAGTATAGACGACTTGTGAAATCTCAATTCTAACTACGAAGCTGTTGGAAATTGATAACTACTGGGGATAGAAGGTCAATTTTCTTCAGGGATAGGACACTTAGAAGTCTACCCGTATACATGGATGCGGTCTTATACCCATGTACACATAGGCAACATTGAGTTTAAAAAGACACAAAAATGTACATCACATTAGAAAAGAAAAGGTGTGGTGGGATGGGATAGAGAATGAACTTGAGGGGAAAAGGGAGAATAGAATTAATCAAAATGTTTTATATGCACCTATAACATTCTCAATATAAATAGAAAATAAATAGTACTTATTATTTGCACATATATGAAAAAATAATAATTAAATTATTTCTTCCATTATTGGCCTAATACAACACAGTGCAGTGTGCAGTGCCATATCTGTAACTCAGGAACCTCTATGGCATTTAAAAAATTTTTGAACTTTTAAACAGCAAATTTTCCTCCTGTCTAAGTGACCCAAATGGATTTGCTGATGAAGTCATTTAGCTAACTGTCAAAATGGTAATTATTTCTCTCAAAAATAGCAAAAGATAATCTGCTTTTCAGGCAGCCCAGCTTCTCTTTTATGAATGCCCGGGGATTGCTAAGAGGCAGTGGCATTGTAGCATAGCAAAGTGCCAGGCTGTAAATATAGCGAAGTGAGCAAAGAAGCCACAAAGCTCTTGGAAGCTTTTCTAAAAAGATAAACAGAAGCAAGAGCAAGGATTGGAGCTGAACTCTGGGCTCCAAGAGGGGTGGGCAGTCCTGATTCCCATAAATGTGCCTCAGGGACTGATGGATAGGAGGGTTATGGGCAGATGCTCTGTTCATCTCCTTATACCCTTCCTATAAATCAAGGCATCAAGTAACAAAGAGTGACAAATTAAACAGAATTTGAAATTTGAGTTGCATCTCCTCATATAAAAACATTATCCTGGATTTGGTATACTGAACACAACCTTTTTTTTTTTTTTCCAACATATGTTGTTTAATGCAGAGACCTACAATGTTCAGAGAATGAGAGACTGTGGAGTGTTTAGCTCTATAGGGACATCTGTGTCATCTAAAATTGCTTAGGGAGAGGACTGCACAGGAACTTTCACTTACAGTAATGGTCTGTTAATTTTTTCCCTTTATTGCCCAGTTTCTCCTGGTAACACTTTCTGGTTACAGAATGAAGAATGTTTGACTCAGAGAGTTTTCCTTCTTGAGCATAAATGACCATCACTAGAGCAGAGCAACACTCTTTTGAACATTGCCAGGGCCTGATTGTTCTTCAGATATTAGAGTAACGCCTGCCTACTAAACTACCAACACTGTAACTAATAGAACCACACATATAAATATTCATAGATGTGCAGTGTTATTACAGCTCACTAATATACTATGTCTTAATGGTTATATTTTACTAAGGTATTATGAATACATATGCGTGTGTATGTGTGTGTGAGAGAGAGAGAGCAAGAGAGAGAGGGTTGTACACACAAATTGGAGACACATTAACAAAATAAGTGTAGTAATGCTTTCAGAGTCACTGATGAAATGTGCATTAAGCTTTAGCTAAAGTATTCTATTTGCCTTAATTTATCAGTATTTGGTTTGTTTACTAAACACTTAAAATTGAGGGAGAAATTATAAACCTAACAATTTAATAAAATACAATAGGATTTTGCTATAACAAAACAATTTGCTGTAAGTTCAAATTTAAAACAATTATATTTTGAAACACTATTTCTGAGTTGTATACAGCTTCATATTTTATTTAGCATATTTTACATCAACTGAAATGAGGTGAAACATCATCACTCCTTGTTTTCTGGTAATAAGCTATATTTATTGATCTAGAACATTATTAGATATACTCTACCAAACTAGTAGGGCTGAACAGATATTTTAACTCAGTATCATTTATACATCGATTAACTATAAGGGAAAATAATTGGCTTGTCTTTGATGGATTTTTCTTTCACCTCTGAGTTTTTGATAGCACAGTGCCTGACAACATAAACATTTCCAAGTCACATGTAAATATCTGAGAACTAGTTGATTATTATGACTTACAAATTATAACCTTCATGTTATTTATTATCCCAAACAGAATCTATGACATATTGGTTCTATCTGGAAATGCTATTGAGTACTGATCTATATAGAACTCAAAATGAGTCCATATGAGGAAGTCACTTAGCTGAGCTCAATGGATGAACTGGCCTAAGATTTTATAAGTAGAAGGAAGAGTAATGAAAGGAGATTACACATCACCTATTTATGAGTTGATTTCCGAAATAAATTTTTAATATGTATTTAGCTGGTAAGTTAAGAGCTTTGTAGAGTTAGAATCAAGTATAGGTTAATTGAAAATATTTTTTAAATTAGTTGGAATGTACCAATATGATCCAAGAAAAAAATTCATTATATAAGGTAGTATGAGAAATAAAAAATAAGAATATAATTACTTATATGATATTTGTGAGGTAACATGTCTAAAATCATACATACCAAAATTTTATAAATGGATTTTTACCTTATCAATGACAGATACTTTTCTACAAGATTATTCAATTTTATTCAGGCTAGCTAACATGGTATCTGTTGTCTGTTTTAGCTCTTTTCCTATGGAAGCTATTGATATTTAGAATACACAGAGAGGAAACAGCAGACCAATGGAAAGTTACATAATGCGGACCCTGAGAGGCCAGCTCCTATGATCTATTTCAGAGTAATAAAAGGAATGTCTCAGAGTAAAGAGGGATAAAAAACTCTTTTATCATAAGGTAAAGAAGAATAAATCTCTATCTAACTGACAGGTAAAGTAAGACATATACCTCTTAACATACCTCTTTTTCTTCAAGTTAAAAAAAATGATCTCTTTCTGTCTCCATTCAGCTATATATCTCTACACTGCTGCATTCCCTATTACATCTACCTATCTTTTGTGCATACATATTGTAGTGGGATTGTGTTACATTGTAAATAATTGTCCTACCTACTTCTGTGATAAAAATGCTATTGACCAAAGGCAGACAGGAAGTGTGGGTGGGTCTGCCAGACTAAGAAAACTCTGGGAACAGGAAGAAAAGGGTAGAGGTGTCACAGAGGTGCCAAAAATGCCACAGATGCAGAGGACAACTATGGTGCTTTGAGAAAATGTACCGAGCTGCCTTGCTGAACAGGATAAGAATCATGGGTTAGTTTAAGAATAAAGAGTTAACAAGTTATATGCCTGGGTCCTAGGCAAATAAGCATAAAATTAATGTAGGCGTCTGTTTATCTCTTTGGGTCTGTGAGTCTGTGGATCTGATCCTCTAGGCTAGGCCTGAAAGTCCAGGCCAGAAACATAATATAACAACATATGGTCATACATCCCTATACACAGTTACATTTATTTTCACATGTCAACACAACTTTCTTTGACATATATTTCTCTTCTACATCCCCTTTTAAATAGTTTCATCTTCTTTGCCTCCACAGTTACAAATTTCCACATAGCCATAGCTATTCATCTCATTTACACACCTTTCTCATCTGAAGACATTTTATACTGTTCTTACATTCTCTTAAAAAGTTCTTTACACAGTTCCTATACATAGTAGCATCTCTTTTACATAGCTTTATGTCTCACATACTTATTTATACACATATGCTTCTTCTACATCATTCACTCATTCATCATTCATTCACTCTCAAATCCATAGTTAATTATCTCATCTACACAGCTCTCTCACCATATAGCATTTTACACTGTTCTTACACATTCTCATACAGCTCTTTGCATGGTTCTTATATGTAGCAATAGCTCTTTCTTACAGCTTTATCTCTCTCGCAATCAGTCACACACATGCTTTATCTACATCATTCACTCACTCTTTGCTCTCTCACTCTCCCATCCATTCATTCTCTCACATATCTCTCACCCTCTCTCTAGAATTCTTCATCTATCACTCAGCACACACACTCAAATTCCGCACAGCTTCATCCCTGCATTGCTGCTGCTTCTTACTCTCACACACTCACTCCTTCTTCTCTCTCCCCCACATTGCTGCTGCTCCTGCTTCCTTAGCCAAAGTCTGGACAATTATATGTTACATTTTCGGCACCCAATGCATTCTCAGAACACATAAAGATATATAGTTTTTCTCATCTTAGCTCACGAAGACCAGCCAGTGTAAATGTTTTGCCTTCTAAGTAACTATTTCTCAGACAGATTATGGCATTAGAATTCAAGACTTAACAATAAAAGTAGCAGGTTGAATCCTTGAGTGGTCAGGATATGGGCAGGGGAACAGGTTGTCTCAAATAGCCTAGCCTTGATTTAGCAATAAACAACTGGGAGTTAGTATTTTCTACAGCAGTAGTTTAGTCTCTTAAATTTGTTCTGAAGTCTAATATTAATTGTCTTTGAGACTGAAAATACTGTTACTTTCCCTGTGTCTGTAAAAAGGAATATTCTGGTATTATTTATATACATCAGAATTATGTATCTTAAATAGAATGAACTTTGCTGACTATCCACAATTATATGTGTGCCCAAAGACATAAAACGTATTACCAATGGGCTATGGAAAGAATCCTGCAGCTGTTCTTTTGAGAGAGGCATAGCTGTTACACCCGAGACAGTTACAGACAGAAAACACCTGGTCACCAACAACTAGTGACCCCATGGCTCTGCCAGGTGGGGCTCTGCATCAGGGAATTATACAGCTGGTGGATCGACTTGTCAAACATTAGTTGTCACCTGCTGAATACTCCCATGGCCCTCAGCAGTTACATGTCCAGTCTGGTGAGCCAATGGATTTAATATAATTGCTTAAAAGAGCTTGAGTGACTCTTAGGTTCCTCCTTGTTACCTTGCTGCTCAGGGGTTGTTGCTTGAAGCTGGGTTATCCTACACTGTACTTTGCTTCTAAAATCCACTTAGGAGTGAGTATATACCAGGTTTGTCTTTCAGGGTCTGTGGTACCTCTCTCAGTATGATTTTTTTTTTCTAGATACATCCATTTACATGCAACTTTCAGGATGTCATTTTTTTAACTTCTATGTACTACTCCATTGTGTAAATATACCACATTTGAAAAACCATTCTTCAGTGAGGGTCATCTAGGTTGTGTCCAGGTTCTGGCTATTACAAATAATGCTGCTATGAACATAGCTGATCAAATGTCCTTGGGATAAGAAAGTACATCCTTTTGGTATATGCCAAAGAATGATATTACTGGATCATTGGGTAGATTGATTTCCAGGTTTCTGAGAAACCACCATACTGATTTCCAAAGTGGCTATGAAAGTTTACATTCCCACCAGCAATGGAGGAGTGTTCACCTTACCTCATACCCACTCTTGCATAGACTGCCATTAGTGTTTTTGATCTTAGCCATTCTGATAGATATGTTAGAATCTCAGAGAAATCTGTGGATCCCCCTGGGAAGGGGAATCAAAGAAGATCTCCTGAATAAATTGGGATTATAGGAAGAAGGGAGTAAGGGGAGATAGGAATAAAACATGAGGGAGGGAAGGAGATGGTTGAGTTGGGGGAGGGATAGAAGAAGAACAATGAAAGAGATACCTTGATAGAGGAAACCTTTGTGGGGTTAGAGAGACACCGGATGCTAGGGAAATACCTAAGAACACACAAAGATGACCCTAGCTACAACCTCAAGCAATAGTGGAGAGGGTGCCTAGACTGACCTTCCCCTGTAATCAAATTGTTGGCCACCCTAATTGTCATTATAAAACCTTCATCCCTCAACTGCTGAAACCAAATGTAGAGATCCACAGATAAGCACTGAGTCTAGCTCCCAGTCCATTTGAAGAGCTGGACAAGAGAGTATATGACTAAAAGTGTCAAGATCATGATGAAGAAATCCATGGAAACAGTTAAGTATAGCTACTGGGAGCAAATGGACTCTGAATTGACAGTTGGGGAACTTCGGCCATCTGAATGTGGATGATAGCTGCATGGTGTAGGCATTATATGGAGCTTTTGTCAGTGGGACCAGAATTTATTCCTAGTGCATGAACTGGCTTCCATGGAACCCATTCCCTACAAAGAAACACTTTGATCAGCCTTGATCCTGAGGGGAGGGGCCTGGTCCTGCCTCAGCTTGATATAACAGATTACATTGACTCACCCTGGGAGTCCTGACCCTCTCTGATAGGGCGATGGTGTCCAGAAGCAGGGATATGACTGGGAAGAGAAGAGGGAGGGGCAACAGTGGTGGATATGTTAAACAACAACAACAATGACAAAATAAAAACCTTTTAAACAAAAAAAAAAAAAAGAAAGAAAGAAAATGAAAGAACTTGAGTAAAGCCTTAGTGATGGAAACTTGGGTATCTAAAAGCAACCTCACCACCAGTAAGTTTTAACCCAGCATACGTAGAGATATATCAGGGCAGCTTTCTCGCCAGACTCCATGCATCTTGCAATGGTTTCACTGAAGGCTCTCCTTTGTCCAAGAAATTGTTTACTGCTTATAATAACCTAGGGAGGTGACTCATGACTCGTTAACTTTTCTTGAACATGCTGTGTCATTTATTTCTGTGAGTTAGATGAGTCTATAAGCCTCCCTTCATCTCCAGGGTTGAATGTTTCCAGCTGGAGGAAATATCTATACAACTATGTGTGTAATTTATTTATTTTAAATCTATGTCCAGTCATGTATTCTTTAGTTATTTTCACAAAATTAGGTAATCTAGGCACACTGGTTTGTATTTAGGAGAAGATATCTTTGGGAGCGATAGAACAAATTTAATTTATAAATGTTACCAAGATTTCTCCCAAATTTCAGCTAATTGTTTTCCTAAGATATAGTCAATCACTTGTTTGTAATGAAAGTAGCTAGAGAAACTCCTTCAACCTGTCTGTAACGTCCTGTTAATTTAGAAATCTCTAAAAGGTAGTAGACTATTATTATTAAAATTATCAGAGATAATCATGTTAAGCAAAATTAGTTATATCCAAAGGAATATATATTAATATTTCATGCACAGATACACATACAATTACACACACACACTCATATATATATATACACACACACACACACACAGAGAGAGAGAGAGAGAGAGAGAGAAAGAGAGAGAGAGAGAGAGAGAGAGAGAGAGAGAGAGAGAGAGAGAGAGAGAGAGAGAGAGAGAGAGGGATAATACAGTCTATGTGATATGAAGCAGGAGAAACTATTTCAGGAAGAAATCTAGCAACAGGGAAGGAGGAATGGTGAGGGAATGTGAGAAACGTAAATAAGAATAAAGTACAGATCTCTGCCTCTCTGTATCTCTGTCTGTCTGTGTGTGTGTGCGTGTATGTGTGTGTGTGTGTGTGTGTGTGTGTGTGTGTGTGTGTGTGTGTATAATGGCCCATCTAAATCCATTACAATGTCTGCTGAATAAAAATTAATCTAAAATGTATTTTTGCAGAAAATGATTATTTTAAAATGTATTTTTAAGGTATGTTGCTGCAGTGGGGTTTCTTGGCCCTGGGTGGCCAGAGGTCCAGACCCACAGACCTGCAGTCAGCCCCAGACCCCTTAGCCGGCCACCGCTGTTCAGGCCCCCAGAAATGACTCAGATGCTTATATTAAGTTCATGCTGTTTGGCGTATGGCTCAGGCATATTACTAGCTAGCTCTTACATCTTAACTCAACCCATTCTCATTAATCTGTCTGCCACATGGCCCATGGCTCACCTGTGTTCCTTACATGTTGCTCCTTTGGGCTTCTGGAATGGTCTGTTTAACTCCACCCTGTTTCTCCTACCTATGCTCTGATTCCTCCTCCTACTTTTTCTATGGTGCCTGTCATGGGCCAAAATAGCTCCTTTATTTAAAAATTGATATTCACAGCATACAGAAAGACATTACCACATCACCTCCCCTTTCTGTCTAATAAAAAAGGAAGGCTTCAATTTTGACAAAGCAAACTTACATATAGCAAAACAGCTATCAAGCAAGAATTACAGTTACAACATATAGTCTATTTGGATTTAGCAAACTTAAAGAAAATGCTCTTATGATATACCTTATCCTTTTGAATATAAGTTTCATATCCAATATACCTTTCAAATGACTAAGAAAAACTGTACCTATAACTATCTAATCTTCAACTACATCAAAGGCCACAGAAGGATATATTTACCCAAGTAAACCAGAAGTGCAAGTAACTTCCAAAATCTAGAAATGATAGAGATGACACCTATTTGCCTGGACAGTCACCCAAAGTTCCTTTATAAAGTTGGGGCATCCATCTTCAGCCTACAGGCCCAGAGTCTCTTTTCATTTCAGTGAAGCAGAAAATCTGCTCTGCCAATTCTGGTACAGTTCATCAGTTGCTTCTTCTCGAGTCCTGAAAAATGTTTGACAGTTTTCTCTGTAAAACAGGATCCTGAATGGCCATCTTGGCTTGTTCTGCCAAAGTTCAGAGGTCACTTTCTTATGGAACCTGTATGTCCAGTTTTAACAGCATACTGTCAAGTAGTCAATACAAGAACAGGTTCTTGTCCAGTGGCTAACCAATGCCACAAAGAAACTAATCTCCATATGGAGTTTCTTTGAAGCCCATTTTTCTCTTGAAGTAAATTTAGTGCTGCCAGAAGCAGATCTGTCTCACTGTCCAGAAAAGTCTAAGTTCTTAAAACATTTAAATGCCATATTCTGTAGGTCTTAGAAGTGTTTGAAGATTACCTATTTAATTGAATTATATCTTTGTATACCTAAAAATCTAACTAACATGCATTTCTTAATTATACATTAAAAATTTAAATCAGTTACATAAATATCATATCTTAAACAAGAGTAGAAGAATATATACAGCATAAGAGAATTGACCTTAAATTTGTATCAATAAACCAAAATCCTTGCCAATGTAAAACATTTTGAGATTATCAGCTGATTTCCTGATCTAAGTAAATTCAATAATTAATTTTTAAAAATTCATTCATATATCATATTTGCTTTTTCTTCTTAGAAAGAGATTAACTATGACCATTAACTATGTATAATGAAAACAAACATTTATAAACAATATTTTGGGAATTTGAGCATAGTTTTCCATGACTAATTACTGCTGATTATGGGGCATTGAAAATCTCATGGGTTCTTGAGACTGGATCATAGTCTGTATCCCTAAAGCTGATAAAGCCATCTCTTCCCATCAGAGATTTTTTTCAGGGGGTCTTGGTTGATATTTGCCTAGAAGCAGTCCACAGATTCTCATCTTCTGTGGAAACAAAAGCAGAACTCTACCAAAGCAATAAATCCTTAGACACAAATGTCTAAATCAAAATATCTTTAAAATGTATATTCTTGATTAACTTAGCAGCCTTTCCAATGCATTGTCTTTCTGCAGTTAGCTCATTAATAGTTAAAAAATTAAAAGAAAACACAATAATAACCAAAATCCAGATTTTGTGTCTATTTTCCATCTTTACGTAGCTTATATATTTTTATTACTCTATTTTTCTTTTTAAAGACTTTCTCTATCCTCTTTCTTTTCTCTCTGAAGCCTATGTACCTTCTACATACATTGTAACCCATTTACAGGTTTTTTTTTCATCTGAATCTTTTTTATTGTGAATCCTTAATTATCTTCCAACCAGAAGAGCTTTTACAATACTCCCACTCTCTTAAAGAGCCATACAGTTATTGCAGATAAAGCTGAGTCAGGAAGTTCTCTTAAAGGGGCCCTGCCATTCTGTTCACCACCAGCAAACGCAGCTGACCCAAGAAATGTTGCTATTAAGAAACTGTCTGACTCTGTTTACTTTTTATTCAAAGTAAACAGAAACCATAAATCAATCACATGCTACACAGTCTTCTGTGAGACTTCAGGTACCTGCCTGTTTGCAGCTTATACTCCCTGCTGCCAGTCCACTGGTGCCATTTTGAACACCGTGCTGTCTCTGTACAATGACTCAGTGTCTGTACAATGACTCACTTCAGATACACAATTTAGAAGCTTTTTTTTTTTTTTTTTTTTTTTTTGCTCAGTTTCTGTGCTAAAACCCTTTTAAAACTTTCTCAGGCTTTAAGTGGATATTTGGCCCACATTGGACGCCATCTGTTGCAATTGGGTTTCTTGGTCCAGAGCAGACAGAGGCCCAGACCCACAGACCTGCCTCATCAGACCCCTTAGCCGCCTGCTGCTGTTCAGGTCCCCAAAATGACCCCAGACACTTATATTAACTTCATGCTGTTTTGCCTATGGCTCAGGCACATTTCTACCTTGCTCTTACATCTTAACTCAACCCATTCTCATTAATCTGTTTGCCACGTGGCCCGTGGCTCACCTGTGTTCCTTACATGTTGCTCCTTTGGGCTTCTGACTTGGTCTGTCTGACTCTGCCCTGTTTCTCCTACCTATGCTCTGATTCCTCCTCCTACTTTTTCTATGGTGCCTGTCATGGGCCAAAATAGCTCCTTTATTTAAAGATTGATATTCACAGCATACAGAAAGGCATTCCCACATCAGTATGTTTTTGAGAAATGTTTCTTTCATAGATGCTTGTTTTGAGAAGAATCTTCAAGACTATTGAATTTATACATTACATATTTATTTTAAAAATTAGTATCCAGAACTCAGTAATAGGTTTCTCATAGATAAATTCTGTCAAGTGTTGGGTCAAGAGATATAAAGCTTGTTTTGAAAAACTTCGCCATGCGAATTTCAATTAATTATAATTACTAACTCTGGTAAACACAAATGTGCTTATATTTAATTAAAATGAATATTGGAAGATAAATCATTCATCCTAAATGCCAAGTGACACTGAAAATGAAAGCGTGGCTTGTGTTCCCGTTGACTTTTTGCTGTATGGTGTGACTGTAGCTCTGCTAAAGAAACTCTGCATATCATAGAAACCTTAATCCGACAAAGCAAAACTATGTTTGGTGGTAATTCTAACTTCCGACTTCAGAATGATTAAACATACTGAAGTGCTAATTATTCTTTCCTCAAAAATCTATTTTTCAGCTTGAAAGACCAATTAATTGTAATACAAATGAGACTGGTGACAGGTGAGACTGGTGACAGTTGAGACTGGTGAGAGGTGAGACTGGTGACAGGATGCTTTTCTCTTGTACCTCTGTTTCCCTCATAATGCTATTGAAATGTAACTCTAGGTTTTTAAGTAACATTTTTTGATGTTACAATATGAAAAAATATGACTTTCAGTGAAGTATTGCCTATCATCAACATCTACCCAGTGTTTATGAAATGATGCCATAAAGGAATGTCATACTACTTAGGTTGAGATTATGTATATTATTATAAATTTCACTAATACCAGAATTTTTATTAAATTATCTTTTGTTGAAATATTTAGGACAAAATTTATTAGCTACCACTCTAACTGAAATACCAGCAGTTTTTAAATTTTAAAATTTAATAAGCATATTAAATACAGTGGCATTATTGCTAATTTTTGAGTACACAGTAAATGTTAAAGTTTCTATACAATCTGCAGCTTCGTATGTGGAAACTAATGAGGAATAATATCTTTTTTATAGAAAAGATAGCATTTTAAATGTCTTGTATAGTTGTGGACATTTTGCAGATTGTCTTAGTTTACTAGTTATCTGAAGTGAAAAGTGAGTGACTCAACAGCTTGCTCTTTGAGAGTGTCTTTGGAGACAAGGAAGTGAAATGCTATTTGCAGAATAAAAGTCAACTTTAAATTTCTCTTATGCACATTTAATTATTTCTAGAGCAAGTGATGACTATTAGACAATTTCAGATTCTTGGAAATACCAGACTGTTTGTACTAGCTGATGTTACAAAAAAATAAATAAATAAAAGAATAATGATGTATGAAGGAAAGAAAGCCCTTAGTGATTGTATTCTTGAGAGAATGCATGCTGTTGACATGAACATGGGCATGTGAAGGATCCCAAAGCCACAGGCCTAAGAAAAAAAATTACAAAGACTTGCTCCAGGCTAGCCCAGAAATAGCAAAGCCTTTCATGCTGGCTCTGAGTTGGATTGTTGAGCAGAAAAGAACCACCACATCATTCCTCTCTTAGATGCTCATGGCCTGAAGACTGCATCCTACAAAGATGGTTCCTACCGAGATAAGCTAAACCTGTTGCCTTGGTACAGCTGTATGTATACTACAGACGGACTCCTTGTCTATCTTCGTGTAATAACATCACCTCTTTGTTCAGCCATATGCAATAAACCCATCTTCCTTTTCAGCAATGTCTAGTAAACATGCTGAGATTCCACAGTGATGCAGCTTTGCAGTAGAGAGTTCAGCCCTTCTACTTCCAGCTTTTCTGTCTTTTCCTCACCACCTCATCATTGATAGTCAGGGCCATCCCAGCAACAAACAGAGGGTTGTGGGGTCGCTTCCTGATATTTGTTTCTATATTGTTCCAAGACACGAATGACACCATTTCTACTTAATTTTACTATTTTTAATGAGAAGAAATGTGAGTAAGAGGAAGAAAATCCAAAGCACACATGATGTTACTCAGATTACATAGATTAAGAATTGAGTAAGAGAATGATAAAATCATTAATATTTGAACAAAATCTGTTAAAGGAAATAAATAATTTAGATTGTCTAGAAATAATAAACCAAATCTGTGGGCATTACTATTAGCAAAACCATCCAGGTATTTCAACTGGAGCAATAACAGATAATACTTTGTCACGGATTATAATAGGATTTCTTTTAACTGAGGATTTTCAAGCTCGTAAGATTTAAGCATCAGTAGCAAGGATAATATAAAGAACAAGAAAAGTAGTTGGTGTATCTTAGTGCCAGTTTTTATAAATCCTTTAAAATTGTATGTGAACCCATTGACATATGCTTTAAAAATATAAAGCACATTAGAAAAGTGTCTCTATTTCAGTTATATAAACTACCTGTATGCATTGCTTTCTTGTTGCTGTGATAAAATACCATGACAAAGATGGGAGGGGGCAGAAAGGAGAGAGGGTAGGAACTGGGAGGTAAGGAGGGAAGGGAAGCTGCAGTCAGAATGAAATACACACACACACACACACACACACACACACACACACACACATAAATAAATACAATTTTTTAAAAAAGGAGTTTGCTGAATGGGATCTTACACTTCTGACCAAAGCACACAATAAAATGCAAAGTAGAATTATTCCAACCTTTAAACTCTCAAAGCCCATTTCCAATTATACACTTTCTAAACATCAAAGCTGTAGTAAGAAGTTTCTGGCCCAGACTTTTGGGCCTAGCCTCAAGGTTTAGGCCTGCAGACCCACAGACCCGCAGAGACACACAGATGCTTACAATAGTTTTAGGCTGATTGACCTAAGGCCCAGGCATATAACTTGCTAACTCTTTACCCTTAATCTAACCCATGACTGTTATCCTGTTCAGCCATGTGGCTTGGTATCTTTTCTCAGAGCAGCATAGTTATCCTCTGCTTCTTCTGGCTCTTCTCTGGCATTCTGCTTTGTTCTGCCTGTTCCTAGAGTCTTCTTAGTCTGGTAGCCCCGCAAACACATCCTATCTGCCTTTGGCCAATCAGTGCTTTTTATTAAACTCATAGGCAGGGAAAATTATTTTCAATGGAACAACACAATCCTCCTACACAAAGCCACTTCTCCTAAATCTCCACAATCAGCAACACAAACTATGACCAAGGGTTCTAATGAATGAGCATGAGCCTGTGATGACATTCTCATTCACATTGCCATATTACCATATATAGCCTATGATTCTAAATAAATTATGATTATGGACCGTAGGCTTCTCATTGTTAAGTCATAATTTAGTTCTATAGTATCATTTTATGATTCAAATAGGAGGCAATTTTTGAATGAAGTTACAAGATTAGTTTTTATCTTACTTTTGCCTTTTAAACCATTTAACATGTATTTATAGTACATTCTGATTGCTTTCAGTCCTCAGACCCTCCATCCTTTCCTTATTATTACCTTATTTATCTTCCTCCTGATCTCATTATCCTGACTCTCTGTATGAATCCTATCCCACTTTCTTGGCATTTATTTTGCTTTGTGAGAGGCTGAGTTTAACCAAAGCCTTCTATGTGTTCACATATTTGAAACTGTTCATCAGAACCTGATGATAATGACTTATTGCTATATGCATTAGACACAGTTGAGAAATAAGGATCTTGCTTCACTGAAATCAGAACATTTTAAATAATCACTTGTAGTCAGAAGTTTCTGCCCCACCAGAAACTCTCAAATACCTGGCAGGCACTTCCCAAATAAAAATAAAAATTTATTCAGAGGCTAAATATTATGTATAAATTCTCAGCCAATAGCTGAAGCTCATTACTAACCGGCTCTTACACTTATATTAACCTATAATTGTATTTATGTTTAGCCACTTGGCGTGGCGCCTTTTCTCAGTCCAGAATTCTTATTTTTCTTCCTCTGTGTCCACTAGCAACTCTGTCTCTGTATTTCTCTACCCAGAATTCTCCTGGTCTGGTCTGCTTGCCTATAGTTCCTGCCTAGCTACTGGCCAATCAGGATTTTATTAAATCAATACAAGTGACAAATCTTTTCAGTGAACAAGAGCGTTATCCACTCACTGAAAATGTTCATATTGTGAAAGTGTATACAATAAGGTTTAAAGTATCTCAATAGAAAATGAATTATGCATTATTATCCACATCTCCATAAATCCAAAAGTTAATGTGAAATGGTTTTGGCTTCATATTTTTATAGTAATTTCTAGAATTTTATTTACATATATTTTAGACAAATTGGAGAATCATGATTATTCTCTGTATTAGTAAAAGACTTTCTTGGATAAGTGTTTAAGGACAGTGGTAAGAAAGGAAAGATTCTTCCTGATATTATGAAGTATATTGGTGTTTTCAGAGAGAAGGAGTAATTGAAACATATTGAGGAACTGTGTACCACTGCCTCACCAGCCAAGGGCAAACTGAAGGGTGTAAAGACTGTTTTCAATTGACTTTAACCAGGAAAATCAAATTATTGAAAGGGATATTTCATTTCTGAGGGGAAGTAGGCTGATCCGTTTTCAAACTTCAAGCTTTTTTTTTCCTGAATATGTTAGAATTTACATTTAACCAAGTGTGCAGTTTCATAAACCACCTGTTTAGACTTTCTGTCTTTGAGGTACCAAGGATAGTTGGAACTGCTTGGAGATATCTATTGATATCTTATCGTGAAGCATAAGTCTTAGCTTCTTCCTAACATAAATTGTGAATTAGATTCATTTGTTATATCGAAAGCAAAAAGTCATTTCCACATATGAAAAAAAGGAAGTCAAATTTAATTGTTACATAGAATAGGTAGTTGGGGCTTGGAATCAAGGAGTAATGACACCTAAAAAATAAGCAGGGTAGTCATAACCTCCTATCCCATTAGTACATATCTCAGTAGAGATGAAAAGATGAGTTTGTACTTGACATGTATTAAGTACAGAACCTACTGGAGCAGAGGGTGTATTTTTCAAAGCTGCCCAGAAGAAAAGCATGCACCAAAACTCTGAGCCTATATTGATAAGAAAGCATGACAGGTGTGGAAAGAGGACTTTCAGATATAAGCAATTAAATCATAAATGAGGATGATATTGCTTCTTGTCACTTAACTGCCCAAGTCCTAAAACTCAATTAAGATGGTTTTAGAAATGTTAAAAATATATATATAGCCCTATTTTTAGAAATAATAATGTGACAATTCTGGAAAGGTATAATCTATCAAATTACAGTGTTAATGGGAATTTCATTTCTTCTTATATAGTATGAGTTTGGCAAAGATACAATGTTACTGGCATGTAAATAGGCTCCTAATAAATTAATATATGACTAATTGTATATATTACTATAAACATATTGACATCCAATTGCTTCTTGCTTTCCTTTTTTTCATTTATCTATCATACAGTGTGTGTGTGTGTGTGTGTGTGTGTGTGTGTGTGTGTTTGTATGAAGTCCCAAAGTTAATGCCAGATGTCTCTTCTATCACTCTCTTAACTGGAGCTTGCTTAGTGCACTAGCTACCTTGCCCTGGGAAAGCCTTCTCTCTACTTGCAAAGGGTGCTTTGCCTTCTTGGCTTTTCTTATGTGGGTTTTGTATGCCTAAGCTCTGGTCTTCACACCTGCAAGGTCAATGCTTCATCTACTGAGCCCCATTCTCATGACTATGTAGCTTTCACAATAGATATATGATCTCACTACATACCATACCATAGTATTTTTTGTACAAATGAGTTAGATTATAGTTCTTTGTAAGAAGTGGGTCAATTAATTATTTCATGTTTAATATTTAAAATATTTATGACAATCACATTTATGTGGATATTTATTTATCTACTCATTATTCTAAAATGTACCAAGTTTTCATTTAGCAAAGAAAAATAAATATATTAGTCTGAGGAAGGCAGAGATGCATTGCAAGTAAAAGGAATCAGTGAGTTCAATTAGCAATTAAAATGCATGATTTTTATGGTTGTTTGGCATGATCATTAAATGTGACTCTTATCCATCCAAGAAGCAATGTCAAGGAAAGACCACTTCAGTCCTATTCTGCTCATTCTTTAAAACAAAAATGTTGGCTTGATTTTTCTAATTATTCCTTTATTTTAGAGATTACAATCACATCTTCCTCCCTCTCTTTTCCTTCCTCCAAACTCTCTTATATAAGTCTGAGTCTGCTTGCTCTCTTTTCAATTTATAGCCCTGTGTTCATTACTTGTTACCTGCACACACACACACACACACACACACACACACACACACACACACACACACAGACACACATTACTAAATCTAACCTGCTCAGTCTGTATAATCTTACCAATATGTATATTTTCAGTATTTTCAGGGCTAACTATTTGGTATTCAATGAGAATTTAGTATGCTCTTCACTGTTGAAGATTATATTTTTCCACCCTCGGCATTTGGTTTTTGTCCACAGATCTTTGTGTAGGTCTGAGGTCTCCTATACTTTCCTGGGATATTTTAGCACATCTATAGTTGCCCTTATTCAGATCAACTTTTACTAGTCATGTGTTTGGGGCATTGTGGGTATAGTTTTGGTATTACTAGGCCACAATCTCACAGTAGATGTCTGATCCTTTGGCTCTTCCAGTCTTTCTGCCCCCTAGTCTACAATGATCCCACAACACTGGGACTGGGCTCTAAAACTGCAGTTTTATTGGTTGTGATTTTCTGTGGTGAGAACTACACTTATCTAGGTATAAGGATAGATATGTAGAATGTAGGTAGGGATTGTGTCCTGAATTTTAAAACATAAGAATATTTGTATTAGGGAGCCTAATACAGACATTGAATCACTCCCAAATTTATAGCAAATTAATGAAAATGGGGGAATTTATGGCCTAACATCACAGTAGCCTGGAATGCATGTTCTATCATAAATGTACTGAAGACAAATTATTTTAGGTGTGGTAAGAATGGATGTGTGAAGTGGAAAGAAATTATAGGGAAAATATGAAAATCTGAAATGTAAAATAACTGAGCATTATTTGTACAGTTTAAAATAAATGACATTTAGTTCAGAAATTATAAGTTTATTTATGTATATACATAATCACCAGCCACTTCAATATAGTATATAACTGTCTGAAAATTAAAATGCTAACTAGAACTTTTCAATATAGATTCATGACATTCAGATTTTTCATGGTGACCTAAGTTAACAGAGTATAACTATTCATAAGGTTAATAAAGGCTGTGATGTAATTCATGGAATTTCTGTATACTTCGTGTTCTTGCTGACAAATAAAGAAACTGATAAATCTCTAGAAATCGAAGAATCTGAGGATGTTAGACGTAGTTTTTCTTTAGACATGTTAAAGTAATTCTTTGCTTTAAATGAAAAATAATTTAAAGATTAAAAATATATGAAAATTTGAAATAACCCCACACTTATGGAAAACAGATTTTTCTAAACTGACTGATACAGCATACAGTAATCCCAGCACTCTGGAGAAAGATAGGAGAGGATCATGGACAATGCAAGGCTATCCTGGTCTGCACAGTGAGTTGTGAGATGGCCAACATATAGAGCAAGTCATTATTTCAAATCAAAGGAAAAATAAGCCAACAATACAAAGCAAAACAACAGCAGACCCCCATAGATGCTAAGATGATATTTTCTGGGAATGATTAACAAAAGCCTAGAGGTAAACAGCACCAACAAGGTTTTCCTTCAGGATTCAAGAGGGAAGCAACCATCAGTGAGGTAATAACTGTAAATTGAAAGATATTCTCAATATTCTCTTTACTTATGCCATCTTTGTTGGCAGGATACTTATTGGCATGAGAACTATAAGAGTGAAGCACAGGCTTAAATGCAGACAGTTTTTCTTTGGCAAGGCAATGTGGAGCTTGAGATCTTCAGGGTCACAGAGAGGGGTGATAACATTTACACACAGGCAGTGACTGTCAGCTTGTGTTTATGACACGAGGTGGAAATGGCTAGTCAAGTTTTTCTGGTAAGCGTCAACTAAAGATTAGATCAACAAAGTAATCTCAAGGGAAAAATCATGTGCTCTAACTACATTTCTAAATGCAGCTAGGCATAAGGTTAAGGAGTTTATTGATCAGCAAAAATCCACTAAGAAGTACAGTCCTGTGCTAGTTCCATAAAGTCTCCTGTGCAGCTGCTTTTCTGATGAGTGGGAGTGTTCTAGGTGACCTGAATAAACAATGGAGGAAAACCCACAGCTTTTGTTCTGCTATAGCACCTTCCTTAGGAGGGGTCCTTTACTGTTAAGGCTCAATTTGCACAAGAAATGGGACCTGTCACCTTAAAGCTGCTCTAGCCTTGTGTTGCAGCACTTCAGAATAAAAGTTTGTTTTAACACCTACAAGTAGGAGTTGCTTGACTTCCTTTTTTCTTCTATCACAAACAATAAATCTTTAAGTTAATAGGGAGTTAAAGGGCCTAAGATTACTGATGTCATTTCTGTCTAGTTCTCTTATCTGTAGGGGTGGTGAACTTAGGACATTCTAGTGTGTATGTGTATCCTAAGTTCATCTATCTGTAGCTTTCCTTGGATGTCTGAGAAATGTTTCAATTAAAATACTTTGTCTGAGAGATGACTCCTTCTGGATGTTTACTAGTAAAGATAATTGAAGGGAGGGCAGACCTTGAGTCTGCTCTGGGCAAAGAAACAATGACTTGATTTATGAGAAAAGAGGTCTTGTCTGTGTAGCTGTTTTCACACAAAGCTAGGAGAGGTTATCCATACGGCCCTAGAGGAATGAGGAAAATTATCCCCAATAAGTGATCAAGCACACTGCTTAAGGTTCCTGAGAGAGGAATTCCAAGAAAATAACAAATGGGAATCTCAAGGAAGGAAATGGGAAAACTCCAACCACACACAAGAAATCCTCTGCGGGAAACAGCTGACATTCAAAGGCAACAATATCAACATTCCTTGAGTTTTTGGCTTTATCTCCATCAGGGCCCTTGGCTCAGATGGGTCAGCCTTGGCAACGCCAGCTGAGTTCCTACTTAACATTTCTGTGGTTTCCAAAAATCACTTTATGTAAAAAAAATAACTAGCTCCAACATTTTGATATATCTCTTATTTTTTTTAACATTTCCTACATGAATATAATGTGTTTTTTTTATCAAGTCCCCATTTAATTCCTTCCAATTACTCCCTTATTTCCACTATCACCACCCCTCTGCCATCCCAATTTTATGTATTCTTTTTTAAACGTCATCCAGTTCTGTAGACAGAAGTTTGTCATTCCCACCTAGCTCTAGGGTCTGGACAAATCTCTCCCATCTGAGGTCCTACAGATGCTTATAAAATAATTACTAGCTGTGGGTTTTTGGACCTATTAACTATGTTAGCCATGATTTCTGTCCTGTGGAGCCTTGTATCCATTTAGAAGGTGGTTGAGTGCACCCATAGAATTTATGGTACTCTTCACCAATTAAAAAAATTCACTGATGTTTTACATTTTCAAGTCATTGTTCCCTTATTTTTACTGTCTGATTTCTTATTAAGGTTGAATCCAAAGTAAAATTTGAAGTGTTCTTTTATGGATCACTTACTAACATTTTAACACTTGAACCACATATTAATAATAATTTATAGAGACCTTCTTGTTTCTGAATCAGAATTTTAAATATTCTCATTGAGGAGTCAATGAGGTATCTCACAGGTAAAGGTACTTGCAGCCAAGCTTGATGACCTAAGTTTGATCCTTTGAACTTATATGTTAGAAGGGAAGAAATGACTCCTACAAATTGTTCTATAGCCTTCACATATGTACTGGCACATATGGCTGACACACATACAAGTGCACACACACACACACACACACACACACACACAATCAATCAATCTATATATCAATATATATAATGAGATTTCAGCTAAAGGAATATCCTTTTTCTACTACAAAACTCAAAATTTGTAATCTCAAGAGTCTCAGAATATAATCCTATTTGAGAGGACACTCAGGAGAAATCTTTGGCCATTTATAATGTTAAAAAGTTGTTTAATTCTTAAGTTTCTGTGTTCATGGTAGTGGGAATTCACTCATTCACTATTATAACACTGCTTCCTTATTGTAAAAACAAACAAACAAACAAAAACATGAAGCTATCTCTGGGCCTTATTTTGCAAGACTGTGATGTATTTGTGCTCTCTTCTTTCTAGGCATACCAGTCATTCCTAACTTCAGTGTCATCTGCTTTTGGGAGGCAATAAAGACTCCCAGAAAATATAAATAAAATGATGGTCTATGATTGGCTTAAACTAATGATGCTGCCAGTATTTGTATAGTGTCACATTCTTAACTCAGTTTAACTTTTGCAGTGGTTGAATGTTTTATTAAGTATAACATGACTCAGGAATGGGATATGATGGCTACTTAACCATTTGCTTCTGAAGAAAGAAGAAATTCTGAAGCAATACTTCTGAAACAATTTGTATTTAAGGTTACACATAATACCACTTGCTTTTATTTTATTATGCTTAAAGTGGCTTCTATATGTAAAGAATTATAGGTGCTTTTATAACAAAGGAAGGTTACAAAGTCAAAAGCTTTTGTTCTGTGACTATTTCAAGGAAGCTGAGAAAAATGTTCTGGCTACAACTGGTCCTGAAGTAGCTATCATGTGATTTAGATATGCAGAGAAAAACAGATATGCTAGCTATGCTAAAATTACAGTAAGTGGCAAGGTGATGAAGGTATGTAGTCTCCAGGATTATGTCATTATTTCACCAGAGAACAGGTGTGGGGAGAAAAATCTAATTAGAATGGTAGGAGATCTATTTCACAGATTAATCAGAAACCCATAAATAAAGAAATGGATCTGATAGAACAAACATGTAAATTCCTATAGACTCCGTCATCTGGGCAGGGGGCAGATAGGAAATCCTGTGCCCATGGCCCCCTCCTCTCCTTTCACATCCCCTTCCCTCTCCTTCCTTCCCCTGTCTCAGGTGCTTTTTTGTATTGAGGCCAGGAAAGGGTCACTTTCAGAACCTGGAGCTATTTCTACCAAACTGGTTGACCAGTAAGCCCTGGGAAAATCTGCCTATTTCCTTCTCCTCAGAAAGGAGTTACAGATAGGTACCACCACATCTGGCTTTTTACCCAAGCACGGGGGGGGGGGGGGGGGGGGGGGGTTCCTGTACTTTGGTACTAATATGTGTGCCACATACATACTATCCACAGAACCATCTCACCAGTGCAAGACATCCCTCTTTCAACCATATGTTTTGTTAACTTTTATCCTGTTTTTTTGTTTCACAATCAAAGCTTCATTCATCCTTTATAGTAATCCAAGCTATAGGTCTATCTTATAGCATACTAGTACATAAACTTAATCCTTTAGCTGAGATGATTTGAAGCCCAGCTTTTGAGATGCCTTCTTTTACTCTCCCTGAACTTTAATATGTCATGATCCTATCCAAAATATTTTCCCTTTGAATCCATCAGTGTCAGTGGGCACCCATCTGTGCATCTTTAAGCAGCACAGTTATCTTTGCTGTAGTACATAGCCTCATCAGCAGGATTATTTGAAGACTTAGCTAAAATAGTCCCATCTGTTTCTTCATTTTTCAAGAACAATTTTAACCTTTGGTACCGTCCTTTTGATTTACAGAATCTATCTTCTATTCTAAAATAACTGATCTCTGGCTTTATTTTTCAATGGGGCATGGCCTCTATGACTTTAACTTTTTCATCCTGAGCCATCCCCCTTCCATGTGAGATCTAATTACAGAGGCATTTCTGAATAGATGATACTTACAAGAGCAATTTGTTACTTACAATGTAACAGTGTGAGTATTTTTAGCTACCAGCTGTGCAAGCAATAAGTAGGAGATTTTGAAGTCCTAAAACTATTTGGAAAGTGTCAAGTGGAAATTGGCAAATACCTGGGATGAAAAAAGCCCTGGATACAATACGTCTGGCATACATCTTTAGGACATTCTATTCTTAGTCGATATTTTGATACCTAAATTGTTACATAGGTGTTTCCCATTGAAAAAGACAAAGAGTGACAGAAAAGTTAAAAGCCATCTGAGAATTTTGAATTCTTCTCTTGATATTCTCTTTGCCTATCAAGTTAATTTTTTTTTTACTGTCTCAATTGATTCTTGAATTATAGATCTTAAAAATCTTTGGAAGGAAAATATCATGTAATATGTAACCATAAATTAAAATGCACAGTGTACAACATTAACGTATTTGGACTTTTGGATAAAACTCTCTAAGTATGTTTTTAGCTGTGTTTTGTTTGTTCTAGCTACTATTCCCACATTCTAGCTTCAATCTTAGTATAAGCTTGAGTTCCTAGATATTTTACCTTTTCCATATCCACAGTGAATGCTAAAAGATCTCCTATAGTCATTTTGTATAAATATACCTTTAAACCTATTATAAATCCACCATGTATAAAAGGATATTATGGGCAAATATTGAGTCAAGACAAACTCATGTATAGAATGGGGTTCAAGGCAACAGACTCTTGTAATCTAGGAGAATTCTCCTTTTCTATTACCTACCTGAAGGGGGGAGTTAATAAATTAAGAAATGTTGCAAGCTGATACACCTGTCAGAATAGTCCACTAAATATCAGAAAATTTTGAGATTAAAAGTGTTGATATTCAATAGAGATTTGCTGTTGCCAATTTGATTTACTGTAATGCTGTGTATTATTATCGCCTTCTTTTTTGTAAGCTCCATATCACTTTTATAGTTAATATATGTACACTTGATGTCCAAGCTTCCTCAAAGCATTTCCCTCTATACTTAAAATAATAACATATTGCTGTGATTTGTTTTTAACTCTATCTGTCAGCAAAAACAAAATGTCTAGTTTGGTGTTTTAAAAATATTTTTAACGTGTTAAAATTCTGTGATTTATCTTTTCTTAAGTGTTTAAGTTGATAAAAATCCATACTTTTTACATAGGCATTCTTTAATAACTGGTGACTTCATATAATTTTATACTTAAATATTGAATAATTTTTGTCAACTGTCACAAAATTCTAATTAAAAATGGTTCTTTATATAGTCATGTGCACATTTTAAACACTATTTCTTAATTTTCTTTCTATTGTAGGATATTGACTAAAACCAACTTCTGGATCAAGGGGGTTCATGTCATGTTACACTGCTTGTGTTCTTATTCACTATTTAGGGAGGTCAGGACAGGAGCTGAAGAGGACAAAGAGGCATGAAGTAGAGGCCATGGCATACATGATTCAGTTTCCTGGCTTCATCCTCATGGCTTGCTCAGTCTGCTTTTAAAAATATCTCAGCTTTATCTGCTCAGATGTGGCACTGTCCATCATGAACTGTAGAATTTATACTTAAAGAAATATTACACATTTATCCTTTAGGCTAAGGATCTATTGAAGCATATCTAAGACAAAGATTAAAAAAAAATTACAAATGACCCATATGAGGTGTTCCACACTATGCACAAGCTTTTCTAAGTTTTGACTGATATTTTGTCACAAATGTATAAAATTTTAAGCAATATTGTTGACCAAATATTCTGTGTAAAATTCTAGGCTCATGTTCACTTAAAATGCCCCAAATAGTATTTGGAAACCACCCCAAATTCATGTGTAGTACATTCATTATCATTAAAAAGAACCATCGAATATCCAGCTCCACACTGTAACAGTTGTTAAGAGGAAGAGAGGGTGAGTAATGGCCCCGAGGTTGCCCTTTAATAGCTCTCCTAAGTGTGTGTTCAGGCAGTAGGAGCACAATACTTCTAAATTGTGGGGCATGGGTGATTCACCAAATACGTTAGAGATTACAGAGTCTTCCTTGTACTTGCACCAGAATGTAGATACCCCAGATTCTACAGAAAACAGTAACTCAATTGCTGAACTGAAACACAGTTACTAAATTATTTTATTCCACACTGCATTTGGTTTTCCTGTTGTGAGTATACATTAATATTCAGCCATTACTCACCATTTACATTGGTCTCCTTTTTGGTGAATGGCTTAATATTTGAACCATTTGCTTTTTGTTCTTTAATTTCTATCCATTCTCTAGCTCTGTCACTCCTGAAAGGTATCTGATGAAGCTATGTCACTGTAAGGATTTTACCTGGATGATTCTCATAGAGCTTAAGCTGCTTATAAATTAATTTTAAATTTAGTCTGGAAGAGTTATATTTAAGAATAAAAACCACAAAATTAAGTCCTCTTCTGCGGAGTAGGTATGTTTCCTAGAAATTGTCTAAAAACAGCCACAAACAAATAATATTTCTATCCACAAAATTGAGTTTAACATACATATAAATTCTCAGTGCCAAGGACAAGTGATGATAGCTCAGAAGAATCCTGGCTTCAGCTATAGGTTCATTTGACATTAAAGAAAGGCTTTACTTCAAACAATGGGCTGGCGTCCAGGCATCATCATCAAGCAAAGACGGAGTTAAGAAGATGGACAGTGGGAGAAGCAGAGTTCCTGGGTTTGTCGTTGGACCTCCTTTGACTGCATGATGGGGGCAACTTACTTTTGGGGGGATGTGATGGGATTACAATTCCCACTTGGCCTCTCCTATGTAGGGTTGGCAGAGAGGACTATGAAAGCCAACTCGCCTTATGTCAAGGTGAAAGTCCAGGCTTCCTTTCTACTGACACAGGAAATAGCAGATTCTAGATGAAAGTCTCATCTCCTTACTTGGCTTTTTTTTTTTTTTTAACATTCTCTGAAATTAAAAGATTGCTGTGGTCTATAAATTTGATTTTTTGTTCACTTTGTGTCCATGTAATTAAGTGAAAAGACTATAGTTTTTCTCTTGTTTTGGTTGATTTCGAATTACCATTTTTTCTTGGTAGTGGGCCTCTTGACTAATTTCCTCTTGACTAATTTTCTACTTAGTTTTTAATGTCAACTTGAGATAACATTGAGTAACCTAACTGGGAACTCCAGTTAAAGCCTTACCTCAAACAGATGGTCCTGCGGCCATATCCATGAGAAATCCTCTCCCTTAATAATTGAAGTGGGAGAGCCCAGCCGACTGTGGATGGCACCATCCCTTAGTAGGAGGGTCTGGGCTTTATAAGCCAGCAAGCTGGCTAGCAAGCCAGTGACCAGTGTTGCATATTGTTTCCCACTTCCAGGTTCCTTCTTGAGTTCTTGCCTGACTTTCTTCAAAGGTGGTCTGTTAAAATCTGGAAGATTAAAAAAAGCCCCGTTCTTCCCAAATTTGATTCTAGTCAGAGTGCTTTATCGTGATAACAGAAGGCAACCCAGAACAGCTCGGAAGAATAGGGCATTTGTGGTTTCTGCATTTGTTGGTGACATTCGCTCATCTTGTTCTGTTTTAATCTGTGATATCCAAGGCAAACATGTATCCCCATCACGTCCTCCAGGCAGAGGTTCCTTCCTGTGTTTATTCTCACAGGGTCTGGAAGTTTAGAGGTGGACATTTAGAGGAATGTCTGTAATTCTTCAGGTACAAAGATAGCAGCAATTCTGGCTCTTTCTTTAAAAACTGAGGTAGTCAGAAGAGAATGCTTTCACCAAAATCCCCACGGCCCTCAATTGCCTCCACAACACACTTTTACCCTCCTCATCTGACGCTCTATCCTCTTGCCTTAGTGCTCAATAAAGCACCTTCTCATCATGCATGCTCAGACGTACTGCCTCCATAGTCCTTCCCTTTTTCTTTAACCACTGCTCAGCTGTCACTAGGACCTTTCCAGATTTTATTGTATGTGACACAATTTTCTTCAACCTTTTTTTTTTGACTGAAGTTTTCTTGTCTTTCTTCAGTACATTACTGTGTTATTGTTAATAATATACTAGAAATTTCGTACACTAAAATGTTTTAAAGAAGTTAAAAATATGACTACTTGTACAGATAACATTTCAAAGTATTAACAGAAAATTATAATCTGCAAAATATTTGTGTAGTTAGTATATTTCATGTGCATGCAAATCCCACAATAAAAGCATGAAATGTATGTATCTGTATATATGCATGTGTTTATGCATGCACATATTATATATATAGTTTAAATTATAAAAAATTATAGCAATTTTGGTAATTTAGAAAATGTTAAGAGAAAGGGAAAGAGAGAAGACTATAAATAAGATTATATACATGAATTTCATTCCTTATCCACAACATTATTAAAAATAAATGTCTTGAAAGAATATTAACATTCATTAAATTTAGTAGTTTCGATTTTACAATTTTACATATGTTTGAAAACTTCAATAATCAAATAGTTTATATATTTAGTTTTGTGCATGAAGTAAGATCTATTGTGCAATAGCATGTGGGTAATAGGAAAAATTGATAGCATATATATGTAGATAGATAGATAGATAGATAGATAGATAGATAGATAGATAGATAGATAGATAGATAGATAGATAGGTAGGTAGGTAGGTAGGTAGGTAGGTAGGTAGGTAGGTAGGTAGGTAGATAGATAGATAGATAGATAGATAGATAGATAGATAGATAGATAGATAGATAGATATGTAAGACTTTTCTAGGCAATTATTCATATAAGTAGACAGGACAAATTTTATATTTCCATAAATACCAGTTTTGTGTCTTTCATGAACTTTGAAAATAATGAATGTTTGTGACTCTTCATTAACCATGTTGGCCCTATCCTTCACTGGGTTAGGTGGCATTCCAGCTGCTGAACAGCTGCTGTATGGCATATCTAAGGGTGAATTAACCAATAGTGTTCTGATACTTTCCCAATACACTGAGGAATCATGTTCAAGTTTTCTCTAAAGGTAATAACTAGATTTTATTAGGAAATTCGTGTGAGTGTACTGAGAAAAGAACTGTAAAGAAGCAGAGATTCAAGACTGAAGAGTCATGATGCTTTTGTCTGTCTTTGTTTCCTTCAGCTTTCTTTTGCTCTCACTTTGTAAGAATTACACTTGTCATACTCACCACTGTATCTTCCCATGTAATAACTATCTTATTAGTCATGCAGTTACTATCTTGAATGAATGCATGAATAAATGAAGAATTTTTACTTAAAAACATGTTTATTTATTTAATTTTTTCTTTGTAGCCAAGTCCAGGTGTTAGCATCAGGCAAAATAACAAACAATTCTTTTTATACTTCTAAATTCTTATTAATTATGTATATTGTTTCCTTGGAGAATTCTTAAAATTTCTCTTTTACTGTTCGGATAGTGCATCACTAAGTGAGTTTTGTTTATTGCATTTATTGCATTTATACAACTGACTGGAGTCGCCCTCATTTAAAAGGGTTGTATAAATTTGTATTAATTTACAATCTTGTAACTTTTAAATGCAATGAAGTTAATTAATGGCATTAATTCAAATACCAGCATGATAGTGGCACATGAAGACCTGTAGGTTTGACTTATCATGCATACTGACACATCCTACTACTGCTATTCTTCATTTTCATCTACATCAGTCACAGAATTTTCCAGCAACTCAAGCAAAGTTAAATTTGAGAGGTAAAAGCTCTTCCTAACACTGTGAGGTACAGAGAATCTAAAGTATTTTAGGGTTTGTTGCTTCACAAAATATACCTATTTATGTTGTATAATCAAAGTCTGGAGCAATTTATGCCGGAACCTATATTCCAACAGGAACTTCTACATCCCTCTTTTGCCGTGAAATACTGAAGTATGATCATCTGTGTAGATTTTGGAGGAACAAGATATAATGACATTTTTTCCAGAGAACATGCCTACTTTTACTAGGCCAAGTTAATTTATTTTTATGTTTTCAGTCAAGCAGTGGACTGTAAAAATGCATCGCCAACTTATACATGAAGGATGTTTTTATAAAAGACAGCGAGAGCAGTCTATTTTATGTCACAGGATCCTCCAGTACAACTGTGCTCCAGTGAATGGATTGTTTCCGTATCAATTGAAGTTTTATTCAGACATAAGTAAGTCATCATACGATGTTTTCTTGTACAGAAATGGAAAAAGCCAAACAAAACTAAAACAACATTCGCACACACACACACACCAAAAAAATCCAGAACATACTGTTCCTGGCTCTGTGAATGCTATAATACTTTTTAAGTGTGTTTATGCCTTGATAGTTCTTCTCTGTTAACCATACCCTGACTTAACAAACAAGCATATTTAGTTTTATATTTAAGTACCTATTTATTTGTTTAACTCTCTATTTATTTATCATGTGTGTACACTGGCCATGAATCACATGTGAATATCAGGGATAACTTGTTGGGGTTAGTTGTCTCCTTCTACCTTTTGGGTATTTGGGGTTCAATTCAAGTTGTCAAGCTGATGGAAAACTTCTTTACCCAGGGAGCCATCACTAATTTATTGACTATGTTCCTCTAAAGAGTCTGAGGATCCCACAGCAGTAGAAGAGAAAGCTGAGGGTTGAAGAGATGGGCATGTAGGGGATACTGAAAACAGGTTCCCATAGGAACTCAACTGGGTTATGGGACCAGATTGGATTCTGAATGTGTTGTGACAACAGTGTTTACATGTGACAATAATTATTGCACTATGACATACAGAAACTGTATTTTACTTTAGGGCATTTCAATAAACAGTCTAAATAATCAAATGAAAGGCTATATTCTACTACTTTTTGAAGAAAAAAATTTATGTATATGGCAAATGAATGTTTTTGTCCCTTTCAATAGAAATAGAATTTGAATTGTATGATGGCCCACATTTCCTGAGTCTTCAATCATAAATCACTGTTAATTCCTTGTATAGAACACATTTGGTCATGATAAGATTATCATCTATGGATCCAACCATTGATCTATTGATCTCTATCTATCTATCTATCTATCTATCTATCTATCTATCTATCTATCTATCTATCTAACTTCATCATCATCATCTATCTGTCTGCCTATCAATTATCTGCCTAATATCTGCCTATGCACATAACTATTTACCTATCCCTTCTCTATTTTATCATTTATAGCTGTTCACTAATAGTTTGAAGTTACTTTGGAGTATTCTGTTCAGAGGGCATTTGGGATTGTAGTTTCCTAGCTGACTTTTTTTTCTGATCTTGATATTTGGCAAATTCTAGTGACAAAATCCAATGAGAATTTTCATGTTTTGAAAGAAAGATCTAGGTGTTATTGTTATTATTGCTAACTTAGTTTTTAAAATATAATTTACTAGTGAATACTGTTAAAATAAAACTTTAAGAGACTTCAGTTTTATACTATGAATATGAGGCTTTCAGTTTATTTATTTAAATTAAAGTAAACTTTTATCATCCTTTTGTTTAGTAACATATTTTGATGCAGGGTCTTATGTAGTATAAGTTTGTCTTGGACTTTTAATCTTCCTGACTCTCCTTCCAAATTGCTGGGTAGGAACATGAACCACCATGCCCAGCTTCTTTTATATTTCTAAAACCTTTTCAATTTTACCAAATTTGTCAATTTGGAGACACAAACCCATTCATAGTATTTTATTAGTATAACTTTTTAATTATATTTTGTTCAGAAGATTTTGTTCACTGTAGGTAAATATTTGTAGTTTATAGTGTTTATTTTAAATAATCATAGTCTTGTTTCATTGATTTTTCTAATATTTTTTATTTCTAATATCATCTTTATCATTTTTGTTCTTTCTCCTTACTTAGTTTGACTTAGCTATTCTTTTTCTAATTTTTAATTATATTTGGCAAATTATTTGTTTACTTAGTACATGAGTGTGTGGGTGTGTGTATGAGTATGTGCACATATATACATGCATATCTTCAGACATGCATATGAATGTGTGCTTGTGCCATAAGTGCATGTGGTGGTAGGAAGACATCTTTTCAGAACTGTTTTTTCTCCCACCATTGTGCAGGATCTGAATATAAATTTAGGTTGTAGGCTTTGATGTAACTGCCACTATCCACTGACACATTTCCTTTTTCTCTTTTGTAATTTCTTAAAGTGGAATCTTTGATGATTATCATTTTTTCAAAGACTCATAATTATTGACATTAAATTACTTCTAAGAATTGCTTCATAAGGTATATAGAAAGTTTTGAACAATTGAAATCTAGTTTTGGTTCAATTAAATACATTATAATTTACCTGTGATTTCTAGTTTTAACCAGTATCTAGTTAAAATCTATTACTTACAGTAATTTATTTTCAGTGGGAGAAACACATATTGCATAGATTCTTAAATATAGATTTTGTAATCTTGGTGTTTCTGTGGCCTCAATAAAAGCATATTGTAGTATGTATACACATTCTATGAAGATTTCCTTTGAAAATTATTGTTGAAAATGAGTACTTTTGATGAAACAAATGCACTTGTAAGTTCCTTGGGGGATATCTCATTTTTGCTAACAAAAAGATTTCTATCTCTGGTGACAGAAATATTTGAATACTACGCATTTAATTTTTACTGATGGCTCGGGCATTTTCTTAACACTTTTAAGAATATTTGAAATATGAAGCAGCCAAGGCAATATCTAGTCTCTTTTTAAAGGTTTTAAAGCTATGCAAGTGTAAATACTCATTAAATAATTCTATGTTGGAATTTCAACAATGGCATAATAGAGTTCATTATGTAGAGATGGAAAAGGCTCATTATCAATTGTAGTTTTTTGTTGTGGATTCTTTGTGCAAAGAGACAGACTTTATACAGAAATTTCATTTAAGTAGATTATGTACTTTCACCACATTCAATCCCCATTTTTGCTCCTATTCTCCTCCCACCAATATTCCTTAGAAAAATGTTCACCTTTAAAGAAAACATTACATGTTTCCTTAATAATAAAATTCTTAAAGTTTTGGAGCAGACAAACATTATGAAAATATCCTAACAGCTGGATTTCAAAGGAAGAGTTTTATATAGCTATTTTTTTTTTCCTTTCTGGTGCCTGACTTATAGCACTGTGTCACATTTAGGACTCTGTCTGATTCCCTTCAATTTGCAAGTCTGTGCTCAAACAAAAAGTCAATCAAAGGAACAAGTGAATTTTGTAATATATACATGAAAGTGTTTTCCTCACTGTAATTTTATAAGACCACTTAACATATTTGATGAATTACTTTAGTTACAAGAATCAAATCATGCTGTGGATATAAAATCCTATCTTAAACAATAAAGGAGAGACAAATGGTGGTAATAAGACACAAATATGAAGAAATTAATAATGATTTTTGGAAATATAAAAAATTTTCACAGAACCTTCAAAACTTTGAGGGGAAGGGCTGGAGAACTATGTCTGAGATATGCTTTCACTCTGACCTCTGTTCAAGCATCTTTGGATAGAATTATTCAAGAACTGAGAAAGCATTGTTGCTTTAAAGGCTGTTACTTTTTAATGTCACCCTTTCAAGACACATAATATCTAAAGACTAAAAATTTTCTTTGGAAGAAACTATATAATTCCTTTAAGAAATATTTGTGGAACACTAATATATCAGAATCTAATACTTCACCAGAGATATCTGGTGTCAAGTAAAGGAAGAAAGAATTTTGCTTCAAAGTTAATGTTCACCCTTCACTATTTAAGCATTACTAATTCCTTTACCATTTTAATAAATATTTTAATATAGAATTACAGAAAACACTGATAAGGTTTGCAACTTACTTTTAAGTTTTAATAGCTGGCATTAGACAGAACCCTTAGTGAATAATCACATTAAATCAACTTGAAATTGAATATTAATCCAACTAATTTCCATTACCTTACTTCTTCAAGTGGTAACAATTGTACATATGGATACACACATATGCATATATATATATATATACACACACATAAATAATTATAGGTGATAAAGTTATATGTGATTAGATAATGGCTATGTTTTTGTCATTTATTTACAATGGTAATAATGTCTTTCTTTAGTCCTTGTCATTAAAATTTCAAGAGTTATGTAAATAATTGAACATGTTTATTTAATATAATTCTTATATAATTATAAGAAAATTGGCTCTGGATCCCGGAGCAGTGAATGCCAGGCTTCATGGCTGCACTGAGTTCAATCTTGTTTTTCAAATTCCTACAAATGTAACTGTTTACAAGACTTAAATGCCTTAAGATATTTCTGAATAAATTGTAACAGGATAATTTTTCTTTTTTGAAATGATAAGATTTTGAGCTTAAAACACAAAAACTCTATAAAAATTGATTTCTTATTCAAGGATAAATTTCTCTTTATTTTTATCTGTATCCAGCTGGCAGTGGGTGGCATTTTATTCCTAGAAATTTATGTCTTCAAAAGCAAATACTTGAGAGAACATTAACTTAGCCTCTGAAATGCAATTTGTAGGAGTCCTGGGTCTAAGGAGATAGCTAAAGCTGCAGTCTCAGCCAATGAACTTTATTGACCATTATGATAGTCTCTGTTAACCTTGAAGATGGGCTTCTGTTGGTCATAATGGGCTCTGGTGGCCATGCTGATGAGCTCTGTTGATCATTATGAAGGGCTGGGTTGACCATGCTTATGAGCTCTGTTGACCTTGCTGATAAACTCTACTGGTCATTATAATGGCTCTGTTGACTATATCAATGAAGCCTCTTGGCCACACTGTTGAGCTCTGTTGACCATACTGATAGGCTTTGTTGGCAATCATCATAGGTTCAGTTGACCTGTGCGGATAGGTTCTGTAGACTACGCTGATGGACTCTGTTGCCTATCAGTAGGCTAGACATTGGTTAGACTTACTGCATGCATCCAAAATGGTGAAAGAACAAGATTTACTATAAAAATGCTGTTCTTTGGAATTTGGGTAATCTTTCTTGATTCTATCACTCTGGCTATTTTATAGTAGGACCATAATTTAAGTTCTATGTAACAGTTCCATGTTCTGTTCATGATGTCCTTGTTGCTTAGATATAACCAGCACAACAAAGTGTAAATGAATAAATGATGAATGGATGTTTGCCCATAGATCTTCAATGTTCCTAAAAATTAAAGATTTAAAACATCTTACTCCTTGAGATAAAAAGTTCCAATATCTATATCTAAAAATATCTATAAAAGGTGATTATCCACCTTCACTGGAAAACAGTTTTATCTTTTCCTAGTATACCAATTATTCTGTAATATGAATTTATTAAAATTCAACTATATTTTTGCTTACTTTCCCTAACCTTCCTCCAAATTATCCCATCCCCTACCTAATTTTCTCTCAAATTTATGACTCCTTTCATACATATGAATATATATATATATATATATAATAGGTTTATGATACTTATACATACACACACCTTGTGAGCCTGTTTAGTATTATTTATATATACATATATATGATTTCAGATCTGATCATTTGGTATTAGATAACAAACTCAGAGGCTCATCACTGGTGAAGATTTGTACCCTCACTCAGAGGTCCTCACTGTCTATAATTGTTTGTCTACAGTTGAAACCCCTTGAGATTTTTCATCCATTGGTGTTATACATACTCAGGAAATTTCCTTGTCTTTTTTAGGAGATACAAACTCATAGCATATATCTTGTGCCCTCACTCTTCCAATATTCTATGTCTTCTCTGATGTTTTCTAAACCTTAAACTGATTACACACATATACACACACATATGCACAGACTTGCACATGTGCTTACCCCTTTTTATAAAGAATTCATGAATTTGGGAGTAAGAAGTATGGGAGTATTCAGAGAAGAAGAAAGGGTTTAATATGATGCAACAATGTATGTATGAAATTCTCAAATGCAAGTAAAACAAATAATCACAGATTGAAAAAAATGAGCTACAAGCCACATATATCATAGAAGTGCAACAAATAACATTATCAAATGGAAAAAAAAGCAGTTTCAAAGGCAACACTGTCTGACACCAAACATATAAATTTTGGAAAGGCAACTCATAGAGAACAAATCATATGTTTATAGATGTCTAGTTTCAAGGAAGAAAATGTTGGTAGGTACAACCAAAATAATTGTAATGAATATACTCTATATGAAATTGTATGTGGCTATGTTATGACATTACTCATTTGTCAAAACTTAAAGAACTATAACATGAACATTTAGAATATAAATGATAGCTATAATTAAGCTATAATTAATATTTGTTAATATTTACATGTTATAAACTATAAACATCAGTTTGTTAATTATATCAAATGTACTACTGAAGTATTATGCTTGTTATGTGGGTGTGGGTGGTGACTTCAGTTCTACCAACCCCATTTTTCTGTAATTCTAATTATCTAAATAATATAATTTGTTAATTAGATAAAATTAAAAGCTAATAATAAAATGCATTTCATTAATTTTTAAGTATAGTCTAATGAGAGGGTTTCTTTTATCTATTTTTTATTGGTAAAAATTTCATTAATTTCACATTAAAAGACATTTTTGCAAATATTTTTCTATCCCAAGATTTTATTAATTAATACATTTCACTCTCATTCTATCTTTTAATCTTTTGTAGCTCTGGATACCATACTTGATTTCATCTTCTTCATCAACATTTTTATTTATTTGGTAATACTCTACACTTAGCTTTGTCTTCCAGATTTCACAGTAGTGTGAGATTTCACAAACTCTTTCTTTTGGGATCTTACAAAGTTTGTATCATTGGACTGATGTTAATAGAAAATATAACAGGAATATTTATACGTCTATGTTCTGAGCATCATTCTCTCTAAGCACATTCTCATATTCCATTGACTTTGCTGTTAGCTTTTTCATATGAAGCTAAAACCAATAACACATGACATAGCCCCAGAGAGGATTTTATGATCTAGGTTTTAGTTTTTTAAATTAAAGCAGTATGGAAACAGAAAAGTTGATTTTATATATACTTGAAATAATAACTTGGAATAGTTCTTGATGTAATGGACACATTTTATTTCCCTGTAGGATGAATGATGGGTGTACCAACGTAAATCAGTGGTAGCTATGCATTTTGGCTCATGCCTGTTAATACAGTACCAAGCATACAGACTTCACATGATCCTGAGTCCAAGGTCAACATAAACTACAGAGTGAGGTCATGCCTGAAAAAATTTTTAGTTCTTTATAACTTATGCTATGTAAATCATATTTGTAAGACTCCATCTTTTAAATTTTTATACAAATGTAATGTCCAGTGAACCCCTTCTTGGTCATGCTTTTTTAATAGCATGAAGAGCGTCAACTTTCAATGAAGCAAGTTCTCTATTTTCTTATTCACACAATGTGAATCTGAATTCTCATAATTATCTTTCATTCTGACTAAAATTGTCCTTTGATACATAGTCATTGGAAAATAATAGAAATACTCATTATTTATATTATATTTCTTGCTTAAGTTATTCATCGCTGATATTTCTTGTTTGTGGAGGTGAAGGCTGGGGTAGAGTAGGAAGTTTCAGGCTTATTTTGATCTTTATTTTTCCTTTCTCTTCAGTAAGATTGATGTGGCAGAGTTCTAATGTGAAATAACCTGAGCCAGTGCAAGACAACCATGCCACAGCAGCAAATATCAGCAAGGAAGCCCTCCCCGCTGGCTGGGGGGAGCAGACATAAAACCTGCCCTTCCTCAATAAATTGAACTTGTTTGTTTAAAAAAAATAATGTTTGCCCAGAGCACTCGTCTTGTGGTACAATAAGAAAATACATTCCAAACTGTTTTCTGGACTGTATCTGTTTGTTTTACTTAGAATTTAATACTTAGAAACATTGAACTCACAACTACTACTTTAAAAATTTCTAGTAACACAATGTTTCTGGCATCAATGTATGCTACCTAGGTAGTGTAAAAAGTCCAAAATAAGTATATAAACATAACGTGAATTATTATCCTTTAGCCATAAGTTCAAACATTATTCTTAGGGTGATTACTATTTTACAATTGTTGTACAAATGTTTCAGGTTGTTTTGGTTATTAAGCACTGGTATTTAAGGTAGTTATTAGCTGTTCTACAATTGACCTTAAAATCATATAATTAGAAGTTGTAAAATTCTTGATACAAATTGATTTTAGTTCTAAACTTAACTTTGACACATGCTTAAATAAAACATTGTTCAGAAATTCCGACACAACAATCCGTAGGCCTGAATGCAGAAGAAATATATCACAACTTTTAAAACAAAAGGCAGAGACAAGCAGTAGTGGCTTGTACATACCTAGCAGAAATGCAATCCGTAAGAGTTCATATATACAGTCTATCACCACCTCCTCATAGCTTGTATCCTCCTGGGTATGAACTTGAAAAAAAAAAAAAAAAGGTAAATCTCAGTGGATCATAATTAATGCCAGAGAACTATGATCCCAGCATGACACAGACTATATCACCGAAAGCAAAAGGTAAAGAAAAATGATGATTGCTCAGCAATTTACACCATAGGATGAAAGGGAAAGGCACTTTAAATTAATGGTCCCAAAGCCTTGGCGCTGCCCTGTCACATTCCATCAATCTTCTGTGAGCTGTGTCTCCTGCAAAAGGAGAACTTCAAGTCCCCAGGGAATACTAAGCTGCATAGTTTTCAAAAGAAGTCACTTTTTACATTCTGCTTCAGAAATTTCCCTATAGTACATAAACTTTTAGTGTGGAATTTGATTAAAATGTATTCTCGTACCTAAAAAAGGTTTCGTTGTAAAAACTGTCATTAGAAATTGCGTTGAGGAAATGTGTGCTTACAATTCACTGGCCAGAAAACTTTATTAAGCCAAAATGAATTATCTCTCTGCTCCCTTAAGGACCCAGAAGTTGACATACAAAAGTTGTGTAGAATATTGTGCTGCTAAATTGTCGACCTTTCTCTTGCAGCATTTGGAGGGCTCTTCTGTCCTCTGAGTAGACAAGTTAATTCTTCAGTTTATTTAGCATTCATAAAACTAGGTGACGATATACAGCTCTATCAAATACCGGGACTGTTGCTATTCAGCTTCCTGGAAGGAATTATTAATCTGGACTGTTGTTTAATTTGACATTCTCTTCATTTAATTCAGTATCACTCAATTTTAGAACATCTTTTAAGACACACAGAGAAGAAAATACCTGACAAGATTTGCCATCAATTATTGCAGAAACAAAGTCTTCTATGTGAATAACTTGAATCATGAATTGAGCCTGTGTTTTGATCTAATTAATTATGTATAAGTCATATTATTGAAAACATTTTTCATTTATTAAAATATGTAGTTAAATAAAAGTATATTTGGAGCACTGGCTACTTTTCAAAGAAATATGTACATATAATACATATTTAAACATTTATAAATTTTATGACTATATACGCATATAAAAAATAAAATGAAAATATTTCAACTTACATTGATCATGTATCAAATACTACGTGTGGACTAGAGTGTCATTTGTTATTTCTATTAAATGTGGAGTGTTATTTATGGAGATGAAACATCTGTATGACCATATCTTAGTTATTTTCTGTGCAACCAATTTTCTGGGACAGTTCAAAATCTAGAACAGTTAGACATCACAGATTCTTGCAGAGGACTTGCTGTTTCAGAAATGTCAATACTACTCAAAGGACCACAGAATCAAGTACTGATTTTTCCAAGTTTCATTTCTGCCATTTAGATTAAAATGCTCTGGGATAAGCAACTTATGAAAAAATAAAAGCTTATTTACATTAAAGTTTCTAGTTCTATAACATTTGGGAATGTCAGGTCACATGTAAATATATAACATAAGAGTACCAAACTCTGGCTTTTGCCATTAAAATTTTTTGTTATTGTCATTTTTTTGTCTGGGTACAAACAGATATCAAGCAAAAACAAGCAAACAAAAAAATAAAATGAAACAAACAAACAAAACCCATACAATAAAAACCCTGAAGTCAACAAGCACAACAAAAATGATAAATTATAAAAAACTTATATAATAACAAGATAGAATACTATTGAGCAAACCAAAATCAGCCAATATAATACAAGCAATAATTACTTATATCCCAACTAAATGAAGCTCTTGGCCAGATAAACTTAACACAGAATTTTCCATATTTTTGAAACTGAGAAAACACTAACACTCCCTAAAATATTGATTAAAAATGAATTAATATCCTCCCAGTTCCTTCTATTCATCCAGTATATCCCTAATACAAAATACAGCCAAGTACAGAAGGAGGGAGAGAGAATCATAGGCTAATTTTCCTTGGTGAATGGTTCATATATGTTGAAATTATCAGTAATATGTTCATAAATTGAACTCATGACCACATCAAAAACATCATCCATCATAATCAAGATAGCATCACTTAGAGATGCAGGCTTGTTTGACATACATAAATAAATTAATTAAGCCCTATATAAATCAGCTCAAAAATAAAAATGACATAATCATCTTATTTTGTGCAGAAAATTCCCTGACAGAATCTATAATCCCTAAATGGTAAAGTTCTGGAGAATAATAGAAATACATGGAACATATCTCAACACAAAAACAGCAGAAAACAAGAAGGCCATAGCCAATAGAAAATGGGAAAAAAATCTGAAAGCATTTTCAATAAAATTAGTAATAAGGAAAGATGTCCAGTCTTTCTTCTCCTGCTCAGTTTAGTAAATGATAAGACTAGTGAAGGAGATAAAAGATACTTATAGGACAAAGAAAAATCCAAGCACCCTTATTTATATATGATGTGATCATATACATAAAAGATCCTAAAGCTTCCACCAGAAAATATCCCACAGATGATGAAGACATTCAGTAAAATAGCAGATTTTAAAATTAATGAACACAAAACAATATCCCTCCTATATAAAAGTGACAAAGCAAAAAAGAAATCTGGGAGATGATAGCATTCATAATGTATCATATTAATTATATGTAAAGGAGTTAAAGCTTTAAAGTACTCAGGAAAGCAATAGAAGAAGATACTAGAAGATGGAAAGATGCCCTATGATTATGGATTTGTAGGACTAATAGTGTGAAATGTCATCCCACAAAAAGTAATCTATAGATTCTATGCAATCTGCATCAAATTTTTAACACAATTATTTACAGATATTGAAAAACTAGAAACTTTAAAAGTTAAATGGAAGGACAAAAGACCCAGATTTCAAACTGTCATGAAGCACAAAAACACTACCAGATGTAATGTCTCTCTAATACAAAAACAGCACAGTAATAACAAGAAAGCTGAATAGAACTAAAAATCCATATATACATTTGTTAAAGAAACTTTAACAAATGGTGTTTCTTGACTATGTGTCAACATTTAGAAGAATGAAACTTGATCCTTCTTTTTCACCAGGAAAAAAAAAAGGTTCTAAATAGATTAAAGGTATCAATGTGAGATTACAAACTATGAAACTTCTAGAAGAAATGGAATAGAGAATGCTCCAAGACGAGTGCCTTGGTAAGAAATTTCTAGGACTAGTTTTTTTCAGGCTATAAGAACAGCCATGGACAAGTGGGACTTCATGAACTTAAAACTGTTATTTACTGTAAAGGAAACTGTTAATCAGTAAGATTCAGTCTACAGAATAGAAAAGAAAATCTTTGTAATGTATACAGCAGATAGAGGAATAGTGTCTAGAATATACAAAAATTAAATAAAAAACCCTAAATATCATAAGAAAGAAATGAAAAAGCCTGTGCCTATGTGAAATGTCACATACATTTGAGCCTAGCACGTGGGATGCAGAGGCAGGTGGACTTCAGTGAGTCTGAGGTCAACTTGATCTACTTAGTGAGTTCAAAACAGCCAGAGCTACACAGTAAGGCGCCATCACAGGAAAAACAATGAGTGTGTGGGCTATGGAACTGAACAGAGAGTTCACAGAAGAAATACAAGTGCTAAATAAACAACGTTCAGCATCCGTAGTTGTCAGAGAAATACTAATTAAAAGTGCTTTGAGATTGTCAGAACACCTGAGAATACGAATACAAAAGAGAAAGTTTGTAAGATCCAGAATACCAAGAAATTTGCACTGATACTGCTCCTCCTCAAAAAAAGTGATAGGAACAAGGACAATATCAATAAAAATTAAAGATAAAATAAATAAGAGAGTGAGAGGGCACAGGAGGGAATGTGAAAAGGACTAGGAAGAGGAAAGGGTGAAGTGACATAATTATTTTAAAGAAAATAATTAAAATAATTAAATGGAAAAATGGACAACAACAAATTCTAGCATGAATGTAGGAAATAGGAAGCTCCTGTGCACTCTTGGTCAAAGTGCAAATTGCTGTACTGTACCCACTGTGGAAATCAATATGGCGATCCCTCAGAAAACTACACAATTTCACTGCTTACCATCCCTGACCACATATACAAAGGACACTCCTTCCTACTACACAGATATACACTTATCTATTCTTATGACTACTTTATTCACAATAGCTAGTGCATGGAAACAAAATAGATGAATGGGTAATGAAAATGTGGTATCCATAGTAAGTGGAATCTTATTCAATTATAAAATACAAAAGGGGGCTGGAGAGATAACTAAGCAATTATGAGCAATGGCTACTCTTCAAGAGGACCTGAGTACAATTCCCAGCAACCGCATGGTGGCTCACAGTCATCTATAGTGGCATCTGATACCCTCTTCTGGCAAGCAAGCATGTGTACATGAAGATAGAATACTCATATACATAAAAAATCTTTTAAAAATAAGACAAAAGGAAGTTCAACATTGTTAACAACTATAGAAGTCAAAATTACAAAGTGATACTTAAGAGTTATAAAGATAATTTATTAATTGACAGCCTAATAGAAAATAACACTTAAGTATAAACAATGTGAAATAATAAACATTGTATGCTGTTGGCAGTTTTTCTAATATGGCACTTGTCAAATCATAAAATCAAAATTAAAGCAATATAGCATTTTTTTGTTTATAACATATTAACTGAATTAGACATATGAATTCACATTAGTATCAGTATGACTTGTCATGCTGTTGTTGTTAGCCTACAATAGAAATTATTGAAGACTATCCATGGATAAATGAAACAATGGAAAGTAGTACATAAAGTTATATAGATGTGTATGAGTGTGTGTTTGTGGGAGATGTAGCCTAGAATGGCCAAATTCACAGAAATAAGTGAGTAGATAAATGATGTCCTAGAGCAGGGGAAGGAAAGAAAGACTTATTGTTCTGTAGAATCAGTTCAGTTAGAACAATAAAACAATCTGTAAATGGATAATGATTTTTGGTGCTCAGTATTGTGAATACAGTTATTGCTATTGAACTTGTTTTGGCCCATAACAGGTACCATAGAAAAAGTAGACAGGGAAATCAGAATAGGTAGTAGGAGGGCAGAGACACACATCCGAGCCAGATGCTCAAAGAAGAAACATGTAAGGAACACAGGTGAGCCACAGGCCACATGGCAGACAAGTTAATGAAAATGGGTTAAGATGCAGGAGCTAGCTAGCAATGTGCCTAAGCCATTGGCCAAACAGCATGAAGCTAATATAAGTGTCCAAGTTGTTTTGGGGGGGCTAAGCAGCAGCAGGCTGCTTGGCAGTCTGGGACAGTAGGTCTGTGGGACTGGACCTCTGGCTGGACTGGGCCATAAACCTAATTGTAACAAGAATACATATCTCTTCTTTCAGGTTTTTATGTCCCCTTTCAATAGAGAAATGTTCTCTGACGTTTATGATAAATCTTAGGCAAGCAAATTCCACAGGCTAAAAAAAAAAATCCTGCATATAATAAAGACTATATTAAGCTCCTTAAGAATGTATCCCCACAATTTGCTAAATATTTATCATTGGCTAGCAAGGATTCTTGGTACAGGTTTTTACTGTTTGAAAAATTGATCTTATGATACATTAGACTTATAACATTAAAGATGTCGATTCTGAGTAGATATTTTGCTTAAGTTATAAGAATGAATGTAAACATTAAAAATATTAAATAGTAAGATGGTAGAGTAACAGACAACTTTCCTTGTAAACTCCAGGTGTTACCAAAATTTGACTTCATCTTATTTCCTGGAAAAAATAACTTTTCTCTTTAATAGATTGAAGCAACACAATCAAAGGATTGGAGGAACTGAGATTCTCTTTATTGCTCCCTATCTGCTTTGGAAACGGAAGTCAATGGGGTTTATTAGTCAATATTACATACAAAAATAAACATTCTTTGTGAGTCTAAGCATAAAATCAATTTGTGCATGGAAACTATTTTTATCTCTCAGAATGTTGACTCCAGACACAAGACAGTCTAACCCGATGAAGAAAGCAAGATGAAAGAAAAGGGCTTGCTATTTTCTCCGTTTGGCTATCACGTATATGTCTGAGCTATACAGAGATGAGAAACTTGAAAACAGATGGCCCATCTGTTTCTGCCCAAATTAATTGTGGAGCAATGTCAATTACATATATTGAAATCCAAGAGCATACAACAATTCTGTATGTTGTTTCTGTATAAGCCAAAGATGAGCCATTACTTTATTTATCAATTTATTATTCATTACTGTAATTTGAGAGTATTTGCTATTTAGTATTATGTTATTATCTAATAGCATTGCTTTTTTCTTACATACTAAGCAAATATGGATTAAATGAAATTCAATCAACCTTTCTGAAATGTCCTCACATTGAAAATATGATAATAATAATAATAATAATAATAATAATAATAATAATAATAATAAAAGACAAGGTGGAGAAACCACTGTTTTCAGGCACTTTGGATTTAAAGTAATTTGCTAAAATTAAATAATTTTAATACCTGCAATGACTTTTTAGGTAGAAACTTTAGTATTCTACTATTTATTGACTCATCGTATTTTCTACAGAAAAGGCAAATATATTTGTCAAATTTCCTTTACTGTGACAAAATACTGAGAAATTCAGATCAAAGAATAAAGGTTTATTTTTCTTATAGTTTCAGTCAATGGCAACTTTATTCTCTTGTTTGAGACATGGTAGTAGTCATTTTTCTCGCGTTATGATTAAATGCATTGCCTGAGTAGTTTTAGGGGGAAAAAAGTGTATTTTGGCCACAGTGTATTATGTCAAGGAGTCCTAGGAGTAACAACTTAAGAAAGCAGCTGGTTGTATATAAGTCTACAGTTAATAAACAGAGAATGACAAGGGTTTATGTTTAGTTAACATCCTCATTTTATATAGCCCAAGACTCCAGCCTACGGAATGGCACTACCCACAGTGAGCAGGTCTTTACAGCTCATTTAACTCAATCAATAGAACCATCATTTAACTCAATCAAAATAATCATCAATGGGCATATCCAAAGTCCCATTTCCCAGGGGACTCCAGATCTCATAAAGTTGACAAGTGAGATTAGCCATCAAAAATACTGTGGTAAGGGCTATCTAGTTTTGCAAAGTTTCCCATTTATTGTAGCCAGAAAGCAGAAAAAAAAAACCATCATTTCATAACAAAATCTCAAACCCATTATCTAGGAATCAGCAAATATATTGAACCAATAAGAAGGTCAGAACCCTCATGATCTATTCATGTTTTAAAGGCTCCAAATCCAGAGAATTAAAAAACAAAACTCTTATGGAATCGAGTTGTCATCAGAAGCTTTTATATTGGATTATTTGTTTTAAGGAGACATTGAAGTCTAAACTACGTTAAATCAATGTACTCAATGATTTTGCATATGTTGGTCTGTAAAGTAATTGGTATAGGCCTATCATGCATTTGAAATTTGAAGGCCTTCATACTAATATTATCATGAAATAATATGTATTATATATATATATATTTGTGTATATGTATTTCATATTTTCATTATTTTGCTTGTGTAATAAAAATGTTCTGTTGGCAGAATAGATAAGGGCAGGTGCAGTCAATTACTGAAATGATTGCAACCATTTTTTAATAACTATAGTAGGCAATAGGAAAACTACTTTAAGATCATAATAGGTACCCATAAATCACTTAATATTGGTGGATTGAAGTTAAGCATCACCTCTATCTTTATTTCATTATTTACATTTTATACAATGGATCAGACCCATAACTCATTTTCAAATGGCAAAATTTATGTCATCCCCTCTGTAATAGTTTATGTAAAACAACAAACCATTAAAATTAGGACTATTAATAAAAATGTTCACTTCTCCCCCTTGGGTATTTTTTTTATTGAGGATGTACAATTAGAAACAGGTTTATCAATTAATTGATTTTTTCTTACATGTGTAGTCTTATCTTTGTCAGAGTTTTGTTCAAACAGCAAACACCGTAATGACACTTGCACACAGTCACCAATTCAAAAAGATAAAGCAACAGGCAGAGGGCTGTCATCAGGACCTTCAGGGACATTGCAACATGCACAGTGTTTATGAGCACCAGCCATACTGTCTTAACACCAATAACCAAATTGGAAGGAGTAATCACAAGGCTGTATCAGTATACATGCAGTACATTGTAATTTGTACCCTTTCCAATCTATTCTACAAAAATTTGAGAAGATTGAATTACAGCTATGTCCTTCAGGCATGATCTCCAAAGACTCATAAAATAAAAAAGCAAATCTACTGTTTTCAACAATAAATTGACAAAATAATATTAGATATATGCTGCTTCGATCATACCAAGTGATAGTAAGTGCTAGGGATCTGACATCTTATGCCATCATCTTTCTTTAAGCCATGTTTTGTTTAATTAGCAATGACAGTTTCAATAGGCAAATAGATGCACAACATGTACTTCTCTCCTGTTCTGTGACGTGGTTAATTTTCATGATTCAGAAGCTGTAACTCCTTGTATCTTTTTCCTATTCTTCATTATTCCATTTGTGCTGATTTGTTTCCCAAACAATATTCTGAATGCTGCTCTTTTATTGTCCTCTAGGACCCACCCACACTCACAAGTTTATACATGCTCATCTGTTATTCTTTTCTGTTTTTCTTACCCATGAGATCATTATTAGGCTGGTATGCTGCCTTCCTTGAACATATTATATGTAAGACTGTGTTCTGAACAAAAAAATAGACTAGGTTGGGAATGAATACTAAATGAAAGCACATTCACAAGATGCAAACATTGCTTCAAAATTGTAAAGAGACTTTTTTCAAATAGAAAGTTAAAAATATTTAAATGTAACAGTATGACTGGACTAATTTAAAATCTTATTTTCTATGCCCCTTAAGAGAAGCAAACAGCTACATTAGGGGATGTGCTATGTGATATGTATACTCTTAATCCACATTACAGAGGCTACATTTTATTTGTGGGCACAGTTTATAGGACATATATTAATCAATATTTTATGAGTAAGTGGATATTTTCGTTTTTATTTTTACTATCATATCTATTGAGCTTAAAACCAGATTTAATACACTATTTACATTTTTGTTAAAGCAGATATACACCTTCTAACATTACATAGTTGGGTGAAAAATACTTGATTCAATTTTTTTTCCAAATCAAAGGACTTAGAAACCCTGTTTGCTAGTAATTAAATATTGTATCTGGTGACACGAATGTTATTGTCCATGCAGACTCTAATTTTGAAGCCTGTATAGTAACTGCTGATGAAGATTCTAGTAGAGTTGATCTCTCTCTTGTTCTTTGGGTAATGCGTACTTTAAATGTGAGTAGGCTGGTATTCACTCTAATATCATCAGATATCAGAGCACATTTACTTTTTCCTGGATAGGAGGAAACTGATGGGTATGCAGAATGAAGTTAATGCAGTGGGGAAAATAAATAAATTCCATATTTCAACTAAGAGTCTTCATAGATTAGTAAACCATTTAAAACTTAGGCTTTAAATGGACATTTGACAACATGCTTGCCATTAGCAAACAATTACTGTTATTAGACTGACGTTTTCCCCCTTCGCTCTCCAGTCAAACCAAAAAGACAAGTAGGAGGAAAAAATGGAAAAAAAAATATTTACTTCTAACATTAAATTGTGGCACTTGTGAGTCAAATTCATTGTCCTCATGTAGTCAAAGCAAACAGTAAATTTTAACAGCTAGTTCTTTGCATCTAAAATACTTTTAGTTTAGTAGTTAAAATCCCTGGCCATGTTCATAATTGCCCTGTAATGTGTAAGTTTTTATACAGTTGTATTTGTATGTTAGCAGTAATCATTTTTTTTTCCATTTTGAAGCAGAATAGAATTTTTCTGTATCAATCAAATAGTTATTAGAGAATTAAACTCATTTGGCTTCAGTAGTGTAAGATAACACAAGATGTAGTAGATCCGAAATGTATGGATCATGGTAATCAGATGTTTTATAAACTGGGAGAGGTAGCCATCAGCTACACCGGACTCTGCTCACTTACTTCGTGTTTGATATCTTTCTTTCCCTTCATGGTTCATTCCATTTCCTTTCTTTTTTCCACAAAGCAGTACTATAAAATCCGTATCTAAAGGAAAAGGAACTTTTATATAAGGGGATCCAGTAATCTGCTCTATGATAATTTTGTGTACAACTCTAGATCAATTGATAGAGAAGAAAAAATTATATTCAAATTATTCAAGCCAGTCATTTAATTTTTTTTGTAATTTTGTCAGTTTAATAACTTTACTTTTGTAAAAATCAAAATAGCTTTCACTGATACAATGTTTAAAATATAATACTTTTTCCTATGCTTAACCCTAGGAAGTTTTCAGATGATGAGAAATTTTATAAAATGTAAGGTTTAAAAAATAGAGCTCACAGGCAAAATTCTGCCCACTGCTAATTTCTATAATAATGTTTAAGTGAACAGAGTTGCTGATTGCATTCTGGCTATCTATTTTACTGTTGCAGAAATGTTTAGTTGTAAGGCTACCCTCTGGATTCCAAATAAAAATATTTTCTGAATAGTTCTTCATAGGAGAAAATTTTCAATTCAATATAATATAAGATTGGTTTTATATATTTATTTTTTGATCAATCACTAGTGTAGTTGCTCCTCATTGCTAGGAACTTACTCCTTTATGACTTGTACATAATTTAGCCCTTTATTTCTTCACTTAACTTTTAAAAATGTTTCTACTATGGGAGACACTTTGCTAATAGTAATCAGACAAACTGGATTATAATTAAGTACATAAAATAATATATCAAACTTTGATAGAGCTCTCATCCATCCATTACCATCACACACTTTATAAGCTATAGTATGGAATTCAAACCTATCTCAATTATCCCCCAGGTCTCCAGAGTTATAACTCTCCAAAGATTGGAGAAAAAGCCTCTATCTCAAGAAATTATTGCTCTACAAAAATGTGTACATAATGAAGAAACGTTTCATACATAATGAACCACAAAATTGTAACCTAAAGTCAAGTTAAATCAATCCTTTTATGCATTGTTATTCTCACTTCTGGATCCTTCTCTCCGGTCACACATACTTTTAATTAAATTCAAGACACATGAATTTTCAACATCTCCTTTTCACTTCCTTTGCTCAGGAATTATGTGGTGCCATTTTTTTTCCCCCAGTACTATGTGCTTTTAGCTTTTGGAACAAGATCATCATTCAGTAAATCTAAGAGATATTTCTGGTCATGAAGAGGACACACTAAGCCAGAATACCTTCACTTTCTCCCCCAGTTCTTCTTTTCCACTTTCCAGGTATATGACAGCAGCTAACTGTGTATTGGCCTTTCTCTCAAGGAAGCCTGATTTGACACGGATACATGGCTGCCTAAGAGCCGGGTGCAGTGTTTCCTTCCCAACCTTGTTTCCCATGGAACCATTCACTCATCTGGACTCAGCTGAGGAAACCTCCTGTATTTTGAATGGTTCCATGTAGTAACACTAGCTCTAAAGTCTAGGAAAAAGTACATTATAATCACGTACTTTGTCTTTATTTCTCTTTTTTAAAAAATTTTCTTTAATTGTAAATAGATTCTTTTTCATACAATACATCCCAATTGTAGTTTCCTCTCACACTACTTATCTCAGCTCCTCCCCAGCTTCCTACCTTTCTATCTCATAAAATAAATAGGCATCTAAGGGATGATAATAAAATAATTGAAACACAAAAGTATAATAAGATAAGACAAAAGCCACACTGTAATAGGACAAAACAAACAGAGGGAAAAGAGCCAAAAAAGCATCAGAAAACTCCAAACACCCTGACAGAACATCATGAGATAAGGGACTCCAAAGATGCTGTTGAGTTGTTAAGTTTATTTTCTCTTTGCCATATATTGCTAGACATGTGACCTAGCCTTAAAAGTGGCCCAAGCATGCTTCAATAACCCTCATTGCCTCTTTTCTCACGATCATAGATGTCTTTCCCTCTGAAATTCTGTCAGTTTCTCTCTCACCGACCTGCTGTTTCTTATGCTCAATACATTTCTGAGCCTCATTACTCATCACTAGATAGCATGGTATTTATTTTACCAGACACCATGCATTTCCATAGTACATTCTCTCATTAAATCGGCATCTTTCCAAAGTCAGATGACATTGATTCTCTTGTACTATTGATACTTTGACCACAGTATCTGGCAAAGCACAGATGCTTAGTGAATGTTAGACAGAATGGTGGAAATAGAATCTTTCTCATCTTTTCCACTGTGTTTTCATATATACAGATTTATCCCAAAATATCAGATTTTTTGCCAACTCAAAAAGTAATTAAGCTGGTAGACCAAAAATCAATCATATTTTTTTCATTTTTCAGTCTGTATTAATAGGGTAGTGTTTAGATTCTGAAATTTACTGTCATTTGAAAACACTTGTTTAATAATTGCTGACTTAATAAGTAGTTGAAATTGTGAGGTTTCTGTAGTTTTCCTTACATGACGCTTTCACTTTCAGAAGCAGAAGCTATGTTAGTTAAAGGGAGAAAGGGGAAATATTTGGACTAGTATACATTTATAAATGAAAATTTAAGATTAACATTATATTAACTTTAGATTAGCTAAAGTCTAACATTGAATTTGAGACCTTGTTATTCCTCCTAGCTCATAATTTTCAGAAGAGCCAATATCTTTTAAATATAATGTGAGCAAATTGAGATCCTCCAGTAGGGAGGGTATACATATACATGCAAGTTCATACAAATTATTAATTAATTTCAGTAAATTTTGCTCATTTTGTAGATACAGTGCTGCTTTTCACAAAATATTAATTTTAAATATTTGCTAGAATAGTGTAGAAGTCCTTCTGTATAAATTGTTATTCTTATGATCTTTACATAGTATACAACTAATATTTCTGGGGAAAGGCAGTGTGTTCTTGTGAGCAAAATTTAGTGTTAGAAAATATCAGGTCATCTTCCTCCTTTAAGACAGAATCCTATAAGGAAACCAAGGAAACAGGACAATTCTAATATATTTATAGTTACTTTCTTAAGTTTAGATAATGTGTTTTATTTAAAGACAAAAATTCCAATAAAACTTAGAAATTTATTAAATTGTGACCTTTAGTTTGCTAATAGACAGCATTTTCCTCTACAATACTTAAAAATCAGATTGATTTTAAAAGAAAACTATTGATATGACTGGGTGTGCCTCATGTGTAATACACTGTATTACAACCTGGTATGCAATATTTGGTTAATATCCCTGTGACATCTTCCCTTTCTGAAGGAAAGCAGGGGAGGAGAGATGTTGAATGAAGATTCTGACCTGTCCGGCCTGTGGTCCCACAGTCCTGTAGACCTGCAGGCCTACAGTTTCACAGAAACAGCTAAAGGCTTGTATTAATTTTATGCTGATTAACTTGCTAATGGTTTACTCTTATACTAACCCATGATTCTTATGCTGTTCAGCCTTGTGGCTCGGTGCCTTTTCTCAGAGCAGCATTTCAACTTCTTTCCTCTGTGTCTGCTGGTGTCTCATCGTTGTGTCTCCATGATATCTCTCTGTCTTCTCTCTGGCATCTCTGTTCTGTTCTTCCTGTTCACAGAGTTTCTTAGTCTGGTAGCCCCACCTACACTTCCCGTCTTCCTTTAGCCAATCAACCTTTTTATTAAACCAATTAGTCAGCTCTTACTTGGCTCTTAGTCAGTTGTGAGCCAGGCTGTTTGTCTCCAGATTTTTCTGGGATTGCCCTGATGTGGGAATGCCTTTCTGTATGCTGTGAATATCAATCTTTAAATAAAGGAGCTGTTTTGGGCCATGACAGGCACAATAGAAGAAGTAGGAGGAGAAATCAGAGCATAGGTAGGAGAAGCAGGGCAGAGTCAGACAGTCCAAGCCTGAAGCCCAAAGGAGCAACATGTAAGGAACACAGGTGAGCCACGGGCCATGTGGCAAACAGATTAATAAAAATGGGTTGATTTAAGATGTAAGAGCTAGCTAGCAATGTGCCTGAGCCATAGGCCAAACAGCATAAAGTTAGTATAAGCATCTGAGTCATTTCTGGGGGCCTGAGCACCAGAGGCGGGTGGCTATGGGTCTGGTGCGGCAGGTCTGTGGGTTTGGGCCTCTGGCCGCCGGGGACCAAGATACCCCATTGCAACATTGCCCTCTTAGTTGGCTGTGGGCCAGGGAACTTTGTGTCTCCTGTTGTCCTGGTGGTCTCTGAGATTGCTGTGTGATGACACAGTTTGATGGTTGGGGCATTGTCTAGCTGAGAGTTGTCCCTCCAACTGGGTTTTGCTGTGGGTTGCACTTTGGGGCTATTCCTGCTAACTTTGAGTTAAGGTGGAGCTGGATTGTGTGGAGTTTCAGGGGCTGTGTTCCTGGGCCAGGCCTCTAAGACCAATGGTCTCTGCTTGGCCAGGGAGTAAATGGTGCCACTCACCTGTTCATTGACCCAAGGGATTGTGGGTCTCCAGCTCTTTTTATTTTCTTTAAGGGATTTGTTTATTTCTTCCAATTTGTTGTTCATCTTTTCCTCAATTTCTTTAAGGGAGTTTTTTTACTTCCCCTTTCATGGCCTATATTATCTCCATAAAGTTGTTTTTAAGGTAATTTCTTTCTGCTTCTTTTACATTGTCATATTTAGGTCTTACCATTGTAAAACTACCAGATTCTGCACATTGTTCTTTATGTTGGTATATGTACTCTTGCACTGGCGCTTTCCATTGCTTCATTTGGATCAATGCAGGATTTGTCAGGATCTCAGTGAGCTGATTTTGGTTCAGTCTGTTGGTCCACTGGTCTCTTGGTCCAATCTGGGCTTATGATTCAATTAGAGGCAGCATATTCTGTGTCACAATGAGCTATTCTTGGTGCAATGCGAGTTGGCTGATTCTGTGTCTCATGAATCTAATCTTGGTCCAATATGAGCTTTTGGTTTACACCCTCAGTCTGTACAAACTCACAATAAACTTACAGTGTTTCCCTTTCCTAAAATTTCAGGCTATACTTAATAGGTCTCTTAAATTTTTTGCTTCACTTGTCTAATGCATTTCTATATTCTTAATAAGAATATAATTTTCTTAGGCTGGCAAGAGGATGTAGAGCTAAAGTATTTGCTACACAAGCCTAACAACATACATTTTGTCTTTGGAAATGATACAAAGAAAGAACTGACCCAACAAATTTCCCTGTGACTACTGCACATGCACAATGGGATCAACACATTCATATACATGTATGTATGCATACAATAATAGTACAAATACTTTTACAAGGAAATATATATGTATCTATCAGTTCACATAGGCATGTAATAAGTAGCTTCCTTGAACACACAATGATGTGCAATACTTTATTTATATGGATGGACATTCCATTTATAAATTTATAGTAGTGAATATACAATTTCTGGAAAGAATGTAAGCGGTGATTTCGTAAAATGAATTAATAATATTCAAAGAAATTAACAGTGACAACTTGATTATCTAAACTTTGTCTACTTTTGTCTATTTCTTTCAGAAACAATTGATGTCTTTTGAAGATTTCTGCCTCTTTAGCGCATGCTAGATCTAAGAAAGTTTGTGATTTGTGACTTTTTAAAGTTATTTGTCCCCCACTCCCACAGAACACGTAAAATTTAAGTATATTTCTTTGCCTTTACCATATTTTATATTTTATTCAGAGAAGTCAACCAATTGCCACATGGTCCCTGCCAACAAAATGCTAAGCATTGTAGTTTACCTGACACACTATGAGCCATGGATTCAATGAAAGTAAGTCGCAAAGATCAAAGGCACAGAAAAGATCCATTAAGCTTTAAATTTGCCTTTTCTTGTAGTGGGCTTTCTTTTGCTTGCTAACATTATGTAGTGATTTTGCCCATTTATCTCAAAAGCTGGTTTCTAATTAACATAATATGTCTTTCTTGGAATTCACCTTTCAAGACACATCCTGCATTTTCTTCATTGTAGACCATTTATACCTCTGTGAATTTTTGTTATCTTTTCCATGCTAATACTCAACCTTGAACCTTGGAGTCTTGTTGTGGTTTTTGCTCTTTAGTTATTTAGGGGCCCACCACCCAGCTCCCAGATAAATCACTCACAGAGGCTTCTTCTTTCTTATAAATGCTAGAGTTTAGCCTGACTTGTTTCTTGCAAGACTTTAAAAACTTAAATAATCCTGTCCATCTTTGCCTGTGGCATTTTTCCTGTATAGCTTTCTTAGTTTATTACTCCATGGCTTACTATGTATCTGTGTGGCTGGCCCTAGATTCTTCCTCCTTCTCTGACTACTACTCTGACTACCTCCTTCTTTTTCTCTCCCAGATTTCTCCTTCTATTTATACTCTCTACCTGCAAGCCCCACCTATTTCTCCTTTCTTGCTATTGGCAATTCAGTTCTTTATTAGACCATGGAGTCTTTTAGACAGACACAGTAACACAGCTTCACAAAGTTAAACAAATGCAATCTAAACAAAAGCAACACATCTTTAAACAAATGTTCCACAGGATAATCAAATGCAACACACCTTAAAACATGTTCTACAACATAGACTTTCTTCAGGTTTAGTTCATTATATTCAGACTGACTGGCTCAAAACTAAGCATAATTGACTAAAGGTGAATTTCTATAGTAACTACAAATCAAATGTTTTAGTATTTCAGCTTGATTCCAAATAACTAAGTTTTTGAAATAATGATAATATTTTCTTAATTTGTGGCAACTTAAATTGGAGTCTATTAGCAGTTCAAGAGATATCAAAGCTATCCCTTGATATGTCTGTTCTTTTCTTTTTTTCTGCGTAGATATATGTACTTGTCCCTCAAATACTTTATTGTCACAATAATGTGGCATCTTTGTTATACCCAGATTCTTTCCTGTTTCTTGAATTAACCAATAAAGCAAGCCCTGAACACAGATGCTCTAGGGCTTCTTACTGCACAAAAATGAAACTGGGTTTGTGCAGAATTCACACCTTTATTCTATGACACTTGTAAGTCAAAAGATATAGCTTCTCAACTGGATTTCAAACAGTAGAAATAAATGAGTTTTATCATTAGTCTTTCTGTGACTTAAAATCTAACATACTTCTGTATTGCTGTGTTAGGAACATAATAAACACTGGCAAACAAACTTTGCAAAGAATTATTAGTTTCTTCTTTCATACTTATACTTTATTATTAGAACAGTTTTATTAGTGTTTAGATAAAATGTGTGTGCAGCATAACAAGACCAAAGTAAAAATCTTATCACCAATAAAAGAGGAACAGTGAAAGAAGTCTTTATATCACAAGTGTATGAATTCAAACACAGACAAATGAGGTGTCAGGTGAAAATAATATCACCAGGATATATTAAGGCACTGTTTTTCCACTTGAATATGTGGAGTGGGAGTGTTTTAGAGTCATTGTCTGAGTTATTTGTCAACAAGAGAAGAGCTTTGCACATCATTTATATGCTAATGTTAAATGGGTAAAGAGTATTGTGATTCTCTGGTGTGGGTACAGTGTCATAAAGATTTTTTACAGTAGATATATCAATATTCCATAAATAACAAAAAAAGCACAGAAAAGACTAGGAGGGTGGATATTCCATAGTTAACTTTGAGGAGAAAGTATGTCAGAAAGAAGGAATTATTTTATTATAGCTTCTAGTCACCTCGAGTAGGGAGTAAGGAGATGTTGAAAACTTAGAAGTTTATTCCTTCTTCGCATCATTAACGCTTCTTGAAAAGTGTTACTTCTTAACTCCTTAGGAATTTCATAAAATATATTTAATCATATTCACAGCCTCACAAATTTCTCCCAGATTCATGGCATACTTCAAAACCTTTCCAAAATGTACCCCCCTCACTCCCTGTGTTTCTCTGTCTGTCTCTTCTTTAAGTTAATAAGTTTGAGATTTGCTGCCTATATACTCATGGGTACAAGAAGCTATCTATAAGAAGCTATCAACTTCCAATCACTGCTCAGATAATGGTAGGATTTTAAGGCTACTTTGCCTCTTCATGCTAAAATTATTTCTAGCTTGAGCATTCACAGACATTTTGCATGCTGTCACAGCCACATGTATTTATATATGAAACTGCCCAGCTGTGTCCAGAAAACAACGTTTCATTCTATCTTAATTACATTACTATTGGTGATAAAGGATGCTAGAAATCTTTTCAGAAATACTTGAATCTGGGGCACAGTGCGGGGATATTGAAGATATAATGAGCATATTACATTGAACAAGAGAGGGCTCAAGAGTCTTGTCAGTGACACAGAAGCCAACTGAAATGCCTCCTAATGGCCGAACTACATCACCTTGTATAACAAAATATTAAAAGCAACACATATTATATATTCAAAGTAAAAACAGATATCATGATTCTACAATGATATGAAGTCAAAATATACTGAATTATTAGCAACCCTCAGAATGATTTCCGTAGTGAATATACCATTTTGTGTTTCATCAACAGTATATTTATATTCAATTTCCCCCATACATCTCCATTAGTGTTTTGATGATAGGCATTCTCATGGGTTGAGATGAACTCAAAATCTATAGTTCTGATTTGCATTTTCCTGATTGCTTGGGATGTTATACACTTTTTAAAGTATTTATTAGCAGTTTGTGCTTCATTTTTTGAGAAGTTTCTGTTCTCAATTCTTATACCTTTAAAATACTGTAATTCTTTTCTTAATTTTTAGTTTTTTGAGTTTTTTGACTATTCTAGACATTAATCCTCTGTCAGATTTACTCACATTCTGCGGGCTACCTCTTCCTTCTATTGGCCATTTCCTATGCAGTACAAGAGCTTTTAATTCTATAAGATCCCAATTGTTACTTCGTCTTTCTTTGTTTCCTTAGCAACCAGGGAAACTGTTCAGGAAGTCCTAGTTTACTCCTCTATCTTGTAGTAGGAAAAATCCCCACCTGGGAAAATGGCAGGAATAGCTTTATTTCTTGGTGTTTCTTTAATTCACTTGAATTATCCAAAGTCTTTTCAGTCACTAATTCTTCCAGACTAAAATATAGTCTTTCGTCTCAACTCTCAAAGCCTAAGACAGGTTTTAGAAATCAGTTTAAATGTCATCAGACATTAAATCAGTTCTAATTGTTTTTAAATATTTCTGACCTCTTGGCAGGATGCAAGAAACCTTTGCCTCAAACCATTTTTAATGCTCTTATTTACCTAAGATGTCAGTTGTCCTTGTGCATGTCTACGTGCTTTACAGTCGTTACTTCTTGACAGAGCAACTGCCCCTTAACATTGCTTGCTTCTTTAAAATTGATTGCTTTTCTGTCCAGGTAAAGCACAGGCCACCACTTTTTGATTCTTTTCTGCTCAGTTTCTTCCTTATTATTCTCACGTCCTGTCCCTTGCCATTCTTCGAAACTACATTATTCACTGGCTCTTCTCTCATTTGGTTTGTTCTTTACTCCCTATCCATTTAATTCTGGCTCAGACCCTTTGTTTGTTTGTTTGTTTTTTATTCACAAACTCTCTTGCTACAGGAAGAAACCTAAAAAGTAGAGGATTCTCAATAAATTTGGAAATGACATAATTATAGCAATGGATTCCAGCCTCATGGGTGATCAGATGGGAAGGAAATCTAGAGAACACACTTTTACGATATTTCCTTCTAACTGGATGTAAATATATATATGAAAGAGTGTTCCCTAGATTGAGAGAACAGTGGAATGTGAAATCATCCTCCAGTTATGAGGTAGGCATAAAAGCAGCATTATTTATAAGCTGCTACTTGCTCATAAAGAAATACTTTCTTGTGTAGGGGTCACACCTCTAATCTAAGCATTTGCTAGTGAGAGTCCAGTTTGAACTATGTATGATGGACAGTGTGTCATAAAGAAGAAACAAATTCATTAATATTTAGTAGGAAATTTCTGGGACAATAAATCCAGCAGATATAATCCCTGGAGGAAAGAGTCAGCAGTCTGATTTTCAGAAGCTTCCCATGTTCCTTAGGGTATAAAACACCCTATAGAAACCGAAGACAATGTCACAGAGATATAAAATGACAAGATGGTTGGACTGGGTTGAAGTAGTGATTGTACAGTGTTCCCATCCCAACCTACAGTGTGGGATAATTGGGCTAAGAGCAGGAGTGCAGACAGAGCCCTAATGCACAGGGTGTTCGTCTTCTTTAATGAGGTACATTAGCTCTGCCTGCTGAAAACATTTCTCAGTGAAACAGAGTGAAAGGCTTTCACACCAAGATTACTAAGATTTCATTAAATGTGTTTGACCATTAAGTAAAAAATGAGGGAAACTGTGGGTTATTTTCTTCATCAAAAATAATCACCTCCCATTAAGATTAAGCCATAAATGCACTTTCTTAGCGCTCAAGCTTTTGGTTTTTCAGCCTAATACAGAGAAGTTGGACATATTAAACTCATAATATGATAGGAGGAAATTGAAAGATTTAGATCACTTTTATGAGAAAGCTAAAACGTTATGGTTTGGAAATAGGCAAGATGTTTGCAAAGCACCAAACTGTATTGTTTCTCACTGGAAGATAAAAGAACACATTAAAAAATTCTTATGGAAAATACATCCTAATATAGAGTTATAATGTCAACAATCAATAGATCTAGTCTTATGTTATTATTTTAGACTGAAGATTTGTCTGTTATATGAGGTGTTAGGAATTGAAGAGAATAAGATAAATTCCTCTACTTACAATATTTTTAAAAATGATTTCAATAGATTTGTAAATTATAATATTGAATAACTCTAAATGTACATTTATACTTAAAATTTTAAATAAATTTTATATTTAACATTTTTTAAAATGTTGTAGTTGTTACTGTTTTGATTAATTTGTTTATTTGTAATAATTATTTTATTAATTAATTCAAAGATTAATTATAATCAGAATTTTATTAATTTGTAATTTGTATAATTAATTTTAAGTGAAATTTTGTTTAAAACCAGAATTTTACGGTGAGCAGGGAGTTGAGGTGGTGATTCAGTACAGCAGAATATTTTCCTTTCTACTGTTTAATTTTTAGCCTTCATTTTAAAAAATTTACAAAAGTATATACACAAGGAAGTCTGTCACTTACCAAATAAAACATTTATTTCCACATATTTTGAAACATATTAATATTATATTTGGTCTAGATAGCTCCTTTGAACATTTGTTAACAACAAATTTATCATATGTTCCAGTGAAGTGCAGCAGTGAAGTATCTTGTTTTACTTAATGCCTAAGATCAGAAATCCCTGGATTATTCAATATTCCCATTATTTACTTAACTTTGGAAGAGCGATTCATTATTTACTAAGGAGGGATCAGTAGTTCTATACACTTCTTCAGAAGACATTGACTATTAACATATCTCAGCTGCATCAGAGGAGAGGCATAGAGAATCAAAACTTCATCAGCTGTGATAAAGTATCTTTTGAGTTATTCTATTTGAATTTAAGATTTTTTTCTTCTAGCATACGCAAACTAAACAAAGGGCGAGAGTAGTTTCCTGAAGTGTTCTCTCTTCAGAAAAAAAATATGATTTTAAGTGTATAAAAGTGTGATTTAAGGACAGTTGGATTGCTGCCAATCTATTACCAATATGAAATATTATTTTTTGTAAATACAATAGACTCATAATCAACGTACAATATGATTTAGTTTTGTACAGGTTTTAACTTCCATCACAAGCCAATCATTGGCAAGTAAGTGGAAAACAAAAGTCTGCAATCATTTCTTCTTGGAGCACTTGAAAGGATGTTATTACTAATTCTGTCCTCCTTAGGCCTGAGAAGATCCTGCATGAATTATCTGTTTGATGAAATGTTACTTTCATAGTGTAGAGAGACAAAAAAGAGATACATTTCTATTGGGATCTCTCATCCTAGATACATTCTGTGGGGATTCAATAAAAGCTTCAGAAGTTTAGGAGATATCAGAGGGAATCTACCCACAGTCTATGTGGGGATTTAATAAAAGCTCCAGAAGTTTAGGAGCTCTAACCACAGTCAGTCTAGGAGTATCAGAGAGTGGTGATTCAAACCTTTAATCCCAGCACAGGGAGTATCCTGGGAGTGGTGACCTACCCCCTTAATCCCAACAATGTTGAGGTCACTTTAGATTATAGAAGGAATTCCAGGCTCCCAAGCAGGCAGTAGTGGGGCCACGCCTTAATTTACCAAAAGGGTATTTAAGGAGGGGATAGAAAGCCTAGGAGAGGAAGCCAATTGAAGCCAGGTTGAAGAAGCTGGAAGACAGCTGGGTAAGATCTGACTGTGGTGTTTACTCTCTCTAATATCTCCCACTTCCTCAGAGATCTATCCCTGTGCCTCATTTACTCATGCAACAACAGTCAAAGTGGGAAAGACAGGAGACAATGACCAACTATGCCACTCAAATTCTCACTCAGGAGAGAGAATATCCTTACTGTTCCAAGTCTGCAAGAATTATTTCCCACTCTGGCTTGTAATTTAGAGAAAACAGCAACATTTTAGTCTAAAGTGGTTAGGCAGGACCCAGATGATCTCAACTGTAATGCAGCTTACCGGCTTTGTACAAGTTACATCACTGAGATTTCTCAAGCACTCTATATGCAAAGGTGTAATTGGAACATGTCATCAGACACGGATCTACTTTTATGTTTCATTTATCAGCTAATTTCAGGAATGAATCAATTAGTGAGGATAAACTAAAAAAAAAATAATAATAATAAGTGAAATTTGTTAAATAAACCCTTGCTGCCATAGAGAAACAGAATAAAAATCCTTTTTGCATGAAGTACTTTTACAAATTCTTGCTCCACAGACAGGAAGATGGCTGTGTCACCAAGCACAATAAACAACTTTTTTTGAGTGCAAACTAGGAGGAGCTGATGATGAACATATCTAAGTTTTGTGTGTGTTACTGAAAAAGCAAGTCTACAGCAATGACAAAATAATGGCATTGCCTTGAACTAGAAAGATTCAGCACAGGAAAGGAAACAATCCACAGATTTATGAAGCACACTATAGAATTGAAAAAATCCTTTAAAATAATAATAATAATAATAATAATAATAATAATAATAATAATAATAAGGTTAATATTCAAGTCAAAGAAACCCGGTTGAAAAAATGAAACCAAAACAATAAAGCTGAAAGATGGACAAAAGATCTGAAGGACTTAAAGATGATATAGGATTGCTCTGAGATTCTAACTACAGTGATTCGAATGAAAAAATGTGCTTCACAAGCTCAGGTATGTGAACATCTGCTACCAGTGTTTGGTGATGTTTAGGGAATTTTTGGAACCTTTAAAGGTGGAGGCTTTCTGGAGGAAGTACATCACTGGGGTTGGACTTTTCGTGTTCTCAGTCACACTTTCTGTTCCCTCTATGCTGAGCTTGCATTTGAAGAAACCAACTCTTGTCTTTCTTCTGCCTAGGTAGGCTGCCATGACTCTCCACCCTTATGGTCTCAATCCCTCCAGATCATCAAGCAAACATAAACCCTTTCATCTATAAGTTGCTTTGGGGGTCACTGGGTTTTTAATCATAGAAAATCAAATAACACATTAGCTATGAAAAATTGAAAGAAAACATATGAATGACTGCATTTGATACATGCTTCAATTATGCAATCATCAGTTAAATACAAATCATAGCCACCATTATGAAATACAGTGCACAGCTGTGTGAGAAGCAGTTGTCAAAGGAAAAGGATAAAAAAGTTTTCATTAGAATGGGGGGAACCTCATGTAGGCTACTGGGAGGAATGCAGAATGAAAAACAGAATGATGAACAGTTTCTTAATAGTAGATAAACGCCGAGTTACTGTACTGTGCAGGGATATCATTAGTGGGGACATATCCAAAGAAAAGAAAACAATGTTGAAGAGGTCTGTACTGCCATGTTTATCTCAGCATTATTCATAATAGCTGAGAGAGAGACTTGGCCTATGTGCCCATCGGTGGATAAATTGATGTGTGTGTGTGTACTTGTACAATGAAACAATATTTAGTCATAAAGGATATTTCTGTCACTTTATATTATATGTACAAAAGTTGAGGACATCCTTTTACCTAAATTAAGCATAGATTAGAGAATTCTTGTATCGCAAATTTTTACCTCTATGTGAAGTTTCAAAAAGTTAAACAGCTAGAAAATAGTGAAAAAATACTGTTCCCTAGGAGTAAATAGTTGGGGATTCTGGCTTGAGCAGATGTTGACCAAAATATACAGATATTTTATTTTAATGAGATGAATAAGCTTAAGAGTTTTAGTTAAAAAAGAACAGCTACAGTCACATTCCTAAATAATGCTAAGGAACTGGCTAGGAAGTGCAATTGAAACCAGGGTATAGCCAGGTGCAGACAGTTAATGCACTAAGTCAAATGACAGCTAATTTTTTAACAAGGAGAATTACAATGCTCAGTGACTGAGATAAGGGGTTCACAGCCTTCTTTTACATCATCTCTAGAGAGAATCCAAACTATCTGGCCTGTGCATATAAATATGTACAAAGTTAAATACATATAAACAATTTAAAATAATGAAATAAATATTTAAATAGCATGTAATGAAAATTCTAACTACCATTTCCACCACTAAAACCCAAACCATTACAGCTCCCCCAAAATACAGATATAATGTATTTAAACTTATACAAATTTTAGTAGTAGATGAGAGACATGAAAGTATAGCTTGTACATACATCAAGATATATGAGAAAGTCCTTATATATTTAAATTAAAAAGAATGCATTTTAAAATTGAAATTATGGACACTTGCTGACAAAATATCTTTCAGAAAAACCATTTATTTTTATAATTTATATTCTTCTTCAGTTAGTTTTTGAATTCATCTTATTTCCCTTAGAATTGAACATTTCTGTTTTGATTGCTGAAAGTCAAAATAATAGCTATAAATATTGGGAAAAAAATGATTTGTTTTGTTAGGTACAAAAGTCTCCATAAAATGGTTTGTGTTTGGGACTCTGCAAACTTTGTATGAGCTAGGTAAATCTACAGAGAGCTGATACTGGGAAACTTTCTTTTCTTTTTATTTATTCTTCTCTATTACAATACATGCCAAACACAGCCCTCACTCTCTCTATTCCTCTGAGTACTTTTTACTTCTCCTCTTCCCAAGGTCCACTGTTCTTGACTTTCCCTTTTAAATAGAGCAGGCCTCCCAGGGATATCAACTGAACAAGGCATGCCAAGATGCAATAAGACTACGCACAAACTCATATCAAAGCTGGACCAGAAAACTCAGTATGGGGAAAAGGGTCTCATGAGCAGGCAAAAGAGTCAGGGGCACCCACACTCCCACAGTTTGGAGTCCCACAAAACCTCATAGCTAAACAATTATAGCATATATGCAGAGGACCTAGCTCAGATCCACATAAGCTCCATAGCTTTTTCTTCAGTCTGTGAGCCCCTATGAGCCTTGCTTAGTTGATGTCTGTAGACCATGTTCTCTTGGTGTCCTAGAGGCCTCTGGTTCCTACAATCCTCCCTCTAGTCTTCTGCCTGATGATTTGTTATTTGTCTCTGCATCTGCTCCCGTCAGCTGCTGAAGGAAGACTATGATGTTCACTTTGCTAGGCACTGCTCTATGAGTATAGCAGGATACCTTTATCATTAGGAATTTCATAGATTTTTTTTCCAGTTGTGCTGGTTTGTTCCACTCTGGTCTCTGGGCCATCCAGCTTTCACTTCCTGGCCATCCAGACAGTGTCAGGCAGAGGGTGCCCTTTGGTGGCTTGGGTCTCAAGTTATTGGTTGCCATGCCCACATGGAGGTGCACAACGAACCTCCTTTGCTCCACCACATCTTGTAGAAAGAATACTGTAAATGGAAGGTTTTGTATGTTTTGTGGCTGGGTTGATACCTCAGTCCCCAATCTGGGAACCTTGCACAGTTACATGGCAACCATTACTAGGAGTGCTTTCTAGGGTCACCCTTATAGGTTCCAGAAAGTTTCCACCATAGTAAGTTTCCAAATCACCCACTCAATGCCCTTCTATCCCAGTAGACTTTCCCTGTATTTTCTCCCTCAGTCTCTGCCTCCTGAATCATTCCTTCCCATTCCCATAGCCACTTGCCCCAAGTCCATCTGCAAAATCTATTTTCCCTTCTCATGGAGGTCTGTGCTTCTTTGATAGAGCTTTACTTGTTACTTAGCTTCTTTGGGTTTTGGATGTACCATAATTAGCCTTTACTTAACAGTTAATATCCACTTAAAAGTAAATGAGTGCATATCATGTTTATTTTCCTGGGTGTTCCTGGAGACTGAAAAGCTGAGGAAAAAGGACAGAGAATTCAGATAATTAGTCCCAATTGTGATGTTTTGAATAGCAGAATTAGTATCAGCTCTTCATTTATTGTCGAAGAAAATATGGCACAAAGAACTTCAATGTTTTCCTAGACATTGAATGCTAGAATCAGAGTAAAATCTAATGTTGACATTCAAAACAAAAATGATGTTTCTGAGTGTTTCTATCCTTCTCATCTCCTAGACCACCCCTTCTTCATAGATGGAGCATATCAACTATGTCCCTCTCTTGTGCCAATCCATTCATACCAATTACATTAAAGCATGAGATAGAGGCCACATTTGCTATCTTTCCATTATGGTTTTATAAAGAGAAATTTCTGTGGCACTATAAAAAAAGGAAGTTTCATATAGAGCATTTAATGTTCAGTGAAGAGGGGTTCACTTATGTGAAATTATAATACTGAATGAAACAAAAAGGATATTAAAACAAGTAGAGGTTTACTTTCCTGGTAAGAAGGATTGGTGGGTGGACTTTACACTGCTAATACACAGTCAAAATTTAGGATTTTGCACATTAGGAAAATTAAAGCAATAAAAAGTAAACAACCTGTGAATGAAACTCATCCATCATGATTCAGCGCTCAGTATCATAAGACTGACCTATTTAGAAAACAGTGAATCATTTTCTTTCTTTTATGACTTTGCTACACTTTTTCTGCAAAAAAGTCTTTATAAGCTCTGAATCCACGAACAATTTAATTATTATTTTTAGGAAAACATGATCATAAAAGTAAGATGCAGACAGAGCTGTTGAGTAATGTATGTAGGAAATACAAGTTTACATGTTCAATCCACTAGTCCCTTGACTTAACCATTTTAAAATTTTTCAATATTTTTGTTGCAAGATTATGTTGTAGTATGTTAGACTATAATTATTTTATTCATAGGAATAAGTTGTATAATCACAATGTGACAATGTCCTACAGGTAACCATGACTACTTCTATTGTTCCATCAAGTTTTGCTTTTTTGTGCAATGGTGAATATTTTTAGTTTATCTATTATTTTCTCTTTTCAAACTCAGAAGCTAAATTGTAAAGTATACTTTTAATATTTCAATAATTTTACAGGTTTTTTTCTTTTAGCTATGTAAGTGTAATAATAAACATGAAATTTGAACTAAGAATCTTCTAACTTAAAGAAAACAAAAGTGGGATCACCAGTTTTTTATGTCCCAGGCTATAATATTTGCATTTATATAATATTTTCTATTAGGCACATTAATTCAGATGTGTGTGGAGTGGGTGATCCTGTATGTGCCTGCATGTGGAGGCCCAGTGTCTGCCATCATCTTACACTTTTCTTACTACTCATTCTTTGTTGTACTACCTTTCAATCAAACCAGAGCTTTTAGATACAGGTGGTTCTCCTGCTCCGGGTATACCCATCTCTGTCTTCTGAGACTGAAGTTACAGGATGCTACCCTGATGGCCAATCATTTGCCAGTTCTGGATACCAGAACTCCCATCATCTTCTCCCCTGTGAGGCAAGCTTTTTGACTGACATTCATCTGCTTCACTTTCCTTGCTACTTCTTATGTATCAGGTTTCTGAAAACTCTCCCTTCTATTAAAATTCTGTTGTCTTTTTCAGACCCTTACTACTTATACCTGAATTAGTAAGATACCCTCAGACTGATGTAGCTGGTAATAGTCACTAGCAACTGATTAAAAGCTGCATATTTATTTAGGGGTTTATGGGGATTGAATCCTTGGAGAGCTTGACTGGTCCAAGTGACAGAAGCAGGTCAGGTCTTGCCCTTCCTCCAAGAGCAGAGGAGAGCAAACAGGAGAGCCACCCAATCTTAAACTGGCTTGGCCATGTCCTCAAGGCCCAAAGACAAGGTCAGGGTGATATTGCCTGCTTATCACTACAGACTGGCCTTCATGGTTTTATTAATATGACCCATGGTTGCTTCTCCTCTTTTCTCCCCTTGGCTGGATATCACTCTGAAATAGCATTCCCTCACCACAAAAGCTTCTCTAAATTTGAATGTTTCCTGACAGACAATGATCAAAGTAAATATAAAACTCCTTATTTGTTAAGCAGGGTCTATTATTTGCTTTATGGAAACTCATACTGGAGCAAAGCACTGAGTGCCAGTGCACAAAGGGCATCTCTTTGCATTCCTTTGCATGTTTCACACTGACCATTATGATGTTCATTTATTTGTTAAGAAATCTGCTGTAAACAAAATTATAAAGGTCAAAGGTAGAGGTGACCCTGTATCTAAAAGATAAAATAAATAAACAAAACATATAAAATAAAAAAATTTAGACACACTGATATATAAATGAATTATTGATCCAAGCTTTATGATACAAGCTGCTATGTTCAGCATAGATTAACAAATATCTAAGGTATCAAGTCCCTCACAGCTCTAGGATTTCTGTTGAGGCAAACTACTGTGGTGCTAGTGGTTAGCACACCACACATTTTTTTTTTTAAATGTGAAAACGACATTTAGAAATCCTTAAGTACTGATTCATATGACAGCAGTGCTTCAGAGTTCATCATTGAAGTTACATCAAAAGAATAACCTAAGACTCAACATTATAACAAAAAGCTCAAATTCTTTAGCTGCAAAGAGCTTAAAGACAGAGTAAAGTACTTTCCTCACACTCTAGTGATGAAATTCTTTCCACTGCTGCCAGTATATTGAAAACTGGAACACTTCTGACAGCATTGCTCCATCACCAGAAATATGTTGTTCCTTCTCTGTTTGTCCTAAATTGTTTATTCTATAAACATAAGTATAGCAAGTTTCTAATAACATAATCATTCCTCTTTATGAGATGAAGGATAAAATGAGCCCACACACTATCTTTGGGATTATGGGGGACAGGAATGATTATGAATAGTCTTTAATTGGTTACTTTTAGTCAAAATAGTAGTGGTTTGTTGCTGTTTTCATTTTTACTTACTTTTTTGAGGATATCATATGAAACTACCATGTTCACACCATTTATCCCCTTCCATATTTCTCCTACTCCTGTGTATTTCCCAATCCCACCCAAGTTCATGATCTCTTCTTGTACAGTTATTATGTTGCGCACACATATTGGTATATATAAATATAACCAGGTGGACCAATTTAGTATTGTTCATATATACATGGGATTGTTGCCTACCAGGAACCTTGTCTCCGTAGAAAACAAAATTTCTTCTTAGGAGCTATTAGCATTATAGCATTAGCTCCCTAGCTAGGGGTAAAGCTTTGTGAGATTGTCTACATTCACGTTGGCTTGTCCTCTGGTATTGTAGCTTTTCTGAGTTTATTGTGGAAATGGTTCTGTTGAGAATTCATGGACATAGCTCTTCTGTTTTTTGTTTATAGAAGATATCGTTTCACAGTAGCCATTCTGCTCACTTGTATCGGCTGAGGTTTAGCAACATAGTCAGTTCTATTTGACAAATGGTGAGAGACACTTATCTCTAGACCACATAGAACGGAGTTAGATATACTGGTCTAAGAAAGAGGCAGTAGTAAATTCTCCTTCAGAGTTCATGGTCCCCCTAGTCATTAGTAGGTGTCTAGGTTTACATTATTAAGAATGAATACCCTTCTATTGAGTGAATTTGAAGTACAATTAAAAATCTATTTTCTAACCCCAATATGTAGATGCCACTATTGTACCTTTAGCGATATCTTGCCATGATGATCATTGCTTTGGTTCATAAGTGCCATATCTGGAATCTGGTGAATGCTTTCCCTCCTTAGCATCTTGTAAAGCACCTTTGTTATTATGAAATCCAGTAATCAAGAAGGAGGTTTTTGAATTGAATCCAAGTAAATTTATTGAGACCCATGTCTTCAATGAGTGATGGCTTCAGCAGTAGGGACATCCTTCAACCTGTCCCCCTTGACAGCTTGCACTGTTCCTTCACATACAACGAGGACTAGTCCTCCGTGAAGAGGTCAGTTAGTCATTTAGAGCTGAAATCTACAAGTCCTGTGTACTAAGTGTGTGGTGTCCTTACCAACAAGATCTTAACTTAAAGGTCTGTGATACAAAACAGTGCAGTGGCAATATCATTTGAGGAGTCTCCACCGATTCAGAGGGATGTTTATCATGACAGGTATTGGATATTTTGTTAGGTAGTCTGTGGCTTTGGGGAGCAATGTCTCCTTAAGTGTGATAACTTCATTAATAAACGTGTGTGTGTGTGTATATATATATATATATATATATGTGTGTGTGTGTGTGTGTGTGTGTGTGTGTGTGTGTGTGTGTGTGTATGTGTGTGTGTATGTGTGTGTAAATTTTAAGTAACCATACAAGATTGTGTCTTCATATGGACTTTCTAATATTCTAGTGTTATTTATCCATTCACCTTATCCACCTGTATCTCCCTCTTTTATATTTCCTACCTGTTTTCCATTTCTACTTTCATAAAACCAGTGTCCCACTACCCTCCCCTCTAGAGCTCATCTATTGACTTTTCACATTCTTCTGTATTCATGATCAGCCTTTTACCCTGCCATTTAAAGATATCCCCGATACTAATAAACATATTTTTAAAATAGATGTGCACATGTGCTATTCTTGAAATTTGAAAACTTAAAAGTTTTATGAAAAGATGCTATATGGAAGCAAATATCATGTACTGTCTTATATTTAAAGGTTGGTAGTTCAGACATAAACGACATCTCAAAATTATCATCCCCTAAAAACCAATTCATATATTGAACTTGTGGTCCCAAATGTAATGGATTTAAGAGATACAGCTTTGTTGGAAATGCTTAGGCCTATAGATCTGATGCTGTATGAATGGAGTTATTTAGCTTATGAGAGATACTTTATTCCTGACCCTATGTGAAGAAAAAATAAAAAGTTTCCATCTGTGAGACACAAGGAAGACTCTTAACTGATATCAAATACAATGGTTTCTTGATCTCAAACTTCAGCCACCAGAACCATGAGAAATACATTATTTCTAAATCTGTGGTACTTTGCTGCAAAAGTCCAAGTAGATAACATTAGTACATGTTCCTAAATATTATAAATAAGAAGACTTGCTTCTAATTCTTTAAAGCAATTTTCACTGAAGCTCATTTCCCAAATCTGTCTGTAGTTCCAGATCTATTACCAAATTTTTATGTTAGTCTTAAGCTCATTTTTTTATTATTACTTGTGTGTTTGTGCAGACACATTGTTCTTACTATTTAAATTAAAATCCAAAAGCTCACTGATCATGGTGATGGTTTCGTAAGAGTATGTCATACTTAGTTGTATTTCTGCCCCTAGTCTCACTGTTTTCTCTGTACTCCTTCTGTTATTCCTATTAATTTCTCTGGTCTGACATTTATTCTCGCTCTCTCTTCCCCAAAAGAAAATACTGTCATTTTCTGTTGCGCAATAAGTGAGTAATAGGAAGACATAATAGAAACACCAAAGAGCGGTGTAATTTAAAATATATTAATATTTATTTTCTAACTTAAACTTATGCTAGAGGTTAGAGAAGCCAAAAGGATTCACAACCTGTAGGGGAACAGAGCCAGAGCTAGAATCTGTGTTGTTATAATTTGCATTTAAGACAACAGGACAGCACTGGTCTCAGAGAAGGTCAACCAGGATACAGCAAATGTGGAGGTGGTGCTTACAAACATTATTTCTAAAGTGACAATAAAATGTCTATACTAGCTGGGCAACACTTGCTCAAAGAAAATGTGGCACACAACATTTAATAGGGATTGTTTGGATCTACTCCAGGAGAGCAAAGTTTGCTGTTCCCCATATCTCTCTGTACAAACAGTAAAAGTAGGAGCCTGCTGTAATATAAAGGGTTACATGTTATAAACCTTCTTTTCAGAGCTTTTTTTTGGGTATATCATTAGGGAGCTGAAATTATTGTGGCTTTCAAGTCTAAGATTGTTAAAAAGTCATATAAAATTTATACCTTTGAAAGTCCCAGTCTGGAACATGTTTCTTCTATAAAATGGTTGTTATGCTCCTTGGGGTATGGGGGGATTCTTTTTTTCTTGATCAGAAGTATGTTAATAACAAGGAAAAAGTTTTTTATAGTTTCAAAATAAAAGCCTAGAAGTCTTTATACTGTCAAAATATAGTTATTTTAGCATAGTGTCTTGAGAGTAATATGATTCATCTGAGAAAGATAATTTTTTTAAATTAACCATAAATTGAGAGAAATTAATAGGATATAGCTGATCAACTTACTGTAGTGAGATACAACTAAGTAATACTTTATTTTAAAATGAATCACTTGACAGATGAGTGTAAGTAAGTACCCCATGGTCTTCTGATGGATGACACTAGTGTCTACTAGGATGAGGTCACTATTTTTATATATTTCATATATTACATGAAATAAAGGAATGATAGTGAGATAAAGAATAAAATGAGACTAGTTGTGGTTTAAATGTAAGCTGTCTGCTAGAGACTAGTGGGTTTTAATATTTGGCCTTTAGGTTGTGGTGCTATGTTAAATTATGGGACTTCAGAAAGGAGATAGAGCCTGGCTAATGGTTATGGGTCACTGTAGGTTTTTTTTTTTTTTAACTTTATATTGATTCTTTAAGGATTTCACATCATGTTCCCTAATCCCACTCATCTTCTCATCTCTCCATCACCAAAACAGAACAAAATTTAAAAGAAAAACCAAAATCCAACCAGTGAAACAACCAAGCAAAAAAAGTTTGGTGTGAAAGCTCTAATGTGGCTCAGTGACTCATGCAATACACCCTTTAGTCAGTATATCTTTACCTGTTAAGTGTCGATTGCTATATGGCATTGGTCTGGTTTAAGGCCTTGTTGTTTTTTGGGTTTTTTTTTTTTTTTTTTTTTTTTTTTTTTTTTTTTTTTTTTTTTGCTACACTATTGGTAATTGATATGGATATCTTGCTATTTTTCTGTGTCATGGAGAACCTGCAATTTTGGATCTGTAAGTCTAGACCCTTCACATGCTCCAGCAGTTCATAGAGGAGTTGGTAACTCATAGTCCTGATTCTGGACCTGGATGGTATCTGGGTTGGTCTGCCTGCCAGCTTTTCCTCATCATCACCACCCGGGAAAGCTCTCCAGCATTCTCCAGCACTACCCTGGACTGCTTTCCCAGTGCAGCAGGCATAAGGAGATGGGGCCATTTCTCCACATGCTTCTGAATCTGGCTCACCTGAATTCTCACTAATGGTGCCAAAATGCAATGTGCAGGACTCACTGTCCTGATTGCTGTAGGGGCCAGAGTCAGCTATTCCACTCCTATGACCCTAGGGCCAGCTTTTCCTGTCTTCAGTAGGTAGAGAGGGTCTAGGGGTGAGGTATCTTTCCTTGACTCACACCACTATGTGACAATGGGGCTAGCTGTCCCACTCTTACAACCTCGGAGCAGGCTCACCTGAGCCCCTGCAAACAGGATCACTCTGTACTGCCCAGGTGAGGTAGAGAGCCCACTTTCCTAAGCGCTGCAGTTGGTAAAGAGCAGGGCCAATTCTCTCTACTTGTGCAGTTAGTGAGGGATGGGAGCAACTCTGTGCATCCCTATCCTCATTGCCTTCCTTGGTAATAAGAACTATGGACATGAATATAAACCTCAGTTGTTGGAGGACCATGGACCCAGACATGGTCTTGGGTCACAAGGCAAGCCCAGATGACACCATAGCCCCAGGTGGTAATACAGACAGACTACTCAGATCTGTATGGTCTCAGCCTTTGAACACTAACATGGCCCTAAGTGGTGGCCCAGATTTCTGACATCTGCAGGGCCCTTGGTGGGAATCTAGGCCATGGATATCAACACAGACTCCCACTGCAATTGAACTATGGACTTAAATATGATCCTTAGCATAAGCTCAGGCCCAGTTGGCAGTGCAGTTCTCTCTGATTGGCATGGACTCAGCTTCAGCAAGGCCCTGGAACACCATCATGACCCTGGGTGGTGGCCAAGATTCTTGACATCTGCACAGCCTTTAATGGCAAAAGGAGCCTGAGACATCAATAAAGATGTTGGCTATACAATAGGGCCATGGGCCCAGATAGAGCTCCATCACAGCTAGGGCCCATATGACTCCATGGCCCTGAATAGCAGGGCATGTCACTCAGCTTGGCAACTATAATCTACCTTTCCTCTCTCGGAATTCTCCTACTCTGCTTGTCCCACTCTACTTCCTGCCTGTCTTCTATCCAATCAGCATTTTATTCAACCAGTACAAGTGACAAATATTTACAGTATATAAGAGCATTCTCCCACAAACACTTCTGGGGAAAAAGTCTCTAAAAACTCACTGTATTGATGTACCAGAAATAAAATAATATGTTACACAGTGACAGTGACGATCCATTTCTACTAATAATTTCCATGCACTTCAACATTTACCAATTTACAGTTATGTAGTAGATCTCTAAACTTTTGAAAATGGTTAAGTCTCCCCAAATCATGACATTAAAAAAATACCCAGTTTTCCTACACTAACACAGTTCATGGAGAAGCACATGTCCACAGGAAATCTAATACAATGCTTTCAAATTCATTTTCCTGCCTGCCATGTTTTCCTATTTAAACTTTCTTTCCCTTCAGATCTGTGCTCTTGTATCTAGACTTTTCCTGGCTCTAGCACAATATCACTCTTGCCTCATTTTTCATGTCACATTTTTCTTCTATAAAATAAGATGTTTTATACTGGCAATAAATTATACTGAACCAAGCTGACATAAGACTCCTAACTTTACCAAATTGTAGGCAGCATCCTGCCGACTAAAAGAAGTTTAGGTCTGCACTTTGACAGTTACCATATGTTCTCTTACACCAATGACCATATTTTAAATGCTCACCACTGTACATTAAAATAATATTTCTTTGCCAACCAGCTGTGATTTCCACAGAACTTTTACGTCTAATAATATACCATTGGCTAGGTAAGCTGCAACTTAGACCCCATGAAAATGTGTTTATGAGTCTCTTATTTGACATTAAAAGAAAGTTTTTATGTATTCTTCTCCTGATAAATCATACCTATAGTTCCCTTTATAATATTAGACAGCTGTTTGTTTTAAGTAGAATGATGATGGGCTTATCATAGATCTACATGAGGTTTAATATCATTACCTCATTCCAGCTATATATTTTTGTTATTAGTCTATTTAAAATACTAGGAGCTTCTTATTTGTATATTGAATTGAACCTCTGGAAGAACAACCAATACTCTTAGCTGAGCCATCTCTCCAGATCAATGTTTAATATTTTGTAACAAGTTGTTCGTAAACTTACTGGCTTCCCATAAAACTATAGAAATCCCTTCTGAAAATTTTGCTTCTAGTAACCTAATCAGCCTATTGTTTAAAGGTTCTAATACTGCTCTGTAGACCTGACTTTGAACATGGGGACCCTTGGAGAACAAAGAACATCAAACCACAGCAATTGAATTATTGAAGAATGTAACATGATGATGTTCATAATAACTCATCTATGAGATCACTACTCTATCTAAGCTATAATTATCTCATAAAATCAAACAAAATACAAAAATAACAACAAAAAACCCAGAAACAAATAAGGAGAGGTTAAAGAGTCCTGTTTTATTTTCTTTTCAAGACACTATTTCCTATGGGGTTTATTACATGAATTCAGAGATTTTGAGATTTTCAGGTAACAGTCAAGGAGAATGATATGTTATTTTTCAATACTAGCTTACATGATAACATGATCAAATGACATGAAATTAGATACAATATTGATTGTCTATTTCCAAAACCTTTGATCTCTTGAATTTTTAGGGGATTGTATTGTTTCATGGTAAATAACTGTCCCACACACTGGTTTAATAAAAAGCGCTGATTGGCCAAAGGCAGGCAGGAAGTGTGGGCGGAGCTACCAGTCTAAGAAAAACTCTGAGAACAGGAAGCACAGGGCAGAATGCCAGAGAGAATCCGGAAGAAGCAGAGGACAACCATGATGCTGTGAGAAAGGGTACTAAGGTACTAAGGCTGAACAGGATGAGTCATGGGTTACATGAAGGGTAGAGAGTTAGCAAATTGTATGCTTGGGCCTGAGGCCCATCAGCCTAAAACTATCGAAAGCATCTGTGTGTCTCTGTGAGACAGTGGGACTGCGGGTCTGTGGGTCCATGGGTCTGTGGTCCTAAATCTTGAGGTTAGGCCCAAAAAGTCAGGCCAGAAACCTCATACTACATGAATTACTGCTCAGTTTTTGCTTTATACATGTACAGTGTCGTTACTTTTCAAAAGTAATCATTAGGACACTGTCTGGGCTGTTTTAATTATTATTTTAAAATTTTTATTTGTATGTTTTATGCATATGGATGTTTTGTCTGCCTGTTTGCCTATTTATTTGTTGCTCTTGTAGATGAGAAAAGGATATCAGATTCCCCGGGACTCAGAAGTGGCTATGAGCTGCCACATATTTGTTTGGAACCAAATCTAAGTTCCTCTGGAAGAGCAGTGAGTGTGTGTGTGTGGTTGTGCAATCACAGCAAACTTGGTGAAATGTTTGAAAATTATTGTCTATGATAGGAATTTAGAGTGATAGTGTTAATACTTAGTGAGATATCTCCATATACTAGTTCTAACACAAATATGTTTGGTTATCTGTATATTAAGTAAGGAAATTAAATTGCTGACTCATAGTCAAGAACTTTAAAATATTATTTTTTAAATTTTTGAGATGATAATATATTACATCATTATGCCCCCTCTCCTTCCTCTCTCAAAATTCTTCTGTATATTCCTTTTGCTCTCTGTCAGTTTTTTTTTTTTTTTTTTTTTTTTTTTTAGAAAGAGGCCATACATTTGGAAAAGAGCAATAAGGGATTTGTGGGAGAATATGGGGGAAGGAAAGGAAGGCAGAACTACACTGATTGATTAGTTCTCCAATACCAATGGTCAGCTCTGAAAACAAATGCAAACAACATTTTTTCAGGAAATATTAACTCAATGATCTACCATAGAAATAAATATGATTTCCAAGAAGAATTTAGAGGGTGAGGAGAAAGTATGTATTGTACTCAAATTGCTAAGGAGCTTCTCTTAGGATTTCGAGCATATTTTGGTGTGGTTAGCATATACTTAGCTATCATGCAGCAGGTTTCTGTGCATGCAGGATGCAGAAGGCAGTGGCAACTAGCAGGAGACTCTTAATGACTGTTTCTATGTATAAAAGAGCTTTATTGTATATAATCATGATTAACAGAGGGGTTATGGTTATAACGGCAGAGAAGGCAAGAAGAAAGAAAAGGAAGGAAAGAAGAAGAGGAGGAAACGAGAGAAGACAAAGGAAGAGGCAGATGAACATGGAGACCTTGCTCTAAAGGAAGCCTGTTGGGACGTCCGAGTCTAGGAGAGGGCATGTCTCAACCTCAGAATTCAGAGGGCGTGGCTCTTAGGGATTAACAGCTTCATTGTTTGGGGCATTAATATTTCTCGGGTTAAACGATAGAAGAAATAAATAGGAAGAAAATATAAAATCCATGAAACAGTGTATTTCAAATAGTTATACATCAAAGTGAGTCACTAGCTTAAAAGTGTCTGCTGTGTTGGAGAAACAAACCACTTATTGTTAGAGAAGATAGAGGTGGGCACGCTTAAATGCTCTCAGGGAAGAGCCAGGAGGAAGAGCTTTTAGAGCTAGCTTTCTGATAGTGTTAGACAGGGCAAGAGTCTGTTTGAAGATAGAAGGACTGATGTCAGGAAGAGACGTATTTTTTCTCTCACCATAGAAGATAATAGAAAGGTGCAGCTGAGGAAGTTTAGTATATAAAACAGAGGGAAAATGTCCTTTGATTTCTTAGAACTTCCCCTTGCTCTACATGACGCTAATTCAACTTTGTGCCTTTTAAATTCAAGCACTAAAACTACAGAGCTTTTGTGGGTATAGTGCCACAATTATAGGTTTTAATTACATGTACTTCCCTCTGTCTTCCATTTCCCTCTTCCATTTCTCTTTTTCCTGCTCCTCTTCCTTCTGATGTCTGTCTCCCTCAGCTTCTGATCTCCATCTGCCTCAGCTCATGGAAGGAGAGAAGCAGCTCCTGGCACAAGAGCATAAATGCAACACCCTAGACTGTCATGGAAGTGTCTCTTTTCAGACAATCAAACACTATTTTGTTCCTGTGACAAGATTTTAAATCTATTATTAAAAGACAGATAGAAGAAATGTGGAAGTTTGGGCTGTCTAGTGAAGGGAGTAGTGATTTTGATCTCAAAGGTCTTGAATTACTTGATGTGAAGCTGCTGTCCTCAAGCATTAAATTCCTATACTTGACAAAATTCAGCACTGAGCTAACTCTCTGAAGAAGGATTATGGTGTTATACTTTGATCCTTCGATCTTTTACCTCTAGAATTTGTTTATTCTTGTTGGTTCAATAAATTACTTCTTTATATTCACTCAGGTCCTGATTTCATGTTTAGTTGCTTAGCCACCTTTGTTATATTTAGAAGGTCACATGACTATAGAGTGTTTTTTTTTATGGCCACGGTTTACTTGTTAAAATACCAATATATAAAGAATGATGCGATTTAAAGAATAACGGTGTCTTATTTATAATGGCAAGCATTTCAGGTAATGACAGACAGTACTTGGTTATCTCCTATGAAACAGAAAGCAGAGTCATACAATGAGAGTGAGCAAAGAAGTAGTGTTTTTGGATTTCAGGATGATGGGATAACATGAAAATTACCTTAGGGAAAAAGCACTGGCTTTGTAGGAGAACAGAATTCTGAGAGGACTTAGGAACCAGTCGAGGCTAAAACCCATAGAGGTCAGATTACTGCATTTAGTGTACAATCATCAAATAATTATAGGTCATTCTTTTTCAACTGACCCTACTGGCTCCCAGGTTCATTTTGTAAGATGCTCAGGTATCCTTCCCTAGGGTCTCCATTGATGCTGTGTTTTAGTTGCTGCAGTAACTGCTAAGTGACTCTTTCAGCTTCACACTGATGTTCCTCTGTATAGACTTTTGGCTGTTTCTGGAATAGCTTTGTTTTGGGCTCCATTGTTGTCAGATGACGCTTTTCTTTTTCATTGACAAACATGTTCAACCTTTCCTCTTTCACAGAAATTTTATCTGATCAAGCCTTGTGTAGATTCTGTTTCTGCCCTTTGTCCTTGTGTTAGCATGTGGACCACATCAGGTGGTAGCATCTGACTCTGATGAGCTTATGTTTGTACAACAGCTTTCACCAGCCAACCCTTAACTGTAAGAGGAGCACAAATTTATTCTCCTTAAAAGACTTGTCAAAGACAGTGGAGAAATAAATTTCATCTAATTTATGGTTTATGTAATATAGATAATATAACTTTACATCATGAAAATAGACTACATTAGAGCAAAATCTCATGTCTTTTGATTTTAAATAGTTTTGTTATCAAAATTAATGAGTTATAAAAAAGCCATATAGTCTCTACAGGGTTGTTTTTTCCTTAGATTGACAATAAAATAGTTGAGTGCTCATTTCACTATATTTATATCATGATTTTGAGCTTTCATTTAAACCATGACAATATACTAAAAACCTCTTTATCTTTTAACGTGGTGTAACACTTTTATTTTTCAATTAATTTACTCTCTGAACATTTTAAATTTTTGAATAATTAAAATTTATTGACATAGCTACATTTAATACCATATTGGAAAATGTTTATTACATTTCTTTAATATATTTTCTGATATAATCATTACAGTGGCTTGGAGAAAAATAGAGTATCATTTGTTTGTAAGCTTTTCATTACAGAGTATTAATTACATATTACTAAGTTTAAGGAAAAATTCACATTTTCACTTTTTTTTGTGAGTTGAACTATATACCTGGGTTTAAGGAAAAATTCACATTTTCACTTTTTTTTGTGAGTTGAACTATATACCTGGATACTAAGTACAATAACTTTGATTATCTTTCAACATTTTTGGAGGTTGAGGTTTTTTTGAAGCTTTATTTAGTGTGTTAATATATACAGTTCAAAGGAAAATTAGAAGTATTTTTCAAATGTTTAAAACTTCATATATATATATATATATATATATATATATATATATATATAGAGAGAGAGAGAGAGAGAGAGAGAGAGAGAGAGAGAGAGAGAGAGAGAAACTGGAAATGTTTTTAAAAATATATTTTGGGGCTATGGAGTGAGGGATAATGGATGTAAGAAAGCATAATGTGTAATGAAGGAAAATTTGATTTTATTTTTTAATATAAAACTATTTTTAAATTTACATAAATATTTTTACTGCTTTATAATTGCAACATAAGTATAATATTTAAATAAAACCTATGTACCTTCTCTTTCCCTTAATTCTTAATTCTTTTTTACCCCACCATTTTTCTCTCCCAAGTTCGTATTTTTTTCTATTAGTGAATGAGTCTTTTGTGTTTATAAAGTAAAAAATACGGTAATATTTGCTTTTCTTTATTCTACTTTCAGAACAATTTCAAAATAATGATGTAACTTTTACTTCAACAAGTTTAAAAGTCTGCTACATGATGTTAGTTGATAAAAAGCAATTATGATACATTTGTAGTCAGAAGGAAGCTTGTGGATGTTCTATTCTAGGAAGAACAGAGACTGGAATTCAGTTTGAAAACATCAGAGGCATGTGTGTGTAGACTGGATTGGTAAAGTGTTGAAATTTCAAATGTAATCCATATGGAAATTCAAATTTTTTAAATTCTTTATGTTCATATGTTTGGGGCTATAAAATAATGTTACAGTTTATGAATATGAAGAGAAGTATTTCAACCACATCTATCAGCATATCTGTTACCTCAAATACTAAACATTTCTTATATTGGAAGATTTGAATTTTTCCCTTCATAATTAGAGTTATTGATAGAGCAAAATGATTTACTATGTTCGGCATCTGGACAAAATACTTAAAGAAAAATATTTTTTTCTCTTTAAATAAGGCCTTGTACCTTTTGAACATTGCTACCAAACTGCGTACACCTATGCCAACCTCTGTTAATATTGTTATCATTTTACTTGAATTTAATTTAGATTTTATATGATATACTTTAGAAAAGATTTCCTTTTTCTATCTTTTATTTAATATTAAGTCAATATTATGTTGTCATAACATTCATAGGTGTGTAATACACTACATCACATCTTGTTCATCTTTTGTTGATAAACATTTAGTGACTCCATATATAGGGTGTTATGATAGCATTACAATATTTTAAATATACTGACTTCAACTCTTCAAAGCAAATAACCAAAAATCAAACTTTTAGATTATGTGGAATTTTTAATTTTAGGTGGTGTTTACGTCTCTTTCATTTAGGCATGACGAAAGGACTCAATCGCAGAGCTTTGCACATATCGGTTAAGTACTGTATCTTTGATCTACCTGGACCCTTATTTATAGTTTTTTGATGGACCTCCATATTTTTATGACTGCATTTTCATTTGCATCCCCATCAGAGTTACAAAAGAACCTACTGTTTTACAGAATGCACACACACACACACCCACACACACCGTTATTTAGTATCAGATTTAAAATAAAAATCAGAAAAAAATAACGAAAATTTAGTTATAAAAATGTAAAAGATGGTACTGCCCAGCACTGTGACAGATTGAGAAGGAAAAGAGACCCACACCCAGGCTCCGAGGAGAAACAGGGGCCCACCTGGTTCCTTGTGGCACAGAGAAGACAGGATCCATAACAGACAGCAAATATATGATGTGGTATGGGAGAGAAAGAGAATGGCTGAAGTCTCATCGACAGAGGCATTTTTGAAGAGGTGAAAGCAAATGAGGAGCAGGCTGAGGTGAGTGGCTTCATTGCCACCCAGAGCTGCTGCCAGGGCCAATGTCTGGGTTCATGGCCCTGATGCAGCCGTGGTCAGAGCTGACATCTATGGCTCTTGATACCACCAAAGGCAGAAAGGATAGGGTTGTACAGAGTTGGCACTGCCTCTTCCTGACTGCAACACTAGGAAGAACTCGCCCTGCCCCTTACCGGCTGTGGCACACAGAAGAGAGGGTCCTATACCTCATCACAGTGAGCTGACAATGTTCACAGGACACAGGTGAGCTAGCTCTTAGCATGAAAATGGGAGAGCAGGTCACACCTATCTTTTCTGCCATGTGGTGGCATTGTGAGGAAAAGATGACCTCCTCTCATTGCCATTTGCCACCTGCAGCAGAAGGACCTGACTCTCTTACACTAGCTGCATCACTGGGGAAAGTGAGTCCTGTACCCTGCCTGGGCAGAGCAGTAGAGCTAACCCTTGACAAGGGTCTAGGTGAACTGGCTCCAAGAACATGCGTATAGGAGATGATGATGATGGGGGGGGGGGGGGTGAAGGGGGTTTTATACTAACCCACCCCCACACGCATCCATCTCTGCATGTGGCAAGTGGGAGAGCTGTCCCTGCCTCACCAGCTGCAGCACATGGGGTAGTGGCCCCTGATCCTCACCTGGGAAACACAGTAGAGCTGGCCCTGATGGTATAGGTGTAGGAGAGCCTACCCTGAGGGCAAGAGAGCAGAACTGGCCATTGCTTCAACGAATAAACAACCAGGACAATGCTAGAAAATTCAGGAGAGCTTGGGCACTGACCAACTCTGCAACTACCTAGGCCCAGAACCAGTTTTATGAGTTTGCCAACTCCAACATCTATAATCCACTGGAGCACACGAAGAGGCAGATCCTGCAGACCCAAAGCTGCAAGATTTCTATGACACGGGGCAACAATAGGATATCCAAGAGGAACTCCAGTCAAGAAACCCATACAGATAGTATAACAGAAACCAGAGGCCTCAGATCAAACCAATTACTTCTTACGATGAACACTTGCAAGCAAAAATAAATGGATAAGAAGGTTTTCTGCAGGATTCAATGTGTCATTCCAGCTTCCATGACAAAATTAATTTTTCCCTTTTCCCCTAAATTTTATTTTATTATTTTATTTTGTGGGGAGGCTGCTAGGGCAGAGGGCATTTACAAAGGGATGGGAAACAAATGGGATAAAGAGGCATGATGTGAAAACCACAAAATTAAAATGAGTGAAAAAAAGTACTCTTGTAAAGCTGTTTTAAAACAGTTTTAGGGTTATGTACAAGAATCAGGGAAGAAAATGATGGGAACTTTATTGATAAATAGTATATTAAAAATAACAAAACCTTTCTGGAATTTTGTTCTATTTCAGCCAAGCTACTTTTATGGTTCTGCATTAACTGTTTGAAGAGTTAAACTTTAAATATATCATTTTAATTTTTATCATTAGTAGAAAAATATGTATACTTGTGTTTCATAATTCTTAAAATTAATAAGAAGCATGAATCATGTTAAAGTATATAACTTTTGAAGCATGAAACATAAATGATCTCTTACTACATATTTGTAAGTTTTAGCTGCATATTTGGCATATTCGTGTCACTGAATGTGAGGCAACCAGATAAATTCAGTATTTTTCATCTTTAATTCCCTTAATAAATATGTGTTGAGTACTTTATACATACTGCATTTCCTAAAGACTGAATATAACATTAATTATACAAAGTCTCTGTTGTACAACTAGAAAGAAATGGTTTTAGAAAAACAATATATTAAACTAAATTATTTGAACCTGATACGGTGTCTTTTGAATATAGCTTTTCTTTTTCTGTTTTATGTCATTTACTAGAAAAATCAAATTCAAAAAATATTGCCCAATTCATTAGTTTACTCAACATATACCTTCTCTCATATAATAAAATTCTGAGCTGATTGTCACAGTTTAAGAACTTCTTTTGAGAAGACCTGCAAGACTAAATCTCTACAACTATCTTTTGTACATATACTTATTTGCCAGAAGAAATAAAAAAAAGTTAGGGGATGCCATGAACACCTGAAGAATTAGAATAGCAAGAGTAAGATTCTAGAAGATGGGCTTGTATTGAAATACTTAATGTATTCTGAACCAGCCGTCTCTTTTTTTTATTATTGTATAGTCTATTTGAAAAAGACCCACTTGTTTAAAAAAGGACAAACATAATTACAGTTGTAATTATGTGCTTGCAAAAGTTTTGTAGATGTAGGGATACCATAGACAATTCAAAAGAATAAAGTAACTTTCTTGTAGGTCTTGCTAATAGTGATGAAGAGAGATTCAAAAGCTTTCCTAGGGTGGAATTCCTGTTTCTTATCATGGATGCCAACTGTACTACTAGAATACCAAAGTAATTTTCTAAAATGTGTGACTATTTTGCTAATAGTTGATAAGTTGTGGCACATGTGTGTGTGTTTGTGTGTGTGTATTTGTTTCACATATGTCAAAATACATGAGTTGTAAGATACATAAGTCTGCAACCTGTGTACAAAGTAGATGCTCTGGGAAATTATTAATGTGATAAATTCTTGATTGATATTTCTTTTTTATTTACAATGTTTTCCCATATCTACCACTGACCCTCTTCCTCTCTTCCTTGCAGCCATCCCTCAGCCTCCCTCTACCCCATCTCCCCATCCATTCTTCAAGGATGGCAAGGAATCCAAAGGGGACTCTGTTTAGTCTGGTATATTCTGTTGAGCTCTCTGCCTGTAACTCACCTCTTGGTGTAATGGGTGCTGAGGATTTGTTAGTCTCACATGCCTGCTGAGGTTGTGGGGTGAGGGAGTAGGTTGGTGTTCAAGGAATTTGCAATTGAGGATGTCCAGAAAACTGGATTTTACTGAGGGGCTCTGGCCTTGATTAGTATTTCTTAATCTGGGGTATTTTTCTCATTATTTAGCAGTCACTTAGATATTTTTAGCTAGCATGGTTTTGTATAAATATATATTAATCTCAAAATGGTTTGTATTTTAATAATCCACAAGTATGCCAATTCAAGGAAAGTGCCCATAATTAAATGCTACATTTTTGTTTTTTCTTTAGACTCTAGAATGTGGAAAACAATACAAATATATACATGTATGCATATTTCTTATTTATTAATTAAAATTTCTATATTATATTATATATTTGATTAATGTGGGTTAGGAAAGAAATTAAAAGATATAATGAAGCATAATTTATCATAATTACAATGCTTGCTTACTATTATTGTCCATTTATGTTAATTTTTATTTCTTAGACACCAAAGCACAAGAGACAACTCATGGGAATATGTTAGTTGGCTTCTGGGTCTGAAGTTATGCTATATACTCTTAAAAGCCATGGTCACTTTAATTAGTTTCTACATATCTTTCTAAATCTTGTCTATTAATAAGGACCATAAAAGTTCCTACCTGTTTTGGTTAATATTCCCAATGTGACAAGACCTAGATTCACATAAGAGACACTTTTGAGCACCTCTGTGAGAAAGTCTGTAGATTAAACTATTGAATTGGGAAGACCCATTCTAACTCTGAATGTCACCATCTCATATGCTGGAATCCTGGAACAAATGAAAAGGAGAAATTGAGCTGGACAGTAGCACTAATCTCTACTTATAACCAGATCCCTCAAGATGTTCCCACCATGAGAGAATGTACCTTAAAACCATAGCACAAAATTAATCCTCCCTGTTGAGTTGCTTTTGTTAGGTATTTCCATGGTGATAAGATGAGAAACTGAAATGCAACCTAATTGGCTGTTACATAAGATGTAGATATTATTATACTAGACAGTGAAAATTTCTATATTTTCAGTACTAACAAACATTAACAATAAATAATTATATGTTTCAATATATATGATATGATAAATGAAAACTCATTTTGTACATAAGGAAATTCTGCCATCCCATTCTTCCACAGCAAGTAAGAGCTTGGCATTAACATGAAATTCACAAAATGACAATTTCTAAAAACATATGGTGAAGATGTTTGACTTGCTAGCAACATAATTTACTATAAGGGTAAAGGCTGAAGAACTTGGAAATTAAACAATTCATCCTTCCTGCTCCATCCTGCATCAGTATGAAATCCAGTGTTTGTAGAATTCAATTTTAAGACAAATTCCCCTAAGTAAAGAGCCTAATATTGTGTTTGTGAGATCTATGTTTTTGTGTCATCAGACATATAAGTAAGTTATGTTATGAAATGGGAAAAAATTGGGTTCTCACTATGGTATTTAATGTATTTCTTCACTTTAGTGACTCACCAAATGCTCCAGTGATAGCACACATGTGCACACGCACACACAAACACACACACAAATTGAGAGAGATCTTTAAATCTCTCTAATTCTGTGCAAAATTATAAGGATAAGATTTTTTGACTCAAAGAAAATTAAACAATATATGTTATCAATAAATGTTTATAACAAAAAAAGGAAAAATACTAATCTCAGTTACTCATGTCTACTATGTCTAAATGTCAAGGAAAATGTTGCTAGTTGTTCTAGAAGACTGAACTGCTTCATTGCATTAAAGTGGAAGATGTCTTTTAAGGATTAATTGTAGAGACCACTTATATGAAACAATATTCTCTAAACTGTATGTCTGTATTTAGTTGTATTTGATGAATAAGTAACATGTCATAAAACTAGAAAATATGTTCACTGTGATATTTGTTATATTAAATTAACTCAATTTCATATGTAAAATAAACCATTTAAACAGAAAATAAGACAGATGAGGTCTCTTATCTATTAATTCCCATGTTTACTAAGGTATAATTGACAAATATGTATATGTTTGTGATATATATGGTATTTTTATATAATATATACTACTAAATAGTTATTCTAATGGAGTGAATTAACATATCTGGAATGGTACCTTAATTACTACCATTCTGCATGTGTTTAGCACATATAAGTTCTACTTTATGAAATACTTTCAAGTATACAGAATAGTATCATGCTACACACACTGCTCTCTAGAGATTGTTTACTATGCCTGACTATGTTTATGTTTGTACACTTTGATGCATACTTCTCTCCCCCCTCACCTCAGCTCTCCAATCTGCTCCCTGTTCCTGTGAGTGTAAATCCTTTTAGATTTAAAATATGAAAAACTTAGTTTAATATTTGTTTATTTGTGCCTGGTGAATGTCACTGAGCATTACCTCCTTTAGTTTTCATATATATTATCTTAAACAATAGAGATTCATTGCCTTTTAAGGTTGAATTATATTCCATTGTGTGTGTGTGTGTGTGTGTATGTGTGTGTATGTTTGTGTGTGTGTATGTGTATACACCATCTTTCCTGCATCCACTATAATGGATGAATTTTTAAATTTTAACTTAATTAATTTTAGATGCTGACTGCATATTCCCCTACCTTATTTCTTCCCATTTCCACCCCCAATTCACTTCCACTCCCCCGCCCCAATCCATTCTTCCTCTGTTTGTTCTCAAAATGAGATTGGCCTCTCATGGGAATCAGAAAAGCACTGTGTATCAAGCTGTGGTGGGTTGATTTTATGTCAACTTGATACACACTAGAGTTATTTGAAAAGAAAGAAATTTAGTTGTAAAAATGTCCCCATCAGATTGGCCCATGGGCAAGCCTATAGTGAAATTTTGTTGTGATGAGTCCAGGTTACTGTGGCTGGTGCCAAGTCTGGGAAAATGGTTGTAGGTTCAGTAAAAAAATAGGTTGAGCAAGCCATGAGGAACAAGCCAGCAAGGCAGCACTCATGTGGTAGGATTCAGGTGTCAGCTGATAAGGTCTGAAGATGATGCTTATCCAGGGTCCTGGGGGTTGCTGGGATCTTGGGGTCTCATTCTCTCTGGCTCTTTTTAGTTTGTTGTTCCCTGACCGGGAATCAAACCCGGGCCGTGATGGTGAGAGCGCAGAATCTTAACCACTAGACCAAGCCAGCCTGGAACTCTTGGATAAGCGACTCATTAATATATACTCCTCTGTTAGTGTTCAACGACCTCTTTGATACCACATTATCACATCTTTTTCTACAATGAATTATAAACAGGTCCGAGGGGATCTCAGACTTGTTTTGATTTAATTTTTTTCTGACAACAACTTTTCCATGCTATTGATAATTAGAATATTTCCTTTGGAGACATGTCTATTTGAATATTATGCCTTTGAAATATTAGATTATTATTTGTTATTTGCAACCAAATTTCATCCTCTTTATCAATGATGTTATTCTATAAGGTGTCACTTTTGTGATTGATTCTCTATAAAGAAACCGGTTAATTCAATGCAATCCCACTTGAAAATGTCACCTCTGTTGTCTGCATTTCCACTGTCACATTTCAGAAATCATTATTAGCTGATAATGATTTTATTTAGGGAATTTCCAAAATAGTTAAATTATCTTATATTTTCATACCTTATAATAGAATATTTACTCTATTGTCAGTTTAGTTTGGGAGAAAAGATCTGACTAAAGACACAAATTTATTTTCTTCAAAACCATCAACCAATTTTCTCACCAATATTTTTCAGATTCGTTTCTCCACCTTGTATGTTTCCAACTTTGCCAGAGTTTGTTTTATCTATCTATCTATCTATCTATCTATCTATCTATCTATCTATCTATCATCTTTTATTTATTTTGTTAGTTAGTTATTATCTATTCCAGGACTTTCTATTTTGTTGTGAAGTTTGTTGTATTTTTTCTTTGTTATGCCATACTTTTTTTCTCTCAGGACAACTCTATAGCATATTTTAAAAATAGACACTTCAGGACCTCATGATTTTCTTATTTTAATAAAGATTTCCATGGTGTATTATGAGACTCCATAAAAATTTTGTGATTATTTTATGCTACTGTGACAAATGCTGTTAGGACTATTGGCATTTAGCAGTCCCCAGCATAGGGCCAGCAGAACTCACCATACGGAGGGCACGCCCCTAGGCGTGGCTATGTAAATCTGTGCCCACCCACTATCTTAAAAGAAAAGTCTCTCTCTCTCTCTCTCTCTCTCTCTCTCTCTCTCTCTCTCTCTCTCTGTGTGTGTGTGTGTCTCTGTGTGTGTGTGTGTGTGTGTGTGTGTGTCTCACTCTCTCTCTCCTACTTCTTTCCCTCTTACCCACTTGGCGAGTAAACCCTAGCGTGGCATCTGGTTTGTGTGCTAACAAATAACACTGTCGCTTTTGTTTGCTTTCCTTGTTCAGAAAGAGATAGCACATGAAAGAATAGGTGCAAACTTAGTTCTGTGTCTCAGAGATCTTGACGCTAAGACCTGTGTCTGGTACTCCAGTCCTCAGTGATAAGACTGTGTGCTATTTGCTGAAGAAACATAGCACCTGGTGCTGGAACAAGCCTTTCTGGGTATGTGAGGGTTTTGCAGGCATCTGAATCTTTGAAGTTTGGTCAGAAACTGACTGAGAAGGAAGTCTAATGAAGTGTCCCTCTAAAGGGTTGTGCCACTTCCCTAATCCTTGCTGTACCGATTGGTCAGCCACAGATGCCATAGTAAAGCAGATACTTGTTCTACCCGCATCAGCTTCTCCTTCTCTGAGCTCCGTGTATAATAATTTGTCACCTGTTTCCCTCAGCTTATGCTAAATATTTGTACATGAGTCATTGTTTAAGTTATTGTTCCTTTTATACACTTAAAATTATATATTTCTCTCTCTCATTCTGTGTGTGTACAATGGCAGGCATATCAAAGGATAGCTTACAGGAGTCTTTCCTTCTAAAGTTTAGGTATTAGATATTGAACCCAGATTTTCAGGTTTTGTGTGAAGCTCCTTCACCATTGAGCCATCCCATCTGCTGCCCCCTCAGTGAGTGTTTCCATGAGAAAAGAAAGGTGGAATAGTCCTATTTTGCCATCTTGCTGATGCAGTCAGTGTTACTTATTTTTATATAAATTAAAGATTCAAAGTTAAGTTGGAGTATACTTCTTACCAATGGAGTAAAATCATGATGAAAGGCTGCAGCAGTATCTTTCTCAAATACAGAAAGAAGCAAGTATTAATGAAGAATACATCTTAATCATACATATGAGCTCAACTTGACCTTCTATAAAATGTACTTGCTCTTCATTTTTGCAATTATTGGGTCACTTATAAGCATTAACTTAAAGTAATTATATATTCATATATGTGAGTGAATTGAAATGTTATATTGCTTCAAATAGTGATGCATATTGTTTTAAATAATTCTGTTTGAAAACTCACTTTAGGGAATAAAATAAACTTTTATTGTTAAAGTTGCTCCCTGAACAAGATGCAAGTGATGTTTATTAGGTAGGTCTTCATTCACATAATGCAAAGGATTATTCTTAAGATGTTCCCCAGATCTGAGTATTTATCATTATTATTATTATTATTATTATTATTATTATTATTATTATTATTATTCCTGATATTGAGCCTGTCTATGATTTTCAATTCTTAACCATTTCTAAGGATTTTTCTCATACCATTAAGTTATATCTCCTTTGAGCAGATCATGGGGTGGCTCCTAGTGTTAAAGATCCATGCTTGCTTTGAATTGAGCTGTGTATAGAGCTGGCTCTGCTGTTTACAGGATGGGAATGTGACCTTCTCCTTGAGTTCTTCATTAGCACAGTGAATAGTTGTAGCACTGAGACATAGACTGCCTGAGTGATTTTATCCTTTCTGATATTTTTTTATTCCCTATGTAAAAACAGTGCATGATTATTTATTTACAAAGACCAAAATATAGTATATTTTATATTATAGATATGAGATAAAGTCAGGTTTTCAAAATATGAATTCTAAATAACAAAATAAAGAATGTATATACTATAAGCATATGCTAATTTTAATAAGTTTGTCCATTCTGGAATTATGGTGTATCTTAAGGGACGAGGTGGAAACCTAGTGAGGTGGAAACTCCACAGAAGCTAGGAGAGTAACCCTAGCAAAGACTTCTGGCAATGGGGGACACAAGCCTAAAGGCTAAATTGGCCGTTTTCTGTAACCAGGCAAGTAGACGGACTGGTAGGCCAACTCAGTGACAAAATGCCTTTGACCTAAAGTTTGCCCTCCCTGCAGAGTGTTCTGGGACCAGACCCTAGAAGAATTGTCATCAAAGAGATCAGAAAGACTTTGTTTTCCAGCAACTGATGGGAACTGGATGCAGAGTCCCACAGCCAAACATTAGGTGGAACTTTGGTATCCCACTGAGGAGGCTGGGGACACCACAGTCAACTTACTGGGATTCATGTGGGCTCACAGAAATCAGGAAGCAGGAAGAGGTCTGACCTATGTCCTCTGCATATATGTTACGGCTAAACAGCTTGATGTTCTTGCAGGATGCCTAACTGTGGGAGCAGGAGCTCTCTCTGACTTTTTGCCTACTGTGAGATCCTTTCTTTTCCTACTAGGATGCCTGGTCAAGTCTTGACGTGATGGTGTGGGCCTGGTCTTATTGTAGTTTCTTATGCCATGTTTGGTTGATGTCCCTGGGATTGATGTCTTCAGTGGAGGGAGTCAGAAAGATAGTTAGATGGGGAGAGAGGGGAAGTGGGGGAGAGACTGGGGAAGAGGAAGGATACACAAGAATCTTTTAAAAAGAAAAAATGTTGATAGCATATTTATTTCTATATCCAATTTCATAAAACATGTCCCTTTATTGACTTTCATTGCATAGCAACAGTCTGTGTAAAGCTAATATGGAAATCAAGGACAGTAATAAAGTAAATCAAACTCAGAACGATAAAAAAAGAAACTTGAGATGCTCCCTGAAAAAACAATATTACTTTTAAATCAACTCATGGTTGTCTGGCATTTCTACTGATTAATGCTATGGTTCACTGAGGCATTCTAATAGGGTAAAAAAGAAAAAAATGAATTTCTTGTAATAAGATGAGGGTCAGTTTAAGATATTAATGCCTCAGCTATATCTCTTAATCACAAATGTTTAAAGCCTGAAGCACTGAATTCACTGCGAACTTTCTACAGTTAAACACAATAGCTTTTCTCTTTGCACATCATCAACTTTCATTGCATCAAAAACTGAGAAATAAAGCCTCGCCCGAGTCTTAATTACAAGCACCCAATTATTGTTAGTTTTAATTAAATGGAATATTTTCTGAGTACATTTAGTTATGAAAGTCCTTAGAACAATGCCACTGGGAAACATAATGTACAATACACTATCAGCTATAAAGTGTCACAGTTGATAAGAAACTCACAGAAAGCCATTCAAAGGACTTCTGGATTAACTTTTGCAGATGTGTACTTTGAATCTATCAATCTTTATGGCAACACATTTTAATAAATGTACTGTGGTTTATATTTTAAAGCACTGTATGGTTTACAGCTAAAGCAATTATGCTTCACTGTGTCTCCCGAACTAGCTAAAGAGAGACTGTCTACGGAACACAGAAACTACAAAGTTTGTAATAGGAATTACTGTAGTTTACATGCAGTACATTAGCCACTTCCAAACTGCGTCAGAAACCTCCTTGTCATCAGGTCAGCTTCACTGAATATGTATTAAGTGCTTATGGTTAATGCTAATGAATAAAAGAAAACTTTAAAACACCATATCTTGTATCTATCACATACTTCTCTAAATCTGCATTATCCCTCATTTTCTACTGACCTTCCTCATTTTGTTCTGTCTGGTCCTGACTCTAATCAATTGATTGTTTTGTCTTTATCACCAGATGCTTGATTCAAAACTACTGAGTCTTGCTGAAGTTTTCTGCCCCTTTGGCATTCCCGTATCCAGCTAAACAGAGACCTTGACTCCTGTTTCCTTTTCTGCTTGGTGTATCTGAAGCTAGCTCTGATCTTCTTGGATTAATTCATAATTAATTGAGAAATTAACAACCATTTAGTATTAGCTGCCTGGTTTGTGATTCTGATTGACAATTGTTTTAATAGAATTCCAATTTTAAGGTATCAGTAAAATGAACAGTGTGGGAAAGTTATCATTTTCATGTTTTAATAATCCAAAACATAGGCAAGAAAAGAATGTATGAAGCATTCACATGTCAATTTGTAAGTTTGGGTTTCTTAGCGGGTAGGGTCTAGATACATGATCTCCAGATTCTCAGGTAGTTTTCACTCTACTCATCCAGACACTACCATGAGTTTGCATTTTAGCAAGACTTTGAATATAATATTTCATTGATTGACATGAGATAAAATAATAATTCAGTTTTGAAAGAAAATAGAACTTGAAACAGTGTTGTGCTTTTTGTATGCAAGGATGAGGAAAATGAAACACAGATTAAAGATGAAGACACATCTTTTAAAACTTTGCACATATTAATATGAAGCAAAATATTTTATCTGGAAAAGATTGACAAATTGGGAGATATGGTAAGAAAAATACTGCAAACATAACAAAGGGGTTGCTGTGAATTACTTTTTTACTGCTCAGTGGAGTAAATTGGATATAAAAGAGTATTTGATAGCTTTCTTTTATGTTGTTAATTTTAATTTTAAGATTAAGGAAAACAGCACTGGAAACGATGGTTTTAGTTTGGACATATTTAACAAAGATTACAAAAGAAAATGTTTGTTACAACATATTGTATAAAACGGTATTTGTGCATACTATCTGACCTTTGAAGTTACTATTATTTCAGCAATTATTATTAATCACCAGTCTAATACATACAATTTCTTGTCTTGTATATACATCTAAAAAATAACATTAATTTATTATTGTTCAGGAGATTATGCACTATGAATACAAATATGATTTGAATAAGAGGAGTAATTGATCTCGTCATCTTGATGGGGTGAGATGGATTCTTAATGGAGTTTTCATTGGATTTCCCCTAATGAATGCAATTTTAATATATTTATTACCCGTTTGCATTTGTTCATTTAAATAGTGTCTGTTACATTTGTTTGTTTACTAATATGATCATGAATACACATATTTGTTCTTCCAAATGGTTTAATAAAATGCTGATTGGCCAGAAGTCAGACAGGAATTTGTGGGTTGGCCTACTAGACAAGGAAAACTTTGGAAAAAACAGTCAGAGAGGAGACACCAGCAGATGCAGAGGAAAGGAGACTGAGATGCTTCTCTGAGAAAAGGTTCCGAGCTGTATTGCTAAACAAGACAAGAATTGTTGGTTATTTTAGGAGTTAAGAGTTAGCAAGTCATATGCCTGAGCCATAAGTCAATCAGGACGTAATTAATATAAAATTTTGATTGTTTGGGGCTAAGTGTCTGCAGGGCTGCGAGTGGGTCTGAACCTCGGGGTTAGGCTGGAAAAGCCAGACCAGAAACTTCACATTACATACACACGACTCACACATATGTGTACATATACATATGTGTATTCTGGATTTTAACTGTTGACAAATATTTCCGTTTATTCTAGATGGTATGTCAACACTCAATTGCTTCCTTTGTCATTTAGAACACTTTAATTTGTAACAATAATATCTGTCACATGTAGTTGTCCTCTACATATATGTAGTAGGAGGTTTCTGGCCTTGACTTTTGGGCCTTGCCTCAAGGTTTAGGCCCACAGACCCTCAGACCCTCAGACCCTCAGACCCGCAGACCGGCAGACTCACAGACCTGCAGAGACACACAGATGCTTTCAATAGTTTTAGGCTGATCAGCCCAAGGCCCAGGCATATCACTTGCTAACTTTTTACCCTTAAACTAACCCATGTCTCTTTCCTGTTCAGCCATATGGCTCGGAACCTTTTTCAGAGCAGCATAGTTGTCCTCTGCTTCTTCTGTCTTCTCTCTGACGTTCTGCTCTGTGCTTCCTGTTTTCAGAATTTTCTTAGTCTGGTAACCCACCCATACTTCCTGCCTGCCTTTGGCCAATCAGCACTTTTTATTAAACCAGTTGGTGGGAAAATTATTTATAATGTAACAACATAATCTCCCACATATCCCCTTTTCTCTTTTTAAAACAAAAAGAATTCCACATCTGATATTTTTACCCCATTATCTATAACAACTTATAAACAACACTATAAATAAACAAGAACATCCATAATCCAAGTTTTGGGAATGTGGGCATCATTCTCTAGGCGACTTCCTGCTGAATGGGGACGCTGGAAAGCCCATAGGATTCCAAAGAAAAATTTAGGTTTATGCACAAGTCTTTAGTGGAGTAGTCTGTAAGGCTGGGTCATCTCAGCCAGTCTCCTTGAAATTGTTCTGGATACAAAGCTCAAGAAACTTCAACAGAGGTGTTCTGAAATGCTGAATCATCTGGGCCATCCATTTCCATTGGAGATTTTTCAGGGGGTCTTCCTCTATCAAACTTTATGTTCTTTATCCAGGAATAAATCCACAGCCTCTCATTTTCTATGAAAATAAAAGGAAAGCCTCTTCTCCAAAGTAGTGTATCTTTGCATTTCAATTTTAAAATAATTTCATTTACAAATTATATATGTTGAATTAATCCAACAGCATTTATAATGACTGTCTTTTAGCAGCTTTTACAATTTCATTTTCAGTCAAGAAACTTAAAGATAAGACAATAACATACAGTATTCAGACATTCTTTGTTTTTTCCATCTTTATGGGGCTTATTTATTTATTTATTTATTTTACTTTATTTCTTTTTTAAGGACTTTCTCTATCCTTTCTTTTCTTTTCTTTTCTCTAAGCCTATGTATATATATTTTCAACACACTCTAAACCACTTAGACTTCAAAAAAAAAAAAACTGTCTTTACTGTATATTTATTTCTTAACTTTTTCTGTCTCTGACCACACCTTTGCTTGTCTAGGGTGATTGACTCCACCAAGATTCTTTTACTTATTTCTGTTTCTGAACACACCTTTAATCTGCCAAGGATTCTTCTATTTCTTTCAATTTCTGAACACATCTTTAATCTGCCTAAGGTTCTTGGCTAAGAATTCAAGGTTGGTAGGGTGGGTGGATGGCTCCATCCAGCTTCTACTCTAATTTCATAGAATTTATATTTTTAACCCAGATATTCAGGGAATTTTAGGGTCCATATAATTACCAAGTAAAGCTTCGCCATCTGATGCTCATTAACTCCATTTAAGTATTAGGCAGCAGAGTCTCTTAAAAAACTCACAAGTGTTTTGCCTCTAAGGCTGAATCAGGAAGCTTCTCTTCAAAAAGTCAAGCCTCAGTTTGCCTCAGGCAAACAGAGTTGATCCAAGAAAACACCACCACTAGAAAACCCTCTTTGATTCTGTTCCTTTTTTTGTCCTATGAACAGAAACCTTAAATACATCATTTACAACGTTTTGCTTAAATTGCGGGTCCTGTGAGACTTCAGGAACCAGCCATTTTACACCTTAAGCTGCACTCCATAAACCCGCCATTGTAGCTCAAGCCCATGTGCCTCACCAGGGCATCTCTGTACCACTGCTCACTTGGGAGACACAATTCAGAGGATGCTTTGGGCTCTAGACCATTTTTTAAGCTCTCTGTGGCTTTATGTGGGTATTTATTGTGTATATGCCCCACGTTGGGTGCAATTTGTTGTAGGATGTTTCTAGCCTTGACTTTTGGGCCTTGCCTCAAGGTTTAGGCCCACAGACTCCCAGATCCCCAGACTGCAGACCCGCAGACCCACAGACCCACAGACCCGCAGAGACACACAGATGCTTTCAACAGTTTTAGGCTGATCAGCCTAAGGTCCAGGCATATCACTTGCTAGCTCTTTAACCTTAATCTAACCCATGACTCTTTCCTGTTCAGCCATATGGCTCGGAACCTTTTTTCAGAGCAGCATAGTTGTCCTCTGCTTCTTCTGTCTTCTCTCTGGCGTTCTGCTCTGTGCTTCCTGTTCTCAGAGTTTTCTTAGTCTGGCACCCCACCCACACTCCCTGCCTGTCTTTGGCCAATCAGTGCTTTTTATTAAACCAGTGGGTGGGCCAATTATTTACAACGAAACAACACAATCTCCCACACATATGACCATAAATCTAGCACCTATTCCTTTTAGGAATAAATAATATTTATTTTTCTATATTTTTCATAATTGTTTACCTATTCAATTACTTAAAAATGTATTGAATGCTTCCACTTTATTTACAGATAAAATGTATATAAACATTAATGTGTCAGTTTTTACAGATAGGCAGACAGACAGACAGACACACACACACAGAGCAACTTGGAACAGATGTTGAGAAGTATGATCCTTGGATTGTATGGGAATATTTCTCAAAGTTGTTATGCAAATATATTTTAAGACACGATAAAAGTCTGTTGCTCAACAACTCCTCAGTGTTGTGAACTGTCAATGTGGCATGAATATTAGACATGCTTTCATATACTAAGTTACTGATACAGAATACTATGATGAAGCACCTGTTCCAGTATATGTATTTTTCACTGGCTCTGTTTATAATATTGTAGAATTTAAGAATAATTTGCATATTTAAGCAAATTTCTTATCACGTCTAGACATGTCTTCTCAGCAACACTTCCTCCCTCCTGTGAATCATATGTATTTCTGTTATATGGTCTTTTTGGAGCCATAATTTTTAAAAATAAAATCAACATTATCAATTATTGTACAAATTCTATTTGGTATTATGATAAAAACCTGGAGATATTGAGGAAAAGCTGAAATATGAAAGAAATAAAGAAACAAACCATAGCTACTTCTCACCCAACCAATTCTTCAGGACCATTTCCATGAATTCTCAGACTTCAAGCCACTCCATCCACATCTGAAAAGGGGAAATGGCAGGTGAAGCTGAACTTCTCTCTCCTCTGTCTCCCTGGAGCTATCTCACTTCTTGATTCAACCTTCCTAGAGCTGGAATTAAAAGTGTGTGCCGCCACTACCTGGCTGTTATGCCTTGAATTCACAGAGATCCAGATGGAACTCTTCCTCCCCAATGATGGGATTAAAGGCATGGGTCACCACTCCCTGACTATCTTGGCTTGGCTCTGTGGATGCCTTTGTTCTCTGATATTTTAGACTATTTTCACTAAATACCACCAAAATCAATTATTTCTTTTATAAACCATTATTTGTTATTATATCTCCTTATCTTTATCATATCAAAATATATAGGTTTCCATATAATTTTTTCTGGGAATTCCAGATTTTTCTAATTAGGTACCTGTCTCACTTTGAGTTGAATTTTTTGAAAGGAGTATATATGCAAAGTTTGTATTAATGACTCTGCATGAAGATGCCTATTGTCCTAGCAACATTCATTAAAAGTATCTTTCTTTCAATACATTGCCTTGATATGGTCAAAGATTATTTGCCTATATTTTTGTGGTTCTTTTTTTAGCTTCCCAACTCTTTTCCATTTATTTCTTTATTCTTTACCATCTCTATTACTGTTGCTTAACAGTGAATTTTTGTATCAGTTCCTCTCACTCTTTGTGTTTCAATGCTGAACAGATTATTTTGGTCCATGTGGTTTTTCTGAAGGTTTCTATATTTATTTACATGAGAGAATTAATGAGAATTACCTTTTAAATGATATTTTTGATTTTAGTATTAGAGAATGTAATTGTAGAGCACTTAAACCGTATGAATGTCCCAGATTAAGTTAAATTACTAAATCTATAAGGCACATAGTAGTAGTTTTTGTTTTCTCAATAACTAATATTGTTTTTTCAAAATCTTGAAATACAACAGAATTATCAGTAATATTTTAACAGATTTTGAGTTGTGCATGCAGATGCAATGTATTCCAGATACTTCCACAGCATTTTTTTCATCTGTACTAACGTATCTATTGTGAGCTTACTGAAAATATATCAGTCATTGGATCTGATTTTTCATACTACATTGTAAGTTGCTCAAGAACAGACACCATTGTTATTCATCACAGTTTCTTCACATTTATCCCAAGATGTTGGAAGATAATAATTTCAAATAATTTTTTTTTGTATCTTAGAAACTCCAAGGGGGCAAAAAATGTAATAATTTGAAAATATACAAAATGTTACCTAACCTCATCACATGGAATCTTACTTTTACAAGTAGTTCTGGAAGAGACAATAGAAGAAAAAGTCATTATCTCTATAACAAAGAATGGGGTAAATAAAGCTGAATAATTCAAATGATAGGGATGAGACCAACACTCAGGATGAAACAATAAAGACAAAGGTATCTACATACATGATGAGATATTGATGTGGGAATGTCTTTCTGTATGCTGTGAATATCAATCTTTAAATAAAGGAGCTGTTTTGGCCCATGGCAGGCACCATAGAAGAAGTAGGTGGGGAATCAGAATAGTTAGGAGGAGGGCGGAGTCAGAGCAGATTGATCCAGCTGCCCAAGAAGAAACATGTAAGGAACACAGGTGAGTGGCAGGACAGATTAATGGAAATGGGTTGAGTTAAGATGTAAGAGCTAGCTAACAATGTGCCTGAGACATAGGCCAAACAGCATGAAGTTAATAAAGTGTCTGAGTCATTTTGGGGTCTTAAACAGCAGCGGGCAGCTAAGGGGTCTAGGGCGCAAGTCTGTGGGTCTGGACCTCTGGCCATCCTGGGCCAAGAAACCTATTGTAACAAGATATATTGCAAATATTTGATATTTGAAGCACTTATTCTAAGAAAGCAAATAAATAAAGTGAAACAAATCTGTGTACAAGTGAACAGAACTGTAATTTAGAAAAATCTTCTCTTTTTTCATGTTGAGTTGTGGGATTGAACAGATTTTTTGTAATGTGCACTATGCCTTAACTTTATGTCACCCTATTTGATTCCAAGGTGCTGAACATGATCAAGATCACATGTAATTACAGGCGTAAAAAAATAAATAAAAAATCAAAATAAATTTTAAAAAGGGTAAAATTAAATTAGACTGACCCAGCCCCCCCCCCAAAAAAAAACACATAAAAAGCACAAATAAGCCACGGGCCACATGACAAACAAATTAATAAAAATAAATTAAATTAAAATAAAAAAACTAACAATGTACCTAAGCCATAGGCCAAACAACATAAACAATATAAACATCTAAATCATTTTTAAAGTCTAAACAACAACGAGTGGCTAAAAAAAATCTAAAACTACAAATCTATAAGTCTAGACCTCTGCTGCCATAGGCCAAAATACCTTATTATAACAGCAAAACATTGCAAGTTATACTTTGTCTCTATAGTCTACAATATGATGAATGTAAATTTATGTTTTTTGAGCCTGAGTCCTGTGCTCATTTAAATATAAATAGTTGCCCATATACTACAGAGTCTCCCAAATGCTATTCCAGATAATCTGATCGTTACTTGTCTTTTCTAGGTGCCATGCAGAGGGATTGTGACAAAAGTATATTCTCTTAACGTTCACTGTGATTAAGTAGATCACTGTTTGTAGTCTGATTATTGTAATTGTTTGTAGCTTATTTCTTACAGCTGTTTGTTTGCTTTAGAAGTTTAGCATCTTTACCCACAGTCACATATTTTAGGAGTTGTATAAGTGACAACATGAATAACTCAAGGAACTTAAATTTTGACATTTGTTCATGGTAACTGTTTTCTAGATATTGCTTAAGAAAGGTGACTCTTTAGACAACTAGATTTATCATCTCCTTTAGGGAGGGTTTTACAATTAGTTTAAGTTTTCATGTTTAACTCCAAGCTTTGAATTCCACTCCACGTTCTCTTCACTCGTGTGAGTAGATAAGCAGTAACACCCATAACCAATTTCCTAGTAAAATTCAACCTCACCTTAAAAGAACTGCCTGAAGGTCTGTAACATACTGGAAGACATGAAGACTATATGGAGGAGGGGTAAAGTCCTGAACAAATATTTAACAAAAGCAAACTTCAGTAATCCAGACTGTGTCTTTTTCCAATTTGGTATAATAAAGTGCTACCTCCCCCTCCCTTCCCCCCCCCCCAAAAAAAAACTTATAGGAAAAAGGTTTATTTTACATCAAAAGTCCAGATTTGACATTATTTATTTCATGAAAGCCAAGTAAGACTCTTGAAGCAGTTAGTCTTACATGTTATACAAATAAAGAAAACTCAGAGCTAGATCTTAGGGAAAGGTTAAGATTTCAAGGAGAGGAAACACCACAGTCAGATCTCACCCAGCTGTCTTCCAACTCAGTCTCCTCCTTGTGGCTTCTACTGCCCTAATCTGTCTTTCTATGCCTGCCTTAAATACCCTCTTTGCCCAGTTGTTTCACATTCAGGTTAACATTAATGGTGTGGGCTACTACTATTTGATAGTTAGCTTTGAACTCACAGAAACACAGAAGTATCTCCTCTGTCTCTGGAGTTATGAGACTAAAAGCTTTGCTACCTGCCTGGGAGCCTGGAACCTCCTCTGTAAACCAAGATGGCCTCAAATTCAGATCTGCTGGGATTAGGGTCATAGATCAGCAATCCTGGATATTCCCTGTGCTGGGATTAAAGGTGTAAATCACCACTCCCTGATCTTCCTGGATTGACTGTGGGTAGATTTCTCTAATATTTCAGACTGGTTTTCATTAAATATGAAACATATGCCCACACTCATATACAATCAAATAACACAATAAGAATAAATCCCCTAACATTCCTAATTATGCTCTGTACTTATACTAATTATAATTCCATGTTTAAGTAATGAATTATGTCATCCCAGGTTGGATGGGTCATTCTTTATTGAGTGAAAACAGGAGTCTAGGCACAACTATATGGGCAGGCTCGAGGGTCAACCCTCATTGAGACTCTCCTCCTAGGAGATTTTTATACTGTATCAAAGCATAGTTAAAACTATCACAATAGGGTATCAGGTACAGAGCTGGGTTCAAATCTGACAGTGATACTTACTAGTTGTGAAATTTTGTGCATTATTTAATTTTTCTAAACTTCAAAAAGAAAACTATGATTCATGACTGGTTTGCAATAAATATTAGAGAAATATATTTGAGTAGTGCAAGCACAATATTAGCCAGACATATTTTATTATTACAGAGCATAATAATCTACTACTGTTTTAATTTAATTTCTTAATTACTTTGAGAATTCAATTTCATTAGCAGTTTAGGTTAATTTCTGCTACTAGGTTGAAACAAGTATTTAAAATAAGAGTTATAAATATATAGACTATTAAAACACTTCTTAATCTTCACAGGAAATAGTATGTATTTTACAATTCTCTATGGTATGCTCTTGTTTCTTTTATTGTTAAAAGTTAAGCAAAATGAAATCACTAGATGCTACAAAGAAATCAATGGCAAGTTTAAGTCAGACTAAATTTGCCTTTTTAGGAAGGCAAAGTGGGATTTTAAATACAAAATTTGTAAAACATATTGCCTTGCCCTTTGTTTTAACAGGGAGTTCTCTATAAAATACTTGCCAACAATGTAGAAATATGTTTTTGTTGATTAATAAAATTTGAAATTAATTTGTAGCCAAATTTCCTGAGCCTTTGAGATTTATATAAACTGTACCATTATTGGCTTATCATTAGTCACCTCGTTATATGGGCATTTCCTAGCTGTCTAGCTACAATACTTAGAAACCATTGAGTATGAAACACACAATGAGCATGTGTGATGTTCTTTGTCAGAACAAACCACAGTGGAGTGCTGATAAGAATGTTATTGTTCGAACAGCCTGAGTACTACCAAGGAAAATTGTCATTTATTTTTATTACCATGATTCGTTCTTGGAAAGTGGTAATGACAATCTGGCTCATTTTAGTGAAGGATTGGAGATGGCTTGCATTGGCTTTCAAAATATGTCTGCTACAGATTTAAGGAACAGTTCCTTGAAATATTTATCTTAAAATGGTCATGAAGTACTTAAAATGGATAACCTACATACTGATACTTCTCTATCTCCATTCTTATTATTAAACAATGACTGACAAATATTAGTCGCTTCTGCAATTTAACTCTAAATTTAAATTTTAAAAAAGGGTAGGCATAAAAACACCAGTAATTAAAAAATATGGCTATTGATTTTTAGCTATTACCATGTACAATGAAGAGCCCAGTGAATATAATAAATACACACAAGTTTGTATTATATGGTCCGCTTATATGTGGGTATTTCTCAGGGCTTAATAAATTTGCAAAAAGCTCTCAGATAATGCATAAAACTTAGATATATTGAAAGCAATAAAAAGTCACAAATGCATAAACTATTTGAGACTTCTTTGTCATTCACTGATAAAACATGTAAATCTATTATTAAAAGTTAAAAATTATCACAATTTATATGAACACACATTGTAATTTATATGTAATTTATATGAACACAGTTGAGAAACATACAAACAAAAAAACAGTAGTCAATCATAACTTTGTGGCATTAAGTATGATACAGAGAGTATGACTGTAATCATGCCATAGTTACCTTGTATCTTTATTGGAGTGAACTGTGATGGTAATCTTCTCGAAATGCTTTTTGATATTCAGTATTTCTGTGAGCAATTCTTTTTTCTAGTAAATTGATTATTTCAGTAAAAAGTGACCACTCAAGTTCTGAATGGAGTTTGTAGTTTTTATGTAGGTATGTATGAATGTGTGTATGTATGTATATACATATATATGCTATGTAGATAAATATTCTCTTGTACTTACATATAGGTATTTTATAAAATGAATATACAATGATTAATTTCTGATTAGACTTTAATTAACAGAATCTTATTAGTGTTTAAGATTTTAAACTATCAAAATTATATTTAGATTTTTGAATTTATAGAGATGACCCAGTCTTCAAATGTTACTGTTTTTTAAAAATTGTATTGACAAGGTTCAAGTGACAGAACCAAAAGCATTACCTAAACTACCATGCTCTGACTAAAATCCCTCTTAGAGAGTCAAATGTTGTCTACATCCTTAAATAAATAGAAAACAAATACATTTTCTAAGAAGGGGCAAGTTAGCACACTGACTCTAATGAGTTCAAGGTGCTGTGCTGTGTATATGAAAACACAGTTAGAAGAGAGGTAAAAAGCTCAGAAAAGAAACTTTTGACACGTATTTATGTTACACAGGGCTATGTTCTATAAACCCAACCTGTGTCAGCATATCAGGTATTTTGACCCCCTTTCCCTCCTCACCTGCCCACCTCTCCCTGGTCACATATTCCTTTTCTTTTGATGTTGATTATACAAACAATTTTTTAGGTCTATATATTAAATCTTGGATTTACAACTGTCTTTCTGTATGCTGTGAATAACAGTCTCTAAATAAAAGAGCTGTTTTGGCCAATGACAAGTATCATAGAAGAGTAGGAGGAGAAATCAGAGCATAGGTAGGAGAAGCAGGGCAGAGTCAGACAGACCAAGCTTGAAGCCCTAAGGAGCAACATGTAAGGAACACAGGTGAGCCACGGGCCATGTGGCAGACAGATTAATGAGAATGGGCTGAGTTAAGATGTAAGAGCTAGCTAGCAATGTGCCTGAGCCATAGGCCAAACAGCATGAAGTTAATATAAGCAGCTGAGTCATTTCTGGGGCCCTGAGCAGCAGTGGCAGGCAGCTAAAGGGTCTGGTGCTAAAGGTCTGTGGGTCTGGGCCTCTGGCCGCCTGGGTCTAAGAAACCCTGCTACTACAGCAGTGGATTTTTAATTTGCATTTTCCTGATAGGTAGGTTTGACTGTATTTTTATTTTTTATTTTTGGATAGTTTGTACTTCTCCATTCAAAAATGTTTTTGTTCATTTTATTGGTCCATTTAATATTAGGTTGACATTTCAATTTCTGTGTTCTTTAAATATGACAGACATCAATCTTCTGTCAGATATAGAGTGGATATATTTTCTCCTATTTCCGAGAGAAAGAACATTCACATTTTGCTGCTTAAAGATGCTTCTCAATTTTAAGTGATCATGTCTTAATTCCTGGGATTGTTGCTACAGCTCTCAGAGTCCTTTCCAGGAAGACCTTACCTATGTCTATATGTTGAAATATCTCTCTTTTGTTTTCTATTGGTTTTAGGTCTTATGTTAAAGTATTTGATACACTTGGAACTGAGATTTGCAAGCAACAGAAAGGAGTATCTTTCTATATTCAACATGTAGATCTTCAGTTTTCCCAACATCATTTGTTGTAGAGCATTTATTCATTATAATGTACATTTTATTTTGTATTTTATTAAAAATTCTGATGGGTGTGACTAGATAGGGTTACTTTTTGGTCCTGTATTTTCTTTTCATTTACATGTCTAGTTCTGTGCTAACACATGCTGTCTTTGCTGTTGTTTTCTTACTATGAGTCTGTAGTATATGACAAAATCAGGTACTGTGAGTCTAATTTTTTGACTAATGGAGACATTTGTATTTCCATATGAATTTTAGGGTTTTTTCTTTCATTGAAAATAGATTTTTTTTTTCCATGGAATATTATTCTTTTCCAAATCCCTCCTCATATCACCTCCACTGCAGATCCACATGCTTTTGAGTTCCTTTAGAAAGAAAATTGGCATCTAAGGGATAATAAAAAAATAAGATAAAACAAAACCAAACAATTTAGAATAGTACTGGGCAAACAGAAGAAACTTCTAAAGACAAAGCAGGAGAAACACATATAAATACACACACACACACACACACACACACACACACACACACACACACACACATACACACACACACACAAATTCACAGTCATAGGAATACCATAAAAAGCATAAAAGCTGAAACCATACATGTAATTTATATGTAAATTAAAAAAAAACAAATAACCAAAACCAATGATCAAAACAACAACAATAAACAAACAGCAAAAACCCTGTCGTGATACTATGTATGAGTAAAGAACTCTCAGAGACACTACTGAGTTCATTTTGTGTTGACCCCCACTACTGAGCATGCAGCCTCCGCTTAGGAGTGGTGTGTTTTCTCAGTGGTACTTCTTTGGAAAAAAACTAAGTATTCATTTGCAAGTTTTCTTTTTTTTTTCTTTATTTCAAAAAATTTTCTTTTTTTTTTCCCCCATGTATCCCCCTGCTCACCCTCCCTTTCATCTTCATACTCCCTTCCAGTCTGCTTTTTGTCTACAGCCTTTTGTGTTAGGGACTGGGCTTGTGTCCACTTCTCCTTTCAGCTCTAGGATCTCATTTGATCCGGACCCACGCAGTCACTGCACACGTTGCCTGCCTCTATGAAGTGGTCCTGCTGTGTTTAGAAGGCCTTGTTGACTTGTGTCCTCCATCCCCTCTGGCTCTTACACTCTCTCTGTGACCTTTCCTGAGTGTTGCCTGAGCCCTAAAAGTTGAGTTTTCCAAAGCCTCTCGCTCTTTGAACACTGGTTGGCTGTGAGTATTTGTTCCTATCTTCCACAGGAAGAGGCTTCTCTGCTGATGTTCTAGCAAAGCACACATCTATGAGCAAAGAATGCTTCTAGGAGTAACTTTGTATCTTATTGTTACGTTCCTTAATAAGAACAGTAGTATTTAGTTTGCCCCTTGGTCACTGCTATATCTAACCTCATGTTCTTGATTGCCCAAGCCGTGTTGGGTTTTTGATCATTGAAGACATGTTGGGGATGAATTTTATCTCAAGGGTGGGCCTTAAATCAAATCAGATTTGATTGTTTATCTCCTACAAGCCTTGTAGTACTATTATACCAGAATATCTTGCAGAGTGGCCACCACTTAGGTTTGTGGCTGGGTTTGGGGTTTACCTTTCTCATTTGGCAATATGCAGAGTACCTTCCAACATCATGAACACTAGTCTGTAGAGGTGAAGCTCTAGGTAGGCAACACCTTGACTTCTCCATGTTAAATGAGTCCAATAAAGTCAATGGCATAAAACAGAATTTCACCTTACAGAACACCAAAGAATCGCTCAGTAGAGATTCAAAGTTTTATCTTCTATCTTCTGTAGGCCAGGTCTTAGAATATTCTTACTGATACTTGTTCTGAGTTCACAGATTGAGCCGTTATGAGTAGATTTCCTAGAACCACCTTGACACCAACTCACCACAGGATGTTTTAAGATGACGTCTTGCCCCTTCACTATTCAAGTGTCCCAGTAAGAGAGTTTTCCTGGTAAAACTTCTTTATGTACATGTGCAACTGCTCTTCTCTCTTCTAAACTTATCTGTTACTATATGTAGAGAGTGAATTTTCTGCGACTTATTAGTTAGCTGAGGTCATGGTCTTGAGTCTTGGCAAGTACTCTCTCTGGAGTAGGAGGAACCCAGCTCCCTGTAGCTGTGCCCTCCAGGACAGGCTCTCAACTCTCATTGATTTTGCTCTTCCTTCCTTCCTTCCTTCCTTCCTTTCTTTTTGTTGATTTCTTCCTCCCCCCCCTCAGTTCCCCGTTCCCTACTTTCACTTTCCCTCTTCCCTTCCCCCCTTCCCCTCTCCACCCTCTCTTTCTTTGGCTACTAAATTTTGGTTTTTGTGTTCTTATATACTTTATGTCTCCAACTTCACCCAGTTTATTTTCCAGCCAATTTGGTATTGCTCTAAAATATCCTACTTAATTTTAACCCCCACTTCTAAATTTCTGCATCTTTCAGAGTCTGTTTATGGGTCTAGACAGGTTGTTTTTCTTTTTTTTTTTTTTTGTAGAGTTTTTAGGTGGTTGTTTTCACAGATATAACATAATCTCAACTGTTAAAGAATATTATTTCTACTGTGCCTAATTTCTTCCAGAAATTCTTAAAGTTTGTGTTTGAGAGTTGCCTATCTTCTTCCAAAATCACCACTCTTTCAGTTTTAGGTAAATTCCATGGAGGAGACAAAAATGGTTATGCATTACCAACCTGCTCTCATGTAGAGTTGTACCCATTACAGCAACATGATGAGCTGATGTCACTTGTGGTGAAAAGAGATTTTTGGTGTATTGTTCCATTGGAAAGCCTGGACAATATGTGATAGCACCCATGAACACGAAGACATTTACACAGAGTTTCTGCTTCTCTGTCCTCTGCTATAACCGTTATAAAGAGACACACAGGCACAAAGGGTCCATCCTGCTGTGTCAGCCTTCTTATCCAGACACTGAGTCTATAGTATGCACTCAAATTTAGTGTCATACATGCTTTTCCAGGCATATGAAATACTAAGTTTCAAAGACTACTTCTGTTCCTACAACCTATGTCTTTGTATTATGCTTCAAAAAAGCACAGGAAAGCTATTAGCTTCTTGCTTATCATCTTTAAAAATGGCATTGGCTTTTTCAATTTTTTTTTGTTATCCTGAAGTCCGAACCTCTCCACCCCCCCACACTACTTGTACATAAAAAGGGGAGTGGATTATTCAATAGTGTTAAGTTGCATTTTTAAAAGTTATCCAAATATAGTGACACAAACCATTAAATTTGGCTTTAACCGTGTTTTGGTTTACAATTTTTATAACTTTGAACAGGAAATATTTCTTGAGAATATTGTGAAAAGGTTTTAGTTGTGATTTTCATAATGAAACCTGTCAGAGCACTAGTATGATGAATGGATATGTGGCATTATATTTGTCAAAACTATGACTTTATTGCATTTATCTCCTCATCGTAATTCTTTCAGAAAGGAATACTTTCCTAACTTTTCAAACACCTGGAGTCCTGCACAGTGGTTCTGCTTGTCATATTTTTTTCTCTACTTCAGATGCTTTTCTTGCTGTGTCTAACTCAGTAACTAAATGATCACACAAAGACAACTCTCATTGAATAATGAAGTGATTTTGATGGAATTCTATTTGAACTTCTATTGAAATCAATTTTAATAGTGATATTTAAAATAAGGTGAGTTATACGTAGTAGTACAGACCTTTAAACTCAACCTTGAGTGGCAGAGGCAGAGGCAGATGGATTTTTATGAGCTTGAGGCCAGCCTAGTCTACATAGTAAGTAAGACAGCCAGAGCTACACAGTGAGAACCACCCCCCCCCATACACACATACAAATCTAATTTGCTTATGAATTTTGCAATTGGGATCAAAGAAAGTATTTTTTCTTTGTTATTTGTTTTAGCTAAGATCATCACTTTTTATTATATATTTTTCTGTTGCTGATACAGTTGTTGTTTCCCTGATAAAGAAATTGCCTTTTACTGCTTCCCCCCACTCGTTAACCACAGACACTCACTGCTCCACTGGTTCTCAGTGACTCAGAGAAAAATGTCTTGAAGCCTTAGAACTGAACTTTTAGTGTTGATGGCAGTGATATCAGAATTGAAGGTAGAAATTGAAATCCCAACCTAATTGGATGTTGACTGGATCTCTTAATAGCACTGTCACAGACAGAAGAACAGGGCAATAGGTGCTGTCTATTCTGAAATGTTATTTGCCATTTATTGTCCAATTTCAGGGCTAAGATGTAGCTTTAACCCTTTTTTTAAAAAAAAAAAAAAAAAAACCTTGTTCACTTTCGTTTTCACACTAGAAGCCTAACTTAAATGTGATTATTTTTCTGAAATTGCCCTTTACCCACCAATTTTATGCAGTATTCTAAGTTCTAACTTCTAAAAGATGTGGCAATTTTTTGATGAGTAAAATCTTCCTGTGGAAGATGTCTGCATGTGTTTGTCTTTCATACTGTGCATTCTTCCCCTGGAACTCAGCCAGCATTTTAGTAAGTCAATTGCTGTTTTATACATGATATCAATGTAAGAGTAAAGCTTTATATATTCTTTGAGGAAAAACCAAAGCTGATACCAATACAGTAGCTATCAATAAGGTTTCTTCCATAAACATTTGTTAAATTAGTGGATATATGGGCCATGAAACAATGTCTTTAACATGTTAGCTTTCCAGAGAGATTCTGAGATCTTATTACTGCTAAGGAAAAGGCTGTAAGGTATGAAGGAAAGAAACAGGAATGAGAAGTGAAATAATTTACTATATTAGGGCTCTCTAGAGAAACAAATCTGGTAGAAGGAGTACAGAGATGATGCTGAAGATTGATAGATAAATGATAGACAGACAGACAGACAGACAGACAGACAGACAGACAGACAGATAGATAGATGGATAGATAGATAGATAGATAGATGACTGGCAAGTATCTATTAAAATAGTTTTTTTGAGGATCTCAACTTACTGGAGAGACTAAGGATATGTATCCTCTCAATCCACAAGGCTGGATGCTTTGTGTATAAAAAAATAATATTAAAAATGAGGCCATGTAATAATGTTTGATAAAGGTGAATTTGTGACTCCAGGGATTCTCTCCCTTGGGGAAAGATGAAGATAGAATAGGCAAGAATGTACCCAGTAAACTAGGCCAAAGGCAGTTTCTCTGGTTTCTTGAATGTAAGGGAAATGTTTCTGTTGCTACAAACATTAAATATGGAATAGAGCAAGAGGTATGATGCATGTTTGGAAGTAAAATCAATAGAGTGGTAGAATGGGTTTGAGGAAAATTACATGTATCTTCTTTGAACTTCTGAAGCAGCAGTAGAAGAAATAAGCTTAGGGAAAACTATGATTGATAAGACATAACAATGCAAAGAAAATATTTTTTCTGTTTCTAAGCTCAAACACCTTTACATGAAACATCATGATCTCCAGCCAAAGTAGAACAAGCCTCTGTTGAAAGAATAAAAATCACACCAACCAACTTTCTGAGAATCTGCTCAAATATATTTCTGTAATGGAAATTGGCTGACTTACTAAATGTCAAAATTAAGTTGAATCTTACTGGATATAATATATATTTTTCTCACTGCTATTATGGAATGCCTGGGTAGAAGAATAAGGGTTCACTTTGGGTCATGGTCTATGGATGCACAGTGCAAGAAAGTCAGAGAGGAAGGAACTGGAGGTGACAAGTCACAGTGCACCAGTGTCAGGAAGCAGAGAGAGATCAATACTAGAGCTAGGCTGGCTCTTTTCTTTTGATGTAGTCTCAGCCCCATGCTGATGGAAAGGTGCTGTTCTCATTCAGGGTGTGTCTTCCGGGCTCAGTTTAACCTTTAGTGAAACACTATCAAGGGCACGCCCAGAGGAATATCTCATAGGCAGTTCTTCAGGCAAGATGAGAATCAAGAATAATCGTCATACTAGATCATTAAACTGTCCCCTTAGTCAATAGCATTAGGGGAAGACTGAAGGGACAAAGGCCAAGGAACAGATTTTGCAAGTCCATCAGTGTCATAGTCACAAAGGACTCAAGGAAGAATACCAGCACTCTTAGGCTACACATACAGGCAAGCACACATATATACTATTTAAAATTTTACATACAACTGTACATATTAGTGGAATGTAGTATGATCTTTACAAATACGTACATGATGAGCAATAGTCAAGTCAGGTCGTTAACTATTCTACCACATTAAACACATCCTTTTTCTTTGTTGGAAATACATTGTTCTGGTTATATTGAAGCATATCATTAATTAGTGCTAATTATAGTCATCCTACTGTGCTATTAGAACTAGAACATTTAATGTCTGAAAAGCATCAAGTAAAGTGTGTTGTATCAGACACACGCCGCTGCGAAATGCTTTAAAGGGATTTTCATTGTCTCTGCCTTTGTTAGACACTCAGAAGAGAGGTTCACAAGCTTTGATGAGGATGAGGGGAGATAGGAAGGAATCGCTGCTACCATGTCACTGAAGGTAGCATATTTTGAGAGCATGTGTTCATACTGAGTTGGTACAGGAAAGTGATTTTTCCTGTGTCTTAATCCTCCGCTGTCAGCTTTTCACTATAAATCTTCTTGATGACTTCTCCAGAATGAGAAATGTGTTGACTGCTGCTTAGAGTGAAATCTTTACCTGAGGATTTAGGTCACAGGATCCTAATTTGGAACATAAGGAAATTGATGAGTGAGTACACAAGTGTATTGTTACAACAATTATTCTAGATAGTGGCAGACACTGAGAATGTGAGAGAAAGGAACCACTAAGGCATTTGTTAATACTTTGCTCCAGAAAATGAGGGAAGAGTTGGGGTCCCATGGTCAATTTTCAGAACAATGTCTTAATATGCTGAAAAGACACATAAATATAACATCTCATGTCATCAGATATTAATACCTTCTTTTAGATGCTTACTTACCCTGATTAACTGGTAGTAACTGTATTTCTCTATATTTGTTGGAAAAGAAATTATTATATTAAAGATTTGGAAATAAAATTATAGGTTGAAATATGAGATAGTTTGGAACAGCCAAGGTATGTATACTATAGGTTAAAGATCACTGCTATATCTTTACAATTACTGACACTGGGCTTCTACTGCATAGCATTTTAAATGTTCAGTGATCATAAAACAGAAAAATGTATTACAATCTTGAAGAAGATATCACTATTAAACAGTATGCAAAAATAAATATTAAAGGACTTTATTTTGTATACATTTGATTGATACTTTTATTTTAATATTTGTTTTACAACATGCAGTGGTAGTTCTGTGAAATGGATACTGTTTTTATTTAAGGCAATCATTTAAAAGTCTTAACTTTTGCCTGGTTTACCTTAATAATGTCAAATGACGAATAGAGGATGTGGAAGTAGATTATCCTTTGTCTGTGTTACCACCAAAGGCTATGTTCTTTGTTCTTTTTTCTTTTTCTTCACCTGAAGCCATGTTGAATCCTGTGGGTCACCAGAGGCTATGTCCATGGTTCCTGCTGTAGCTGAAGATCTTTTTTATGTCTGTTGTCTGTACCCTTGCAGGAGGCCATGTGGCCTATGTTGCCATCAAAGTTCATTTGGATGTTCTTGGTCTTTGCTGCTGCCTAAACCCATGTTCATGTTTGTGGCCCTGGTCCCTGTTTTAGTTGAAAGCTGTTTGGATGTTCATGTGCTCCGGCAGGAGGCCATGTTAATGACCTACTACCACTTGTCCATGGTTCATGCTGCTGTCAAGTATAGTATTGATGTCTGTGGTCTGTACTGCTGCTGCACAATCCTGAAGTCGGTGATTTGTGTTTATTCTTGAGGCCATGTGAATGTCCATAGTCCGTGCTGTCACCAGAAACCATGTGGAAGTTCATGGTCCATCCTACCACTGACTGGAAAGAGCAAGGAAGCTTCATTGGCAGTGCTATCAATGTCTGAGGACTCACAGTTGAGAATGAGAGATACAACAAGCTCTTGTGGAAACCTTTCTCATATATCTCACAGCCCCGCCCCTCAAAAAGAAACAGTCTAGAAAGAAAAACATTGAAGAGAACTCTTAAAAATCACGATAAGAATGCTGAAGTAGCTATTCACCGATGATGGTGTCTTCCAGGTGTGGGAGTGGGTAGGACTCGGTTTCCTTTAAGGGCCTGGCTACTGGGAGTTTGACCATGCTCCAGTGAGTTTATGGATAACACAAAAAACTAGATTTTTCCTTTTCTTTCTTTCTTTTTTTTTTTTTTTTTTTCTGGGAGGAGGCGACTAGTGTAGGGAGAAAACCTGAGAGAACTTGGAGGTGAACATTATTAGGATGTATTATGTGAAATTCCCAAATCAATAAAAATACATTGGAAAAATTTATTTATGAGTGCCTGAAACGCATATACTCATTTTAATTTCCCTTCATGGAAACAAAATTGCTTTTCTATTTTTTTAAAAAGTGAAGGAACAGCTAGATAATTTTTCAAAAAAATGTGCACCAGTTTGTAATAACCCAGATACTGCTTTAATCTCAGCTCAGTGTTCTAGGAATGAGTGGAGACTATTTAAACTTTCACCTATGATAGGGTAGTTCATCATAATAAGGTTCATTCTCTATTGGTTATTTATGTAGTCTCTCAAGTAAGGCGTTTGACTTATTGCCAGAAGACCCATACTGGCCATGGTGTACATTGAGACACCATAATTTATTTTACAGAAAGGTTTTCAAACACTTAGGTACAGTATTCACACAATATTTGTGCCATGATCAATGAAGATAGCTGTCTCTTTTAACCACACCTGTACTTTGTTGCAGGTATTTTAGATGAAATTATGTTTGATTTGGTATTAATGGGATGCCCATGTGAATTTTACAGAATGATATATTTTTAGATTGCTTCTTTATAACTGGCATGGGAATGTAATCCATTAGTGGTTTATCTAATGCATCTAATGTTGTGTTCTGATAATGATAAGAAAGTTAAATGGGCTTTTATTTGCTAATATAAAGAAACTTTTATTAAGACAAGATAGAAGGCTTAAAGGGTACAGTAAGGTAGGACCTGATCTAGAGCAAGCCTCTAGCTTTCTTTCATTCTATATTGGCTGAGTGCTAAATAAGCTTCAAAATAAAAAGCATATAAGTGTTAGAGATTGGTTCCCAAGGTTTAATGATAGAGACCATGTATGTAAGATGAAAGGACCTGGGAAAACACCAAGTGCTAATATAGAAAGTATAGAAAGTTACAGAGAAATCCAGCCAAGTTTGGTAATGAACTTGTTACACACACACACACACAGAGAGAGAGAGAGAGAGAGAGAGAGAGAGAGAGAGAGAGAGAGAGAGAGAGAGAGAGAGAGAGAGAGAAAATGAGAGAGAGAGAGAGAGAGAGAGAGAGAGAGAGAGAGAGAGAGAGAGAGACGCATACACACTGAATTTATTTCCAATATTTTAAAGAAGATAAAATACAGGACTTTGATATCTAGGAAGGAGAAACCAATGCTGTATTCAAAACTGCAAAATTAGACTAATTTCTTTATTAGAGATTAATACAGCTGATGGCCTAGAAGTCAGTGCTCATTTGCCTTCAAAATTCTAAGGATTGTAAAAACTGTTGTACACAGTGTCTGCTTGTGCCCATTCTTAGACCTACTGCTCAACACATTCCTTTCAATGTATTATCACTGATGAACAAGTCAGCCAAACTACCCAGTTGGGTTTGCAGTTTGATTAATGCTATTTGTGCTCACTAGGAAGACATTCATTTTACAGCCTATGAATCTAGGTACAATTCTGAATCTCAAGACTCTCATTCAAAAATGTATATTTCAAAGATGATCTTGGCCATCTTTAGTGATCCTTCTTATGAATTTAGGCTGAACAAGTTAAAAAAACCCTCTGAAAATATTTTAACTTTAAATATGTAGTTATGAATATTCATGATTTATGGAAGGAGGATGAAACACCAACATTGACAAGTGCTTGGAAAAATGTCTGCTCAATGGATTTGTGGACCTCAGGGTTTCGGTAGAGGATGTTATTGTAATTATGACGAAAAGATTTAAAAAAGCTATTTGGAAATGTAGCCTAAATGTGGTATTGAATTTCTAAAGTATTATCAGCAATCTCTAGTGGATGGGTCTCTGCTTCTTATGACTGAGCAAAGAAAGCTGGTTCTTGAGATGGAGCGTACTCCTGATAAAAATGGGCCAACCCTAAAATAACAAAGATTCAGAAGAGTGTAGAAGTTAAGAAGCAAAGAGCAAAGTTTGAGGAAACTGACTTTAAACTTTCATTTTTAATTATTATTTTTTTATAAAAAATTTTATTTTTATCTGTGTATCCATCCCCCTGCTCCCCTCCCTTCCCTCTTCCCAATACCTCCCAGTCAGTCTTCAGCATCCCCTCTCTCAGTCCACTCATCCCCTCCCCCAAAAGGGAAAGAAGTCTTAAGGTGGGTAGCTCAGCATGACACATCCACTCAGGCAAGCCCGATTCCCTCATCCCAAAGTCAATGTTGGGTTAGATGTTCCTCTGCAGGGGATGAGCTCCAAGATGCCAGCCAACCCACAGGAGCACAATCTGTTCCACCCCTTGAGGCTCCACATACTGCTCATGTCAATCGACAGTTGCCTACCCTAGGAGGGCGTAGCTCTTTTTCTTTATAGTTCCCCAGTGACTGTTCTTTATTCAGTGAGCTTCCCAGAGCTCCAGCTATCCATCACTGTGGGAATTTTCCATATAAACTTTCAAGAAATATCTGTACTGTGGGTGAAATGTTATCACAAATTTTTAAGTGCTACACAGAAAGTGTCTATGAAATAAAGTCAGTGTGTCATGCTTCAATTTTAACTACTGTGAGAAAATGTCATACCCACCCAAGCTTGAACAACTACCACCTTGGTCCATTGGTAGCCATTTACTAATCATTGTATTATATGGTAGATTTATCTTTGAATAGCATTATAAATAGAATCAATGATCACACCTCATTTTAAAATTAGTTACTTGATGTGGGAATGTCTTTCTATATGCTGTGAATATCAATCTTTACATAAAGGAGCTATTTTGGCCCTTGGCTATTGTTATAGCCAGAGACAAGAACATAGTTAGGAGAAGCAGGGCAGAGTCAGAGACAGATTGAGCCAGACACTCAAAGAATAAACATGTAAGGAACACAGGTGAGCCATGGGCCACATGGCAGACAGATTAATGGAAATGGATTGAGTTAAGATGGAATAGCTAGCTAGCAATGTGCCTGAGCCATAGGCCAAACAGCATGAAATTAATATAAGCGTCTGTGTGAATAGGGACTTTGGGATTGCTGGTCCAGATAAGCAGTGGCAAGAAGGTCCGAACTTTGGGGCTAGCTGGGCCGGAAACCTTATTGTAACAGTTATTGTCAAAAATACCAACAATTGTGTGATTACTAGGAAACAACAAGAGTCATGTGACTTAATTCTGATTTTGCTTTATTGACAGTGATCTGAGACAAATTAATGCTGTCGTTGAGTTATATTTATGTTATTGAAACTAAAATTTGCTTTGTTTTTAATGTTACCTTTACTTCTACAAGTCATTTATTACATTCTCATATGATAATGGAAATACAAATACTAGAAGAGGAAGAAATACTGTACTGTTCAGCTATTCCATAGCTCTGAAGTATATTAAATCTGTCTAGAATCTTACAATTTGTGTCACAACATTCTTACATCTACATAGTCAACAAATAGATATTAGAAAGAATAAGATAACCACACACTATTTTTTTAATCTCTGGAGGATTAATTAATCAGCATTGACCCTCATTGGGGTGGGGGCTAGATTATGAGTTCAATAAGACTCAGCCTGCCAATGTCTTTATGCCATCAGTCTCTTCAAGAGTATTAAACCATAAGATCCAGTGATTAAAACTATAAGAAAATGGAGAATATTTGAAATAATAATGGTAGGTTTCTATCTACACAGAAAACAGCATACTTTGTGACATCATTGTAGTCAACAGATAATAGTCAAAGCTGTTCATGCAGCAAATTTAACCTCTCCATGAAGGCAAGTATTTGAGAGTCAAAGGAAAGAGAAATAGTGGGACATGTAGATAATAAGTTGTAAGTATTTGCTAGAGTCTTGTGATTTACAATAAGGGATTCTTGGATGGTCATGAGTGAGAAGTGTGAACGAAGAAGACTGACGGGTTGTTCAAAATGTGAACTTCCCTAAGGTTTGTAAGAGATGAAATCACTTGTAAAACGATACACTTTTAAATTGAGATTTATTTTATTGTTTTCCTCACTGCTGTGATGAAATGCCTGCCAAACTGGGTAGAAGAAGAAAGGGTTCACTTTGGGTCATAGTCTGTGGATGCACAGTGCATAAAGGCAAGGAAATCAGAGAGGAAGGAATTGAAAGTCACAGGTCACATTGCACCAGTGTCAAGACCCAGAGAGAGATAGATGCTCAACTGGCTATTTTGTTTTGATGTAGTCTCAGCCACATGCTGATGGAAAGGTGCTTTTCTCATTCAGGGTGTGTCTTCCTGGCCATGTCAGGGTCCATGGTCCTGTTGTAGATAGGGTCTGTGATGGTGCCTATGGCCTAAATTAGCACAAGGGCTCATTAGAACATGCTGTGCTGAGTTAATCCCATCCTTCACTGGTCCTGGGATAGCTGATCCTGCCCTTCACTGGATACTGCTTCAGAAGAGCTATCTTGCCCTTCAGGGGAGATCTAGCCTGCCACCCCCACTCTGGAGGGAGAGTGCCAGCCCTTACCACAGGTGTGTACCTCACTTGGGCAGTACACTATAGATAACCCTGTGAGCCTACCTTGGAGGTATGAAAGCAGAAGACCTTGTCTACAGTATGGTAGCATGGGAGAAAGATGTCCTCTGTCCTTCACCCATCACCCATTACCTCCTGCAGCTGGCAGTAGACATGCTTCTAGGGTCACAAGAGAATGAAAGAAGTATCTACCCCTCACCAGCTGCAGCATAGGTGAAGGAGCTTCTGCTTTCTGTTTGGGAAACTCACTTGAGCTGGCACTGTTTCTGGAGGTGCAGGTGATCCAGCCCAGGTGCAATGAGAGCACATGAGCAGACCCTGCCTCTCCCTTCAGCCATTTGAAGAGAAAGCCCTGCATCTTGCCTGGCCCTGCTGGATTCAGTCTTCTTACAAGTATTAGATTGAGCAGATTTCCTTTTTTATTGTTCAGTTTGATGTGTGTGGGTTCAGGAGAGTATCCCATTCTAGGGTTATTTTTTTTGGTTTTGTTTGTTTGTTTTTTTTTGTTGTTGTTTTGTTTTGTTTTGTTTTTTCCCCCAAGGCTCCCTTTCCTTACTGTTGTGAACTAGCAACAGATCAGCACATTAGCTATATGAAAATGATATTGAAGAACAAAAAATATGTTACCAAATGTTAGACAAAGTAAAAGTTCTTCACTATCTGAGGACTTACATGATCTTAAACATAAGTCTACTTGGAAAGGTGAGTCCTCTGCCCCATCACCATTTTTAAAACATTGAGTGTGTTTATTCTTACTTTGATAACTCTGTGTGATAAATTGTCCTTCTAATTGATTTCATTGGTATCAAGCATCTGTCAATAATAGATAGGAAACAAATGATCTTCTTTACAACACTGTATATTCAGTTTTTTTTTTTTTTTAAATATCTATTAGGTTAGAAACTCCTTTATTTCAAGAAAACATCTTTATTTTCTCCATGTTTTGTGTCTATACATTATAACTTTTTGGGAAATGTTATTATTTTTTACTTGTAAGAATTATTTCAATAGGCTGTAAGCTAATGTAATTTTTTTTTGCAAATTTGCAGTGTACATATTTTCAATTAATATAAACATTATGTATGAGCAACCTTAATATTACTCCAACATCATGTGAAAAGTAATTAGTAATCACCCTCTTTATAGTATTAATCAATGCTACTTAATATCAGTAATAAACATACTCAAAAAAATGTAACAAGTACAGAGTAGTCATTGGCAAGTAACTCTATGTAATTTTAGCTTTTTATATAAAATATATCCAAATGCAAAATAAGTAATTTAAATAAAAAATAGTATCCTGTAAATCTCTATATTTACTCAAAGATCTTTCTTAGTTTTATACAAATTTGTCTTGGCTTACTTTATCATGTACATATTTTTTAAATTCTTTTTCTTGTGCTTCTATGTTCTTAATATTATCTTTACAATTTTCTTTTTATTTCAGTGGTAACCCTCCAAAAGGAAATACTTTCAATCATATTAATGCTAAAAATATTGTTTTAGAAAGATTTTCAAATTATCCAGAAAAATAAAACAGATTTGTACTTAAATTCCATTCATCAGTGAGTTACAATACAGGTGGAGACTGTGGTGGTATTAGGATAATCTCTAATTTTCCAATTACAAAAATTTACTATGAAGAAGAAGGGGAAGGAAAGGTGAAGGAGAAAAAAGGAAATCACCAAACCTAATCACACAGAGTTCTGCACATAAAGTCACTCATTGTATTATCCCAAAGATTTTTCTTATTGGAAATTTAAATTTTATCAGATTTCCTCAAAGGTGGAAAGCACTATAAAATATAGCAAGTTTCATAATAAATTGTTATAATAATGTCAATTTATCAATCCCTTCTTCCTTTGTGAATGTACTCTCTTGTATCTGAGTTTATATTAGGTGAGAATAAACTCTACAGTATTATTAGTTCACCGGAGAATTAAGAAACAAAAGACCATGAAAGTATTCGTGGCAATTATTGTTATGAGTGTAGATGATATTTTCCTAGTTTTCATTGGTTTTATTATGCATTACATTCTGAAAACAAAGTATTTGGAGTTTCTTGCTCAGTCTAATGGTCACATTCATGGAATATTTCAAGCTCTGCTTCAAAGATCTGTTGTTGGACTTCCTGGGGCACCTGTGCAACTGCTAGGTGTTGCAGCCATACTCTATATTTTGCTCAACCCTTGTCAACACTTAGGAATCAGGATTCGCCTGAGTGCATGATCCTGTGGTAGAATCACTCTCATTTTCTCTGCGACATATAAGAGACCTCCGAACTCTCGTCAGATCCCCTGGTCTGTTGTGTCTACAAGCACTGGAGACTAAACTCTCCTTAGATTCCCCCTCTTGCTTGTCTGCATGTTCATGATACTAATAACTCTTCTAAGAAAATTCTTACCCCAAAGGAAAGTCTTCTTGAGCCCCTTACCCGAGACATCTCATTACTGAAGTATACAAGTTTATTTAAATATTTTGCAATATTATTTAAAGATAAATATTGCAATAAAATCAATATAGACTTTGAAAAAATGTGGCTCTTCAATTTAAGGCAATGAATTTATTCTGTATAAAGTATCTTTTCCTTGAACTCTCCTTAGATTAATCTTTCCAGATCACATGACCTTATTCAGTGTTCATTCGGTAAGTTTAGAATAAGCTTGTCAAAATCAAACCTCTTTTGAAAAACAAAATCAATGTTCCTTTTGTTGGTAAGCATTTTAAAATTGAGATGTACTCTGCATTTGAGAATCTCTAGTTTTACTTATTTATTTTTCCTGTTTCACTGGCACACTACATTTACAATAGATGGTCGGAAGAAATGGTTGGATTTTAGTTGTGTAGAACTCTAAGAGTGAATCACACCTATTTTCTTGTACATCCTGCCCCCTTCTTTCCGCCTCTAACCAAATAGAATTGATTGAATTTGAATTATTTCCCAGCTTTCTTTTCTTTCCTTGTTGTTGCAGTGGGGTTTCTTGTTCCGGGGCGGCCAGAGACCCAGACCCATAGCACCCACCTCTGCCACTCAGACCCGGAAATGACTCAGATGCTTATATTAACTTCATGCTGTTTGGCCTATGGCCCAGGCACATTGCTAGCTAGTTCTTACATCTTAACCCATTTCTATTAATCTATCTGCCACGTGGCCCGTGGCTCACCTGTGTTCCTTACATGTTGCTCCTTAGGTGGCTTGCCAGATCTCTTGACTCTGCCCCACTTCTCCTACCTATGCTCTGATTTCTCCTCCTACTTCTTCTATGGTGCCTGTCATGGCCCAAAACAGCTCCTTTATTTAAAGATTGACATTCACAGCATACAGAAAGGCATTCCCACATTACCTTGTTATTTTGTGTGTGTGTGTGATGTTTATTGTTTTTCAAAATGTTTTGTTGTTGTTTGTTTTTTTGTAGCCTTGTCTGCCCTGGAACTTTTGTAGTCTAGGCTGGCCTCAAATTCAGAGATAGGCCTGCCTCTCCTTCCCAGTTGTGGGATTAATGATGTTTCCCATGCTTGGCTGTTTCCAGTTTTTAATTACTCGCAGTATCTTCTGCATTCAGCCTGCAAGTATATTAACCCATTGAAGCACAGTTAATTGTGGGTTTGCTACAACCAACCATGTTTGGATGTTTCACTTGGAAAAAGATATAATCTGCCTGGCCCATTCTGTATGCCTTATAAGTCTCTCTGTGACATTTGCTGGGTCTTTCATCTACATGCAAAGGAGGCACACAGCGCTTAATTGGCAAGGTAAGAAATTTTCTTCTGATTGCCGCCATTACAGGTTGCTCTCTAATGGATTTCACTTGTCACTTCTACTTCTTTTTGATGTTTGTCTGCATTCCATTATAATGGCTTTATCATTTGGATTGCATTGCTGTTGGTTACCATGATAGATTGAATAGGTTATTTTAAAACTATGATAATCCCTCAAAAACGTAATAGAGGAATATTTAGATTCTTCAGGGGCATCTTAAACATGATTACTTTTCCAACCCATTTTTCCTCCTTTACATTTTGCATTTTTTTTTTTTTTTTACAAATCAAGTATTTTACACTTTTATCTGCCCTGTGCCGACCTGCTTCAATTTTCTATGACTTAATCTACTGACAAAATGTGAGATAGTGAGTCAGCTAGAAGAGTCCTCTTTCATTTTCTATTTTGCTTGCTTGCTGTGATTTTTTTTTTTTTAATTAAGAAGAAATAGACTTTCACTGAACAGTTTCCTAAAAAGATGATTTGGGTACTAGCAAAAACATTTATAAACCTTTGTAGGGTCTACTGAAAGACTGAGAGTTAAATTGTAAACCTGTTTGTTATGCATTTTATGACACAGGAAAGTAAATTCAGCCACCATTATTCTCCAAGACAGCACTTCGAGATCTTGTATATTCTTTTTTGCATATGTTTATAATGAATTAAATACTCATTCATGTCTTGAGAGTGTATCTAAGCTCTCTATGTTAGAACATTTGCCAACAGCTTTTATAAGATATATTGTATTACTGAATTGGATCAGTTAAAATGTCTGTTGGTGGGAATAATTAGTCGATGCAAGAATACATATTTATTTTATTTTTAAGTTATCATTAAACAAATGAAGCACAAATAAATATAACACATGGTAGCAATAGGGTTTCCTGGCCCCGGACAACCAGAGGTCCAGACCCACAGACTTGCAGCCCCAGACCCCTTAGCCACCCACCATTCCTCAGGCCGCCAGAAAATGATTCAGACACTTATATTAATTGAGTTCATGCTGTTTGGCCTATGGATCAGGCACATTGCTAGCTAGTTCTTACACCTTAACTCAACCCATTTTCATTAGTCTGTCTGTCACATGGCCTGTGGCTCCACTGTGTTCCTTACATGCTTCTTGGGTGGCTGGCTCAGTCTGTCTCTGGGTTGCCCTTCCTTTCCTACCTATTCTGATTCCCCACCTACTTTTCCTATGGTGCCTGTCATGGGCCAAAACAGCTCCTTTATTTAAAAATTGATAGTCACAGCATACAGAAAGACATTCCCACATCAAGACATTTTTACATAGATAAATATTCTACAGCATCTTATAAAAGTTTATTATTTAGCAATATTTCGAATGACTTGTTCTCAAACTGCTCTAGAATTATTTTAATTTCTTTATAAGTTTTATGTATAAAAAGACTAAAGATACCTCCAGGTGATTTTTTTCCACCTATCTCAATAACTAGTTTTTGAATCACTTCCTACGCTCTTAAACAATTTTTACCCCTATACATAAGAGATCATCATTTTATTGATTATTTTCTCAAATATGTCTGAATATCTCTGAGTATCAAATACGTTCAACTTATTGATATCAATATTTCTAAATGTTTTTTCTTCATTTTATTATTTTTATAATAAAAATGTCATTTTTATTCATGTATCCATCTGCTCCCATTCCCTTCCCTCCTCCCAATCCCTCCCACTCAACCTTCAACTCTCCCCCTCCCCATTCCCTTCCCCAAACGGGGCAAGAAGTCCCAAGGTGGGTCAGCTCAGCATGGCCTACCCACTCCAGGCAAGTCCCATTTCTTCATCTCAATACTGAGTCTGAGTTAGTTGCTCTTCTACAAAGAATGGGCTCCAAGGTGACAGCCCACACACAAGGGCACAGTCTGATGCCACCCCTCGAGGCTCCACATACTTCCCATGTCAATCGACAGTTGCCTACCCCTCTAGAGCCTAGCTCCTTTCCCCAATGGATCTCCAGTGGCTATTCTTGATTCAGTGAGTTCCCCAGAACTCCAGCAAGCCACCACTGTGAGAATTTTCCTCATAACCCCTATCCCCTTACTCATACACATTCTCCTATTCTGTTTTCAGCTGGACCAGGAGCCAGCCCAGTGCTCAGCCATGGATCTCTGCCTCTACCTCCATTCATTATTTGGTGTAGGTTCTATGATGACACTTAGCATGGTCATTCATTTGATTATAGGGGAAGTCCTGTTTAGGCATCCCCTCCACTCTTGGTTGGAGACCTAGCTAGGGACATCCTGTGAGTTCTTGGAGGTTTCCCTAGCACCCGATCTTTTTAACCCCACATTGGCTTCCTCTATCTAGATATCCATATCTTTTTTTTTTTCATGCTCTTTGTTGCTCCTCTCACTCAACCATCTAAAAATACATATATAAACCAGAAGATGAAAAGAGGTTTTGGAGAAGAAATTGCACAGAAAAAAAAACAGTATTTTATGTTTAATGAATCAGGATTGAATTTGCCCTACCTTGGTTGCACATACAAGTGAACCATTTAACAATCATATCTGGTAAAGTTTATGTGATTGGGAACCCTGTAACAGATGGTAGAATTACAAGATACAAAGTTTTATAGGATGTTTTTTCAAAGTTTGCTAAAGTGAGATCTAGAGCATAGTTTTTATAACAAGTTAATTCTGCCTGGAAGCTTGTATATAGAGATTTGGCAGTACAGTTATAATGGAAATTTGTCTTTGTATAATATCGAATTCATGCCAAATTATTCCTTTTAGTGTTCATAGCAAATTCTTTTAAAAAATGAAAGGAAGCATAGTTTTCAAAGAACTCAATATGTTTATTGATTTTTAGAATGTACCAACAGAAAACTAAGAAATTTAAATAAATTTCATTTTGGTAATGTATCCAAGAATTTTAAAATAAAAGTATAAATTAGATAAGACCCTGATAATTTTTTATTTCTTATCTACCCTTATTGTAATTGTAGTTTTACTAGTTTATATTATATGTTACTAGTTTATGCTAATATATTTTTATATTGTGTATATGTAAATGTATATATTTATGTGTCTATATACATATATATGCATACATATACATACTACTAAGCTATTGCTTTTCTATGTTTATGCTCACTTTCAACACTGATTTGTAGCTAAATATCAAAAAGAGTCAAGTGATATGTTATCAATCACATCTATGGGTGCTGTGGGCTGGGTTTTGATTCAATATCACTTACAGTTCTTTGCTCCTATTTCTCTGTCTGACAAAGTGCTCCTGACAATTATTTTACCTTTGCTATATTCTAGGCATAGGTCACAGATGCTGTCTCTAACAATATACTTTAGAGCAGAACCTAGTATCACTAATTACTCCTACTTCTGGGCCTCGTGTTATCCCACCAAATTCTACAAAACAGATATGCTGAGAGTTTATACCCATGGAAGCTGCTTTGAAGGATGAGAGGTTTGAATTTCACTTTTTTTCTTGCCAGACTTTTCAAAGATATGGTGGTAATGGCTCAAAGACGTTTCTGGAAACATCTAGTGAGTGAACATTGGCATAGTGCAGAGGCCACCAACTCCCCAGTGCTTTCTTTTTACATTTACTGCTTTGTATCTTACTCTTTCTCCTCCCCATTGCTGTTACTTCCTTATTCTTCTGCAAACAGAATTATGATGTAAGTTAGCCTGTTAGCCTTTTCTCGGCATCTAAAGAAAGTTCAAACACAGCCTTGTAGTTTAATTACACTTTGAGCTCCTTACTTGAAGAAGCAATGTTCAAAGTTTTTCCTTAACTGGGCTTGGAATGAAATAGTAGAGTATCTGTCTGGCCTAGAACTGACTTACATAGATCCTCAATAATAGCAATGATGAAGACTTCTACATTAAATAATGAATGTAGCAATAAATTTATATATTTCCTGAAATGTTTTAGATATGCAAGGTTATGTCTTGAGAAACATGTTTTCCCCATTTTTCTGTACAGATACATACTCACATGTGTTGGTATATAATGTTTTAACCTATATATTTAATGGCAGTACATAGTGTTTTTTAAATTTCACAATATCTTCCTAGCTAAAGTAAATATTAATGACAATCTTAAGCAAGTAATTCAGTTCATCTAAATTTCTAAGTAACAGAGAGTTTTCCGATTTGTTCATACACATATAAACACACATTCAGTACCTGAACAGTTACAAAGACAGAAACACCATCAAACAAGACATTAAAATATATTACAATATCAAAATGGAATTAATATTAAATTAAACTGATTCTTAGGTCAATAGTCTTTCATTTATATACACCTTGCTAATGTACAGATGATGAGAGCATACTTAAAATGAAGGTGCATTTTCTTATAACTCAACATTTAAAGGATATTTGATATGATGATTGCTTAAAAACTTTATACTAAACAATCCTTTGTAGGACAACATTCATTTAGAATGAATTCTTGTCATGCTATATGAAATGTAACATGGTATGTTGTGAAATGTTAGTTAAGATTTGTTACATTCATTTATCTGTGGAGTATTTGTTTAATGATGCGAAGATGTGTTGAATTCTTTTATGCTGAATTTGCTTAAATCTGTAAACTTGTGTTACTTTGCCTTTCTAAAACATCTGATTTGCCTAATAGAGAGCTGAATAGCCAATAGCTAGGGAGGAGAAAAAATAGGCAGGTGTGGAAGACAGAGAGAGTAAATGAGAGAAAGGGGGAAGAAAGGGGAAAGTGGAGGACACCAGTGTCCAGACACCCAGCCAGGGTGGAAGGAAAGAAAGATATTTAGAATAAAGAAACTTTAAAAGCTCAGAGGCACAAGGTCATTAAAGAGAAGCAGAATAATTTAAGTTAGAAAAGATGGCTAAAAACAGCCAAGCTAAGGCCAAGCATTCAAAAGTAAGAATAATTCTCCATGTTATTTTTTGGAAGCTTGACAGTGGGATCCCAAAAGAGATAGAAAAATAAACAAACACCAAACAAACAACAACAGCAACCCATCTATAATGGAGACTATTCTAAAGAACTGGGGATATGAGTTATTTTAAAACTATAATTTCAAAATGTATACTTTAGATTTTGCCAAGAAGTTATTAAATTTAAAAAGTAAAATAACTTGATTTGGTCATTACAATTTTGAAATATTTATTTATGGAGAAAGGATTTGCTACATTTTCCACAACCAGTGAGCACTTATGTTTTCTTTTGCCATCCTTCATATCAGGAGATGTATAAATACACTTGAATCTGATGCAGAGTTTGCCCTCAATATGTGCACACCCTGAGTATTGCTAAAGATTAGGAAAGATTTCTACCTATGCAAATTTTGCAGTATTTTCTAACAGCATATCAGTTGTTTACATAGCACATTGTATTGCTTATAACACAGAGAAGATTTAAAACTGATACATATCCATGTGCATATACAAATAGCATGCCACCTCATGTAAAAACTTGAAATTTTCTCTTTTTCAGTATTTCAGGATTCTTGTGATCAATGACCCATGTATGTCAAATGCTGTCAATTCTGAACTTTTGCATTAAAACTTTAATATTTAAATAAGATTGGAATTAAAAACTCCACTTACTGAATTTTATATCTTTTATTCACCAAAACATCTCCCAGTTATAAAATTATTCTTGGAATAGAATATATTGTCAATAAAGGTTGTGTCCTGGATAAATATGACAGAAATTTTTAAGTGTTCTGGAGGAATGCATGATGAGATAAAAGTGTCAGCGCAGATTGGTTTGGTCCACAATTCCTAGAGATGATTATTTCATTTTAGTATTCTAAGTAAATAGTATAGCATTTAATAAAAAGAAAACAGTTCACATATCTTTTGATAAAACAAATTTATTCCAAATGATGTATACAGATGTGATTTGAATGTAAAAATTTTCCAAAGTCTCTTGCTTGTTGCCAGCTGATAGAGTTTGAAGAGGATAGTGGATTGTGAGGACACTAACTCAGCAATTGGATTACTCTACTGAAGACTGCAGAGCTGACTGGATTATTAGTAGGCAGGAACAAGTAAAGGCTGAAGGCCCCCAAGCAATCCTGTGGAGGGTACTGCTTGTCCTTGGTCCTTCATCTGTTGCCGTTTTCTGGATGCTCTGCCATGTGTTCCCTTCTGTGATGTTCTGCCTCTATACAAACCACAATGGTGTGGAAAACCAACCTTTGACTAAAAACGTCTAAAAGAACAAGCCAAATTGATCTTTTCTCTTTTACACTCTTTTTCTACATATTTTTCCCATGGCAACAAAAAGTAAAATACATTATAGATATACTTTGAATTTCTTTATTACTTTTAAATATTTGATGTCTTATTATTATTGTAAGAACAAAAATACAGAAAAATATAAAATTACACATTACTGATTATCTTTTTGTGAGAAAAGAATTCCCTGAATGGGAACTTGAACTTCTGAGCCACCAATAATACAGGTGTTCATTTTGAAAGGTTTTGTATATTTATTTTATCCTTTTGTTCCATTCAATTCAATGGTACAATTCTCATTTTTAAGGAACCTGTGATTTGTTAAGCTGAACACAAACATATACACATAGAAACAAATATAGATGTGTATGGGAGCAATATGTGGAAAATTTTAAACCTCAAAAGAAAATGAAGACAGAAGAATACAAAGTAGGCCAAATTGGTGGGGGGTGGGGGGAGTTAAAGCTTTTACACAAGTAGTCCACATAAAGTGATAATCAGAATTGGACAATTCATACTCTTGTTGGAAAAAGCTGGTATTCCATATTGTATTGTCTAATTTTTTATTGTTCTTTTTTATCCTTTTTTTTGCAATTCACTTCATATTTAAATGAGTAATGCAATAATAATTTTTTCATTGAATTTTATTAAATATTTTATTTCATCAAAGACTAGCTTTAGCAATGGATATCATATCTGGAAATATTTCAATTTAGGGATGCTAATCATCAGGATAATGATGGCTAGAGAAAAAGGTAATTAAAGTTTTTCAAATTAAACAACTTATATGTAAATTATATGTAAATTACACATCATTATAAAGAGAGACAATTCCCTTTCAAACACAGAGAGAGCCAGCCAAACAGCAGCCAAAACACATGCATAAAAACAGATGTTACTTGACTACAAAAGGAAAAGAGTTTATCATTTTACAAAGTTACTGACAAGATTTGCCTCAGTTTCCCTTAGCTAGATTAGTGCCTGCTTTGATTACTGGAATTTAAAGGACTTTTCTCAGTAAAAATACAGTAACCAGTCAAACTCAAAGTTTATGCAAAGCAAAGTAAAAAACACAGGATAGTCTTGAAATCAAAAGACACTGGCAAAAAAGCAATTGATACCTGTGGGTTTGAACATATTCTTTCAAAGAAAATCCTAGAGATGACCGCATATGCAAAGCACAGGATTCAGACTATTATAGCTAGATCTAACCTGAAAGCCTTCTTCTAATAAAATAATTTCAACAGTATCAGAAAATCCTATGCAAGTTGTCAAGAAAGGGATGATGCTAACAGTCCTTCCCAGCTTCAATAACTATGAACCATATCAGTAATCAGCCTGGTAAGATATGCACAAATGTGAAGAAGTGGCATCCACATAATGGTGGTAAGCAATGGCTGTCCAATTGTACGGAAGGCCCATTCAACAGAGGGCAGATCCTCCCTGATACGAGAAACCTAGTTATACTAGTCCAAGTTTGCTAGAAAAGTAAGCTTATAGATTCTGTTCTATTTTATAGAGAATATATATTCATGTGGCCTAACTAGTTCAATAATAGCTCACTACAATAGAAGATCCAAGCATTTTAGTACATGAGGCTGGATGTCTCCATTTGTCTTCAGTATTCAAGAGAATCTCAAATCAGTAGTCTCTAATGATGTGAAGATGGATTTTCCTGGAAAGGCAAGCATAAACAGGCAAGGGGAACAAGCTTCCTTTTGTCCCTGTTCTTTTTATAGACTGCCAAAAGAAGGTGTGGCCCAAATTAAAGGCGGGTCTTCTTACATCAAAAGATTGGGATTTATTTGTCATCTTCCCACCTCAGAAGATCCTGATCAAAAGTAGATCTTCCAATTTCAGATGATGTAACTGAGGGAAAAAAAATCTCTTGTAGGTGTATTCAGCCACTTTTAGCTTATTCCAAAGGTAGTCAAATGCCAACTTCAAACAGTCATTATGCTAGTCAGCCTCCCAGAATTAGTGAGATCATGAAGCTTTGTAAACCTACATAATGCCTCACTACATTCTAAATATTATTCTTGCACCACTGGTACATCCCTCATTAAAGTAGTTGCTCTTTACAGCGAATGGAGACCATTACAGAAACCCACAACTGGACACAATGCAGAGGTCAACATACTGGTCAAAGCTCAGCCACCATGGCTTCTTGGACAACACAGCATCTGCAACTCCAGCTTTGGGAGCACCATAGGAGAAAGGGCAGAAAGCTTGTTGGAGCTAAAAAGCCAGAAAGTGTTGTAAACCACTGTTTTGTTGTTGTTCTTTAGGTTTTGGCTTTGTTTATAGGAAATGGTTGTATGAAAAAGGCCAGAACAATGCCAATATCAGCTGACATTCTACTGTGAAAAGGAGAAACTTTCACCGATTCCCACTGCTAAACAAAGACCTATAGGCCCCTGATGCGTGCTGAGAGAGGGTGAGGTAGTCTCTCCTAGGGATGTGTCCTGTTATCCTTTGTTTACTACAAAGCCATCAGCCCTGTAACATATACACAGAAGCAATAAACACAGACTTGGCAGTTCATAAACTTATTAAAACATAAATATATTTGTACATAACTTTAATAATCAAAGAGTAAGAAACTATCAGTTTGAAGAGGAACATGGGGGGGATGGGAGGAAGGATATCTGGGAAGGGCTGGAATAATAAAAGGAGGGAGTAATATGATTCTATTTTAATTAAAATGTATTTTTACAAAAAAAAAAAAAAAAAAAAGAAGAAGAAGAACAAGACAGCAATGGGGTGGTGGTGGTATAGGTCTTTAATACCAGCACTTGGAAGGCATAAGCAGGCAGTTCAAGGCCAGTCTGTCTATAGTGTGAGCTTTTGGAAAGCCAGAGTTAGAGTTACACAAAGAAATCCTATCTTGAAAAGCAAAACAAAACAAAAACATGAAACACGAAAGAGAAAAGATGAAGTGTATAATACAGAGAGTGACGGTTTTGTGAACATCTTCTCTTCTGTCCTTCATCTTCTTCATCTTCTTCCTAGTGTCTGTAAACATTTGCTACCTTCCCATAGCACTCTTGCCTGTCCTTCCTCACCAAATACTTTCAAAAACTGAGGTAAAGGATGAGTTTTAGACATTTGGTTTCATCTCCGTAAACATGATTTTATGGAGACCTCCTTGATGGGCCTGTATTTATATAAGCACAGCAGATATTTCTCAATTATTTATTCAATTATTTATTTTTCAAAATGTATCTATAGTATTTATAGCTGTATATATGTCTTTATAAATAAACACATCCTATGCTCATTACAAATGTATGATCGTCTGGGTGCCTCACAGACAGCAAACATGTACCTAACATTGTGTTGAATCTTTGAATTACAAAATTAGGACACAGCCAGATTTGTTGCCTATTGAGAACTTTCCTAAAGGCCCGGAGAAGGCGCCGTGAAAAGATGTCATCCTCTGATAGAATTAGGGTCTGTCTGATGTCTGTGGCTTCTAACCCCAATCATGGAAGCTCTTCTCTTATGGATTAATTACCTCTTTAGTACCATGACGTTGGATTTATGATTTCTATACATGAATCCATGTGAATTCATCTTTTTGTTATACAAATATTTAGGTCATAGCATCATGCACATTCAATTATCCACTAAAATACACCTCAATATCAACTTATTTCTCTTCTCAGACTTAGGCTGCTAAGTTTTCAGTTGGCCCCTGGGTTCTTCCTTCTTTGTAATTCTTGTTATTGTTTTAGCACTTAGTTATTTTATATATTTTCAAAAAGCTTTGGTTTTTTTAAAAACAAAATTGTACCAGACTTTTTTTTTTAATTACTGTAGCTTTTTAGTATAGCTTGAAATCAGGGATGGTGATACCTCCTGAAGTTCTTTTATTGAACAGGATTGTTTTGGCAATCCTGGGTTTCCTGTTATTCCATACAAAGTAGAGTATTGTTCTTTCAAGATAAGTTAAGAAAAATGCATTGAGATTTTGATGGGGATTGCATTGAATCTGTAGATTGCTTTTGGTAAAATTGCCATTTTTACGATGTCTATCCTACCTATCCAGGAACATGGGAGATCTTTCTATTTTCTAATAACCTCTTAAACTTCTTTCTTCAGTGACTTAAAGTTTTGTCAAACAGGTCTGCTATTTCTTTGGTTAGAGTTATGCCAAGATACTTAGTGCTATTTGCAGATATTATAAAAGGTAATATTTTCCTTATTTCTTTTTCAGCCGTTTTATCATTTATGTATAGAAGGGCTATTGCCCCCCCTTTTTTTGTTTATCTCGTACCCTGCTATATTACTGAAAGTGTTTATCAGCTATAGAAGTTCCCTGGTAAAATTTTTGGGGTCACTTATGTATACAATCAATCATATCATCTGCAAATAGAGATAGTTGCCTTCTTCCTTTTGAGGTGTCTAAATAAGACTTCCCTTATAATCAAATGAATGACCACCCTAAGTGTCATTATAGAATGTTCATCTAGCAACAAATAGAGGCAGAAGCAGAGATCCACAGCTAAGCACCAGGTCAAACTGGAGAGAGAGAGAGAGAGAGAGAGAGAGAGAGAGAGAGAGAGAGAGAGAGAGAGGAGTGTATATGAGCAAAGTGATCAGAGTCCCACAAAGATGGCTGGATGGAGGTATTTGGGGGCTCACCGACTCAGAAACAACTGCTGAGGAACCTACAGGGAAAGGAACTAAACCCTTCAATGTAGATGACTGTCAAATGATGTGGGTAGTCTGTGGAGCCTCATGGAGAAGGATCAGACTGTTCCTGTGCATAAACTGGTATCTTGGAGCATATTTCCTATGGAGGATCACCTAACCCAACCTTACTACTGGGACGAGGGACTCAGACCTACCTCAAACGGATACACCAGACTTAACTGACCCAACTTGGGACTCCTTTCCCTCTTCGGGCAATAGATGGGGGGATGGGGTGGAGGGAGGCTCATGGAGGACTGGGAGGGACTGAGAGAAGGAAAGGAGGATGAGCAGGGGCATACATGGAAAAATAAAACCCCTTTAAATAAATTAAAATGTACCAGTGCACTCATTGCTGATAAAGTATCATTCTTCTAGACCATTTTGGATGAAAAATAAATAAAAAATGCATATCTTTTCATATTTTCTTAGGTCCATATTAAGTTAAAGATTAGTTATCAGCTTATTTATCACCAACTCTGGCACACTTCATAGTCAACTCGTACTATTTAACTTTCTAGGGGTTAGAAGAACGCATGTTCCCTTAGGTGAGCAAATTATTTAATAATTTTGTAGCAGCCTGCTTTCCTGACATCCAGGCAGATCTAGCTGAAGGGATTCATCAAACTAAAGAAAGGCACCAATCAGAAGTCTTAGCGTTGTGTCCATTTTGTACCCTTTCCCAGGAATAGATACAGCGGTTAGTCACTAGGATGCAGAGCAGGAAAAGAAAAGGGAACTTTTTCAGAAGTAGAGTACTTGGTTAGGGGATGTCAGTCAGAGATGCCATTTATAGCAACACTAGAGGGAGAATTACAGCACATTGCTCAGCTGCATAGCCTCTAAGACCAGCAACTTTCAAATTGGCTGGAAGCTTAGTCTTTTCTCAGTTACAAAATCATCTCATCACTTTTCATTTTCCTTCTTGAAGTTTTCTAGACTCCACCTTCCTCATCCTTTAAATATCAGCGTCTTTTACTGTCCCAAGAGATTACTAGCTACATCATAATATAAGTAGGGTTCTTTAGTCCAGTCAGATATTTCATTTATTAAAAAACTGGGAATTGCTGTATATGAGTTACTGAGATGTAGCAGTTTAAAGATCTGACTGGTTAGCATTATTCTTTTTGCACAGTAGTTCTGGATAAGAGTACAGACTCTGCAGATATTACCTCAAAATTGGATAGTCCCTTTTGGACCTAGGAGGAAGATTGGTCATTTCAGAAAACAGGATACTTACAAGGCTCAAAAACCTCACAAAACTAATAAAACTTAGAACATTTCTGTATTATTTGAATTCCAATTTAGTTTCGCTTGTTCTTGTATGAATAATATTTATGATTGCATTAAAAATTAATAATATGCTAAAACAGGCCCAGATAATGATATAATTTAATTAAAATCTTTTAAAGTAATCAGGGATAAAATTAATTGTTAAAAATTATATTATATGGAAAATCTAGTATAGTCTCTTTATTCCACATAAGAAAGCTAAAATATAAATATCCCACAAAATATAAATATGAAAATTACAGTGTGCTATTGGATACTATGTGATTGCTATGTTTCAATATCATTTCCATCTTCTGAATTAATGTTGAACTTGATTCCTAAAGCTATGCTATTGGAAGCTATAAACTCTGAAAGGTGACTAAGACATAAGTTTCCAGCCACTATGTATAGCATTATTGTCCTTTTATTGAAAAGAACTTGAAGATGGTGGCCATCTCTCTTGCACATTGTGTTCCCAATGTTCAGCATCTATTCTCCCCAGAGGATGCAGCCACTACGCACCATCTTGGAGACTGAAAATAGATTCTATACCATAAATGTGCCTGGATTTTGATCTTTATCTTCACAGTTCCTCTAAGTGAGATCCTGGCTTTTGACAATCATCCCCAGTCTGTGGTGCTCTGTTACAGCAGCAACAATACACTGAAAAACTGGACAATCATAAATGTATCCCAAGACAACCATATGCCAAAAAGATATTTACAAACTTTACCAGGAGTCTAAATTACTAACTATGTAGATAGGCACTCCTGTTTTGGGAAAAAGAGTGCAAGCAATCAATTTTCTTTGTAATAAACTTGATCATTGAGGCTCCATTGGAGAAAACTAAATTTAGCTTTTTGGTTAGAGATGAGATTGTATTTTAGTTAGGGTAACTGTTGCTATGATGAAACACCATGACAAATAGAAACTTGGGGAGAAAAAAAATTGTTTGGAATATGCTGCCTCAGCATTACTCATCACTGATCGATGTGAGGTCAGAAAATCAAGTTGAGCAGGAACTTGGAGACAGGAATTAGTGCATGGAGGATGCTGTTCATAGGCTTGCTCTTTATGGCTTTCTTAGTCTGCTTTTTTACACAAAGCAGAAATATCATATCAGGGTAGAGTCACCTACATCAGTGTAGACTGAGCCATTACACATCCGTGACTAAGAAAAAGCCATGTAAGCTTTCTTACAGCACAATGTCACAGAGGCATTTTTCCATTGAGGTCCCCTCCTTTTAGATGACTTCAGCTTGTGTCAAGGTGACTTAAAGCAAGCCATTACAGAGCCTGTGTTCAGTTTCTCTACTCAGCATTGGAACCTCACTGGGCTTGAGCCTTTGCAGGGCCTTTACTTTTCTTGTCTGTTTTCTAAACGAAGGAAGGAAGGAAGGAAGGAAGGAAGGAAGGAAGGAAGGAAGGAAGGAAGGAAGGAAGGAAGGAAGGAAGGAAGGAAGGAAGGAAGGAAGGACATGCATTTGGGTAAGCAGAGAGATGGAAGGATCTTGGAGAAGTTGTGGGAAGGGAAAATGATCAGAATAAATTGAAGTTTTTCAATAACAAAGGAAAAACCAATAAATTTGCAATTAGCTCAATACACTCATTGAAATATAGATAAAACAGTTACAAATTTAACATTCTATCAAAATATAAGATAACCATATGATGTGGGAATATCTTTCTGTATGCTGTGCATATCAATCTTTAAATAAAGGAGCTGTTTGGCCCATGACAGGCACCATAGAAAAAGTAGAGCATAGGTAGGAAAAGCAGGGTGGAGTCAGTGAGACCAAGTCCAAAGCCCAAAGGAGCAACATGTAAGGAACATAGGTGAGCCACGGGCCATGTGGCAGACAGATTAGTGATAATGGGTTGAGTTAAGATGAGAGAACTAGCTAGTCTATGGCCTGAGCCGTAGGCCAAATAGCATGAAGTTAATATAAATGTCTGAGTCATTTTGGGGGGCCTGAGCAGCAGCGGGCGGTTAAGGGGTCTGGGCAGCAGGTTTGTAGGGCTGCACCTCTGGCCACCCAGGGCCAAAAAACCTTATAGCAACAACCATAAAAGTTAGCAGATGGGAATTTTAGCAATAGGCAAAGTACTGATATATTTACACATTTTCCCTTAATAATTACTCATTTTTGTTTGAGATCAGGTCTTCTTTGTACATGTGGCTCTTGTCCAAAGTGACACAATCTTCCTACCCACGGCTCCCGAATTTTGAGAGTACAGTGATGAGGCACTATGTCTGCTCTCAAATTTTTAAAAATAAATATAAAAACCACTCACTTAGCCTTCCCAGCATCCTTACAACCTCTATTCATCAATCATGCATCTCTGTGCAATAATTAATTTGAAAATAAATACCCCAGACAATTTAACATGGGTTAATGTGGTGGTTTGAATGAAAATGGCTGTGATACATTCATAAGGAGTAACATTATTGGAGGCGTGGCCTTGCTGAAGTTGGTGTGACTTTGTTGGGGGAAGTGTGTCACTGGGTTTGAGATTTCTGAAGCTCAACTCATGCCCAGTGTCTCTCTTCTCCCACTGCCTGCTGATCCAGATGTAGAACTCTCAGATACTCTCTAGCCCCAGGCTTGTGTAGATGCTGCCGTTCTTCCAGGTGTAATTATAATGGACTAGATTTGAAAACTATATTCTCATTTTTTTACCCTCATAAGAGTTGCTGTGATCATGGTATCTCTTCACAGAAATTCCAAAAAAGTCAATATAAGGCTTTAACATCCAACGAAGTTCATAGCTAAAACTCAAAAGGAGATATGACAGATCTGATGTTATCTGCAGGAAGAGAATTTACCATTCAGGTACAAGAAGATTTGAATTGTACATAATCACAGAGGTGTTATGGAAAAAATAGTTTAAAAGAAACGGTAGGCAGATGATTACTATGGAGGTGATAATGAGGGGGAGTTGATACTGAGATAAGTGAGTCTACTGATTACCCTCAAACTCTTCTTTATTGCTGACTTTGATTAATCTCTTTTGACTCCAAAGTGACCTATATTTTCTCTCACCATTTAATAGCAGAAGTCATGTATATATCACTATATCTAATTTGTTCTTTGGATTAATAATTTTTCTCAGTTATTCACTCTAAAATAATCTAATCTAAAGATGTAAGTACAAAATTTCAAGAATATTGCTCTTTCCTATAGTCTTTAAAATGATATTTCTTATTCTGCTAATGCTTTTGAACATATGCTTTCTATGGCACTCTTCTTCATTAATCTTTATTATCGTGTTTTCTTATTCAATATGTATATATTGATTTCTATTCCTAATATCTGACCAACAGCACTTTTTAAAAACTACTTGTTTATAGAATGAAATAAAGTTGAAATTATACAAGGAAACTGACATTGGATATTTTTAGAAATTCCTAGACCACCTTCGCATATTGAATCATTCCCTGAACAGATTTCTTCCTTAGCAGTGCTGGCTTTTAATCTCTACATATCATGTAACTCATTTTAGTTGCAAGACCCAGTTACTAAGAAGTCATACAGACTGCTCCAGGCTAAATCCTGAATGCGGTTTAATGCTGAGTTCCTCAGTTACATTAATGGGAAACGTGTGGCTGCATCTCCAGGCAGATCTCACCTTCATTTACTGCCACAATTTCCTTTCCTGTCTGTTAAGCACTTTTGAGGCTCTCTGTTTGCTTGTGATCAGAGTGAACACTCTTTCAGTGACACCATGCTGGCAGATTTACTGGAAGGCAGGATTTTCTTGTGCTTGGCCACAAATCCAGCTCAGTAGTATGTGTGCTTGTAATATACATAAATGAGTAGTCGAAAGCTAAATTAAGCTGAATCTGTAAATAAAGATGGGATTGGAAGCAGAGAAATTATATATGAAGGGCAAGGGAAAATGATCCAAGAGGAAGGAATAGACCTGCCAATAGACAGTAAATAAATAAGTAAAACAAAATATTAAATAATTTACCAGCAGAGAATCAAAGCACTCTCTCCCTTTTCTATCAATAGTTAATAATAAATTGGTAGCTCAATGACTATCCAGTTTAATTTTTTTTAAAAAATAGAAAAGCCATTAAGAAAAACTGTACAAATAAAAACAAAAATCCAATAATAGTCATTATTAGAAAGGACCTATCAAAATTATTTAAAAGCTTTAAAAAAAAAATAAGGCTAAGAGTGATTTTGTCCACCTTTAATCCAAGCATTTGAGAGGGATTAAATGTGGATCTCTGAATTTGACATCAGCCTGGTTTATAGATCAAGTTTCAGGACAGTCAGAATTACACAGCAAGACACTGTGATAAAAATTTTAAATTAAGTTAAAATTGTAATACAGAACTTGGCTCCATCACCTAGGAACAATAACATTCCTTTAATTTATAAGCAGTTTTACTGAATGCAAATGCCACAATGAGGCACACCACCTTGAATGTTGGATTGTCCGGGATGGTGAATATGGAAAACCTTCTCATGCTGAGGTAAAAGTGGAGAGAAAAGGGACCAGCTTGAGTTTATGCGACAAATTAATGAAGGCCCAGAATGATGTTTGTATTGCATCTATAGGCAAAAAAAGCCTGTAGGTTTCAGGCCATGTGGAGGTTGTTCAGATGTTCTAGCAAGCTCTTGATGAGATATATGTCTGAAAAGAGGAAGAAACTGGTCAAGGGAGAAAGAAAAGTTTCCCAGAGGGGAGGGCTGAAGTCTGACCCCCTCCCCCAGTTCCATGTTTCAACATCAAATGTCGTATCATGATTGATTGAGGCCACAGACATGGAAATAAAAGAGGAGACCGACCTCTCCTGAAGCTCACCAACATTAATCAGTACAATGAAGGTTGATTACATAAATACATATATGTACATTGCAAATACAAAAATATATAATATAACAGTACCTTAATCAGTACAAAATTCCTCTGTAGCATTGAGACTTTGCTGAGATCAGCTTATTTTAATTTTTCCTTACTTGAAAATAGATTTATTTTATATAATGCTTTCTGATTACACCCCCCCCCCATCATGAGATTCTCCCAATCCCTGCCACTGTTCAAATCCATACTCTTTCTGTCTATGGATAGAACACAAAAGGATATTTTTAAAAAATCATGTACAAAAAAAAAATCAAACAAGAGAACACAAGAAAAATAACTCAAGATCAAGAGAAATGCATATTTACTCAGAGACAAACATGTTCAGAAACACAGGAATTTCAAAAAACCCCACAAATCTGGTATAACACATATGCAAAGGAACTGTAAGTTTAAAAAAGATATGCCCTGATGCAACATTATATGACAAAAATCCTCCAAAGATGCCATTGAGCTTATTTAGTGTTGATCATCTCTGTTGAATGTAAGGCCTGCCATGATTATAATGCATATATAAGTAATATTATTTTTGTCTATCATTCCAGAAGCTTTGACTCTGATCTCCAAAACTACACAAACCAGGCCTAGTAGTGTGTGCTTGAAATCCAAGCACGTGGGAGGTGGAATCAGGGAGATCAGAAGTTCAAGGTCACCCTCAGCTACATAAGAGTTTTAAAGTGATAAAGGCTCTGACAAACACACACTCGCACAGGCACACACACACACACACACACACACACACACACACACACACACACACACATACTACTACTATTACACAAAGTCATGAACCACTTTAAAAGATGAATTGTAGCTGGAAGTATTATTAAGTTCACATAGCTACAGATTCAAACTTTAGTCTAACCTCAAATTCTAGACCCTCTCATAGAAACTATGGATATATTATTCAAAACTATTCTTTGCCTTTATTTGCAAAGCAGAATGCAAAAAAAGAAAGCTGATGAGTAGAGATTTTAAAATCCAAAGATAATCCAACAGACACTTGTTTGCTAGAATATATGTCTGCCAGAATGCCACTGAATTTTGTCATTGTATATTTTACATTTATTTATAAAATATTCATTAGTCAATCTCCCAGAAAGATTTTATTATTTGTAAATTCATTAATTCTTTCTAATAGCAAAATAATGAATGTAACTAATATTCTCTCAACTATTAGCCACTTAATAATTACACTTATTGCTACACTTTAGAACCTGTGAGAGAAAATGGTGGCAGATATATTCTTTAATAAGCATCCTGTATTGATTTTAAAATATTGTAACAGTGAGTATCATGTTCACAAATTCATAAAGAATAAAGTGGACAAATGAGGCTGTGGTTCTGTGATGAAATCTTCATGCTGAAATTTAAGTTGTGAAATTGTAACAACTGAAAGTATAGTCCAATAGTTCAGTATTTGTAATGCATTTGAATATTTGTTATATGTGTAGAATTAGAGATGTCATAGATGCTGTTAAATAAAAGTAAAGAGGTTAATTAAAAGGCTCCTTTTAGTTGTAGAAATTCATCTTTGAGAACAGTCCTAGAAAGTAAGATTATAAAGCTATGGTATTTGACAGTCCAATGTATCATATAATATTTCTACACCCAGTAATCCCCATGTATTTTTCTGAAATAATTATGATAATTTCAAAATGTATTTAAAAAGTCATGAAAACACTAAAGTAGTTATAAGTGATGTGCGTAAACTCATTTTCTAAACTAGGAAAATACATGTCTTGTGCATTTGGAGACATTATTTAAACCTACCTATGTGGCAGTCTTTAGAAAACATACGTTTTTAAAATTTTAATTTAATTTTCATTAAAAAGTTCATCTTTATCAATGTATCTCCATGCTTCCCCTCCACTCCCCCCACCCAATCATTCCCAGCCAGCCTTCACCCCCCACCTCCACAAGTATAAGAAGTCCCAAGGTGAGCCAGCACAACACAGCACATCCATTCCAGGCAAGTCTGATTCACTCATCCCAAATGCTGGGCTGCGTGTTCCTCTACAGGAAATGGGCTCCAAGGTGCCAGCCCATGCACAGGAACACAGTCTGATTCCAACCCTTGTGGCTCCACACACTGCTCATAACAGTTGAAAACTGCCTAGCCTGGGAGGCCCAGCTCCCCCTTCTGATGGATCTCCAGTGGCCATTCCAGATTCAGTGAGCTCCCCAGAGCTCCAGCCAGCCCTCACCATGGGAAACTTCCTCATAATTCCTATTCCCTGCTGATACAGACTCCCCTCCTCTGCTCTCAGCTAGACCAAGAGCTCTGCCCAGTGCTCAGCCATGGATCTAGGTCTACACCTCCATTCCTGTTGGATGTAAGTTCTGCGATGACACCTAGGGTCTTTTCTCATTTGATTATAGGGGCAGTCCCATTTAGGAACCCCCTACAACATATTTGGAGACTTTGCCAGGGACATTCTACAAATTCCCAGACATTTCCCTAGCACCTAGTCTCTTTCCAACCCCACAATGGCTTCCTCTATCAAGATATCTGTATCTTTCTATCTTCCTCTTTGTTCCTCTCACTCAACCATCTCTTTCTTTCAAAATTTGTTGCCACCTTAGAGGAACTGGCTTTTGAATATTTGTTGACGCTATTCTGTAGGTCAAGCAGATGTGGCCTTGCTAAGGGGAATATACCTTGGGTACTGGCTTTGAGGCTTTAAAAGCCATAAGTCATTCTCAGTTTACTCTCTGCTTTATACTGTGGTCCACAAAGTGAGCCTCGAGCCTCTGCTCCAGTTGCCAAGTCATCTGCTTGCTGCTGTTTCCTTGCCATGATGGGCCCTTGTCACTTTGGAATTATAAGTCCAAAATAAAGTATTCCTATTATAAGTCATGGTGGCCATGGTGCATTATTACAGCAATAGAAATGTAAGGAAGCAGAAGTTGGTACCGGGAAGTAGAGCATTGCTTTGAAATAAAGAATACAAAAGACTGTGGAGTTTTGGACAGACTAGAAAGACGGTTTAATGATTAAAGCACAACTTATTGTGCTGACATAGTAGAGGCTTAGAAGACAGTAGTTCTGAGAGATATGTCAACTCTATAGGCACGACCCAAGAGGTTTCAAAGGGGAACAAAAATCAGCTACATGTCTAAAGACTGTTTCAGTGATATCTTAGGACACAACCAGAAAGCAGCCACATTTTTTTTTTTCTAAGAACTTGACTGATAACAAACTAAAAAAGTAATTGGGTAATTTATTTGGTAAAGAATATTTCAGGACAGTCTTATACTGATTCTTTTTCATGGTTATTAGTAATCGCTCTTATTTAGGTCTAGAAAGGAAAATTTCAAGTTGGGAAAAAGGAATATATTTTTCAAACAGAAATATCCTAGGAAACTTAATTTTTAAGCCATATCTTTTGCTAAAAGAGACAAGCCTGATCTGTGTTTGAATAAAGAGAAGAGTTCCCCAGAACAGGACTGCCATTAAGTGAGCTTCCTATTTATTTAAAAAATAAAAAAAAAAGGCCTGAGTAATGTCATGTTCTAATAAAGAACAACCAATAAAAGTTTCTGCCAGTAAAATGCAAAGGAACCAGTGTTACATACAGTAAGGCTTCTGGCCCAGGGCGGCCAGAGGTCCAGACCCCAGACCTGCCGCCCCAGACCCCTTAGCTGCTCGCAGCTGCTTTGACTCCCAAAAATGATTCAGATGCTTATATTAAGTTGATGCTGTTTGGCCTATGGCTCAGGCTAGCTTGCTCTTACATCTTAACTTAACCCATTCTCACTAATCTGTCCTGCCACGTGGCCCGTGGCTCATGTGTGTTCCTTACATGTTGCTTCTTTGGGCTGCTGGCTCAATCTGATCTGACTCCTCCCTGCTTCTCCTACCTATGCTGTGAGCTCCCCTCCTATTTTTTCTATAGTGCCTGTCATGGGCCAAAACAGCTCTTTTACTTAAAGATTGATATGCACAGCATACAGAAAGACATTTCCACATCAGACCAGGGTATAATCAAAGTTGGCAGCTGAATTTGGCAATATTATTAATGCACTCTAGAGTCATGAGTGATACAAAAATAAATAACAGGGCTGTAGAATATTCCTCCACAGTTTTAAAGGCTCAGTCAGACCAGGCAATGTGAGTCCTTGAATAGAGTACCTGAGAGACCATTTTATGAAGCTATAGAAATGAATTCTGGATTGCACTGGCTACCTAAAGATGTTAGAGATATTAGAACTGTGATATACCTGCTAAGTAGAGCTACACATAAGGAGTGGGATCAGAAATAACAGTAGTTATAGGTTGCAAAGCTGGAAGGACAGAGCCATCTAAGCTCTTTGATGTATAACAGGTATAACTTGGTATTTGACCTGCTGGATTAGAACTTGCTTTGGTCCGATATTTCCCCACTATGCCTCCTTCTTTCCCTTTTTGTAATGGTAAATGTATAGTCTATGCCATTATATGTTGGAAATTTGTCATTTGTTTTGGTTCCATAGGGAGTTATAGTTAAGAAACTGCCTTTTGTTATTAGATGAGACTTTGGAGTTTAGACTTTGAAACAATACTAAGAGTGAGAGGCTGTGGAGATTTTGAAGTTGGTCTAAATTTAGTATGTATTATGATAAGGCCAGGAACCAATAGGGACAGGGAGTATATTATGGTGAATTGAATAGGTATGTCCCTGATGGGCTCTGACATTTGAATACTTGGTCCCCAGTTGCTGTTGTTATTTTTATTGGTTATGGTGTAGTCTTGGTGAAGGAAGTATGTGATTTTTAAAGTAACACACCATTCCCAGTTCACTCTGCTTCATGCTTGGAGTTAAAATTGCCCCTTTGTTTCTGCTCCACCTGCCATGTTTGCTATTGCTGCCATATTTTCCTACCGTGCTGGATCCTTATTTCTCTGGGTCCATACACTAGATAACTCTCGTCTATCAGCTAGCTGTCCTATTCAAGTTTTTATCATAACAATAGAAAAGTAACTAAGATATATGTACTTAGTGACTAAACAATTGATAGTCATATCCTTAACTGTGAGTTTAAATGTCTCTACGGAACAAATACACAGGGAAAAATTGGGCTGGAATTTTAGAGTAAGATATATATTACAAAATTAACTTTAGGTTTGGGGTCATTTAGCTCATATAAAAGAAGAGGAAAATCCTGAAGGCTGAGTACAGGGAGAAGATAAGAATGTAAGTTTTCAAAGTCTCAAATCAGTGTTTCAAGCATATTTTTTATTAGCAGATTATTTCCCTTCTGAAAAATAACAAGAATCATATTACCAAAGATGTTTAAAGATTTACTTCCACACACACACATAAACACATATATGCATACATATAAGTAATCAGTATTTCTTCAGTTCTAACATAAAGACCTCATGAGTCATATAAAGCCACCTATAGAAACATTTTAATCATTTTTCTTCTATCTAAAGGTCATTAGAAGAATATAAAAAGCAAAACTCAGTAATCTGCATTCATAATACACGATGGCTCCATAGCTGTGCGTTTGGCTCTGAGCCATATTCTCATGCTGTGTGCACAAAATTTCATCAAGCTGACATACCTGAGCTTAATACTTTTCATTCTTGTCAGATATATTACTGCAGGACAATATTTCTATTTATTTAAACCCTTAAAGTACTCCTTATTATTTGAGACTGGGGTCTGCCCTGGAGTGTGGTTGATTATGCAAGGATTACATTATTATTTTTAAGTTGATTCTAGATATTCTTCAGCTACTAATGGAATTTTTTGCACACAATCCTCCTCCATGTTGAAACATTTTTCTGTTTTAGGCTTTTCCTGTTCTTGTGCAAACTAGCACAAGTTCTAAGTTCTTATGTGTAACTTACTCTTTTGCGTTCTGAAAACAATGCCCTTAACATTATCCACCACTCTTGGCTCCTAAAATCTTTCTATTCCTCTTCCATTAAGATTCCTGAGCTTTTCAGGGAGGGGGCTGTGGCATGGGTATTACATTTAGTATTGAGGTCTCTTCTGCACATTAACAGCTGAGGGTTACTGTGTGAATTGCCATCTACTTCTAGAAGCTTTTCTAATGATGGGTGGCAAAGGCACTGATCTATGGATAAATAAATAGGTTATTAGGAGTCATTTCAATAGTATGTCCATTTAGTAGAGGAGTAGTTGCCCTTAGAGCCTATGAACAGTCTAGCCACAGGTTTTCTTTTTTGTTTTTGTTTTTGTTTTGCTTCAGTTAACAGTGTCAAAAATGGGTTCCATCATTTCAGACATTCATGACACTATCATGACAGTGGGCATATCTCTCATTTCTAAGATGAGAAAAAGAGAAATACTTATATTTTTAATATACTGAGAGATCAAGTTTTGAAAAAGTAAGGAGGTTAAGTTGTTCTAGAGTTGTGTGAATTTGGAAGCTTTTGTGACTTGTAGAAATATTCAACCGGGCTTATAAACATAGCCCTGGAGCTCAGAGAAACAACCATCGGGAGTTGAAAGAACAATAATTGAGGTGAAAAAAATTAGATAAAATCTTCAGCAATGCATTCCAGAATAAAATTAGTCTGGTAGTTTAAAATGTTTGCTAATAAGTAAAGCATTTTTATTTACAGTTAATGCTGAAGTCTTAGATTTTACTTGTCTGGTGGTTTATAATATTTTTTGATAAGAATGCTTCTTTACATCATGAAAAAAGATATCCATTTTTTAAGTTGTGTGCTAACATGAGAATTCACTGACAAAATAAAAGCTTAGTGATCATTTTATATAAGTTTATATTACAAAAATATGATCCCTACATAGATTTGTAATAGTTTGGTTAAATGTGGACCTCTATGATAGAGTAATATATAATACAGAAATTGACCATTTTAAAGCTAGCTGTTTGGATCATTAACCTTTTACTCCCAGTATCTCTTTGAAATTTCCAATCCTTCTGGTAGGATATATACTAGGCAGGACTATAATAAACCTGCTTGGCATAAGTCACTAGCTTATGCAAGGCTTCCCATTACCAGCTATTGCTTTTGTCCTCCTGTTTCTCATTGTCTTTATTTTTCATCTTTGGTCCTCCCACTCAATGCCTCACTGTTCAGGAACCTTGTTCCTACTAATTCAAAAAACGTTCTTAATATTTATAGATAAATTTTAGAGCCTAGCTTAATAATACCTCAAAATGGAGAAACTTCAGTAATCAAGAAAGCATTTGTTCTCTCTAAAAAATATCAGTTACTTCTGGGAACAGTAGCTCTGAAAAAAAAAAGCTTGGTGGTCTTATGAGACTCATAATATCAGAACAGATGTTTCTCTGACTCTTTTGCCTGCTCTTGGGACTTTTTAATTCCTATTGCCTTGTCTATCCTAATATGAGGGCTTTTGATTTGTCTTATCATATTTTGTTTGGGCTATAGTCTCTTGGAGGGCCTGATATTTTCTGAAGAGGAAATGGAAGAAGAATGTATTGGGTATTTGGGATAGTAGGAGTGGAGGGAATTAAAACCGTGGTTGGGATGTATTGTACAAAAAAGTTCACACACAGACAGAGACATACACACACACATGTGTAAGAGAGAGACACACACACAGAGACACATACATGCATGCACAAGAGAGAGAGAGAAACACACACACACAGCAGCTGAAGTCAAGCATGTTGGCACATATCTTTAATCCAATCCCTTGGGGGAACAAAGACAGATCCCTGTGAGTTTGAGGCAAGTCTGTTCTATGTAGTGAGTCCCAATAAAGCCAGGGTTATGTGGGTATTCTGTCTAGAGAAAAATAGATAAAAGAAAGAAAAGAAGAGAGAAAGAAGGAAGGAAAGAAAGAAAGATGAGCAAAGCAGTGTTCTTCAGTGGCTTCTGATTCAATTATTCAAAGATTCAAGGTATCTGCCTGGAGTTCCTTCCTGAATTCCTTTTATGCTGAACTGTGATCAAGGTATGTAAGCTGAAATAAACCCATTCCTTCATAGAAAAGAAATGCAATAGCAATACCAGAGATAGCACATTTATTATTGCTGTTGTTATTATTAACAGTATTATTATTATTTATTGTTGTTAAGGTTAATGCTGTTATTTGTGTGTATACTTATAGGATGGAGAGTGTGGTGTACATGTGCGTGGTATGGATATGTCTTTATATGATGCACACACTTCTGCATGCAGAGTGGACAGGGGAGGCCATCCTGTAGTCCGAATTTATTGAACTCTGTTTATACTCTTATAACAGAACTCCCACTGAGCCTGGAAGTATATTCGTCATCAGAAAGTCCCATTGATTTCCAGGTGTACACTTGCCACAGTATTGAGTTTATAGGAGAGTGTACAGATTCTCCCAAGTCTTGAACACGGGTTCTTGTTTATAAATTCTGATCCTTAGGTTTAGGGAGCAGATATCATACTTAGTGAGCTGTCTCTGAGCCCTCTCTATCTGTCTCAGTGTTCTGCCCAGTGCTACAGAATGTAAAGGAAACAAATTTTATTGGATATGGAAAAATATAGGTCAATGGTAACCTTTTAGAGAAACATTTCTGTGGGACAACCCACAGAGGACGAATTACAAGAGGTTAAGAATGGCATCAATAAGAAAGATGGTAACATGTCGTGGAAATGCAAGACATGCTGCCTGCAAAATGGCTGGTAAAAGGGCAAGAGTTAAAAAGGTTAACTATGCAATGCAGGTCAATGAGATGAGATCTATTGCTTAGAGATTCTGGAAGGAAAGGAGAAAATTAGTCCATGTATTCAAATAGATTTAAATTGCAGATATATTTAAAAATAAAGGCTTTCGTACAGACTTGTGTCATTAGTATTGGAGAAAAAAATATCCAACTAATAGTTATAATCTATTCATAAGCATGAAGTAAACCGTGTTTGAGTATAATTAGAAAGAGAGAATCAATAAAGGAGAAAAATATTTTTAATCTACTAGTAGAGCTAGAATAAATCATGTGTTAAGTATAATCACTTGGAAAATTGTTGGATCACAGCAAATGATTCAAAACATGCTTTTACTTAATATACTTATTTCAAATGAAATTTGATCTTCTGATTTGTTTTCTGGACTCTTTGTAAAAAAAAAAAAAAAAACGCTGCCTCTTTGAAGACGTGTGGAAACAGACAAATATCCTAAACTGAAGTTCAACCTAGTACAATACTGCAAACATATTTAAATCTAACTCTCTTATCATAACAGCTTTCTCTGCAAGTTCTGCTGAGGGTCAGTGCCTCCAGCCCTGCTGTTCGCTTTTCAAACAGAGCTGTTTTACAACACAGACTTGTCGAGCTAGTCATGGCGGCACTTAGCCAATATTTAGATTCCATTTTTAAGGTCACTTACGTGCCGCACATACTCATTGCCACAGGTTTAGAATTGCTGGTAATTAGTTTTCACTACTAAGTTTTTCTACTTTCTCTGTTTTGCTCAAGTGCCTAATTAATCATTTAGAAAGTACAACTTTAATCATTTAACTCCCATTTTCAAAAGTCATTAGCTCATTTCAACTTCGCATGAATTAGTCTTTAGTACAATTGGTTTACTTTATCTTTTAGCAGGTGGAAAATTATATATTTGTATTTTACTTCTAAGGAGAAATTACAATTGCTATGAATGCCTGGTTTCTCACATGGTGTACCTTTAACTCATGTATGTATTAAATTTAATTACATGACTGTTTGTATCAATTTATGTTAATATAAAAGCTCTATATGCAAATGGAGATAAATGACCAGAAAAAATAGAGCATCTGTGATTGAGGAGCCATCAGTTTACTGTCATAACCAGATAAGGAGACCAATGATGTCAGAAAAAAATATGAAAGAAATTGAGTAGAAGAAAAAGGAGAAGTTAGTGCTTTGAACAATTTGAATAGTAAGTTGAGCTCTAGGTGGAGTAGGTAGTTGATTAGTGATGCCTGAAGTCAGTAAAATAGTGTAACCCACTCTCACACAAGAGCATGAAAACAGAAAACTAATGAAGCCAATCCCATGATGAAAAACATGAGCGTATGCCACAAACTTGAGGCATTTTTAAACTACTACCAGTAGTTTTCATAACCAGCCAGCTTAAAGCATTTAGGAACAACAGAAATAAACAATGTGATATATATGTAGGGCATATTGTGCAGAGCAGTTCTCTTCCTGAATATACACAGTGGCTCACAGCTTCTTTCTTGCTGGGACACTCTTATCTCCTCTCTGAAATAATTTCTGAAAACCATCTCTTATGTCACTCGCACATGCTTTTTTCAAGAATACCATACGATCAAAGCAATATGGTCTGTATATTTTCAGCTTGCTTCTTTTACTTGTATATATCTATTGGAAGTTCTTCCATGGCTTTTCTTGGCTTGGTCTCTTATTTCCTTCAGTTCTAGAACAATAGTGTATCGTGTGGACATGCCTCACACACACACACATACACAACTTACTATGTGGACATTAGTGTATATGAACATCTTTGTTGAATAAATTCTTGAATACTTTTAAATTTTGTCAATCCAGAGCAAGCTAATAGAAATACTTTCAAGGAAGAAATTTATGTCATAATTATGAAATGGGCTTTTATAAAAAGTCATTTAGACAAATAAGTAACAGAATTACTTGATCATTTGGTAATGATATATTTAGCTTTGTAAGAAACTTTCAAACTGTAGTACAAATTTATGCATTCCTACCAACAATGACTGGTAGCTTCTGCAGCTTTCCAATGTCACCTGCATTCTCTGGTGTCCATAGTGCCAGACATTCTAATTATTTTATTATAATATCATTTTTTTCCATTTGAGTTTTAAAATTCTCTGACAACTATAAAGCTTAACACAGTTTTGCCTACTTATTTTTCATAAAAATAAAGTATAGGTGACTTTTCTATTTAGGTTTTTCTACTTCTCTTAGGTCAGCTTTTATTTTGAGTTTTAAAGAATTACTTGCATATTTGGCACAAACAATATTTTCATTAAATGTCTTTTTTGCAGTTTTTTTCATGGTCTGTGACTTCCTGATGTTCATATTTCTAATTATAAGGGAAATGTAACATCACCAATTATTTTTTTTATGAACTTGGATCCTAGAGCTGTGCCTATGAATTCTTTTCTAGCACAAAAATGTTACTGTGCTTAATGCCACCAAATTATTTACTTACAAAAGATCATACATATTTTATCTCATGCTGTCTTTGGGATTTACAATTTCAATTCAGGTCATGACTCGGTTATTATTAATTTTTTGAAAAGGATCAGGTGAGAGACTGACTCACTTGTTAATATAGGCATTAAAATGTTCACGAACTGTTTTTGGAAAAGGCTATTCACTTTCCATTTAATTAACCTTTGCACATACTTAAAGATATCTTGGCTACAATCATCTTGTTATATATATATATAACATATATATATATAACAAGCTCTTTGCTCAATTATCTATAACTTTGCCAATGCAAAATGTCTCTGATTGTTGCAGCTTTGAAATGTAGAAATTCTTCATCCAAGAATTTGCTTGTTTCCTTCAGTATTGTGTTTCTTCTGGGATTTTTATCGTTATATGCAAACTTAAAACATGCTTATCAACATACACATGGTAATTTGTTAGAATTTTTATCAGTGTTTTGCTAAAACTGTAGATCAATATTAGAGAAAACCCTGATATACTACTAACAGTATTTGTTTAGTGTCTCTTTTTAGTGAGGATAAAGACAACGAAGAATAAAGGATAAAAAAAATAAAGAAAATACTTCTTTATGTCAAATTAGGAACAACCAGATGGCTTTTATCTACAAGTTGGACAAGAGGGGTGGTACAAAGGTTTTAAAGAGAACATGATAAATTGGGTTTGGGATATTTAGGATTTGAATTGCCCCAAGGCAAGTAGATAAATCAATCATCATGAAATTGATTAATGGGATATGACATACAAGTGTCTCAACTGGATACACAGATCTGAAAAACTTCAACATAGATAAAATTAAATCCCAGAGTATTCATAGTGTTTTACTCCTGAAACACAGATATGAAAATATGTAAGCTGCTGTAAGATGTTTTAAAAAGGGATATATAAAATTAGGAATAGTTTCTTAGTAAGAAACTATAGTGAAAATTTCAGAGGTGGATGAAGTGGAACAACAGCAGATATAATGAAGAAGATATTTGCTTTGTGAAACATATATTTTACATTATTTAAACTATATTTTTATTGTAATTAAAGTATAGTCATTTTACTATCTTCCCCCTCTTCCCTCCATACAGCTGCCCAATCCCAAGTCTCTTACAACCCTTTTTAAAAATATATTTTTGAAATTATAATTTAATTACATTTCTTCTCTCCATTTTCTTCCTCCAAACCCTTTACATATGTCCTTTCCAACTCTCCTTCAAATTCTTGTCTTATATTTTTAATACTTATTGAAGGCATATAGGAAGTTTTCTTTATAATCTACAGAGAACATAACTTTTGCCAGAATGAAAATCTGAAAGGGTATCACATATATTAGTGCAAATGAAAAGCCGGGCAACAAACATAAATGAAGGCATAAATGTGATCGGCTCAAAGGAAGTAATATGATAAGTGATGAAAAGATTAAGGATGATATATTTTAACCATCATTGTTTAGGTGGAATAAGTTGAGGATTGTTTATATATTGAAGCAAAGACCTCAGAGATTAGAAGTTCAGACATAGGAGACTCATTTCCCCCCAAATAACTGAAAGAAATTTCCTTCAAGAAAAGTTCCAGAACTTAACATTGAACTTAAGAAACAACTGCTTCTTAGTTAAGCAATTAATAAATGAACAAGTAAGTAACTGAGGAATGACCAAAAACTTATATTTTGACTAAAAATATACACATAAGTATGTGTGAACATAGGCCACTGATAGAGGTGAACACAGATTTCATGCTGAGACCTACGAAATGACCACTAAAATTAATAAAATTCTTACTTCCTATTTAATTCAAGAAAACACTAAGTAATTTATTTCCAATGGTTACTTTATTTCTGGTGGTAGATATGTGTATACACACACACACACACACACACACACACACACACACACACACAAACACACACACACACACACACATACATATATATACACACATATTTTATAGTGAGAATTAGGAAATACAATGTGAGGCTCCACAGAGTATGTCCCAAATGTCATTGCATGGAAGTTCACTGAGTTGTATAACTTTGGGTCTGGTTAATTCTGATGAATTATTTATTTTTATTTTCAATTTTTGTTTTTATAATAAAGCTTAAAGGTGTAATTTTTAATGAAAAATTGGAATTACTTTAACAGAAGTGTGACTATTTTTAACTCCCTCTGAAACTCAGAATACATGCATGTGAAATTGAGACATTGTTCAATGAAGGTGGTTACAAGCTTTTTATTTATACTGAGAGTAACAGTCATACAAAGATGTCAAATATAGTTAATTTCAATAAATTCATATGTGATGAATAAATACAGCATGGCTTCGGGAAATAATTCCTTCTCGGAAGAAAATGGCCTTTGATGCATTCATTATTTCTTGTATATACTCTTTTAGCTTGGCTCTCTGTCAGGCAAGGTCCAGTTATAGAGATCTAAGAACTGCTTAAGGAGGTGTGAAAATTCCTGATAAAGCATTTTTAGATTTGAGAGTACAAATGAAGGATCACTCAATATGGTGTAGAACAGTCAAATGGGAGTCATCAGCACCTGCTCATGATCACAGGCAGGCTAATGCTGCAATTGGGAAAGTTGAATCCATGGTGATGCCAGAACTTCCACAGAGACAGTTGGAACACTCACTGCGTTAAGAAAGGATTTCTGCCATCTGTTTACTATAACTTCAAAAAAAAAAAAAATCCATGGATATTCACATTTATCATGACTCTGGAACTGGCAAGAGAATAGGAAAACAAAACAAATACAAAGCTTTTTAGTATCCCCCCCCCCCCCCACTTTTCCCTTTCTCCCGTGACTACTTCTGACAGGGTACTAAATAAGATAAAAAATGACTGAGAACATCAGAAAACGCGGTTTGCTTGTCTCTACCTACCTTAAAATTTCATACTTGAGTATAAGCAGATAGAGAGCAAACAGGGAAGGTAGGCCGAATTCTGACTGACAAAATGAACTAAACCCCCAAATCATTCTTTGGCGAGATTCCTCATTTAAATAAGACTTTGAATGAAAATAAAAATAGTCTTTGTTCTTGCCATCACTCACCAGTGTGGGGATATTCTCACCAAGAAGAGTCTAAACACTAAAGCCAGCCTTACCATCAACAGGAAGACAAGAGAGACATCTATCACCCTTGTAACCTTGTGTTAAGTAAGAAGCAGAGTTACTAGAATTTGAACATGTTCCCTAGCACTTAAAAGGTTTTGATAACATATTGTGACAACACATAGATGAGATTATTCCCACACTGAATAAGAGTAAGGCATCTTTTCCGACCCCAGAAACATGTTCAAATAGACACATTCAAGAAAATTTACAAATTTTAATTAAAAAGTTAATTAAATATTGGAATCTGAATCCTATTAAAACATAATTCTGTACCTCTTCACCAATTTCATTTCAATTCTCACTTTGAGAAATACTGATATGCCTGGTGAGAAAATGCCTATTAAATCAAATTATACATTAAGATAGAGTAGACCAAAGAGGGGTAAAATGACAGAAGACTTTTTTCTGTCATAATTTTTTTCTCTTTTGGAGCCTCCACATACCCTCAGCCAAGGCAAAGGTCTGAAAAGAAGGAATTGTTTGGTCTTTTGTTAGTCCCCTATTGTCTTATTCCTTTATAATCATATTAATAATTATCAAAAAGAGATAAGAGGGCAATGAACTTGGGAGTTTGAGAGAAAGTTGCTGGGAGGGGCTGGGATGAAAGGGATGAGGGAAAGTGATGGAATTCTATCTTAATTAAAAGCATATTAAGATTTTCTTATCACTACCAAAATAAAGTTTTGAATTGAGGCTCAAAAACATTGATTCCTTTCTATATTTGTTCTTTCTTTGAAATTTAAATTCCACACGTTAAATAAATGAATGCTCCCACACATGCTATTCAAAAAGACTCATTATTTTCTTCACATTTATTTTATGAAAAGAATGAGATGTATATTTATATTTTATATTATTTGTCTTACAAAATAGCATGATTCTGCCTCATGTAAGCTCAGATACCTATAACATATCCCATTTGAGAATATAAATTATTCTATACGTATGAAATGGATTAAACTACTTTAATAAACTTTTAAAATACGTTTATAGATGTAATGACAAATAAAGATAAAATGGCCTAAGAGTTATAGGCTTGTAATTTGTGTTAGAACTGTTTGCTCTTATATGTTTATTTGCTACATAGAAGCAAACACACACACACACACACACACACACACACACACATACACACACAGATCAAATGTACATCTATTCTAAGTATATTGAGATTCTTGTTAATGATATGTTTTTCAAATTTCTCTAGTACTGATAAGAAAATTCTCAAAAAATGACACTAAATCACTCCTGCATTAACTCCTTCTGCTTCACTTCTGCCTATGCTATAGTTTTTCTAAAATGAAGAAATACTTTTTCATCTTTGCAAACATTGCCATTTGCCATTTAACCTGGCTATGATAACAGTAATATTTTCATTGTAGCTAATTAACTTTTCTTTCTGAAAAGTTGTTCAACAACTTTAACATGTAATTTTTTTCTAGTGAATTTATAGTTCAATAAGTAGTTTTTAATATCAACTTGATAAAATATAGAAAAATCTTGGAAGAGAGTCTCACATAAATATTGTACAGATCAAGTTGATTTACCTGATCACCTTAGTTAGCATGAGAAGACACAGCCCATTCTCTCTATTAACTATTCCTGGGTGTTGGTCTTGGAATGTAAGAAAACAAAATGAGTCCTGGGCATTCCTTACAATGGTGAGCTACAACCTAGAAAAAAAAAAATAAATAAAACGTTTATTCTCTAGTTTGGGTTTTTTTTTTTTTTTTTTTTTGGCATATTGTTTCATCAAGAAGCAGGGATAAATCTGAAACACTTATTTAAAGAATTTCCAAAATGTGTTCATTTTTCTGTGCCACCATTAAATGATTGCTTTTTTTTTTGACCATTTTATACACATAATTAATGTATACTGATTGCACTCCCTACTCCCCATCAGCTCCTTATTTTTCGTTTACTAATCTCTTTTCCACACACATGTTTTCCTTTACAAATAACTGAGTTTTATTAAGGTCACCTTTGTGACTCTGGATTTAGAATTATTCATTGTAGCCTAGAGGGTTCATCAGTGTGTACAATGTCTCCTGTTCGTCACCACTGGGTTCACAGCTGGTTAAGACTGTTGATGCGTTTACTCTCTAAGAATCTCATGTAGTATCTTGAAAGACTATGAAAGTAACCCAGAAAGGTGAGCACCCAGAACTCAGTTATATCTTGAGTTACATGACAACTAAGTTATATGGCAATTTCAGCAATTGGGTCTTGTCATCTGGTTCTGGTAGTTAACAGAGAGAATGCTGAGTCAGTATTGTTTGGGGGATACTCTGAGGTGTCTGTGTCAAAACACTCCTGGGCAGTAATTCCATACCTGGAGCTAGTTTTGCTTAGTGACTGATTGCTTCTAGGACTGGCTTTATCCACCTATTCAGGATTTGTACTTTCTAAATCTCTTTTAAGTTTTTTAATTGGGTCACATGACAGTACTGTCCATATGACCTCTTTATAATTCCTTCATTTGGCTATTCTTCCCTCTGCACACTATTTTCTTCCATTACCTATCCTCTGTGCTTTTAAAGATTTTCACTCCCAATATTCCCAATCTATATTTTTTTCTTTTTTAACTTATTTTATTTATTCATTGTGTCTTTGACATCATACATATAGATCCCATTCATTCCCTGTCCTTTCATATCTAACCTCTGCCCTTGCAGCCCCACCCCAAGATATAATTTAAGAGAGGGAAAAAAAAGGAAAGAATAGAAATATCTATTTTTACAAATTTCCTAAAAGCAAACCCTCACCCAGGTATCCCTTTCTAATTTCCTGGATTCAGTGAGTACTCCAAATTTAAATATACAAAACTAAAGAACCAAATCTGATATTTCCATATGAGACAGAAAGAGAGAATGTGGTGTGTATTTGTCTTTATGGGTCTGGTTTATATGGCTCACTATAATTTTTCCAGGTACTTTCAGTTTCCTGAAACATTCATAGATTTTCTTCTTGTTTAACACCTGAATATAATTCTACTATATATATTTGCTAAGTTTTCATTATATATTTTCCAGATGAAGGATATCTAGGCTGATTCCATTTTCTAGTTTTAAATAGCCATGGATAGCTATTATGAATAGCAATGAATAATATGCAAGTATCTCTATAGTAGAATACAAATTTACTTGGGTATATATGACAAGGTATGTTTAAATTGTATGCTACAATGTTCTTAGTGCGTAAATCCTAACATATCTTAGATAATCAACTAATAGTAGAATATATGTTTAAGTTTTCCTTGCCTTTTCTCATAATTCTGTTTGGGTACATTAGGACATTGTGCGGTGATAAAGCATTAAGAAATTCATGCTGTGATCTTAATTACAAAATGAGAACTCCTTGCAGATTTGTTTTATTGTAAGTCTGTTCAATTTCTTAAGAAATGCTCAACGTTTCATCTTTTAAGAGTTAAACATTTTAGTAAACATTTCTTAACTATTTATTAAGAGGTTAGTTCTTTTTTACCTGGAACAGAAAGGCCATGATTGCTTAATAAGATATTTATCCACTTCTGGTTTAATTTGTATGATTTATGACATATACTTATAATGACCTTGTGTTAGATTCTTACTTGGTCTATCCAGAGAATACAGGTTGTTTCATTATAACTGAGCATTCTAAATCTCTTCTAAATAAAAAATTCAGAATAATCCTCCTTTCAAATTTGGTCCATATTATTTCAGGAAAGGAATTTTGAGTCTTTGTTATTTTATTGTTTGTTTCATAACTCTGACAAATAAAGTGAGACAAGTTGGATCTGAATTTTATCATAGTAACTCAAGTTTATTTGACAATTTTTTATATGTGTATAATGCACCTTGCTACTCCACCATTTTGCCTTCCCATTCTTCTGTTCCACACCTGGCTGTCCTACTTTCAGACAAACCTATTTGGTGCATATAATTTCAATATGTTTCCAGGGATAACCAAAATAATATTATAACCTTATGGTGGTTATTTATGTTGTTATCTTATACTTCAAATTAAGAAGTTTGAGAGCAATTAAATGTTTTCTTTGAGGGATAAGTAGAATCAGAAGCCAGGTTTGGTCAGCTTTTCACCTTTCAATCAATATTGCCTCAAGTAATATAGTCTTTCACTAATTAGTGTCATAATCCCTCTAGTTCCAGCCATGTCACTTTAGTTTCATTAGGTGGAGAATGAAAGACCTTAAATACTTGTGTCACTTTAAAACTCCTTCTTTCCAGATTACAAGGAAAAATCTAATTCAGCAACAGTGAAGTGCTGTTGATTAAACAATGCATTGCTAGCTTTTACTTTTACAATGCAATATAATGAGTTTTTCATGAAGGACAAGACAGCCACAGTGTGTACTTGGCCAAATGTATACGTTTATCTTTTTAGTGTTATCAAAGTTGACTCCTTTGAATCTGACCTTGCAAATTCCATCGATTTGATCATTTCAGCTACTATCCAAAATTCATTTTTGTTTTGGAAATTTGTAAAACATTAGCTTTTCATCAAGATCTTTAAAACATTTTCCATCACCCTTATATGCTATCTGGACTTTCTTACCAGAAAAGGTCGTAAATATTCAACAGTGCAATATTTACAGGGAAGAGGGTGGCCATTGCAATCCTGACACTGAAGAAAATTCACCTGTGAGGATGCTGTGACACAATTCCAGGCAATGCTGTGCTGGTGGTTTGTTCATGTCTTTTTTTTTTTTTTTCTTTATATAAATTAGAAGCAATCTTATTTCAGTTACTTTACTATTTTAGATATACATCAATGGAAAAGAAAAAAAGGGTAAGCATCTGGATGCTTTCATGTTCTAGGAAGGGAACTAGATAATGAGCAAATATGATTTCATATGATCATTGGAGTCTACAGTATTACACAAAGGGGTTTTCTGTCTATGAAAAAGAAGAAACATTTAAAATCTGAAAGTTATTCATTCTAAGTCACACCTTAGAAAAATTGCATATAAATGTTTCAAGAGACTTGGGACAGCCGTTAGTATTTTTTAAATTTCCAAAAGAATAATGACTCACCTAAAAGTTGGCAAATCTAAATGTGGATCTGGAGTAGATAGTACGGCTCCAGATGACCATGGTTACTGTTCCTTTGGGTTTATAACATGTCAGTGTAGGGCACATTTGTGTGTGGGGAGAAGCCAACCATTTACAGTTTACTTCAGAATCAAGAGAGCCTCTTTGATATATGTTTCATTGGATTTATGTGTAAGACCAAGGCGTTATTTCCTTACCAGGGAAGACTATCATGTGAACTATATGGAAATTATTAGAATGTATTTAGTAAGAAATAGGGTCTAATATATTTTGTCAACTATCAAGTTAATATTGCCTTCACTGAAAAATTTTTAATAATGTTATGTAATGATATATCTTATACTAATAACTAGAAAATAATGCAACAGTTAAAGCTTTATTGTATTTTTGATATGTAGCCTACCGAAACTAAAGTTATTATCTTAGTAAAATTATTAAAGGTTTTTAATTGTACTAATAATTTTTAATTGTATACTCTAAACTTTATTTCACCAAAAGCAATGAGTTATAGTTCTAAAATTTTGTCTTTTGCTTATTTTCTGAAAGTTTCTCAATTTTGAATGCATTTATATTTTAAAGAGTAAATAGAATACAATAAGGGAAGATTAAGTTCTAATTTTTTATTTTATCAATGATAATATACTACATGTTTTTTTTCTAGGTAGAAAAATAAAGATATGAATTTCAAAGAAAACAACCCTGAATTATTTTCAAAACAATTTGAAACTATCTAGGACTGTGCAAGTTATCACCTGCTTAGCTAGAAGCCATCCAAATTAAATGTCATGTGCAATATAGTTTTCATCAGAAGTTGAGTGCCTAGGTGAATATATTATTCATTTCCATAATTAAGACATGAATCATTACAACTATACTTTTCTAACAGGTATTGGATGCAAATGGTGACATAAGGTTAAAATTTGAGAAAGATGCAGAAATTTAAGTCACGTTATTGAACATGTTTGACATATTTGCTGTCCTAAATAGCCAAAATGTGATTAATGACTACATTTTGGAATATATAATATATTTGAATGTATATTTAATGTATTGACATGAAATGCATACATATATAAATGCACACATTCACGTACATTTACATATATGTTTATATTATATTAAAATTATACATATAGTGCTTTGTATAAATTATCATCACATGTAATTATATATAAATATATAAATTTATACATTTATATAATCATACATATATTTCTATTATAGTATATATAACTCATTTACGTAATTACAGAAAATGTTTTGGCAGTATTAGATTTTAACTTTTATGAGCCAAGTGACCTTAGTGGATACTGCCATGGTAAAATACAGTCAAAGATCCTTCCTGTCACCCATTCCTACTGTTCCACTACTCAATGATGTCTCCTAAGCTTTCACTACCTAGTGTAGGTAGATAACAGACTGTGTCTTGTCAACTTCAGCATGGCATTATCAGGTTATGATGAATTGGTTTTGGCTAACAAATTATCCTGCTTCTTCTGAGAATTGACTCCACAAAGCATTCTTTATCTTTTCTTGTTTAGTGTAAAAAGTCTAGTACTTTGTCTTACCTTGCTTGTCAATTTAGAGCCATTTTGAAGCTCATTTCTGAAATAGCATTGTTATTCCATGATTGTTCTTCTAGTCATTCTTCATCCCATTATAATATTCTCAGGCTAACTACTCACATCTGTGTCTAAGGATGACATTTCTGGACCATCCTAGCATCCCACACATGATGACTTTATACTACTTCTACAGAATAAATGAGGTGTATGTCTTGGTCATGCTCAGAGGGATTTTCACTCTTGAAAGATATGAACAATGTTCTACATTTCAGAGATTTTTTTAACACAGTTTAATTCTTTTTAATGCAGTTGTCACTACACTAAGTAAGAAATGAAAGAAAATTTATATTATATATAAATATATATGTATGTATATGTATACACACATATACACACAAATACATATTATACTTAAGTTGTGAATTGGTACAGAAAGCTAGAGAGCTGAAGGAACATATAGGAACATATGCAAGGTTGGGCATGGGATACCTAAGAGGAAATGGAAGGACAAAGTTATCATATTCAATTTTAATAAAAGTGTATATTTTTAAATTAAAAACAAATATAAAGGATATGCATCATTAAAGCAGGCAGTCTACATGTGTCAAGATCTCTTTTAATGATGAAATGCATTAAATTACAATCACTATTAAGAAATTGTTCATGATGCTACTCAGTTCAATATGAATAACATGAAATTGGGCTTGACTTTTTACTAAGTTCTGAACAGGGACTGAGTATCCTAGTTTAAGACATTTTGGCTTATCTTAAATTATTACTATTTATAATCTTTCAGTATTAAGTGTGCCACACACACACGCACACACACACACACACACACACACACACACACACACACACACACACATACTTATTCAGTCATCATTACAGATTTATTATGATTGGTTTTTACTACTTTCCAAGTGGCAAAACAAAATAGTATAAGTCAATCATCAAAAGTCACACAAATCATCATAGGCCACACTGGAATGTGCCCTGGTAGACTGCTAATTTGGCATATCTGCTAAAGACCGATTAAATTCCACCAAACCCATTCATAAAGATTTTCATCTTAATGAAATCAATAGGCAAGGGAAGGGAAAGATAGACAAATATTAACAATCTAATACAGAGCCACAGGAACACTCCATTTGGGTCCTTATTTTCACACAGATGGGCCTCCAGATTGAACCGCTAAGAACACCCATAAATCTTCATTTCTCTTTCATTCACAGTAGAACTGGCCAGTAGAACACTTCACAACTATCTGGTCACCAATCAAGCCTGCCCACTAACAGGATGCACCACTTGAAGGGCACTAGAATACATACTTCTCACAAGGAGCTTTGGGTTCTTCAGGACATCCTAAATACTAACTTTCATCTTGAAAATGTGTCAAAGAGAGGAATTCAGGAAACATCAGGAATAAGGTTATAAATTCCCTTGCTTGTTGTAAATTAACTCAATCCTATATAGAATAGTTGCTCAAAAAGATGGTGAATGGGGCTGTGGTGGGTAATGGTTGATCTTAAAGTTCAGAGGAAACATTTGGATGATCCATAGATAAAAGTGAAGAATGTTTTCCTAGCACTCTATTTGAGATAGGAACAGACTTGAACACAGATTTTAGAATGCCATTAATTATCTGAAATACTTACTCTAAGTCAGTAACTATGTTAAGTATATCACATACACAGCTTTTATCCTTACAAGAACCCTATAAAACCATAAATATCTGATTTATAGATAAGAAAATAGGCTTACTGAAAAACATAATAGCACTAATATTATCTAGTAGCACTAATATAACATAATAATGATAAAATTGTAAAATATAAATATAAAATATAATATTGTCTCTGGATGAATTTAGAACTAATTGAAAGTGAACACCAACAGAGATTTGTATATTTGTTTATTACCAATTTCACAAAAGGATCTAGTTGATCATTCTAATCAACTCCTGTATCCTTCCTGCCTTGGGGAAAATGTTGACAGGAGTTGCATCTTAGACAGTTTTAAAAGAGCCTTGCCTTTTCTTGTCTACCTGGGCAGGAAACTCAGCAGCTGGGAGCTGCTCTGATGTTTCTACTCCAGCATGTGCAGTAACATGTATATCATGACTGACCTTCACAGTCTTCAAGGAGACAATGTAAGAGCCTGTGTATCTGAGTGCTATCCAGTTTTAAATAGCATTTATGTGTCAATATGACAGATGCCAGGAAAATGTCTTAGCTTCTTTCTTAATCCTTTTGCCTTAAAGGGTATCTGGCAGAAGGCCTGATTCTTGTAATAAGCAGGCTGTCCCATCTGTGAGTAGAGGCAAGGGGATTTTTAGAACTTAAAGATACAATAATAAAATTACTGGTATCACAAGTAATCATTTTCCTGAAGCAGCTTTGTGAATGTCATGTATATATATATATATATTTGATAAACTCATTAGAAATCATCAAAATATTATTCTTAAAATAACTTCATGCTTTTATCTTTGAGATCTTCCTAATCTTTATAAAGAAACAATTTCTGTCAGTATAAATCAAGCCTTTATTGACTAATACTAGTAATATCAACTAAGGAAAGATGCTTATTGATCAGGAATTTTATTTTTTTATTAAAATGATAACAATTGAAATGTATGTAAACATTTGTAAAGACTTAAACCTACTCTTATATATGCATCTTTAAGTGCCTTAATAAGTTTATAGTAGAACCCTATGCTCACTATCAGTAAGTAATCTATGAAAGTGTCTTTTGAGTCTAAGTTACCACTATGAGGTGCTAACTTCAGAACAGTGAAGTAAAACTTTAATGATCAAAAATTTAAATGATTAATACACATTTTATATTATGCATATTTTATAATAAAACATTATATCTGCATAATTTCAAAAGTGGCTTTCAGGTTTTAGGCATAAATTCATATAACTGACATGTTGGTTATCTTTGTCCCATGAAATATCTGTAATTGCTACTTATGTACTCAGAGGCAAAACAATTGTCTTCCTGGTGAAAAGTTCTGGTTTTAATCTGTAGCCACAAAAAAAAAAAAAAAGAAGAAATGAATTTTAGAGATGGATAATTAAGAAACTGAAAATTTAATATTTAATGTAATATATAATTAATATACAGTTTTCTGATTTTTTAAATTTAAATTCTAAAGAGCAATGTGATATATTGGGTTTTCAAGTGGCAGTTTTATGGTATTTGGACTGAAGCCCCACATATGCAATCCTCTGCAGTTTGTGAGCTCAGGGATTCTTTACAAATAATAATTTCTGAAGCTAAGTGTTTTATTTTTTGGAAATGATAGACTATGCAGTCTTGCATGGAAGCTGCAAACCACTAGTGGTTTAGTGAGGTAGCAACATGCTCAACATGTTTCACACAAGGAGTTTTAACCTATGCAAATTAGGTTTCTTCTAAGAAAATAATACCTGTTCCATCAACCTTAGAGGGATGTCCAAAGGTAAAAGCAAAATCAAATAAGCATGTGTGAAAGTAGTCTGTAAATTGCAAAGCAGACTTAAAAGACAAGGGGCTTTGATGGTGGTAGTAATCAGGATTCCTGTGCACTGGATCATTTCTGAAAGGTAGGATGGTTTGGAAATCAATCAAGGCAAAACATCCTACTGCTCATAGCCAAACTGTTTAAAAATAACTTTGCATCAAAGCATAATTCCTCTTGTGAATACATAGGAAGTGATAAGTAAATATAGATATGATGTTCAGGGGCTTTTTAAAAAATTTAGATATGTCATTTAAAATTAATAAAAGTAAAAATAATTGAGGAAAGTTGTGTTTCTTTCTTATTTTTGGTTTATTTTCTACCCTTTCTCTTTTTACAGCATTGTAAGAACATAAATCCCCAAACAGTATTTCTTAAGGTTATTGTGTTTTTCAAGGTAGAGTTATTTTAAGTGAAATCTCTGAGGAAGGAAAAATTGCTCAAAATGCCTCAGCGATCAGACTTTCTCTTCTTGGGAAACTTACGGAGGACTTTTCAAATACAGGTCAGAATATGTCTTTGCACTCAGTTCTGATTTTTATATAAATCTCAAATGCTACTAGAGTAGCTGGATGTCTAAGGAAGTTGTTAGGAATGGAAAATGTAAACCTAGACAACATGGTTCTTTTGGTCCCAGAAGAAAGCCATTCAGTCTTGATACTGAGTGAAATATTTGAAATGCTGTAATTTTAACAAAATTACATACACTTTCTTTAAAAATAATACATGAGAATTGTCTTTTACAAATTATATACATATATTTTTCTGATAAAAATTTTAGCAACAAAAATGTAATGGCAAAGAAAAATTATGTAAATTCTATTTTTACCTGAAATATTTTGTTAATTATGCTATAAAAATGTAATGTTTCTACCAAATGTGGCCAGTAGAGCTTTGGGGAAAGTGAATTAAATCATACATAATATTTATTTCCTTTTGTCATTTAACTGTTTCTGTATTTTGATGTACATCATGATTATGTAGCAGTACATTAAACACCTGCATAGTATTTCACTCTAACAAAAGTTGTAATTTTTTACATTGATATATTTTTAGATTAATATAAATTTTGTTTGGGACAATTTAAATCTATCAATCAAGTCCTTTTTAAAATTTTCTAATAAAAAATGTCTTTTTTATCCATGTATCTCCCTGTTCCCCCTCCTGTCTCGCCTCCCAATTCATCCCAGTCAGCCTTCAGCCTCTACCCTTCCCCAACTCTCATCCCTTCCCCCAAAAGAGCAAGAAGTCCCAAGGTGAGTCAGCAGAGTGTTACGCACTGACTCTAAGAAGTCCGTTTTCCTCATTCTAAAGTCACGAATGGGTTAGGTGTTCTTCTGTAGGGAATGGGCTCCAAGGTGCCAGCCCATGCACAGGAACACAGTCTGATCCCACCCATCGAGGCTGCACATACTTCCCATGTCAATCGACAGTTACCTACCCTTGGAAGGCCTAGCTCCTTTTCCCAATGGATCTCCATTGGCTGTTCTTGATTCAGTGAGGTCCCCAGCACTCCAGTTAGCCATCACTGTGGGAATTTTCCTCATAATCTCTATCCACCTGCTCATATAGACTCTCCTCCCCTGCTCTCTGCTGTCAGTGTTCAGCGACAGATCTCTGCCTCCACCTCTATTCTTTGTTGGACATAGGTTCTGTGATGACACTTAGAGTGGTTATTCATTTGATTCTAGGGGAAGTCCTGGTTAGGCACGCCCTCCACTACTGATTGAAGACATAGCCAGGAATATCTTCCTGTGAGTTCATGGAGGTTTCCCTAGCATCTGGTCTTTTTCCAACCCCACATTGGGTTTCTATATCGAGAAGTCCAGCTCTTTCTATCTCCCTCTTTGTTGCTCCTCTCACTTAACCATCTCCTTCTCTCATAATTTGTTCCCCTCTTCTTGGTGGCAGCACGTTGTGACACCAGTTCACTAAGGTGATCTCTGTTTTCTCTTCTTTGGGGAATCTCTGGATGAGTCTCCTAAGTTCATTCTGATCCCAAACTGTTCAGAGGTTGTGGATTGTGCTTGAATATTGTTTGTTTTTGTCTAAAAACCACATATGAGTGAGTACATCCCATGTCTTTCTTTCTGGGCTTGTGATAGATACCTCGCTCAAGAAAATATTCTCCAAATCCATCAATTTATCTACAAATTTTAAGATGTCATTCATTCATTCATTTGTTTATTCAGTTATTCATTCATTCATTCATTTATTTGTTTGTTTGTTTATTTATTTATTTATTTATTTATTTATTTATTTATTTATTTATTTATTTATTTTGCTGAGTAGTGCTGCATTGTGTAGATGTACTACAGTTTGTTAATCCATTCTTCAGTAGAGGTGAATCTAGGTCATTTCGCATTTCCAGGTACTTGCTATTATGAATAATGCTGCTATGAACATAGTTGATATAATGCCTTTGGGATACAAATGTGCATCCTTTGGGTATATGCCCAATAGTGGTATTGCTGGATTTCTGAGGATTTACCGTACTGCATTTCAGAGTAGCTGTACAAGTTTACACTCCCACCAGCAATGGAGAAATGTCCCCTTGCTACACACCTACAGCACAGGCTCTCATTTGTGTTTTTGAACTTAGCCATTCTGACAGGTATGAGGTGGTATCTCAAGGTTGTTTTGATTTTCATTTCTCTGATGGCTAAGGATGTTGTTCAATTTTTTATGTGCTTTAAGCCATTTGTAATTCTTCTGTTGAGAATTTTCTTTTTAGCTCTGAACCCCATTTTTTAGTTGGGTTATTTAGGTTTTGGGGCTCTAGTTTCTTTAGTTCTCCATACATTTTAGAGATCAGTACTCTGTTAGGAAGCTTTGTGAAGATCTTTTCCCATTTTGTAGGCTGTCATTTGTTTTATTGATTATGTCCTTTGTCTTACTGAAGCTTCTCAGTTTCAGGAGGTTCCAACTCTTTGTTTCATTGATTCTTTGTATTGTTCTCTTTGTTTCTATGGTATTGATTTCAGCCCTAACTTTGATTATTTCCTGCTGTCTACTCCTTCTAGGTGAGTTTGCTTTAACTGTGATAAAGCCTTCAGCTGTGTTCTTAGGCCTCTGTTTTTATATAGGCATCTAGTGCTATGAGTTTTCCTCTTAACACTGCTTTCATTGTGTCCCATAAGTTTGGACCCATCATGAATCATTTTCATTAAATTCTAGGAAGTCTTTGATTTCTTTATTAATTTCTTCCTTGACCCAGTGGTGGTCCAATTGAGAGATGTTCAGTTTCCATGAATTTGTAGGCTTTCTATATTTTTTGTTCTTGTTGAACTCTAACTTTAGACCATGGTGGTCTGATATGATATAAGGAGTTATTGACATTATTTTTTTTACCTATTTATATTTGATTTATGACTAAGTATGTGGTCAATTTTAGAGAAAGTTTCATGGAGTGGTAACAAATATGTATATTATTTTGTGTTTGGGTGGAAGATTCTGTATATATCTGTTAAGTCCATTTGGGTCATAATATCTGTTATATTCCTTATACCACCTATCCAAGGGTGAAAGTGGGATATTGAAGTCTCTCACTATTGGCCTTTAGTAGTGTTTCTTTTACATATGTAGGTGCCCTTGTGTTGGGGACATAATATTCAGGATTGAGACTTCATCTTGTTGGATTTTTCCTTAGATGAATAAGTAATGTCCATCCTGATCTCTTTTGATTGATTTTAGTTTGAAGTCTATTTTGTTAGATATTAGGATGGCTACACCAGCTTGTTTCTTAGGACCATTTGATTGGAAAGTCTTTTCCCAATCCTTTACTCTGAGCCTGTGTCTGTCTTTGAAGTTGAAGTGTGTTTCTTGTGTGCATAGAAGTATGGCTTCTGTTTTTATGTCCATTGTGTTAGAGTGTGTCTTTTTATAGGTAAATTGAGTCCATTGACATTAAGGGATATTAATGACCATTGATTGTTATTTCCTGTTATTTTTGGTGGTAGTTTGTGCATATTTCTCTTCTCTTGGTTTTTTTTCCTTCTGTGGGATTTTCAATTGTTTGTGGTTTTAATGGTGTGTCTGGTTTCCTTAGGTTGGAGTTTTTCCTTTAGAGCTTTCTGAAGGGTTGGATTTGTGGATAGGTATTGTTTAAATCTGGTTTTCTTCATGAAATATCGTGTTTACTCCATCTATGGTGATTGATAGTTTTGCTGGGTATAGTAATCTGAGTTGGCAGCCATGCCCTCTTAGTGTCTGCATGACATCTGACCAGGACCTTTTTGATTTCATTGTTTCAATTAAATAGTCTGGTGTTATTCTGATGGGTCTGCCCTTATTGGTTATTTGGCCTTTTAACTTTGCAGCTCATAGTATTTTGTTGTTGTTGTTGTTGTTGTGTAGGTTTAGTGACTTTATTCTTATGTGTGAGCAGATTTTTTTTTTTTTTGGTGGGGGGTGGTCTAGTCTATTTGGTGTTCTGTAAACTTCTTGTATCTTTTTTGGCATTTCCTTGTTTAGGTTGGGAAAGTTTCTTTTATGATTTTGTTGAAAATATCTTCTATGCCTTTGAGCTGGTATTCTTTTCCTTCTTTGACTCCAGTTATTCTCACATTTGGTTTTTTCACAATGTCCCAGATTTCCTGAATGTTTGGTGTTATTTTTTTTTTTTTTGATTTTTAGTTTTTTTTTGGGGGGGGGGGTTAGTGTTTTACTGTCATATATTTTTCTACTATTGAATCTTCCACTCCAGAGATTTCTTCCATCTCTTACATTCTGTTGGATATTCTTGTACCTGTGGTTCTGGTTCATTTCTTCAGGTTTTCTATTTACAGTTTTGCCTTGGTTAGTGCCTTCTTTATTGTTTCTATTTCAATATTTAATTCCTGAAATTTTTTTTCACCTGTTTGCTTTCTTCATCTTGGTTTTCTTTATTTTATTTCAGGGATTTGTTTATAACTTTCTTTTTTGATTGTTTGTTTGCATTTTCTTCTATTTCTTTAAGAGTGTTTTTTTATGTTCTCTTTAAAGCTTTTATTATCTTCATAAAGTTGTTTTTAAGGTCATTTCCTTCTGTTTACTCTTCATTGTTGTGCTCAGATCTTGATGTTATAGAACTGCTAACTTCTGATGGTGTCTTGTTCTTTACATTGATATATATTTCTTTAACCAATTACTGTCTTGAAACATTTTAGGTTATTTTGATATATTTCTAGCACAAAGTTGCTGATAACCATTGTGGTGATATATTATATATTTAATAAACCAGTCTGGATTATTAGAGAACAGATCCACTCATAGTGAAACCAGAAGAGTCAGAGAGTAGTAACTCACACCTTTAATCCCCGCATGGGAAAGACCAGGAATGTTGACCTGCGCCTCTTTAAATTCCATAACTCCAGAGACAGAGATCTTTCTGTGTTTCTGCGATTTCAAGGCCTAACTACCCAAAGTAGTAGCTCACACCTTTAATATTAACTCTACATTTGAACCCTAAAGTGAAACAACTGGGCAAAAAGGGATTTTAAAGCAGAGATAGGCAGACAGAGATTTGTTCTGTGGAAGCAACAAGCCAAACTGTGAACTTTGGAAGATAGCTGGGTGAAAATCAAATGTGGTCTGCTTCTTTTCTCTGATATTCTTGCCTCCTGCCCTCCCCAAACACACAAAGAAACCAGGGCCAGGCCAGAAATTCTGGGCCAGAAACTTCCTGCTACAGACCATTTCTTAAGAAGTATCATTGTGTTTTAAAAATGTGTCTGCAGTGTAGAGATAGCTTATCAGTTAAGAGCACCTATTGCTCTTGTAGAATTAGGGTTGGGTTGCCAGCATCCACTTTGTGGGGCACAACCATCTTCAATGACAGATCAATGAAATATGATTTTCTGTTCTGATCTTTGGCGTAAAGGACATGCACATGATGCATATACATACATGTAGACAAAATGCTGATATTCATGATATAAAATAATTATTTGTTTCTCCAACTTCAGATCCTAAATATTTAGGTGCTGAACTATATTAAAATTCAGCTAACATAAAATTTCATTCACACTGAGAAGTAGAACATTTTTCTCTCAAACAGATGATTTAGTGATTCTGAAATATATGTATTCTTCAAAACATTATGCTTAAAGTGTACCATAGTAGGAATGGTTGTTTCTGTAAGTCACACCACAGAAATAGCTAATCATTGGATTCAGCAATGCATAGAACAGACTGAAATCCTTCTGAGTTGGACGCCTTCACCAGACAATAGAAATGAATCATTCACAACCTTCCCCTTATCACAGAGCCGCATTCCTAAATGTTGTTGTGTTTTCTTTATAGACAACTGAGGAAACAAAAAGCTGAGCACTGTAGCTGTGCCTTGGCCTGTGCTTTACAAAAGAGGCAGTGAGATGTGTTGCATTCATTTTCTCAAGAGAAAACTAATGTATGACTCACAGTCTTGAAAGCTGGTACCGACTTTTACTAAAATGTAGGGCTATTTTTTATATAAAGTGCATTTTATAAGTTGCTTTTCTGGAATTGTGCTTATAAAGTATAAAATCAAAATTATATATATGTCAAAATTCTTTATTTGGAAGAACATGGAATGGAAATTGACTCTGTATAACATTTCTATGGACTTGTTTATTTGTGTGAACTCTGTTATAATTTGTTCTAATTTAAAAGATAAATAAAATATCAGCATTGTGAGAATGATCTCCTAATAAATATAAACACATAGTTATAATTTAATTTGAAATTCAGAAAGGATATTAAATGATAGAGGCATTAAGTTATTTTTATTTTGGAGGGCAGAGAATAGTTAGATAAAATATCCACATCTTCACAGGCAATTCCTTATACACACTAAGAGTTAAATAAGAGCAGATTCAGTGAGCATAGCATGGACACATGCTCATTAACTGGAAGAACTCTTGCTCACCTGCCTTGCCCACGTTTAAAACCTGTAATCACAGAAAATAGGTGAAGGAAGTCCTTAGAAAACACAAATAGCTGCAGTGAGCAATTTCTAATGAAGAAGAAAAGCTGAGAGAATGTGAAGAAAATGTCAGAGAGAATTGCTTGATAGTAAAAGCTGTACTTATGTATAACTCTTAAGGAAATTGTCTCCTTAGAAAATTGTAAGCTTTCACAAACGCACTAAATAAAAATGGACAGAAGAAGTCTCTTATAGATCACCTTTATGTTTTTATCCCTCCTGACTGTTCACTTCCAGGTATAGTTAAAGTGGTCCTAAGGTCATGTTCAATGGGCTTCCCATTGAAGCCTGTACCACATTGGTTGCACTTAAACTTTACCAAAACACAATGGGGTAATCTTATAGGTGAATTACAGTCAAGTTCTAATTAAATACAGTAAACTCTCTCCCTCCCTCCCTCCCTCCCTCCCTCCCTCCCTCCCTCCCTCTCTCTCTCTCTCTCTCTCTCTCTCTCTCTCTCTCTCTCTCTCTCTCTCTCTCTGTGTGTGTGTGTGTGTGTGTGTGTGTGTGTGTGTGTGTGTGGTGATTTGTGTATGTTATTACTCTGTATAATGATAGATCTTTTTAATACACTGAGAGCATCTTGAGATAAACTCAATACTGTGTTTTTCAAAGGTGACATCAAGCATTTCTAGTATTCAAGGTATTAAAATGCTACGAAGATAAAGAATATCTGAGAACACCTACATACCACACACAGAAAAGGTAAAGGTTAAGAATAAACTTCCTATGCAACAAAGAATTATAGAAATTCAAAACAAATCAAGAACTGAAACATTACAGAATTACTTTTTATAAAAAGAGGATCACAAGGTCTTACAAATGAATAAGAAGCTGAAAGAAATGAAATTTGAGAGCAGAGAAAAGATTGGACTGAGGCACCATCCTAACAAAGTGGCTTCAAATGCATAGATGTGGCCTGACTTACTTATACGTAAGCCTCATTTACTGATAATTTGAAACCTCTCAGTACCTCACATCTAACATCTGTAATATTAATATTGTTTTCTTAGCTATTTTATGTAATTGTTTTAGAGAACTAATGAGTTAACATGTATTTTTTTTTTCTGATTCTCAACAACTAAAAAGCAGTAAGCAAACATGGGCTTCTGTTGTCCCATTGTGCACAGTTAGGGAATTTATTTTCATGGTCAAAAAACAATGAAATTATGAAATAGTATTAATTACTTCAGAGACACTGTATTCTTACTTTGACTACACTTGCTTCTATATTCTCAGCAATCCTAAGAGGAAATTATTGTGTCTTTTATTTTCAAGTTGATTCAAATGAGACCTCAAGAAGCACTTTTCTCAGAAATCCTCCAGTAATTGAAGAACAATGATTAGAAGCCAAAGTGTGGCCTTCACTTGCATGCTTTTAAGAGATACTTCACAGTGTCTAGCTAATCCTTTTTGTGTCCTGAAAAGGACTATATTCTATCTCAGAAACAAATTTATTGGCTGAGTTTGAAGCTGGCAAAACACAGATTTAAAGAAGCCAGCCCATGATGTCTGGGAGCAGCAGAAACGCTGGAACAGTTGAGGTTTTATGTCGAGGATGGCAGTAGAAACCTAGGAAGCTTCAACCAGGTCCTGGGATTTGCTCCCCAGACAGGGTAGCACTTGTTTGGGAAAACAGAAGTGATAGACCTGTGAGCAAAAATCAGATGTGGAACCCATGTTACTGGACAGAGGGAGGTTTCCAAGGGTAAAATAGATAAAGGGCAACATGATCCCATCACATGAAGCCAAGCCTGAGAAAGTGGTTTGGTCGCCTATACTAACTATTCTTATGCAGTAATAACAGTAGCCCATCTTCCTTTGTATTCAAGAATTCAGTAAATACATTTCCTGGTATTATGTGCTATATTTACTCAGTTCCAGTAGAGCTCTTGCCTATATTTCCTAGCTGCTTGTTGAACAACAGTCGGTTAAAAGAGGACAAAGCAGTCCTGGAAGACAATAGCTTTCCCTAATGCTGTTGAGATTTCTATGTTGTGTAGCTATAGACACTTTGTGAGCTAGTACTAGGAATAAATGTCATGGTTAATGCATTTCACCACTAAGAGCTTTCTACAAGAAAATGTTGCCAGGAGTAAATGCTTATCCAAGGCAAAGAAAAACCCTGATGCTGTGGTAATTTGGGTTTATGTTGTGTCTCTCTTGGGAGAACCCCAAGCCATAGATAATTATTGCTCAAATACCTATAAGAAATATGCAAAAATAGTTTCCTCAAATTTTTCTGTAAGAAGCCACACCTGAGGATTTACTGAATTGTAGGTGCACAGAAATAGATCACTCATTTTGCAGAAAAGGCCATTTCAGTAAATTGGTTGATTATTTTATAAGCTAGTTCCTCATCTTAAGTGAGAAAAATGCCTATAGTCTACAAGAAAAACAACACAAGCCAGCGAAGCATCATATTCCAATAGAATACACTATTGTGTGAAAGAAGGACATTTTAACAGACACTTTGAAAAGCCCAAGACATTTACATAAATGTGTAAAATAGAGGACTGGATCTTATTTCTGGGTTTTATGGTCCTAGTCAGACCAACCTTCCTCTGTGACATTCAGTCATCACTCTGTGAACCCAGTAAAGATGATAAACAACTTCTTAGAGTTTCTTTAAAAAATTGACACAGATCAATAATAGATTAAAATACTTACCCTGGACATCCTTTCACATAAGTATGTTTGATCTTTATTCCCAGACATTGGCAGTCTTTGTTTTCACTGCTCTTAATAAAATTGTACATTTGATTATTTTCTTATCATTCTTTCAAAAAGAAAATATTTTAGAAGTGCTGACCATGCCTTGGGATGTAGTTTTAGTCAGAAATGTACACAAACTGTTAGGGATTATTGGATACTTAAAAAGGTGAGATCCCCTGGGAAGACTTCCAGTAATTGATGATATGATCCCAAAAGAGCTTTGGAAATTTCCCTCCTCAGTGTAGCCATGGATTAGCATCATTACCATAGTGTGCTATGTTGCTGTGGGTCCAGATCCAGCAACACCAATCATGAATGTGTCATCCAAAACTGTGAACTGTGGTTCTTCATCTTCTGGATCATGGACTGAGGGATCATAATGGGGGGGGGGGCAGAAGAGGGGAACAGGGTTCAGATGGCTGTGAGTGTGATGGAGATGGCACCCTGGGAGATGACTTCAGTGAGAAAACTCAGTTTCATTCCATAGTGTAAAAAAAATATAAGATTGGGGACAGTATCTGGGGTTGTCACCTAATTTCTATTAAACAGCAAGCTCTTATCATAAGGCTTCATATGTGGCAGCAGGATCCTATAGCATAGCTCCTAGAACAAGTCTCAGTTAACATGCAGCAGAGGAGAAGTTTCTAGCAGGGAACTATGCCAAGGGTAAAGCTAGAGATAAATCAGGGATTTTTGGCTTAGAGACAGCTTTTAGGTAATGTCAGTCCTCCAGATAAGGGCAGGTAGAGAGGAGGAAGTCTCTCTGGGCAGGAGTCCCTCATATTGTCCAGCTTGGAGAAAGCTGCCAGGCCATGATAGACTGAAACACCTACCAGCAGGGCCTCCCAGCACTGTACCAAAACTCATTACTGAACTTTGTTACCATCATGTAAAAAATAATATTCTGCATCCAGATGCTATTCTAGTTTCTTTTCCTGTTTCTGTGATGAAACATTCTTTCCAAAAGCAACTTGGTGAGGAAAGGGTTATTTTAGTTTATATTTCCAGGTCATAGTTTATTATTGAGGGATTTTCGGGCAGACCTCATTGCAAGAATCTGGAGGCAGGAACCATGCAGAAACTTTGCTGTCTGGATCATGCTCAGCTAACTTTTGTATTCAGTTCAGACTCTCTGGCAGCTGGTGGCCTGTAATCTTTCTATCTCTTCTTCCAAAATATTCCGTAAGCCTGACATGATTTTGCTATATATGTGTCAAATAAGGCCAGCTACCCCATAGTCGATTATTCTCTGCATGTTGACCTACTCTGGACCTCCACAATAGTTTCCATCTACTACAAAAAATCAATCTTTGATATGGAGTAAGAATTACAAGTATCTGTGAATATAAGTATTTAGAAGGCAGCTATAAATTATATTTGTTTACCAAAATGCCAATAGTAGGCTGTTTTCTAGGGACTATAACAATTCTAGCCATGGATAGTTGGTATTGTTTTCTCCTTTTGAGCAGAACTAACTCAAACTGTACAGTTATTGCATAAAAGTTCCACTACTCCCTCACTAGTACTATCTTGCTGAGATGGTCATTGTGGTAGTTTACAGACTTTGCAATTGAGTAAGACAAGTGACTGCTCCTCTACTCCGGTAGTTTGTGTATCATCTTCAATTATTATGGAAGCTAGTTGTCAAGAAGGATTCCAGGTGAGTTACAGCATAATTCCTCTAAATCCTGTGTCCAAAGTATATGATGTATTCAGCAATAATATTTTGCTTTAAAGTTCTAGAAGATAACTAATGGCAATATGCTATCAATATACTATATTGTTTAGGGGGTCTCTTGAAACCCCTGATCAACAACTCAAAGGGAGGTTTTGTTACAGTGAGGTGTCTTGGTCCGGGGCGGCCAGAGGCCCAGACCCACAAACCTGCCAGACCAAACCCATTAGCAGCCTGCTGCTGCTGCTCAGGCCCCCAGAAATGACTCAGATGCTTAGATAAACTTCATGCTGTTTGGTCCATGGCTCAGGCACATTGCTAGCTTGCTCTTACATCTTAACTAAACCCATTCTCATTAATCTGTCTGCCACATAGCCCCTGGCTCACCTGTGTTCCTTATATGTTATTCTTTTGGGCTTCTGGCTCAGTCTGTCTGACTCCACCCTGTTTCTCCTACCTATGTTCTAATTTCTCCTCCTACATTTTCTATGGTGCCTGTCATGGGCCAAAACAGCTCCTTTATTTAAAGATTGATATTCACAGCATACAGAAAGACACTCCCACATCAAAGTTTCTTATGCCTGGCACTGGGATGTTGTTAGATGGTTTATGGCACTTGTAGAAAGCATTGTCACCTCCTCTTGTATAACTTTATTTCAGATATATATCTAATATTTATTTTAAATAAACTTGTTAAAGAGCATTCTTTCTGTAGTTGTTTCCAACATCCTTAGTTTTATTGACTGTAAAAGTCATTGTCAAATGTTAATCCTGAGGTAATATCTCTGACCTGAAGTAACTGAGGATGTCAGTTTTCTTTAATGTATTTATTACACAATCTTGTATGCTGTGGGGACATACAGAAGTCAAAAAGTTTGCTTAAACACAAACTACTCTATATTGTCTAAGTATTGCTTAAAGGTATGTATACAAAGCTCTTTTCTCCGTAAGTATATTTCTGTACTTCTGCATATCACCTGTTGACAGTCAGTTTTCAACTATGTGAAAATTATTTTTTCAATTAGTTTAAGAGCTTATTTTTATTTATTGTCTGATAGTTTCATGACATTTTATTTAGCTCATGTGGCTATTTCCTGTCATAACTAACGTTAAAATTCTAACAGATTGCATCTACCTCCATTATATAAGTCATCAGTGTTTAGATGGCCTTGTTTCTGTTCTTTATGTAATTAAGGGCCCTATTGATATGCAGAAAAACAGAAGGGTTTTTTATTACCTTGTTATCATTTTATTATTACATGTGATTTTTAATATATTGTAGATATGAGGAAAGTCTTGTTCTTTCTATATTTGAAATCCTTTTGTTCATTCTGGCATATTAAAAAATGGTTAGAACTCTTGCTTGCTTAAAATATGTTTGGTAAATGAGACAGGATCAATAAGTTTTATATATTCTAAGCCTCTTGAAACTGTTAAAATTGACAGATAAGATTTTAGTGTAGAAAATCAAGAGATATTAAAAAATGTGGTCAAAGGTATTTTTTTAACCTTAGAAGTGATTCAAAGCACATGAATGATGAACTTACTTGTAATTTTTTGATGCCATGAAATGATAATAGAAACAATGGATTAATAACTATATTCTTAAAATCATATTGCAGTTTATTTAATATTTTTCTTTACTATTTACAAAGTTATATACTGACTTACCCTCTCTGGATTAAATACCAACCTGAAATATAGTAGGGGTAATGACTAGATGGTATTTTCATTCCTAGGTCTTTCATAGTCATTCTATGTAAATCAGTGCATTAATCCAGAGAATAAATTTTATTCAAAAAATTATTTAGTTTTGTAGCATTCTGGCTAGGAAATCAAAGAAATAAAATTACTTTTTTAATCTTTAAATTAAAGGTGAATGGCTATGGTCCCCATTTACTTCTTGAGTAGTGAGCCCGATTAGCCATTTTCAAAAGTTTCTAGCATGATACTTAATGAACTCAAATCAAAGCATGGTCTAAATCAGTCTACAAATAAAGCAACCAGTGAGCCTCTAATTTGGATAAAATCATTACTATCCAGCAGGAAAGAATTAAACCATCATCCCTATGACCATTATTACCAAAGAACATCTGAAAATATAAGTACATAGTTAGAGATACTGATGGGATGTACTGTACAATTTGGAAGAACTCAAAAGATAAAGGAAACCAACTAGCATATATCAATGAGACAGAAGAAAACATTTTACAACTTTAGAGCATCTTAAAGAATGCAATAATATACTTATGTCCTACAGAACAACATACAGTATTAGAATATTGCATTAATCTAAATGTGGAGGTGATAAGCATGTCAATAGAAATAATCAATTAGGAATTTATAAGGGGTGGATGAAAATCATAAACCATTTAAATGCAATAAATTAAAAATCCAGCAATGGGTGTAAATGACAAGTTGGGAGTGTTTTCACTGCAGCAGCTCCATGGGTTTATGGGAACAAAATAAAGCAATTCAGATATTAATAGAAAATAGTTACTTCTTAAATTCTTCAACAGAAGAGAGCAATTATAAAAATTATGTTCCTACACAGGTTTGAAACTAAATTAATCAGAATGGTCAGAGGTACTGAAATTGGATAGGCATATATTCATTTCTGTAGTTTATAACAGTGAGCTGCAAGCAGTTGAAAATGACAAATTTAACTCAATTTTAATGAAGTTAAAAATAATGACATTTCTCTCACATTGTCCTTGAGTTTGCTCTTCTAGTAGCAGGTTATAACAAATATTATTTTAGAAAATGATCAAAAATTAAAGAGAATTTTTCAATTATCTTCTTGAATTTAAATTTAGTTTTAAAAAGTTCTTGAATATATAAACTATCAACTATTACTTTATTTTGCATACAGATCACAGGAGAAGACAAGAAATAAGGAGAGTGTACTCAGCAGTCAATGTGACAGAGGCTTTGTCATGACAAAAAGCTTCTCTGCTTTTCATGCCTCCAGTCTTAGACAGGTCAGGATACTTCTCTAAATTTAAATTGTGTGTCTGCACAGTTGATATGCAACATCTCTACATTGGCACAGTTACGACTGGCAGTGTTACTTTTGAAAAATGCTTAGTAGGGTACTTCCTATATAGCATTTTTCCCAAAATAACTAGTGTTATCAACTAATATTTACTCATGCAAGTTGCTAGACAAAGTATTTCTATGATATGGCTGAAACTAATTTCATTGTGAGGTTCATATAATTCTAGAATACAGAAAGTATAAAGTATATGAGAAAGTCAGGTACAAAAATAAACACACAATTTATTCTCCTGGAAAATCAGTTTTATTATACTTACCTTTTAATTTTGATCCTCTCGTGATAAACATAGGAAATGTACATAAGTGTTTTTCCAAATTAAGCTAAATATTTTTAAATATTCATATAAGTATTTAGAGGAACAAAATAAGACTAATTTTAAAATTAAAAATCAATATTTTCACAAAATATATCAGAGAGATATGATTTGCGGGGGAACACTGTCATTAAATAGCAATCATAAAAGGCTGTGAATAGGATTTTCAGTAACCATCCTCCACAGACCAGCATGTCAGAGGAACAATGCCTAGATGAGTCTAATATTATATTATGATTTATTGACATCAATTGAATATTGTCTTGTGTAAATTTAATACTTTTTAATTCTGAAATTAATATCTTTATTTTCAAAAAATATATAATTAATTTTCTTGTTTACTACTTTTAATGTCTCTGTAAAGGAATGAACCATGAACAATCTGATTGACAATTGCCATAGACAAATATGGTCTCCTGTGCCAGGATTCTTTGGGACAATCTCAGATCTCCTGTCCTGGGACTTGAGCTGGTCTGTTTCTAGCTTTTTGTGCTGTCATCATTGGAAGAAGGCATCAGAAGGTCACTCTCAATCTGAAATTGAAGTCACACCTACTGACCCTAATGGAAGAATCATGCATTTTATTCTTTGGGAGCAGTGACATCTTATTTGTCCACTGCAGAATTTTTACTGTCTACTCTTTGAATTCTTATTCAGTATTTTGAACCAGTTTCCCAGGTAATTTTAAAGAAAACAAGCCTGAAAGATTATAAATTGAGCTGCTTATCACAAACTGTGTGTGTGTGTGTGTATGTGTGTGTGCGTGTGTGTGTGTGTGTGTGTGTGTGTGTGTGTGTGTGTGTGTGTGTGTGCTTATGTGTGTTACATTTAAAGTCCATCTCATTTTTAAGTGAAACTATGTTGGTCATGAATTTAAATCTAACACAAAAGCAAAAGCGTGTCTCTTTCTTAAGATTAATTATGTCTGCTTGTCCACTCTATGTTAGCCAATATCATAGTGCTTATCAGTTATTTATAAATTATTACATTAAATTAATAAATTTATATTGACAATGAGGTTATTTTATTATCTTTAATTTTTAATCTTCCTTTGAAAATTTCATACTTTCAAAGAATTTTTCTTCTTCATGTCTACCCTTCACTTCCAATTCCCAACCCCCTAGGTGTCCCCTCTCCACAAAAGTGATTACTTATATTTTCTCAGTTCTTATGCTGTAGAAACCAAGGTATGTTTTTTACATTAATATCAACATAGTCATTATCTCAAAATAAAAACTTCACTCCATGCTGCTTATCCAGCCTATGCTCATTGTAAGTTCTTAATCCTTGATTTTCCAACTTTCTAATATGCTTTGCAGTCCTGGCACAAAGGATAGATGGAGAGATTCTCACTTGGCCCAGCAAACTGATAAGAGAAAGGAAACAACATAAGAAAATTCCCCAAAATGTTTACAGTAATCACTTACATTTGTTACATCAGTACCAGTGCACACATCCTTTAGTGTCAGTTGACTTTTTTCAGAAATGTGTCTGACTCTAGTCTCATTGTTTCTTTTTGGCCATAGTGACTGGTAAATATGTAGTAAGCAATATTTTGCCTCACAGGAAAGCTTGATTCTGTTTCAGGTATGGCAAATGCCAGGGGAGTATAGGAATATAAATAATCCAGGAAACACATTTAGAGACAGAATACTGGATCTATCTATCTATCTATCTATCTATCTATCTATCTATCTATCTATCTATCTATCTACCTACCTATCTATCTATACAGTTACATAGATATATAGATATATTGATGCATGTGCTTGGCTTCAAATATGTTTTTATATTAACTGTACCTCTGCTTTTGAATGAGCCAGTATCTAACCTGAAAAGTGAGAGGATCTGGAGTTCTTGAAAGATTAGTTTTATAGATCATAAGTCACTCCTTTCATGCCTATCAATATTGAAGCTTTGCTAAATAACAGAGAGACAAGTGGAAAGTGGAGAGGTTCTTAAAATGACCAAAACTAAAGAGGTCACTTGTAACAAGAAAAGTTCTTGCATTCCTAAGGTCCTATGACTTTCTGAGGACCTGATACTACAAAGTCAAAAAAGCTCTTTGTATGACATCAGCATATTTGGTGACACCCATATTATTATGTTTGTTTCTCTTTTGGTAAATTGGTGCTTACCGTGAGTTCTTGACAAATTGTGCTCTGTGTCTCAGGTGTTATTAGTCAGTTTTCTGCTACTGTAACAAAATATACAATATAATCAGCATATAAAGTACCCAATATTTATTTTGGCTTATTTTTCCAGACCTTTCTTCATAAATAATCATGCTGGCTTTTTAAGCCTTTGTTTTGGAGCATTACATCGGGAGGGAGTGCACAGTGGAACAAAACTGCACGTATCGTGGTCAAAGCTGAAGGGAGAGAAAGAGCTGAGTGTTGTTATAATAAAGAACACATTTTCAGGGTCAAAAGATCTCTCAGTTACCAGCCTCTTTAGGTTTTTCACAACTCCCAGAAGTACTTAGCAAGTCACCATGCCCTCACCATGTGGATCTTAGATCCAAATCTCAGTATTCGGTGGTTTTATAGTGAAAGGAAAAAGAAATTATTAAATATGTGATTAAAATTAGTATATCAGATTGAGAATATCTACTAAACCACATAGTGGAGTAGATCTGGAGATGGGAAAAGAAAAGTTAACTTAGTGGATCCAAGAAGTTAGATATTCACATTTTTTAGTGTTCAAAGGTAGAACGTTGAGTTAAACATACTCATTTGCAGCCACACCAATGATGAAATCTACTTATGCAAATGCTCTTCTGACAAGCAGATGAGAATGAAATGCAGTGTTTGGTCTGAGAAGTCGATTTTGTTAACATCTTCCTATAGCCTTCTTTATAAATGTTTGTTATCTTATATTGTCCATCATGGACACTACTATCCCTCCATCCTCAAGAAATCATAAGATGTATAGCACGATACAGCAATGGTACAAAACACTGAAAACACTCGTCCTTTCTCCCAAATGTGATTTAGCCATCAGTGCAAATTGAAGTCACACGGAGTAGCATGCATTACAGATTAAAGAGACTGTAGGTGCATTTTCATGGATATTGTTTAGTTTTATCATTTCTTAGTGTTTCTTGCTGAAAAACGGCAAATGAGTTTTGTTTACTGTTAAGAAAAAGTGAGTTTTCAAAAAAATGTGGCAAAATGTGATACAGGAGAATTATCTACTAAAAATCTTCACTCTCTGGAAAATACTACTACTAATATAATAATAATAATAATAATAATAATAATAATAATAATAATAATAATAATAATAAATTGTCCCGTGTAGTAGGAGGTTTCTGGCTCAGACTTTCAGGCCTAGCCTCAAGGTTTAGGCCCGCAGACCAGCAGACCCACAGACCCACAGAGACACACACAGATGCTTTCATTAATTTTAGGTTGATTGGCCTAAGGCCCAGGCATATGACTTGCTAACTCTTTACTCTTGAACTAACCCATGATTCTTATCCTGTTCAGCCATGTGGCTTGGTACCTTTTCTCAGAGCAGTATAGTTGTCCTTTGCTTCTTCCGGCTTCTCTCTGACATTCTGCTCTGTTCTTCCTGTTCCTAGAGTCTCCTTAGTCTGGTAGCCCTGCCCACACTTCCTCTCTGCCTTTGATCAATCAGCTCTTTTTATTAAACCCATAGGCAGGGACAACATAATCCCCCTACAGTCCTGTATAAAAACATTAGTTTGTGCAATAGCAAGATAGGAAAAAATTATTTTTTGTCAAAATTCTGTGCTCACAGACTATGGTCTGCCACAGGGAGGAACATGGTTTGAGATCATACCACAGTACACCTGTGTGGAATGATTTGCATGTCTTATATTTACGTTGAGGTTTATAAATAGCAAACAGTTCACCTCCTCTTCATTTTCCATTCTCTTTCAGTATATGAGTGCCATTGGAACAAATGATAATGTTAAGCTAGCCTGTGATTCCTGGAACTAATGCAACAGACAATAAACGTGATCACCTCCACTGTCATGTGCTTTTGTTTTATGATAATTTATTTCTAGTTTTCTGGTTTGTTTAAAGTAGTATAATATATCAGCTTCTTTATCTGTCTAGCAAAGCTTCAGCAAAGCTGTTCCTATTGCATAGTTCTCTTTACTAACAATTTTCTATTCTAAAACATATGTCTTCCTTATATAGAGATGTTTTAAGAGTTCATGGATGTTAATGATAAACAAAACACTTTTCTGACACTAAGCAGGTTCTTCAGTAGGCTTTTTCTATTCTTCAGTTATATTAAATTAAAAATTTTAGCACATAAAAATAATGTTTACATCTACTGACCATTCCACATGAACATATAAAAAGATGATAATGATAATGATGTTCACACATTGTTAATGATCTATGTTTCTTAGATTCAGTTAACCTAAAAGAGTGTTTCTTAGTGCTTGAAATTTTTATGAACATGCAAATATTTTCAACAGGCATCTCTTATTCTTTTTAAAAATATAAGATTAGTTCTGTAGTTTTTATTTCAATGTAACACAACCATTTTTAATGCAATGTTTCCAGATTTATCAACCAAGTGTAAATTTTTGTCACTGGTAATTGGCATGTTTGTGTGTGTACTGTTGGAACAGTAGGCTGCTGTTCACTGGACAATCAGCCTTAAGGTAGGAGGCTGGAGTTCTCCTGAGATCACTGGCCATCTTTTCGCAATGGTATTTGCCCCAAACTTTAATATTAATAAACATTTTCCTACCATCCATAAGTCTACAAACAGATTTTAAACCATAATATTTAAAAAGCCACCTGTGATTTTTTCATGCATTTTAAATGAACAGTAAAAAGCAATTTAATATTATAAACTGTAACCTCAAATATTTTGTAAATATCAAACCATACTTTCCCATTAACATAAAAGGTAATCGACATTCTAGAGGTCTGTTTGTTATTTTATTGATTGGAACCTAGGGCATATTAATCAGATGACCTGTCTCAGTATGTCTTCAGGCACGAGGAACTGGGAACATTTGAAGAAGAACAGTGAGGAAATGATCTGAGCTGAAAATAAGAAGCAAGAGAGGTCTCACGTGGAAAGAGAGCACTGCCTCCTATTGATTTTGAGGGGTTTTTTTTGTTTTGTTTTGTTTTGTTTTTTTTTTTTTTTTTTTTTTTTTTTCACTTCCCCGCCTCTGGGTTTCTTTCATGTAAAGGTCAAGGACCAGTGAATCTGATTCTTTCTAATATCAGGACTAGCAATGATAATGATAACTCCTAGGTGTTTAGTTGATTTTTTTTTTTTTATCTGATTAGTTGGTTCCTATACTTCACTCTTCACTCTAGTAAGCTGTTATTAAGCCTAGATCTTTCTCTTTCCTAAATACTTTACATTCAATTATGGAGTAATTTTGTAAATGTCATGATATTGTATCCACAATATATGATTTCTTCTCTAAATAGCTATGGTATTGTCTTTGATAACTAACTCTCTAGCTCTATCTTTGGTTGCTACTATGGATTTCCACATACTCTGTTCCTCCAGCCCCATGTCTTCAAATTTCTTCTTCATTCTCCCATCACTAAAAAGTTTAAAGTCCTAACCAGTTTGTTTTCTGTCACTGATTGTGTGTGGAGCTTCATCACCTGGCTGCATTTCATTCCACAGCTTCTTCCTGTGTTTCTCTGCAATGTTTCTACTTCTGCAGACACTGAACCTCTCAAAGTTTTTTGAATGTAAGTATTTGTCTTGTTATTTGTTTCTGTGATCTCCACTTAGAATATTTTTCTATAACTGTGGATGTGAACTTGTGATCCACTCTCATGGAGTATAGCTTTTTGGGAACACTTCTTTTACTTTCGCTTATCAGGAATTGATTTTTTTAAAGTACACACTCATGCTGTGCCTCAGAACACTTCCATGATGACATTTACATTGCATTTTACCTGCCAACCTCACTAACAATTAAAATACCTTTCAATGTCAGTAATCATGTTTTCATTTGTGTAAGCCATGGTAGACATGTTAATAGGAAATAATTAAAAACGTATCTTTAGAAAGAGTAAATAAATATAAATAGAAAATATTTTAAAGTGTTTTTATCTGCAAAAGAGAAATCCTGGGTGAAATGTGCCATAATATACTTGCCATACGAAAATCATATTTATAATCCTATTCATAACTATCAACTAGGAATAAGAGACAGACTTATGAACATTTGCATGAACAAAAACCAGCCAGGCTTATGAAAACTTTAAGTATGGCTAGTGTTTAAAAAGGCACATCGCCCTTTTACATTTCTGTAGAAACCTATCTCCTCCAACAACATGTTTATCATTATTAGCTTCTCCAAGTAAATGATTATTACACATCACTTCCTTAGCCCAGAAATTTTGAAACATATTTTGTTCTGACATTTCCCCAGTGTTTCTGATATGATAAAGTTGTGAACAGTGTTATATGTAAACACAAAATCTGACACTAACACTTGTCAGGGATAAAAGTAGCACAAGTAATTTAGGGATACATTTCCTCTCCAAAGATTTCAATCAGTGAGAATTAAATGCTGAATGAGAAACTGGTCCAAATATGGCAAAGTGAGAGAAGCGATATGGTTGAGAAATGGTGCGGAATTTTCACTTTTCTTACAGACCTTAGTATTTCTATCCATCATTACATGTTTAGCAGAAGTGCAGGAAGGGAAGGTGATGGGTAAAGTAAACCATGACTTTCTGAAGGCAAGAACTTGGGATGGTTCTCTGTAAATATGAAGTATATTTAGGTTGGCCATAATTAAATTTAAATTTTTCTTATTCTTAGAAGTTATTTTAAACTACAATTATATTACCATCTAAATATGAATCAATTCATGTATCCTATTTATTGAGAAGAAAATGTCAAAATTTCCTGTGATAATTAGTGAAGCAGTTTTCCCAACTATCACTTTTTATCCGCATTCAAGAGAAAGCTTTTGATTGCTAAAGTTGTCATTTTTCTTTTAGAAGCTGTAAAAACATGTCCTGAAACACATCATTGATGAACATATTATCACCTACTCACGTGATGAGAAATTAGATTCTTTTTTCAACAATGTGACAAAGAATAAGTTCTTTGATAAAAGTACTCTTTGATTTTAACAAAATTATCAGATTTCCAGTCTAGAGTTGCAATCCTGAAAGGACTCATTAATCATAGTGGAGCGATTATTTCTAACAATCATCTTTCCTTCCTCTGAAAAGCCAGTCTAAGGCAAATTTCATAATCAAGCTAAGATGAATGCCTGGGACATTCACTGAAGAAATGATTATTTTGTGTGAGGAAATAGCATTGATAGATAATGTATAGTGAAATAAGTAATCTTCTAGTCAGTTAGCACCACGGACATGTAGTCCTGAACATACTGTTAAATGACTTTGACCCATTATAAAGTGGTGAGGAGATGGAATGCTTAGGCGACTGTCACACTTTCCCAGATGTACTGCCTGAGCTCTGCTCAGCTTTGCAGCATTCAGCCTTCAAAAGATGGACTTGGAAAGTAAATAGGGGGGAGGTACATATGTCCAAATCTTTTTCTACTTTCCCCTTTTTGTGTGAAGAGAAAGTAAGTAAGTAAGTAAGTAAGTAAGTAAGTAAGTAAGTAAACAAACAAACAAACGAATGAATGAATAAATAAGTCAGGTGTGATTTGACTCTCTGCCTGTGAAGATAGGTGGCTTGGCAAAGTAATTGAAAATGAAGTGGAAAACATCCCACAATGTAATAATGTGAAGTGGATGGACATTTTCTTGCTTAAATATAGTAGAAGTGGTAGCTATTAATAGTTTATTCTTCTAGTACTTCAAAATATATGTTAAATTCAGAAACTTTCACCCTGGCTTCTCTTTTCTGCTAAGGCAGGAAATCCACTTTGTGGAGTTAATGTGTGATCACAAAACGTTATATCTAAACAAATATACAGTGTGATTCCGGCTGAGCTCATTCTTGGTCCTAGCCTCTAGTTCATTATGCATCTCTTGACTTTGATTCAAACCTTGTTTTGCTGTGTAAAAAATTCATTAATTTTTTTTATTATTTTATTTTTGAGATTATATAATTTTATACTTTTCCTCCTCTTTATTTTTTTCCTATATACCCCCTTACTCTCTTTCAAATTCATGGACCTTTTTTGTTAGTTGTTTTAAACACAAACATATGTGGGGATATTTTCAAATATAATTAAAACAGTCTGAGATATCAGAGGGATCTACCCACAGTCAGTCTAGGAGGATCAGACAGTGGTAACTCACACCTCTAATCCCAGGACAGGGAATATTCCAGGAGTGGTGACCTATGTCCTTAATCCAATCTGGGTTTAAGGTCGTCTTAGTTTACAGAAGGAGTTCCAGGCTCCCAGGCAGGTAGTGGTGGTGCCACACCTTGACTGAGCAAAGAGAGTATTCCTTATTGCTCTCTCTTAAAGAGCTGAATATTTGTTCATGACAGGATATTCAGTTCCACTATTCTCTTTGGAGAGGCTGTTATGGTTTGGACATGTAATCTGCACCATGAGGTGAAGGGCTTGTGATTTCTGACAGATCTGTGTGGGCCGACAAAATACAAAACAGCAAAGCCTAGTACATTCTGTACACTGTTTATCATTGTACAATCATTTCTAATGTCAGTTTCTAAAACTCAGCAGGATATAACCAAGAAAACTCTGTCAACCATTTTCTTGTACCTGCAGACAATAAATTTGGTGATAAACTTTAGAATCAAAGCAAACAGAACATTTTTGGGTGACATAAACTTTGAGGTCTACAGTTTTATATTAAAGATAATTTCCCATGGGAATAAGGTAATGTGCACAAAATGCAATGTAATATAGTATATTCATAATTTTACTTGGCAGTGGTGAAAATAGAATTAAACATTATTGAAGGAATAAAGTTTTTTATTACTTTTGCATAAATGTGTTACTTCTTGGATTAAAAAGAAACTTTCCTCTGGTAAAAACTTTCTTCCCCTAAACATGTAAAATGTTAATGTTATAAATACTTGTTTAAAAAGATACTATCGAGACACTCATCTCCTTTTGGTGCATCTTTCTTTAACATACTGCTTGCTATATCTGACTCATTAAACATGATACTCGTTAGTGGTTACTCTCTGTATCAATATTTGATAGTGAATTTTATCCATTTTGATGTAATGACTGTTTTGATACTGGAATTGAAATGATTAGAAACATAGTATTTAATTTTGTTGCTTTACAGATGTAATTTAGTTATCTAATATTAAACTTTCAAATAGAAATAGAGCCAAGATAGACTATAAGAGTATATACTGTAATTGCTGATTCAGTGCATTATGATATTAATATCAATTAAAATTTTCATATTAGTTCTATGGGAAATGTTCGTCCTTCTTTTCATTTACTACCATTTTAATTTTGTTCTAAACTGATTCCCCGGGCCAGGAAAAGCAACTAGTAGTTTTAATATTTACAGTTGAAGACAGAAAAGACTAGAGTTTTTATTGAAAAAAAAATGTTTAGTGAGGACACTGTTTTAGTGAAATAAATCACAGCAACATAAATGGAAGAAGTCGGCCATAATGTCTCATATCAATGAAGAGGAGGTGAAAAGTCCAGGTACAGTGGAAACGGGGTTCAAACACAGGGGAAAAAAGATATGTGTTCTTTTTTTTTCATTTTATTATTTCTTTTTATAAAAATGTCTTTTTATCCATGTATTCCCCTGTTCCCTCTCCCTTCCCTCCTCCCAACCCCTCCCAGCCAACCTTCAGTGTCCCCTCCATCCTCCCATCCCCTCCCCCAAAAGGGCAAGAGGTCCCAAGGTAGGTCAGCTCAGCATGGCACATCCACTCCAGGTAATTTTGATTTATTCATCCCAATATCAAGAGTGGGTTAGGTGTTCTTCTGTAGGGAATGGGCTCCAACGTGCCAGTCCATGCACATGAACACAGTCTGACCCCACCCCTCGAGGCTCCACATACTGTCCATGTCAATCCACAGTTGCCTACACTCGGAGGGCCTAGCTCCTTTTCCCTATGGATCCCAGGCGCTCCAGACAGCCAGAACTGTGGGAATTTTCCTCCTAATACCTATTCCCCTGCTCATACAGACTCTCTTCCCCTGCTCTCAGCTGGACCAGGAGCTTGGCAGTGTTCAGCCACAGATCTCTACCTCCACCTTTATTCTTTGTTGGACGTAGGTTCTGTGATGACTCTTAGGGTGGTTATTCATTTGATTCTAGGGGAAGTCCTGGTTAGGCACCACCTCCACTAATTGTTGGAGACCTAGCCAGGGACATCTTGTGAGTGCTTGGAGGTTTCCATAGCACCCAGTCTCTTTCAAACCCTACATTGGGATTCGTCTCTTGAGGTATCCATCTCTTTTTTTCATTCCTCTTTGTTCTTAAAAAATAAAATAAAAAGATTTGATAAGTTCATGTCACTTTTATATGGAAAGTGACTTTTTTCTTGGAGGAGTTTAAGGGATTAAATATATTAGTTTTCTTTTATTTCAGATTTTAACTCAAAGGCAAAGAAAACATTATGAATGTTCCAAAAGCACTACTAGATTATAACATCTATATTGCAGGGAGTGGAAAAAATTGTAACCTATAGAGCTATAGAGACTATCATTTTCTAGTAGCTTTTTTTCCTTTGCTGATTTGATTTATATCAATAATACAAGTTATCAACAAAAAGGAGCTATAACTGAAATCCAGCCAGTTAGAAACTAAAGCTTACTTTACGGATATTAGAGGGAAGTTCTGTACAGCAGGATTAGTGTAGACAGGCAGCTGAGGGCTGAGTATGTGCCGCTTTAGAAGTCTTTCCTATTTGTGCACTCAAATGAAAAGATGGATTACATTTCTGTGCCCACACCTTCTCTCTTCATCAAATAACTGTCGATTTTGGTCCTTTGCATTTCTCTTTTTTGCTTGTCTTCTTTTTTTTTTTAAACTTTCCTTGTGTTTTTATTCCTTCTTTTCCTTCTTCCATTGCTTCTCACAGCTTAGCAAATTTTTGCTGATACTTGCAAACAAAGCAGTAAAACTTTAATATTTATATAGTTTGAAATAATTTTTGCAACAGCATTATATAATTCAAATAATACATTCACAAGTGGTCTTTAATGCTTTTAGAAGCATCAGTCAAAGTAATTACTGTATATCTAATGAGTTCCATCCAACACAATCGAATACTCCTCATTGCCTTCACAATTCATAAACAATTAAAATGGTTCATTTTGTTTTGTTTTAACTGTTTTCCCTTCACCATCACACAGCATTATACTCTTGGGCAGTAAGTTGGGGAGACAGTGAGCTGGGACATTTGCAATGGTTCATCAGGTTATGCGTGGCTTCCAGGGAATTTCTGCTTCTGCCAAACCGACCCTGAACACTGCTATGTCCCTAGGTGGCATTCTCTTTCAAAGACTATAAAAAATACAATTTTGTTAGGTTAGACACTATTACAATATTAGGTATTAATCCCTCATGTCTAAATCTTTTCTGTATTCACTATTTTGACACAAACTTTATTTTATATAGTAATATTAAGAAAAAAGTAGTAAAAATGTATTATGTTCTTAACATTTTTCTGGCTTGTTGCCACATATTTCACAGACAGAATCGATTCTATGATCTTTAAGGAAGCTCTGTCAAGCTAAAATTCACGGAAATACTATAGTTAACTTTCTTTTTATATGCTGCAAAGAACTCTTTACTTCACACAGAAGACTCCGTTTGAAGAGTGAGATTGTGAAATGCTATCGGTAGTTGAGTTCACATAACCCAGAGTTAAAGGGAAGTTTCAACTTCACTCATCTGTACTGGGAAACTATGAACATGATGTAAGTTAAACATCATTTGGATTCAATATTTTCTTTTAAGCCTTTTGTTTTATGAAAGCAATTTATTTGTGTCCTGGAAATACAGGTCAATTGGCAGAGTGCTTTCCAAGCATAATTAAGACCCTGGGTTCAATCCCCAGCACCTCATCAAATGTAGGTGCTTGTGAATCCTTGTAATTCTGGTACTCAAGAAATAGGGGTAAAAGCATGAGTACTTCCAGATCATCCTTAGTACATACTGAGGTAGAGGCTAGTCTGGGCTTCATGAGACTGTCTCAAAAAAGAAAAAATGCATATCAAATTCAGCAAGATGACTCAGCAGGTAAATACTCTTGCTGCCAAGCTTAAAAACCTGACTTTGATTGTTGGGTACTTAGCTCAGATCTCATATTTCTGCCCTTTGTTCTCCACAGACCTGTGTGCTAGACTCCCATGGCAGCTTAGTGGACCTCACTATTAGGTAAGGGAAGAGAAAACAAATACTTATTGTCACCCTAGAGCCTCCTCCTTTTGTCTAAGCCATACTAAATCAGACTAAAGCTCTGTTTCCAAGTCCAGTCACAACTGATCACTCTTCCTGTATTATCTTCTTCAAGACCCCCGCAACTCCAGTTTTGATTATGTCATTGACATTACTACATTTCCTGCAATTTTTCTTGCAATAACAATAGATATATGAACAAAACAACTTTTTCCCAACAACGGAATTTAGACCATATGCAAGGCTTTGCTAGCTTAAACAGTCCTCTTAAAGATTATTAAGAACTGGGATAAATGGATTCTGAGATCAAAAATTTTTTTTTTTTTTTTTTTTTTTTTTTTTTTTTTTTTTTTTTTTTTTTTTTTTTTTGGTGAGGCAAATAAAGGAAAAGTTCTTCTACAAAATTCTTTTAGATTTCATTGAACCCTTCACACCACATCTGAGGTAGTACCACAAATTACAGCATTAGATTCTAAACCAAACCCAAAATTAGATGCTCAAATCCTTAACTAAATAACTTGCCATAAACTATTTGATTCTTTTAAGTAGGCTCATCTTTTATTACACCCAAAATTAAACTAAGAAACCCTCTTCTAGCAGTAAGGATAAAATGAAATGAGGATTAGTTTACTGACATAATAATAACATATAGAAAGAATTCATTGTACTTACCTTTCAGAACCAAAAATGTTCATTTAAACTGTCTATTCCATGAAGTGATTAGAAAAATTGTTGTTATTAATAGAGAGAGCCTCAGAGAAAATAACTATGACTAGATGGAAAATTTCCTTTCCTTCTATTTCCTCCTTAGAAGTCTTGATATCATTTATGTACTGATTATCATAAACTTCTTTTAAATCAATAGTAATTCCTATTTAAAAAACACAAATTAATAGCACAATAAATATTTGTGCCCAGAATGTCTAAAGTTAAATTTGATTCCTATGGAATTTAGTTTTGTGTATAGATGCCAATTGTTTCACAACATTTTAAAGCTAGCTGAGTGAGGGGAAACGTTGCTTGAAGATGAAGCTGCAGGTGCGATGGCATGTCTTCCTTTTGGTTTATTTCTGAGTAATGTTTTGTACTCTGCCCTTCCAAGGACCTAAAAGCTACTCATTGTCTTCTTATCTTGGTTAATAATATGGTTCTATAATTAGTTAGCTAAAGACTGGTAACCTATAGAATCCAGAAATTATGGGACAAAACAGAGATCCCCCAATAGTAACACAGATCCATTTTCCATAGTAGACCTGAAATTTTCCTTTAATCAATGTCTTCTCATTTTAGTAAAATTTTTTATCATTTTGTACATACAATTTGTTTATCCATTTTCAACAATTTCATGTGTAAGTTTTTTCTAGATAACAACAAAAGTAGAATGAAATTCAACTAACACTTGCAAAATAATATAGATGGCATCTGTTGTCCCATTGTTTTAATGCTATGGCCTTCATACCTAGTTCAACAACATCTATTCATGTGTCTTAACACTTCTACATAAAAATAGCTCTCTCTGTTTTAATTTGTATCTCAGCAGTAAGTAAAACATACAATCAAAGTTTATCATAAGAATAAGTATAGCTTGAGTAAATAGGTTGGAGAATTATGACTTCTTAGAAGTCAAAGTGTGAATTATGCAGGTCAGGGACTCATGTGCCCAAGGATGGTGTATTAGAATCAGTTTCCTTTCATCTGTGCTTCAGGTAGTATGATTTACAAAGGAAAAAAAAATAAGTTACAAGTAAGACTTAAAGTCAGTTTTTATAGGTCAGTTTAGAGTACTTTTGTCAAAAATTTCAAATATCACTGAATAAAATGACTAGCTTCAACACTCTTTGAACATGCTTCTTCAGTGTCTATCTGTACAACAGGACAGACATAAAATATGCCTTTGTAATATTTGGAAATCACTACAATAACTGACTTTAACATGAAGGCTTTAAATATTTTGTTTTTAAGTTTATTGTAATCTTCAAATTTGCTTAGCTACTTCTAAAAACATATTTAATTAACTGAGAGTGGGGTCTCCCACCTGTAATTACAGCAGTAGAAAGACTGAGGCAATAAAATTGAGATGAGCTTTAGGCAACCTGAAATACAGTGTAAGATCTGGTCCAACTGTATAAATAAAGAAAAATGAAGATTGAAGTAACATAATGCTGTTTTAATGAATGTATAGGTTGTATAATGTGCCAATCAAGTTAAACATGTATATTTTCTTAAGTTTTAATGTTTCTCTAGGGACAATTTTTAAATCCTTTCTTTGAATGGTTTGAAACATATTTCATATTATTGCTTTTTATATTAATCCTGAGACTTAGATCTTGTTGAAATAGAAGTAAAATCCAGAAACTTTTACACTTATTTCACTATAGAAGATAATGAACTTTATAATATTTTAGTCTAAAATGTCACTGTGAGATCCTTGTCCATATTGATTTACTTAATCACTGGAGGGAGCATTCTACTCCCTTCAGTGAGGGGCATCTGGATTTAGAGACTATGGCATCATTCTTTTCCACAAAAGCTGATAAAGGAGAAAGGTTATCTATAAACCACTGTACAACATAAATCATTAAGTATATGAAATAAGTAAAGGTAGAAGGTTATTATCCATTTAGACCTGGGATTTTCATGGTACAGAGAAACTGAGAAAACTAGTAGTAGCCATGCAAGCCTATCTCCTTGATAAAAGGAATCTTGAAGCTTTTTGTAAATGGAGCTTCATAATCCAATCTCTCAATATGGTAGAAGATTTATTCTTGTGGCTCTCCTGAGAGCCTTGGCCTGAGTTGTGTCTTTGCATGAATGCAGGTGCCTGTTCACAGCAAGAGCGTCAATGTCATTCTTCTCTTCTACAGGTATTGCCTCCAATATGCTCCATCAGCCATGTGTTTTACAGATCAACACACTCAAAAGCTCACCAGACATCTTTCAGTTCTCATACCAAAGACAAACATTTCTTAGGTTTCTTTTAGTTTCCCAGAAAACTTTCATATAATAAAACTTGAGCTTATTCAGTGTAAAATTATCAGTATTAGACAAAATAAAGTGGGAAATAGTTGTTTATGTAAATAATTAATATGACTACTCTGGTCCTGCTCTCAATGGAACTATTGTATGCTGTTAACTCAAAATATGCATGTTTTCATTTAATTTTAATTCAGTAATAAAATTATAATTAATATTTGTAGTTTAACATGTACAAAAATTTATACATAGTATCTTGTTTCTTTAAAATTCTATAAAGTAGGTTATTATTAGCAAAATATCATTAGAGAAAGAAAGATTGGAGTACTGGGAATTAATTTGCTCAAATTTCAATAACTACTGGTGACAGGAATTGGATGTGAACATAGGTGATCAAATTACAAAGTCTGTAATGATGATACTAAAACTTAGTCCTTCCTCTAATCGGTTTTGAGGTTGTTTTAGACTTGATGGAGCTCTGGGGTATCAAACAGTGGAATTTTTAAATCACAAGAGAATCTCTTTGATGGCTCAGAAATTAACTTTTGTGTGGTTGATGTACTGAGTGGTAGATGAAAGATTTTATAGTCTCATCAAATCCTATATTTGGAAGGACAAATTGGGTGTTTTGCACTGTATGTTAAATAAAATCAGATTAACAAAGGGAACTTGGTTTTTAGGAAGCTTCTTACTGTGATGCTCAGACTAAAAGTAGAAAGAAAAGACAGTCTATAGTATTTGGGTATGCATAGAGAGTGAAACTGATCTGGCAAATAGGATATTTTGTGGACCTTCGCGGTAATAAGATGAGAAGGAAAAGAGCTTGCAATAACGAGATGGAACAGGGGACTGCTGTAGTACAATTCCTTTTAAAGCAAACTGGATTTCACAAGCACATTCCCGCATAAGCAAATCCATGTCTAGAATGGGTTTCTTTCTCAGCTTGCTCTATAAATATGTCTCCAACATCCTCTTGATTGCTTCACTTCCCTCCTTCATATTTGCCTTTTCTTGTCTTGACAGATATTTTAGTAACTTTTTTTCTTAATTCTTAAATGTGAAGTTTTTTTCCAAATATACTTTATTGAACTATACCCAATATAATGTGCATAATTTATAACAGGAGAACATAGTCTTGAAAATATGTTTTTAATAATAATCAGAATTTATTGCAGTTAGGCAAAACTCAGGTCATTATGACATACTCATGGTTTGCTGCAAAGTAGGTTATTTTATCCAAACTTAATGTATAGTAACAAATATGATTTTACATTTTGAATTAGCCTGTAACATGAATAAAAACTTAAGCAAACATTTTGAAGCACTAATAGTGTATATTTTATGGTAGTCTTACGTCAAAATAATTAAGTTTTGAGAAGCAGGGCTAATTCTTTCCTGGTGCCTTATTTGTTACAAAGCATGCAGTGGAGAATGAGGATTGCCACAGAGACATAGCACTTCTGGAAACAGTAACTCAGGACACTCATAGAAATTCAGATTGTTGTATGAACTTTGCTAGAGCATTCAGTAATACCCTGAGTTCTCTTTCTCTCGGATCCACAAAGAACCTCAAATTAATGGCAAGACTTCTTTGTCTCAAAATGTTAACCCTTCCTTTAAGTAACATGCATATGTGTCTTTGTACAACTTTTATTCAACATTATGAAATGTTATTACTTAATTCTCTTTCCAATTCATCACAATAACCTTTATTATTACACTTATTAATTATTACAGAGCTATCCATCCCCTTTCTTTTTATCTAAACTTTATATTTGATCAATGTAATAAAATATATTGCATAATAGAGAATATCATATGCTCTAAAACAATTATGCTAAGAATATATAAATGTATTCGTTAAAGCTGATTTTATGTATGACATGACTCAGCAATCCACATGAGAAGACACATTAATGAATGTTCCAGCATCTCCATTCCATATACCACCAAATTGATATCAATACAAAGATGCTTCAAGAATGAAAATGGTAAGCAGATGGTAGTATAATTTCATAATAAGATAATATAGCAACAAAAGTCAACACAATATCATCATGGACAATTATGTGATAATCACAATATTGAGCCAAAGAGGTAATCAGAAAAAAATATGTAGTTAAGTCTATCTATCTGTCTGTCTATCTATCTATCTATCTATCTATCCATCCATCCTGTTTTATATACCTAATGGTCTATCCATTATTATATGTCTACCTACCCTTCAAATAATTTACAAATAAAATTGGCTTTCAGAAGATAAAGAAATTAGGATATATATCATTTACACTGGAAAAGGTTGTTAAGAAGGCTAGACTGATATTATGAGGTATTTAATTCTGATGTCTATAAATATAACAGTTCTTTTAAAATTCATTGAAATTATGATGTATTTTTCATTATGTCTAGCATATTTTAATTAAATTAGTACTTTAAAATATATGTTGGATAAGAGAAATTTCCTAAGTCCTGTCAGGTGTTACTTTTTCTATTACATACTGAATAACTAGAATATTTATTTTAATATTTCAGCTTGTACACTTTTAAGTGGGTGATTAATTGAAACAGAAGCTGCAGCGAATTAACTTTGAGCATATGGCATTTGAATCAAATAGGATCAAGTAGGAAATTGCTCTGTCTTAAAGATGCTATTCAAAGTGACTTACTCTGTAACCATGAGTAGCAAATCACATGATTTATTCATTAGACTTTAAAGAAGCATAATATTAGAGATAGCATTTGGAAATAAAAAGATGAAATGGTGTGTGAAAATAAAGCACATTCTCCAAAGTAAGGGGCAGCTAATTTGAGCTTGACATTATCTGGTATCTAAAACGATTAAATACAATACATTAGGATGCCTAGGGTGATTATGTGTGACAGGTGGAGAATTTAATTCAATAGATGTCAAGGCAGGGTAAGGAAGGAGCAGTGTAGTTAAAGCTTTTGCCCACAAGAACAAAATAAGTATAACTCTAAGGATAATTTTTTTGGTTGAGCAATATTTATGTGTAAACAAGGCTTATAGTATTTATCTTAAGCACATGTTGAAGTGACATGGGAAAGAAAATTAAGTTTCTCAATCACATTGTACCAAATAAGCTTTGTCATTTCTTGACAGAGTTACAACTGATGGAAAGGTGAGGTGACTTAGTATTGTTTGAGCAACAATGCAAGAAAATGCTAATGATAAACATGTAGAAAAAATTATTCAAAAATCATTTCCTTTTAAAAATACATTTTCTTTTTAATAGATGGTGTAACAGCCTTTCCTCCAATGTACTTTAGCCTCATTTTCCCTTGACTCCAAACATGATATTCCTCACAGTATTTGCTAGTTCAGGTAGAATTAATCTCAGATGTGAATGAATAGTATAATAGTTTAATTGGCACACAAGGCCTTCTTAGATAACAAAATGACCGTGAGAAGATTATCCAAAACCATAGCCCTCCATTTTATGAAGGATAATAAGAAAACTATGTTTACCTGTTTGTAGTAGTATAGTTTCTTGGTCCCCGGCGGCCAAAGGCCCAGACCCTGCCATGCCAGACCCCTTAGTCGCCCGCCGCTGCTGCTCAGGCCCCCAGAAATGACTCAGACACTTATATTAACTTTATGCTGTTTGGCCTATGGCTCAGGCACATTGCTATCTATCTCTTACATCTTAAATCAACCCATTTTTATTAATCTGTCTGCCACATGGCCTGTGGCTCACCTGTGTTCCTTACATGTTGCTCCTTGGGCAGCTTGCTCTATCTGCCCCTGATTCTGCCCTTCCTTTCCTACCTATTCTGATTCCTCTACCTACTTTTTTCTACGGTGCCTGTCAAAGGCCAAAACAGCTCCTTTATTTAAAGATTGAGATTCACAGAAAACAGAAAGGCATTTCCACATCACCTGTTTATTTATGCAACCATTTGCACATTTTTGTGGAAATCCTTTTAGTCATTTCCATTCGTAACATCCAAATTCAGCATCTTGATGGGAGGGTTGAGTCATTTAGAAGCAAAGAAATGACAGGCACTGACAAATTTTCTGTTGGACCTAAATGTCAATCTTTTATAAAGCCAGCCACTATTGGAATCAAGCAATTACAGCAAATAGGCAAAAGCTTCTTGGTTCTCTTTCATGCAGACTTTGGCCTGATCAAAGGTTAGATATACAGGGAGGTTCTATAAATGCAGACAGAATAAAGAAGCAAGTCTGTGAAAAGAAGCTCTCTTAGAGGTGGTCTAGCCGAACAGCCAGATTTTTCAGATAATAAAAAAAAGTTGGAAAGAGCATTTTCCTATTCTCAATCTCTCTCTCTCTCTCTCTCTCTCTCTCTCTCTCTCTCTCTCTCTCTCTGTCTCTCTCTCTCTCTCTCTCTCTCTCTTCCTTCCTCTTGTTCTTATTTTAATGAAGCAGATCCAACATCTTATGAAATAATTTAGTTTAATAATTTATTATGTATCGTTAAGCAGCTTAAAAAAATGAATGACCCATTAAAGATCATGGCTCGTCTCCTCAGCCTAGGGATAATAAACGCTGGAGAGTATAATTTGCTATTTATAAAATAGTTAACATAGAATATTCAATATTCAAGTGTAAGAGTACATGTTTAATGGTATAGGTGTGTGTTTAACTACTTGTATGTTTAAGTGTATGTGCTTATATAAAAATGCTTAAATTTTTTAACTGGATAAATCTCTAGGTTTGGTCATCTGGTTATTTTATCCTTTCAATATCCATGAGTAATATTTTTTTAATGTTTTCCTTCTGTTAGGTATTTAAAAATCTCTGCTTTTACTATGGAAATGTACTTCATCAGTGACTTGACCACTGTATTACGGAGTCTCCTTGATTGTGCTATCTATCCTTGCCCAGTGCAGCTGTTAGACTGATGACAACAAACAGAGGCTAGGCTGATGTGGGAATGCATTTGTGTGTGCTGTATCTTTAAATAAAGTAGCTGTTATGGGTCATGGCGGGCACCATAGAGGAAGTGGGAGGAGAATCAGAGCTTAGGTGAGAGAAGCAGGGTGGAGTCAGGCAGACCGAGCTGAAGCCTCCGAAAGAGCAACATGTAAGGAGACACGGGTGAGCCACACGGGCCACGTGGCCCGCGGATTAATAGAAATGGGTTGATTTAAGATATAAGAGCTAGCTAACAATGTGCCTGAGCCATAGGCCAAACAGCATGAAGTAAATGGAAGCGTCTGAGTCGTTTCTGGGGACCCAGGCGGCGGCGGGTGACAAAGCAGTCCTGGGCGGCAGTTCTGTGGGTCCGGGACCTCTGGCTGTCTGGGACCCGAGAAAAACCTACTACAACACTAGGCCTCTATAATTAGCAATATATACTAAACACTTGTTGCATGTCAATTTTATGACTATCACCTTTGACAAACACTCAAATGAGACATATATTTAAGTATAAATGTATATATTTCCAGGAGAAACTACACAGGACATGTGTCTATTCTCAAAGTCCTAGGAGAAAAATTTGATTTACTTTAGTGTACACATGTGGTTGTGGATTGATTTGTGCACACATGTGTGGCTATATGTTTGCAAATGTGCTTGTATAGGCATGCATAGGCTAATTCTCATCAATTCAGCTTAATGTCTGGCTAGTAAGCCCCAGGGATCACCCCATCTTTACTTCTTCAGCTCTGGGATAACAGTCTTTGACATGGGTGGTGAGGATTCAAAGTCAGATTTTCACGCTTGCACGAAAGCACTTTGACAAATGAGGAAGCCCCCAACCCCTTACCTTTGTGGTTTCAACAATATCTTGGTTTAGTTAAGACCAGCAGAGAGAAAAGTGCATTGCTTAAAGGGAGCATCTATTATCACCTTAGGTGTGTTTGGGGCACAAAAATAGTAGCAGTCACAGCCATCTAATTTTACAATATAACTTGAAAATCAAAACATATTATAATGCCATAGAATTGCATACAAGTGCATATGATTATGGTTAATAATATACATTAGTGAATCAAGTTCATAAAATAAAAGTATGTTGTCAGTTTTGAGCTCAAAGAACAATGAATATAATAAAGTATGATCTAGTCATTGAAAGAAAAGTAGACAGGACACAGTGCCTCCTACAGATGTCTTACTGGATAGAAGGTATAAAGTATTCTCTGAAGTAACATGCTATGAGGGAAGCACTAATGCAGGAGAGACCCAGAGAAATTGTACTTTTCTAAATAAAAATGTACCTTCCATGAGCAATCTGTACCATGGTGTGTATCTGAGTTTTACTCCATTTGTAAAATACTCAAATAGATGTCAAAAGAAATTTGTTTCTGTTTGAGTCTCTATTTTACTAAAAAGAAGTGTTAGAAGGTCAGGACAATAAATACCAAATTAGTGATTTCGTACATCTTGTAGTACATCCAAAACTGTATGAGCTGTCAAGAACAATATTATTTTATTTTAGAATTATGAAAACTATATACATGCTTATGAAACTAAGCAATTAAAATTTTTGTTGGTTTATTGAGAAGTTGAATCAAAAATAAGTGTAAAATTAATAGCTGAAAAGAAAATGAATATATTATCAATTTTAATCATGACAAAGTAGTTTTGCAAATGAAAATGCAATTATTAGTTTTGCGAAATGAAAATCCTGCTGTATGCATATATAAAGAATGCAATTATTTGAAAAGATACTTATTCCTCCATGGGATTGTCTTCGAATACTATATATAATACAAATACAGTACTAATTCCCAACACTTCAAAATTAAAGTGAATATGTTTTTAAAAGGCAGCTTTGTAATCTCCTATGTAAAACAGTCTATATGAATAAGAAGATATCTCACATAAATAATCTTTTGAAAAATTTTGTATGGAAAAGTCCTTTGCTTGTTTGATATAGCAAGCTGAGTATTGTACTATTTTATAATTGTTTTCATCCATGAACATGTTAGCCATTGAGCTTCATCTACAGTGTGATTATTGCTAACTGAAACAATTGTAAAAGAACCACTCCAGTGGCATTAAGAGGGAATCAAAACAGTCAAACAAAGCAATTCATTCATGTTGCGAATTCATAATTAAAAAATCAAAATAAGAATAGGTTTAGATTCCATTATTTTCATTCTTTTGTGGTTCCTTTAAGGTTTCATTTTCTAGCTATTTCCCTAATCCTTCCAACACCACATCCTCTGCACAGAGGACAATTGGATTTAGTTACATCTGAGAAATAGGTCCTAGATTTGAAATAAATAACTTCTAGATTTTCTTCAGTAGCAATATTTTCTTGATTAAAAGAAAAATACAGTTAGAGGAAGAACAATGTGCTTGTTCACCTGCATGAGCCTGGATGACAGGACTCTACTATGGTGTTGCAGTTATGAATTCACTTTGGGAGTTTGGGGGAAATTACTTTTTTCTGCTCACTTTAAGAATAAGAAGAGCCCTTTGCAGTATGATTTCTGAAGAAACAATCATCTCAAGGGCTTCTGTGGGCAAACCCTTGCCCCTACCTTTCTGATTTAAATCTCTTGACCAAGTTCTGGTTGATCCTGTCAACCTTGATACTTTTCTGATTATAATTCAAAAATTACACTTAGCATTTTATTTGAAAACCCACAAATATCTGAAAACCTTCATTTAAAATTCAAAACCCTATCTCCTCTGGCTACTGCACACTTCCATATGGACAGAGAATAATTTTAGTCTTTTATGCATTTTCTTTTGTTTCTGATAAAGTCATTTAACTGAAAGAGAATATTTACCATGCCATATAAATTTCCATAGATCACACTCTTATAGATACTTAAATTATATATATGTAATTTTATATATTATTTATATATTAAAATTATATATTTATATATAATATAAAAAGTGTCATTTTTATCAGTGTATCCCCCTGCTCCCCATCCCTTCCTGCCTCCAAATCCCTCCCAATTAGCCTTTGGCCTCGCCCCTCCCCATGCACCCATCCTGCCACTCCAGGCAAGTCTTATTTACTCATCCCAAAGTCAATGCTGGGCTGGGTGTTCCTCTACAGGGTATGGGCTCCAAGGTGTCAGCCCATGAATGAGAGCACAGTGTGAACCCACCCCTCATGGCTCCACATACTGCTCCTTCCAGTAGACAGTTGCCTTTCCTGGGAGGGACTAGCTCCTTTCCTTTTGCGGTGGATGTGCAGTGGCTATAATTGATTCAGTGAGCTCCATACTCTTTTCTTGACAATGTTAAAGGATATGAGTAGTAACAGCACATACACTGAGCTTTGTCATTTGTCATACAAAATAAATAAATAAATAAAGGAGCTTGGAACAATCATAAACAAAGCCAAACAAACAAGAAAGAAAGTTCCAGTGTCTACACAGGACTCATACCCATTTAACCAGTACTTGTAGAAATGAAAGTCTTTTACTTGAGTACAAATAATTCAATTAGGGAAACCTGGGAGACTTACTCTAGACTTGAATTAATTTACTATGTCTTCCTGGCCTTGACCTCTTTTCCTTGGCAGAAGGCTGGTTCATTTTTTTCTGTGGCTAAATGAGTGTCTGTAGAGAGATGTGAGCCTGAATACTTTGCATTCTTCTCTCATGTCTTTCTAAACTCATATATTTTGCAGAATATTTTATTTTCTGACTCTTTTGCTCTTCTAACATATTGTGTTAAACTTGCAATGAGCCTGTTCCTTAAAGACAACAATTATTGATACAAATATTCAAATGACTCTTGTCCATGAAATGGTTCTTTTAGAGACAGGAGGAAAGGAAATTAAAATTTATATAATGTATATAAATTTTACCAAGAAAAGACCAAATTATCAAGTGCATTTTACAAAAGTAAGATTTCAAAATACTATAATAAATGGTCTTATTATGTCTAATTCCTAGTATTATTATCAGTTCATAAAATACTGTAAGCAAGGAATTAATTAATGAGGTGGTTAACTAGCTCAGTATCCCCATCAAGTAACCATAGATATTATCATTGTAACACTAAATTGGCACCAGGAAACTACTCAGGTCTCATAAGTATGGGATGACTACAGGAAATTGCATTCTGAATTATTGATTGCCTTCAAGTAAAAAATCTGAATTGCTCATCAGCTCCTAGGCTTATACTCACGGGACATTTCAAAAGTGGATTGTTCAAACATATTTGTGCATTAATTGTGCCTTATTCACTAAAAGAGATACATATGTGATTTAGATTTATTAACAACATTTTCCTGGAAAAGCATTCAAATCACAAAAATAAATCTGGCTTTGAACTGAAAATAAACAGCTGTACTAGAATAGAAACTAATGTTTTTGTGTTTGGATCTGTATAGACCTTTTTGCAAAAAAAACCTGAGATTTCATATAAAAATATGAAATAAATACAAATTAATAGGTCTCTTTTAATAATGTAAGACCAACAGAAAAGAAGAAAACTGTAGTAGGCTCTGCATTTCTGAGAATTTATTTATACAGATCCTCATCTATTAAGATATTTGCATAACAATTCTTTTTCTTTCCATCCTTTCCTCCTTTGTTGCCTGGTTACAGTAATAGTCCTCCATGGAAATGTTTCTACTTCCTTCACTTTTTTTCAAATTTTCCTGCCATATTAATATCAAGTGGGAGAGAAATGCTCTGAATCTTTGTTTGCTAAAACAAAAAGCTTAATTTATGTTTCTTTCTTTTTACTTTTTAAAATTGAAATAGTGGTTTTTAATTTTTTATCGAGAATAGATTCTTTACACAAACAATATATCCCAACAACAGTTTTTTTTTCCACTCCTCACAGCAGCCCCCCTTTCTCCTACCCCAGATCTACTGCCTCTAATTCTCCCCTCAGAGAAAAAGCAGGCTTCTAGAAGATTACCTTCATAGATGATAGGAAGTTTTCATCACGAGGTTTCCATACCACCCTCCAATTGTTCCCCCAATTCTAAAAGACTCACTCTACCTCCAACATAATCTCCCCCACTTCTGTCCCTGCCTTCTCCCAGCTACTGGCAGAATCTAATTACCATTCTCAGGGAGATTCAGGCATCATAGATCCTCTAGAGCCCTTTTCGTTATCTAACCTGTCTGGGTTCTTGGGTTTTAGCTTATCATTTGCATTACAGCTAATAACCACTTATAGCTGAATACATACCACATTTGTCTATCTTACTCAGAATAATTTCTTCTAGTTGTATTCATTTGCTTGCAGAGTTTGAAATATCATTTTTAACAGCTAAGTAATACTTTACTTTGTAAATATACTACATTTTCTTTATCGATTATTTAGTTGAGGGGCATCTAGATTGTTTCCTGATTCTAGCTTAGGGCTATTATGAATAAAGGCTGCAATGAACACAGTTGAACAAGTGTTCTTGTGGTGGAATGGAGTATCCTGAGAATACAAGCCTAAGAATGATATTGCTGGGTCTTAAGGTATGTTGATTCTTGATTTTCTGAGGAAACACCATATTGGTTTTTGTAGTGGATCTGCAAGTTTGTACTCCCAACAACAATGAAGGAGTATTGCCCTTGCTCCACATCCTTGCCAGCATGAGCTGTCACTTGTGTTATTTATCTCAGCTATTCTGACAGGTGTAAGAAGAATCTCAGAATTGTCTTGGATTTGCATTTCCTTGATAGATATGGATGTTGAACTTTGCTTAAGGGCTTCTCAACCATTTGAGATTCCTCCTTTGAGGAATTATCTGTTTACAACTATATCCTAATTTTTAATTGAATTATTTTTTATTGATATGTAGTTTATTGAATTTTTAATATATTTTGAGTATTAGCCCTTTACAGATGTGGAGTAGGTGAAAATATTTTTTTCATTCTGTAGACTGTCATTTTGTTCAACTGACAGTGTCCATTGTTTACAGAAGTTTTTAGTTTCATGAGGACCCATTTGTTGAACTTATTGTCTGCACTATTGATGTTCTATTCAGTTTGTTACCTGTAAGGATGGATGAATTCAAGGATGCTTCCCACTTTATCTTCTGTCAAGTTAAGTGTATCTGGGTTTATATTGAGGCCTTTGATCAGCTTGGACCTCAGTTTTGTGCAGGGTGATGTTATAGATCTATTTCTCTTCTCTACGTGCACTTGATCAGCACTGTTTGTTAAAGATGCTTTTTTTTTTTTTTCCTGATGTGTATGTCTGGTTTCATCAAACATCAGGTGTCCATAGGTGTGTGGATTTATTTTTGGGTCTTCAATAAGATTCCATTGATTAATCTACTGTTTTTTTTTTTTTTATGGCAATACCATGTGGTTCTTATTGCTATAGCTCTATAATGCATCTTAAATCAGAGAAGATGTTACATCTAGGAGTTCTTTTATCGTTCAGGTTCAGTTATTCAAGATTGTTTTAGCTATCATGCTTTTTACCATATTAAGTTCAGAATTGTCCTTTCAATATTTAATACGATATAAAGTTATTATTAATATTATATAATATAAAATTGTATTGAAATTTTGATGGATATTGTGTTGAATCTGTAATTGTTTCTTGTAGAATGACCATTTTAACAATGTTAATTCTACTGAACCATAAGCAGGGGAGATCTTTCTTCTTATTTTTTAAAAAGTCTGTCTTCAAATCCTTGAAATTTGTGTAATAAAGGTCTTTCACTTTCTTAGTGAGAATTTTTCTCAAGATATTGTAAAATATTTGAGGAATTATTAAGATATCATTCCCTGTGTTCTTTCTCAATCTCCAGAAATAGAAATTTATTTTACAATTAAAGAAACAAACATTTCTATATAAATTAATTATTGTTCTGTTGCTTACAATTTTGATGTGCTTACACATTTCAAGTTTTCAAAATGACATCTTATTTTCACATACAAAACTAGTCACTAAATACTAATGAATACAACATAGACTGTAGAGCATTCAATTTTCCATGAAAATATTGACTGAGAGGACAACATAATGGAAAAACATAAATCCTTTGCAAAAAAATGCTTAATTATAGCTCTAATTTTATGAATTTATAATCTTAAGTCCTGTAGGCAAGGCTAACAATATTTTTTGGATATTATATCCCAGACACACATATATTCACAGCACACATATGTATTTATTTTTCATTACAAGATATAGGAGACAATTGTCATTGGCCCAAATAGTCCTCTTATACAGATATTCTAAAAAGTGATGCTTACTTTTTGTAATTTATAACAACATGTATAATATCCATGGCCATTTCCGATCTTCTTTTTATATTAACACTGATGCAATCATATATGTATAGTAATACTAAACACACTATAAAATCTTATTTCCTTTTTAGTAAACCATTTTAAATCAAGTATTTTATAATTAATGAAAAAGATATATTATTATATATCTTGTGTTAAATGAAAAGTAACATTACTTTGAGATTGTCATGACATATGGGAATGTTTTCTTTTTAAGCATGATAAAAGTAAATATATGACATGATAGAATGAGCAAGTATAACTCGCTGTTGATAATCTAGCTGACTTCTAAAGAGAATCAACATAAAACTTCAAATCACCACATTTAATAAAGTTGTATTTTTAAAGCAACTATGAAATATGTAATCTCTAGTTAATAAGTATTTAAAAGCTTGTCTGTGCTTAGGCCATTGGCAGTGTCACATAGTATGAAATAACAAAAGAACATACCAAGCAGCAAGCAGCCAACTGCACTAGAAAACATAGTCTTTTCATAGCAAATGAAATATATGTTTAATGCAAAGAGCATTGTTTCTACTGGGTAGCTTATCTAAAATATGATGAAAATTGGAAACTGGAAATAAGAGACAGCCAGCTGTAAAGATCAGATGCACCTGATTCAGGCTTCTGCTTATCCCAAACTGGAATTTTTTCCATTATGTATACAATACAAACTAGTCCCATGTTGGTGAGAAATTTTTCACATAGAGTACATCACTCATTCTGGTGCACATAACCACATAACTCCCCTATTAAAAGGAATTGTTTTTTACCATACCTTATGGATCAATATTTTAAGTATCAATGTTGTATGGGTAAAGTTAGATGAATGATACTGTCCCTTATCATTGAGCAAATAGTCCAATACCTAAAACTCTTCTCAAGTCTCTGTTTCCAAATGACAATCAGCTGCTGTCTATGATCTGATTCTCTCTCTCTCTCTCTCTCTCTCTCTCTCTCTCTCTCTCTCTCTCTGTGTGTGTGTGTGTGTGTGTGTGTGTGTGTGTATGGTGTGGTGTGGTGTGGTGTGGTGTGGTGTGGTGTGGTGTGGTGTGGTGTGATGTGGCGTGTGACTTGGGAGATGTTTCCATAGGTAAAAGCACTTTTTGTGGAATCAAGAAGGCCTGATTTGAATCCTTAGCATAAACATACAAAGTTGGACAATGCTGTGAACCTGTAACCCCAGAACTGAGGAGAAGGAAAGCCTATTCCAAAACAATGAGCTTCTGGTTCAATGAGAGGTTCTCTCTCAAAGCAATAAAGTAGAGAGCAATAGAGGAAAACACCAGACATCCTACTCTGGTGTCTACTTCAATCAGACCTTAACAGATAGCTGGTGAATTTACTTCTCCAGTTCTGGGGTTTAAATGTTCCTTGCAGCTAGAGCAGAATAGAGGTCTGATGACAAAGAAAGCCTCTAATAAAGATGAAGTTTCCACCGAGAATTAAAATTTAACATTTAACCCAATAGTAGCCATAATCAGGGTCTTCCATGGCTTTGTGGTAGAAATAAATAAATGTGTAGAAAACACATAACAATTTATTTTGCTTTGACTAATTCAGTGTAAACTCAAACTTTGTACAAAAGCTAAGAATCAAAGAGCTAAAAATCCAAGAGAACTGTTCTGGGAAAATAATCACATGGGATATACAGAAGAAAAACATGAAGAAAATAGTAATAATAATGGATCAGAGGTCAGAAATAATGACTCTACAATAGAAAAAAATGAGGAGTCAGAATTGCAGGCCCTGTAATGTTTGCACTTTGTTTCTTGTTAGCACATAGCAGCTTCTGTACTGATCACGTTAACAAACAGAACTCTGTCATCTTATGTAGTAGCCTGTAGTAACTAATTCAACCTTCACAATCAACCAAGTTCTTCTCCCCTCAGCACTTTCACAGGAAATTAAAAAAAAAAAAAAAAAAGAAGAAAGAAATGTTAACCCATCTTAACTGTCTACTTTTTGTCTCTTCTGTCATCTAAGATGTTGCTCCTGAACTGGGAGGGTGGGTGCTTTGCTTTATTCAACACCAGGTTTTAACACTAAGTTCAGTGCTCATGATGATGATCCTAGTAACTCGCTAGTGGATAGAAGAGAGAATGAGAGAAAGAAAAGGAATGTCTTAATGAGTCTTTTCTAGAAAATGTTGTAAAACAAACTAAAAGAAAAATGTCCTACTCCTGGCATGCAAAGAATGAGGAATGTCATTTTAAAAATGTTGTTAAGTATATGTTGGATGTAGTTGTGTGATTTTAGTATATTTATTTCAATTTTATGCCTACGTCATTTATATATTTTAATTTAGAGAAGTGCAGAAATTTGATCCCTCTACTAATTGCGTTTTCAAAGTTATGAAATGGCTCCACACAATTAATTGCTCTGCTGTTGTTCTCAAGGACAGTGGATATGGATATGAGTTTTACCTTGAGTCTGCTATTTGTCACCGTTTTTAAATTAGAGAAAGCCAAAAATTTTCTCTAATGAAAATTATTTGCAGGAGGGTAATTACGATCTTTTTCAGTACGGGATGGTTCTACTCTTAGAATACTCTTAATTTAAAATGGCAGCAGAGAAATTTCTCCTTAAACTGTGTCAATACACAGTACCTACCTACCCACCTACCTACCTACCTACCTACCTACCTACCTACCTACCTACCTGCCTGCCTGCCTTCCTACCCACCTACACACAAACACAGACACACAGTAGCAAAGCTTACTAATATTTGTAATAAAAATAAATATGAACATTCCCAATGTTGAAGTGGCTGTGATAAACTTTCACAACTGTAATTCACTTTGACAGGAATTTCCTAGCCCAAGTTTGCATCTAACCAGCCTTTCTGATGGTATTCCAGGGATGGCAATTTTTGGCTTACTTTCCAAAATAAACTAATCTTTTCCATGTTTATAGTGTTAGACTGGCCTTTATGAATATCTTTACCTCAAAGTGAACTATTTCTTTTCATATGTTTCTCTAACTTGTCATGTTTTCTTAGCTTAATGTTAATATTTCAAGATTTGAGACATACTCTCTCACAAATGTAGCCTGTCCCAAAGTTTGGAAGCAAATTACATACTATAATGTTAATATCTAGAAATCTAGAATATCAAGATATCAATAACAGTACAGTGACTTTGTCAGCATTGTAAGAAGAATCACTTATTAAACATTCTTGTTTATAGATCAATAAATCCAGATACAACAAAATTATTGTCAGACACATCAGCATACATTCAGGAAGGCAGTGTTTCTGTGGGTGCTCAAAGATCCTGACCCATGTATCCTTAAAATCAAAGCCATTGGCTTTACACTGTTTGATTATATAACTGCAGGAATTCCCAAGCCTGCTTTCAGAATATGGGCAACACAGAGAAATCTCTATCTCTATTAATATTAGGGAAGCTTAAAAGCCAAGAAAATGCAAATTGTTTGGTAATTATCTTTTTGAAGGAAACATATTTGTAGTCAATTTCCAACCAAAAGTGAATCAGTGTCTAGGTCATTATCTCCAAAGAAACATTTTTATCTTCTATAACTGTTCCAGTTTTTGAATTAAAAATAGTTTGTAACTGGTTTTGTCACTAGCAACATTTTAGAAAAGTAGTTAACTGATATTTTTCATTGATTTCTCTTACCTTAGAAAATGAAATGTCGGATGCTATTAATTGCATTTTTACAGTAAGTAACTATATCAGGAGTTAACAGCTAAATGAAATTGTTTCCTGTCTGATGCAGAAAGAACATATTCATTTAAATGAATTCACTTTAGATGAATACAATATGTCTCTATCCCTTATAGATCCACCTATCTGTGGGGTTGAATTGACAGTGATGTCATTACCACCTCTTCAAATGGTCCAGTATCTCTGTCAAACTAAAGCAAGAAAACACATTCTCTTATCATATTCCCTGCACCCACACAATAAATACTTTTTTTATAAGGAAGGTTCCCACGGTGATGGCTGGCTGGAGCTCTGGGAGCTCACTGAATATAGAATTGCCACTGGAGATCCATCCAGAGATGGAGCTGGCTCTCCGGGGGTGGGCGGCTTTCAACTGCCATGAGTGTGTGGAGCCACAAGAGGTGGCATCAGATTGTGAACCTATTCATGGGCTGGCACGTTGGAGCCCATTCCCATGTAGAGGAACACCTAGGCCAGCATTGACTTTGGGATGAGTGAATCGGACTTGCCTCGAGTGGATGTGCTGTGCTGAACTGGTCCACCTTCGGACTTTTTGCCCTTTTTGGGGAGGGAATGGGTTGATGGGGAGGGGCTAGACTTAGGGCTGGCTGGGAGGAATTGGGAAGGGGAGGGGAGGAGGAGCAGGTGGATACATCGATAGAGATGACATTTTTTAATGAAAATTAAATTAAATTTAAAAACTACTTCAAATACAGAAATTTTTTCTTCAATTTCAAGTGGACTTCACGCTTGTAAATTTAGTCTGTCAATTATTGCTATTTTCTTTGAGATTGCCAAGGGTTGTTCTTTGTCATACGGGAAATGACAGAAGGTACATCTAACAATCTCTCCACAGTGAAGCTTCTATTTTTCACTTTGCTTTTTAATAGCCTATAGCTGTGCTGTGGCTATTGCATTACATGGATCAGGTTATTTGTACATAGTGATAGTTTTTTTCTTACATTCAATGCAGGAATAACTAATAAAATGTGAGTTATTTATACATGTTTCTAACTAAAAGAGTACTTTGCAGAAGTCCTATAAATCTCTTCTATTCTGCAGTGTTGTGGGCTGTGCAATTAATTGACAAATGCAGATTGATGTATTATTATGTAGGTTGAAATGGGAAATGTATCCAATAGACTCATATATTTAAGCATTAGACCCAGAGCATTGTTTATGGAGATACTGGAAGTTTGGGAGACTGCAATTAGCTCACTAAGGGAACCTTGGGGAATTTGTAGCCTCTCTGCCCCTCTTCTTTAAACCATACTCCAAAGTAAACTCTTTCTTCCATGACTCAGTTTTGACCATGGAGTCTTTTATCACAGCAGCATAAAGTGACTAATAAAATTATTATTGGAATACACAATCCTTTACATTTTGGTTAATACTTTATGTTGTAAAATTGTATGGTTTTGTCCCCATCCCAAGATGTCCAAAAATCTTTTCTTTATCCTACTCTCTCTCTGTCTGCAATATATTCATTCATTTATTTCTTACAGCTTTTCATGTGTGTGCTTTTGATGGGCGTTTACAACTCAGTTCCTTGTCTTTCCTGCCCAGGGATATCATCACATTTCACTGATGCATGGTTGGATGTTCTCATTAGAAACTAATAGGACTTTAACGTTGGTTAGCTAATATTCTATCTACAAAAATAATTTGTAAACATGTGATTTCACTGTTTTGCTGGTTGTTTATTTTGTATAACAACCTACAAGTTTAAAATCTTTTGCATTATTATATTTGCATAAGACCAACAAGAAATATAGAAAGATAAATAAGAAAAAGGAGAGTAAAATAATAGTAAAGATGTCTGAAAGAGTCATAAAGAATTTAATGATTAACTACTTAAAAATAAATATAAAAGATGTAAGTTTTTGTATACATCACATATGTAGTTTAAATAAAAATTTCCTATATGAGCTGATACACACTACACACATACACAAACATGCACACCACACGTACAAACACACATACACACACCACATACACACAAACACACATACACATATCAAACACACACGCAAACCATACCCACACACACACACACACGCACACACCACCAGACACACCCACACACACGCGCGCACACACTCACACACACACACACACACACCACCAGACACACACGCACGCACACACCACCAGACACACACGCACGCATGCGCGCACACACACACACCCCCACACATGCACACACACACACACACACACACACACCACACACCACACACAAAGGTTATGAAGCCATGAAGCTGAATAAGGACAAGAGTAAGTCCAGGGAGGAGTTGGAGTGGAGATTAGAGAGGAGGAAGTGATTTCTAAAATTAAAATTATAATAAAAAAGAAATGTGAAAACTGTATTATCACCTTTGTCTTATAATTATATAGACAAGCATAATTTAGCAATTAATCAATAGCTACTATTATGATTATCATAGGATCTACCTGATATTTTCTCATTTCCTTTCAAAAGATTTATTTCTGATAGAACTTGATATTAATTTTAGAAAATATGAAGTTGGTTGTCTTGAATTCTTATAAACGTTTGATCTTATTGGAGTGAATGTATCTCTCAAGAATAATGCCTGCTCACTTGTAGCCATTTGGGAATCTTTTCCAAAATTAGCAGTTATATAAGTAAGCCCGAAATATTTAATTGTTGCTTCATAAACACAAATGCAATAAGAAAGCTGGCATTTGAACAGCAACTCAGAAATTCGTCATTCTTTCCAAATTATATTGAACAGAAATGCTGCCAATGTCGTGTTCCCAGAGACAATTTCACATGTTTAATGTGATTGTGTCCATTGTTTAATGTGAGCATCTTAAATGGATCATCAGTAAAGAGAAAAATCTCACTTCATAGTCTTGGAATTGGCTGACATCATATCTTTCCGGACCAAGTCAGAAAGTTCCAATTTGATCATAAATGATTTCAAATATGAAAAAATCTGAACATCACAGCTAATTGTAAGTTAAAACCTTGATTTTGGGGGGAGAGGAAGAGGAATCTTGAAATCCGCATTTCTATAAAACATTCTGTTTCTGATCCTTAGGACCATCATTTAAAAACTATTCTAAAAGTTTCACGTGTTTTCAACCATGCCCACTTAGTTTCTCTATGACAATTAGGCAGTGTACATCTTCATTGATACTTACATGGGAAGGATAGCCTATGACATCTACAAATGCTATTGGAAATGCATCTTTTACCTTTGCTGTCTACTTATTTATCGAGTTTCTTTTAGATACAACATACTGTGTCAGATTCTGTAAATGCAATGACCATTCCTTTTATGTAATAAACTCATTACAACTTTCAGAAAATAAATATCAAAAGTGTTAATATAATTAAGGCAGTACAATGTTGTCTTTATTATGTATGTGACTCTTAAATAGTTCAAAGTAAGACAAACAGATAGACACTAAACAAAACAAAACAAAGCACAAAGACACCACATGTTGGGGCAGATAGATGATGACTAACACCCAGCTTGAAGGCATAGTGAGCCACGAAACACACATGCTAGACAGAAAAAATAAATTTTCCTCTGACCTCCACATAAATACAATCTGACACACAATCACACACATACATACATATGCACACAAGCCAATAATAAATAAATGCTTTAAAAAACTGAGTTTTAGATTTACATATGTAATCCCTATACTCACACTAGGGAGGCAGAGATCATCTTGATTTTGTGGCTAGTCTGCTTCACATATGTAGTTCATAGTTATAGTCAAGGCTACAGATGGAGAATTAAGTTAACACCAGTATAATAATTAAAACCTCACAGAAATTGTAAAGCTCTAATTGTATGCGAAAACTGTATTTTCTATCTTTTGTAAAAGATAGAAGTAAGAAGATGAAACTTTTCTTATTCAAATTTCCATTAATTTTTGCTTATCACACTTACCAAGATTTAATAGTCTTAATAAAACAATTTACATCACCGACTCTCATGCAATCCATGGCCAGTGAGTGTGGGGTGGAGACAGGAGTCTTTAGAGCTTGATAGCCAGCATGGCCAGCTTTGGTGAGGAGGGGAGACTGGCTAGCTAAGAGTTCAGTGAGAAACCTTGTCTGAAGGGAGCAAGCTGACAGTATAGAGAAGGGACCAAAACTCTTGAAGGGTCTCTGTACATGATTTCACAGGTGCTACACACACATCATGATCTTCATCACATGCAAAAAGAGTTTCTAGTGATTTAAAGACCTTCTATTCTGGGTATAGAAAGGTAGATACACTTATGAATGAGAGTTCCCTCTATGAATATAAAATTCTCTTCTAAAGAGTAACCTTTGAGAGCTATTCCTCTGTTTGTGATTTCTCAAATGACAAGATGACAGTTATCCTTACTCTAAAGATGCATTTTGGCATTGGGTACTTATGGTATGCCTCCTGACTCCATTCTGCATTAGTGTTGTCCTGCATCAAGTACAAAAATTGTAACTTTTTCTCACATCAATCTTGCTAACAACTTATTGTTATTCTCCTTAATTTATTCTGAGAATGCTGAACTCTTCAGTATTTGAACTATTTTAAGGCACAGGCTGATATTCAAGGTTCTCACTTTTCAAAATCTAAATTACTTTCTCAGTATGGATAAAATGAAATAATAATTACTGAAAGCATGTTTTCATTATTCAGTTTGTAAAAGTTACAAAATAACAGAAGCAAAAAATTATAAATCAGCAGTATCTACTTGTTCACAACAGAGGGAGCATGTTTTTGTGGGACCAATAGAGTATGATAGAATGTTAGAATTTTTAAACCAATTAATTGCACAATAATGAAAACTCAAATGCATATATTTATTTGATATTAACTGTATCCTTAAGTCAATCAAGATACATAATAACCAATGGATTTATTCTTTTTTTTTTAACTTTATAATCCAAGTTTATATTCACAACCAGTTGAATGGGATTTTGGACATATATGTCAGCTGGAGCATAACCAGGTCATTGGATCGATTGTGAGTATAGGCATCAATAGCTCTTAAGACAGGCCGATCTGAGCCTAATTCCAAGCTCTGTAACACAGTCTGGGTCAAAGTGCTTGCCCCCTTTCTTCACATGATAAATGAGATTACCATAGAGTATAGTGTGTACCACAAAACTTAGGCAAGATGAAAAGTATACAGTGTTTGAACGATGTTAGTATACAAGAGGCATCCCATATTTTTTGTGAGCAGTAATCACTGTATAATTGTGATCATTGTGATAATTGCAGTAATTTAGAAGTAAATATTCACTCTTCAAAATAAATACAGGACTTTGTTAAAAACACCTGCAAGTTTACAGACATATCTGATGTTTTTTGCAACTTGATAAGCCTCTCTGCCAATGCAACAACCAGAATCAAACTAAATTAGAAATAACCAGGTTTAATGGCTACAAAGCAAAGCAATCCTGGGTGATCCTTGGAAAGGCAGGAGGGAGTCACATGACAAGTATGGCTACCTGGCCATAAATAATCTGTAGGTGTGGTCTTGAACAGCCTCAAGGAGAAGCTGACTTTTGTAGGGCTTCTTCAGGGGCAAAAGTCTGGAACCCAGGGCAGTTGTAAGGGAAGGGCCATTGTTTGGTAGGCTTAAAGGAGGCAGGGTCTGGGGAGAGAAAGATTTGGCTCTCCACTCAATCAACATCTATTATATGCATGGGTATAAAATTCTTGGTGCAAAAAAACATATTCTCTCCCAGCACTCACTAAAATTAATTATACTAAATATAATATAAAATTTCCATTGACATCATCTATATTTTTAAATAATTTGTTAAGCAAGCTATAATATTCACAATATAGTTAATTATTAATATCATAATAAATCATTGAGAATCATAAACAGGGAACTGTTGCAGTGGGATTTCTGGGTCCTGGGTGGCCAGAGACTTAGACCTTGTTGTGCCAGACCCCTCAGCCGCCCAGCCGCTCAGGCCCCCAGAAATGACTCAGACACTTATATTAACTTCATGTTGTTTGGCCTATGGCTCAGGCACATTGCTAGCTAGCTCTTACATCTTAAATCAACCCATTTCTATTAATCTATCTGCCTCGTGGCCCGTGGCTCACCTGTGTTCCTTACATGTTGCTCCTTTGGGCTTCAGCTCAGTCTGCCTCTGACTCTGCCCTTCCTTTCCTACCTATTCTGATTCATCCTCTTACTTCTTCTATGGTGCCTGTCATGGCCCAAAACAGCTCCTTTATTTAAAGATTGAGATTCACAGCATACAGAAAGGCATTCCCACATCACTTTTTTTTCTGTCTAATTAAAAAGGAAGGTTTTAATTTTAACATAGTAAAATTATATATAACAAAATAGCTATTAAGTAAGAATTATAGTTATAATATTAGGCCCCCAAAATGACTCAGACACTCATATTAATTTTGTGTTGTTTTGCCTATGGCTCAGGCACATTGCTAGCTAACTCTTACACCTTAAATCAACCCATTTCTATTAATCTGTCTGCCATGTGGCCCCTGGATCACCTGTGTTCCTAACATGTTGCTCCTTTAGGCTTCAGCTCAGTCTGCCTCTGACTCTACCCTTCCTTTCCTACCTATTCTGATTCCTCCTCCTACTTCTTCTATGGTGCCTGTCATGGCCCCAAACAGCTCCTTTATTTAAAGATTAAAATTCACAACATACAAAAAGACATTCCCACATCAGGGAACTATCTTTGATATTATAATTACTTCATGCTTTCTCGCTCTAGAACCATCCTCCACTATAATCCATATGAACAATCCGAGGATTGTAAATCAAGGATTGATTTCCATCTTATCTTCTCATTTTATTCGTTTTTATTTTTAAAAATTACAGATACTGAGAACAGGTTGCTATATTTACTACTTTTATATTTATTCCATATTTTCAAATATATATAAAGATTATATAATATCTTTAAAAAGTAACTATCATCCTAATTTACCATCAGGGCTATTGGATCTGTAAAGTTACATTAGCTCTAAATTTTAAAAAAAAGTGAAGGAGCCCATTTACTGAATGTTTAATGGAGGAAAAATTGGAAAGAGAAACAAAGATTCAATCAGTATCTCCTTTTATCATCAATAATTCTTAATTACAATAAATTACAGCAGGTGATTCTTACTGTCCTATAATTTATGTTTGTTTTTTAAGACAGTGTTTCTCTAATATTCCAGGCTTTCAGGAACTCAGTCTGTTGACTAGGTTGGCCTTGAATTCACAGAGATCTGCCCGCCTCTGCCTTACAAGGACTGGAATTAAAGATATGTCTCACTACCACCTGGCTATAATTTGTTTACCTCAATGCTGTAACTCTTTCCTACTGGAGTAGTAATTGTAAGAGTTATAAAACTTGTGAAAATTTGACCATTGGTAGTTTCCCTGTATGGGAAATATGTAGTGACTGGCAGTAGAAATTATGGAGAGAAGAGTAGGTGATGGATGGGGATGAACCCGTAAAAATTATCTTATGCTTTACTATTCACTGTGCTCTGATTTGACACAAATCATATATGTGTTGAATGTCAGTGACCTACTTACTAAATAACGTTTGCTGTTAGTGATTCTTCTAGTCTGAGATATTACCCACCAAGTATCTGGGTACATATTGCTAAACTCAGCTTTGTCTATTTAGATAGCCTAATTTACTCTTTAGACAGGCCCGAGGCATGCTGGGTGGATGAGCCCATAGACCACAAGTGTGTTACAAAGCAGCTTTTGCTGCCTGCTTTAAAACTATGTCGGCGTGTTTGCGCATGTACATAGGATACTCCTCTTGTTTACGTTTCCTCCTTTGCTTTCTTTCTTCCTTCTCGTCTGTCAAAGGCTTCTCCACTCCTGCTTCAGCCTCCCCATTTTCAATCCTAGGCTCTAATGATAGCTTTATGTATTTACATCTGGCTTCTCTGGATGCACTTGGATATGAACTATATCTGTATGTTTTGTTAGTAGAATTTTTAAACTCCACCATATATTTTTCTTCTCCGGATAAAAGGACTAAAATGTTGTCTTTAGGACCTTAAATGGTGAAGGCAAGATGGTGCCGAACTTAGTGCTGAGGGTCGCTTGAGTCCAAGAGTTCTAGACTGTAGCATCCCTAATAGATATCATATGGCTTTAATTTTTAAAGATACCCTTAAATTATTAATCCTGGAGCAAAATTCCATGTAACATCATAACTAAAAGGAGTTTTAGAAATAAGTTAAGAAGACATTCAAAAAAAAAATTAACTAAAGGAGTCTTGCTGCTGGCTAAGTCACCATACTCTACAAAGTCTAGACAAATACAAAATAATAATGTGCCATAGTTCAACTATTAATTTTGTTATTTTTTTTCTCTACTTCATGAGACCGAAATATTTTTAAGCACTGGACCAATGTTAGAGACAAGGGATATTGTACTAATGTCATAATGACTGCATGAGAATAATGGTTTTCCTTGATGCTAATTTACTAATTCAAGAGGATTAACTCTACTCAAAGCCATCACTGTGACTTATCAGAGGTGGCAACACTGGTAGGCCATTGTTCTAGTTTTTTGAACAACTGGGCTTTTGTACAAAAGACAGTCTTTGATTTCCTTACTGGATAAATACTACCCAGTAGGTTTCTATTCCGTGTAAACTTCAAGTATAACCCAATTCTTTTCTCTGTGAAAGATAATATGAGCACTTAGTTTATTCTTCCTGTTTATTAAGGCTGCTCAGGCTCTTATTCTGTGCTGCATTCAATTCATCTTCTTGTATTTAAATATAAATTATGTTTCTATGGTATTTACTAGCAAGGCAAATAGCCATAGATTGTTTAGTTGAATTGTCTTTATTACTTTTTTATTTGGTATGTGACATAGTTCAGCACTGAATGTTTTATCTATATAGTGATTTTGACCATTGTGGTCATCGATATTATCCTGTAGACAGTGAGAAAATTTGACAGCATTTTAAGAAAATTAATGAGGCAGAGGAAATGATTATGTTGTCATTCCCCATTAATTTAGGGAATACATACTAAATGTACTTGTTTCTAGGCTATAGGCTGTGCTGTTTAACAATGTAGGCACACACACTGAATTAATAAAATAGTTTTCTTTTAATTTAGTGGAGCAATAAACATATAAATATATGGCATGCTTGAAGATAGTCAGAGATAAATGTAAATATGATGACAGCAAATTAGAAAGGAAGTGTTACATAATAGTGAGGGTGGATATAAAGGGAAATAGTAAATCACTTTGCTTTTCTGTGAAAGGAGCAAGGCATATTGTTTAGTTAATATCTCTTTATAATATAATTTTTGTGACTGTGTGTGATGTCTGTGAATATTGGATAATATATCTATAAAATGAATATAAACATTGTGTCCATAAATATTACCTTGTAAACATTTAGATAATTTAAAAAGCATTTTAAGTAGAGAAATGGTATATCCAAGACTATTAATAGTGAAATACCATGAAACATAAAGGTTTTGAAACACATGAATCAAGGATAAGAATGAGACCTAACAGGTGTTAAAGCTTTAGAGGACATTTGGTAGAAGTTTCAGACTCAATATACATCAAGCTTTGGCAACAGAGTGAGAGAGACATTCCTGGAAGCATGTTCAGTGTGAGGAGTTTACTGGTTTGGGAAGTGAGTATTGCATAGGACAAAAATTTAATAAGTATATGAGAGGATAAATATATGATGGAGATAAAGCAGAAATGGCCATGCATGTTGTACTCAATAATGGTCAGAATTACAACTTGGAATGTATGACTAGAAAAAGGATAAGTAATGTCCTGGCTGTAACAATAACCAGAATACTATTTCTGGAGAACCCTATGTTCACTGATAATGCTAGTAATGATGCTACACTAAAAGTTATTTCCATATGGACATGAATTTTCAGAAGTTCTTGAACCTCAACATCTTACTTTGATCATATTAAATACTAACTTGATTAATATAAAAACTACCTCCTATCAGAGAAAAACTTGACTAACATTTTTGCCCTTTTTAAAGGATTTTGCAGAAAAGGAGAAGAACACAGCAAAAGCTCTGGAAGATGCGAAAGCAAACTTTTACTGTGAATTATGTGACAAGCAATATCACAAACACCAGGAGTTTGACAATCATATTAATTCTTACGACCATGCTCACAAGCAGGTAAGCCAAAGTGGGAAGAAATTCCTTTCTCGTCCTAGATTTATCACTTCAGGGCAGAGCTGCAAGGATTCGGTCTTATTTATTATCATCTACGATTCTGAGGTAGGTCATTTAATGTTCATTTTCTGTGAAAGATTGTTTTCTGTTCAAATGTTAGGTGGTCATTTTTTTTTTCTGAGAAGTACCATAAAGTTAAAAGTTAACTTAGAGGTACCCTAAGAGTAGTGAGTTATATAATATATAGATGCAATGGTTACATATATAACTATATATAAAGTATATAAAACCAGGAGCCAGTAAAGTCGTGTCACATTCAAAGGTAACCGAAATAGATAAAGGTAGAACTAAAACATTTGATTAGTTCACAGACAGAATATAATCCCTCCTGATGTTTGTCATACTTTTCTCCTTAAAATATTCCAAAGTGTATTTGGAAATACTGGGTCTGAGAATATATCCATACAATAAAATTATTATTCAATAAATGATCCATTTCAAACAAAATCTTTAAAAATTCAAACCATATAAAGCCAACAGAAAAAGGCATGTATACATTTTTTAGTTCACTTCTTTATAGATCACATATGTTGTTAGTTTTTCCATGCTGGCTGAGTTATGGAGATATTAGTGACTTAAGAATTATGATTTCCTTATTCCAGTGACCAAGAAAGAAAATTTCTATGAACAAGTGATTCTTACCAAGAGATATAGTGGTAAATGGAGCTGACACTCCATTTATATATAATTGTATTTATCTGACATAGGCAGAATCAGTGGCATGACTATTTCATGTTTGTAATGCCCAGCCATTTTGTGTACCATAAGCACCTTGGAATATGTGGGTAATAACGAGTAGTGGAATTTTAAGTAGTCTAATTTGATAACTCCGATATAGGCCACTGGATCATGTACTGGAAAGCATAAAAGCGTAAAACATGTATTGCAGTAAATCCTTTCCTATTGAATTTCTATAACCTTTCTTGTTTCATTCATACCACCAAACTACCCTTGCACAATAGCATCAAATATTATCTCAAAACATTTCAGCATGCTAATGATTTTTGAAATACAAGTTCATTGTTAAAATATCACTGAATTATTTTGTTTTGCTAATTGTCTCATCAATTGTAAATTCAAGTATTTTGAAATCAGGATACCAAAAGTGTCTATTTTCCCACATACTATTATGATTTTAAAATTATTTTTAAAATATTTAATCTATGACCCTTCTGCTAATTGTTCAACATTTACTCTTTATAATCTGTTTCCCACATTTGAGATGTTTTACTGATGCTGTGTTTCCTCTTGTTAGTCTTCTGTGTTTTCATAAAACTGGTGTTCTAGTTATCATAGTAAGATGCTTAAATTCAGATTTCTACTTTATTTTTGAAAGAACATCCTGGGGGTGGATATTGAGTCCTTTCATGAAGACACAGGTGATGTCTGGGCACTTGTTTTATAAAACAAAACCAGGTAATTAATATCAGTTTGATCCAGAAATGAGTTCTATAGCCAATGATAATTTCTTCACATCAATTATTTCACATTAATTTGTAGAGTGATGATGCAAATAATCTCTCAACATTCCTTCCTCAATGGAATGAAAGGTGTTTGTTGAGACAAACTTTTTATAAGCATTGTACTCTAGCAGTCTTCATGTACATTTTAATAACAATACTGTGGTTATTCAGGAAAAGATAATATATGGTCTCATAAAATAGTGGTGATTGATCTTGTGCTGTGCTTTACAAAGGCCTGTGTATGTATATGCTCACTTGAAATTAAACCTCCAGATGAGATAACATTACAGCAAAGAAATAGAAGACAATTAGGTTTCTACTGAGAAGTATGGCAACATGCAGCAGCACCTATGCCTTAGAATTCTTTCTAACCAATGCCTTTCCTGTCATTTTCTTCATACTCATTTATATTTTTTCTAAGATGTTAATAGAACAGCCTATTCTCAATCTTTTAATAGCATATATATTCACTTCCATATTTTTTAGACTTATGTGTAACTTCACATAGCGTTCACTTTCATCAAACAGTTACAGAGTTTTTTTTAGAGTGTACTACTATGATGGGTACATAAAAGGATGGATTTGTTTCTCAGCTTCAGGGAGCAAGCTGCTTAATATAAGAGATAAGCCAATGAACATTAGAATGCATTAAGTAGTTTAGTTATTATGTGCTTAGAAAATTTAAAATAAAAAAACATGAATGAATCATCTAAATTAAAAAGAAAATGTAATGGAAGTTAATTGTGTAACCAAAACTAAAACATTTCTTATTACAGAAAATCTAGATCCGGACATAGAGGATTGTATGAAGCTGGGTACAAAGAAGTACAAATAACTTGCACACCACTAAAGCTATTGCCATTCTCCTGGAAATTTCTTTAGCTTTGGGAAAAATTCAGTCATGTAATATTTTCAATGTCTTGTACTCATTCCTCAATTTCGCATTCTCCTTTTTCTAGTATTTATTACAGGCCATTACTACGAGCTTCTAACTGAACTCCCTAAGTCCAGTACTTTTCCTATTCAAAATCAGCTTATCCAATTGTGAGCAGATTAAATCTATCATGTTCTCACAATTGTTTCTTCCCTAGATACTCTCCAGTAGCCAGTTCCTGACATTTAAAAGAGGATAAGCTTATTCATTACCCCACAATCTGTTTTTTGTCTCTATTTCCAAACTTATCTCCTGGAACTCCAGCTTGTCTCTCCAGTTTTCTAAGGACAACATATGGCTTTGCACCTGCCCCTCTTGCCTCATTTCCTCCCTCTGTGATGCGTCTCCACTTAATGCTTTATTTCAACTAATATTTCTGCATGATTTATTGAGATTGACAGATTCTATCTGAGCTTTAAAGAATCTGAAACTTAATGGAAAACTAATTAAACACAGAAATTTTCAAAGTCTTTGTGCTCCAAATCAATTAAGATTTTGTTCCTGCTGCCCACTTTAGAAACACCAGGATAATTACATCTGCTGTAGACCTTGTTAGTCTACTTTTGGGCAATGTTCAAAATACTTATTTTTAAAGATTTATTTTGGCCCAAAATATTTTGAAAATTACTTCAGTCTTAGATGAAACTGAGCTTGAAATTTTCTTTTGAATAAAAGGAAATTTTATGTTTCTAAAACAAAGCCTTCGTTAAAATAAAATATGCAAAAACAATTTCCAAATTTCAAATCTAAAGACAACCACTTGGTTCCTGCTTCATTAAGAACTCTTCTTGACAAGCATAATGATTATGATGATGGTGGGTCTGACTAAGAATAACTTTTGGCCCAAGTAACAAGAACAGTTGCCAACATTTTACTTCCATGTGATTCAGATAAAATTTTTTTGCCTCTGATGTTGAACTTCCAGTAATATGATCTTTTTTGAGAAGTAAATCCAAAGTTAGAACCCATTCATTACTCAGCAGTAGAATAGATTAGAACAAAAAAAAATTTCGAATTCTCTTTTTATCTTTCCTTCATTCTTTATCCTATAAAGATATTTCTTAATCTTAAATACTTTGTATCACAATAGCAATATTGTATACCTGATTACTTTATTATAACAATATTATTTATAGATGTATTTTCTACTATTTGTTTGTGTGTGTGTTTGTGTGTGTGTGTATAATTATATGTATGTATGCATATGTACCATATGAGTGCCTGACTTCTGCGGAGGGCCAGGTATAGCATCAGATATTCTGGAATTAGAGTCACAATGACTTTGATCTACTATTGAGATAAAGAAAACTGAACTCAATCTTTTTCAAAAAGAACAAGTGCTTTTAACTGATGGGTCATATTAATTTTAGTTTCCCATATATATGTGTATAGATATGTGTATATATATATATATGTATATATGTATATATATGTATATATGTATGTATATATGCACAGACACACACACATATCTTTAAATAATAAAATAGTGTGCTCTTTTTTAGAGCCCATTATCTATGGGCTAACACACCTAACAAGCTTGATTCAGGGGGCAGATTCTGAACCTCTCTCAACTCTGAATGTTCTGGACTTTACTGCCTACCTATAGGAGGTTTTGCCTTTTTGGAGGAGGGGATGGGTGAGTGGGGGGGGGAGTCTAGTGGAGAGCAGGAGGAGGGATAAGAGAGTGATCTGTGATTGGTATGTAAAATGAATAAAAATTCTTAAAAAAGAATAAGATAAAATTTCCTATTGAGCACTTAATAATACTTTTTCTATACTTTGATAAAATATTGAGCTATTCAGGAATTTATAGAGAAAATTTAGTTTACCATCAACACATCTAAATTTTAAAAATATCTTCCACAAAGATAAGTATAATGAAGCTTTAGCTTTGACCACCTTTTTCTATTTATAGCTCATATTTTGAGGAAATAACCAGATGTTTTATCTGTAGACTCAGATGTCTTTTAATTCCCTACAAATGTTGAGCATCCTTCCAAAAGCAATTTCAGTGTGTGTATAAATGACAGTCACTTGGTTGCAGCAACACCAAGATTATTAATACTGTGAGCATGTCAATAGCAATTCATTCCTCATGAGAATATCTTTAGGTCATACTCTTGTTTTAGAGATTATTAGCTGCAAATGATTTACATAGAAACAGTATCATGCATCTTCATATTAAGGAGTATTTTCTACCCTAGAGACATATCATTCTTTTAAATTAAAAACAAACACACGTAAGCTAGATTATTTTAAAACACCTCCAGTATTCACCAAAGATCCCATTTTCAGACTCTGCACATGTGGAGCTTAGTCTTCCTAATCCCCCTTTGCTTTACACAGGATTTATTTTTACTCAGGGGAACTTGTTTAGTTGTTAGGTTTAGATGCAAACTCAAAATGATTCATTTCTAAAATGTTCTTTTGGATTCTTCCCTTCACTACTGATACTAGGTAAAAATCCAAGCATATCTATCATTGTCACTTCAATCCCAAAGGGGAAGACTGACCTCTAAAATTGCATATAGAATTTTCTCTTGCTTTCTTCCTACAATTTTATTAAATTACCTCTAAATAGTACCGAAAAGGACCCAATAAGGAAAGAAAATATTAAAGTATGGATGATTTTTATGGACAGAATATTAGATATGTTTTTTACTGTTGTGATCTACCTGACAAGAAGTGGTTGAAGGGATCATTTGGACATGCACTGTAAAAAACAGATGCTGTCCACCATAACACAAGAGGCATCAGGTGACATTATTTTCAGAGTAAGGAAGAGAGAGAATAGAAAACATGGCTGAGTTATAAAATCTCATGTCCATCTCTAGTGATGTATCTCTTCTAAAGTCTCTACCTCCTACAGCTTTCAGTATCTTCGAAAGCATTTTCTACTTGTAATCAAGTATTCAAACACACTAGCATGTAAGAGACAATTTGTGTCCAAACCACAACTCAGCTAGATTGAAAAATAAAGACAAGAATGTCTATTATGACACTGTAATGTATGGTGGTGATCGTCTATGTCTTGCATTCTATAAACCCCTATTTCTGGTACGATATAGTGATACAATGTGTGTGTGTGTGTGTGTGTGTGTGTGTGTGTATGCGCATGTTTGTGTGCATATACATTTGTGTCTTCATTTATGTGTGTTTGTGGTATTTGTTTTATTATCTTGACATAATTGAATTTTCTACTTGTAAAGAGTTACATCAAAACTGATCTTGGCTTTCTGTTAATATTCAACTTATTCTATACATTGATTTCACATTACTAAAAGAATTCTTGATCTCAAGATTTTTTATTTACATAAATTAATGTTGTTACATTGTAAATAATTTACTGCCTACTGGTTTAATAAAAATGATGATTGGTGGAAGGCAGACAGGAAGCATGGGCAGGGCTACCATACTGAGAAAACTCTGGGAACAGGAATAACAGAGCAGAGATGCCAGAGATGACACAGTTGCAGAAGACAACTATGTTGCTCTGAGAAAAGGTACTGAGCCACATGGCTGAACAGAATAAGAATCATGGCTTAGTTTAAGAGTGAAGAGTTAGCAAGTTATATGCCTGGACCCTATGTCAATCAGCATTCAATTAATGTAATCATCTGTGTGTCTCTGTGGGACAGTGGATCTACGGCTCCGCACAACGAGGCTAGGCCAGAATGTCCAGGCAAGAAACCTTATTCAACAAATGGCAGCCTAAAGTGCATGATAGACACCCACATAAAGCTGGAGAAAACTTTTAAACAGTCTAGAGCACAAATATGGTGCCAAAAGCAGCTTCTGAGTTGTGTCTTTCAAGTGGGCCATGGTAAAGAGACTGAGTGGTGTATTGGATTAAATTACAAAATGGTGTGTTTGCTGCATGCAGCTTAAGCTGAACAAGGTCAGTTCCTGAGCTTCAGTGTAAGCAGGGAGCTTTATATGGCAGATTCAAGGTTTCTGTTAATAAGGACAAACAGGGAACAAAGTCAAAGATGGCTTTTTAGTGGTGGTGTTTTCTTGGATCAGCTCTTTTTGCTGGAGGCAAGCAGAGGCTTGGTTCTTTAAGAGAGCCTTCCTGATTCAGCCTTAGAGGTAATACACTTGAGTCTTTTAAGAGGCCCTGATGCCAAATACTTAAATGGAGTTTAGCAAAGATGTTGTCAGAAACAGAATAAGATACAAAATAAGAGATATTCAGTAAAGACAGATTAAAGACTAGAGTTTAGAGCGTGTTTAAAAATATACGTACACTTGACAGAGAAAAGGAAAAGGGAAATGGATAAAGTCTTTAAGAAAGAAAGCAAAAAAATAGTAATAAGCCATGACAAGATGGAAAATACAAAGAGTTACTTTTGTATGTTATTGTCTTGTCTTTAACGAAGTAGTAAAAGCTGCTAAAAGACATTTTATTATAAACATTATTGGATTAATTCAACCTATATTTTTATAAATGAATTGACTTTAGAATTGAAATAAAAAGATGGCTGAACAAGATAAGAATTATGGGTGAGTTTAAGAGTAAATAGTTAGCAAGTTATATGTCTGGGCCCTAGGTCAATCAGTGTACAATTAATGTAAAGGTCTGTGTGTCTCTGTGGGAAAGAGACTAAGCCATGAGGCTAGGCCAGAAAGTCTGGGCCACAAGTCTGGGCCATGAGGCTAGGACGGAATGTCCAGGCAAGAAATCTTATACAACAGATTATTAAATGTTGTATTAAATTCAATACATTTTATTTAAATAGAAAAATCTGTTTTAAATGTATATTCTGGTATTAGATGTTCTAAGTGACTCTGTGTTTTGGGGAGCATCACTGGAGGTTCCCTATACCTGCTTTTCTTCCATCTGACCTTCAGCTTTTGGGCATCCATTTTAATGAGATTCTGTGGTTGAACTGCTGCTATTACTACAAGACACAAACCCCACTATCTTCTCGTTCTTATAATCTTGTACCGTGTACCACAACTCTGCATTTTGATTAGTTGTGGTTCTCTGTAGAGTTCTCTGCTGCAAAGAGATTTCCTAATGAAGGCTGAAGACTATCCTTTACCACGGGTATAAAAACAAATGTTTATAAAATTTTGTTAGAAATTATACTGGACTAGACTTTTTACTTGTTGGCCAGTGGTGTCTAGCAGAGGTTTTTCATTATAGGGTAACTTCCAATTTAGCTCTTTTTATGTGTTTATATGTATCTGTTAAAGAAAAGATTCTTCAAGTGTCAAATGACTTTTGACAAGGTATTTAGTACTTTTATTTCTTCTCCTATTCACCACAGTGCCTGCCCTTCCACCTGCATCCTCATTGAGCACTTCCTGTTTCACTATCCCCTGTAATCCCCTGTAATCCCCTGTAATCCTTTATTCTAATTATTTCCAAGACTCCCTTCATGGCTCTTTACTAACTTCCTGACCACTTAGAGTACTCCAAATGGAGTATACATATATGAAGGGTAAAATGTAGTATTTACAATTAAGATAAAGCATGCAGTATCTCTATTTCTGTGTCTAGTTGTCTCATTTAGAATTATTTTTTCAAGCTCAATGCATTTAACTATGAATTTCATGATTTGCTTATAATAACAGCTATTAATACTATATTTTGTAAAGATAAAATTCAATTACTTGCTTATCAATTTATGAGCATCTGGGATTCTTCCTTTTCTGGATATTGTAAATACAACAGCAATGGACATAAATAATTGTCTCTATATTAATATATTGAGTTCTTTAGAAATATACCTAGGGGTAGTATGGCTAGATGAAGGGGTAGATCTATCTCTGCCTTTTTAAAAATCCTTTTTGTTCTTTTTATTTGTATGAATATTTGATCCAAAGGCATATAAAAGCTGCACATGTGAACAGAGCCAGGAGAGGACAGAAGAGGACACCACGCCACTTGGAACTGCAGTTACAGATGTTTGTGATTCACTATGTGGGTGTAGGGAACTGAAGGCTGTTCCTCTGCAAGAGTGCCAAATGACCTTAGCCTCTGAGCCATCTCTCTATCCACGTTTCCAGCTTCTCTGGGGAAACTCCTCCACTATCTCCACAGTTGTTTCAGCAGCTTTCACTCTACCTAAAAGAGTGTTCAGTTTTCCCGGTAGACATCCCTCAATTTGTCACCATCTCTTTGAGCTTAGCCATCCTGCAACAAACACTTCTATAGCCACATAATGTTTTCTTAACAAAGAGGCCAAAATACCCATTGGAGGAAAAAAATATATCTTCAACAAATGGTGCTGGTCAGACTAGGTAGGTACATGTAGAGTAATGAAGATGGATACTTATCACTCACCCAAATGAAGCTCTACTTAAAATGGATCAAGGAACTATGCATAAAGCCTGATACCTCGAATATGAAAGAAAAGAGAGACAAAAATAAGCTTGAACTCATTGGCACAGGAAGGGATTTTCTGAAAAGAAACCTAATAGCACAGGTATTATGTTCAATATTTAATAAATGGGACCTAACAAGACAAAAAAGTTTCTGTAACAGCAAAGCACACCATAATTCAAATGAAGGAGCAACCTAGAATTGAGGAAAATATTGTTAACTTGTTCTTCATTTAATATATAATATATAATAATAAAAAATGTTCAAAAAACCTAAACATCAGGGAAACAAACAACCCAATTAGAAAATGGGCATTGAAATAGATCAAAAGATAAAATGCAAATAATTGAAAATATGCAAAAATTTCAGCATCCTAAGACATTGGGAGAATATGATTTGTTCTAAAGGCCATTGGTGGCTGACTAAATAGGAACAAATGATTTATATCAAGAGTTGTCAGCTAAGTACAAGTTTAGGAATTTAAAGTATAACCTAAAAAAAACATGAGAGAAGGAGATTATTGAGTGAGAGGAGCAACAAAGAGGGAGATAGAAAGAGAGATAACTTGATAGAGGAAGCCATTGTGGGGTTGGAAAGAGACCGTGTGCTAGGGAAAACTCCAAGAACCCACAGGATGTCTCTGGCTAGGTCTCCAACCAATAGTGGAGGAGTGCCTAAACAGGACTTCCCCTAGAATCAAATGAATAACCACCCTAAGTGTCACCACAGAACCTACATCCAATAATGAATAGAGTTAGAGGCAGAGATCCATGGCTGAGCACTTGGCAGAGCTCCTGGTCCAGCTCAGGGCAGGGGGGGAGGGGAGAGTCTGTATGATCAAGGGGATAAGGACTATAAGGAAAAATCACACAATGATGGATAGCTGGAGTGCTGGGGAGCTCACTGAATCAAGAACAGTTACCGGGGAACCATCTGGAAAAGGATCTGGGCCCTCCAAGGGTAGGCAACTGTTGATTAGCATGGACAGTATGTGGAGCCTTGGAGAATGGGATCAAACTGTACTCATGTGCATGGGCTGGCACCTTGGAGCCCATTCTCTGCAGAGGAACACCTAACCCATTCTTGATATTGGGATGAGGGAATCAGACTTGCCTGGATTGGATGTGCTACGCTGAGCTGACCAATCTTAGGACTTCTTGACCTTTTGGGGGGGAGGGGATCAGAAGAAGGGGAGATGGCTGAAGGCTGAATAGGAAGGATTTGAAGGAGGGAAGGGGTAGCAGAGTGATATGTGGATAAAAAAAGACTTTTTTTTTTAGAAAGTAAAATGAACACGCAGAAAAGAAAAATACCAGTTCAAAGGCACAAAAAAATATATTCAAGAAAATCATAGAAGAAAACTTTTCTAACCCAAAAAAGAAATGTCTAAGAAAACATAAGAAATTTGCAGAAAACAAAATAGACAAGACTCCATAGTAAATTCACTAGTCACCTAATAATCAAACCACTAAGCACACAAAATAAAGAAAAAGTATTAAGAGCTGCAAATTGAAAAGGCCAAGTAACCTAAAAGTAAAGACATGTCAGAATAACTGCTGCAGTCTCAGTGGAGACAATGAAAGCTAGGAGTTCCTGAACAGACACTATGAGAGACCTGGAATGCCAGCTTAGACTACTGTACTAAACAAATTGTTTAATCACCATAGATGGAGAAATCATTTCACGAAGGAACCAGATTTAAACATTACCTATCCATTCATTCAGCCCTACAGAAAGAACTAGAAGGAAAATTCCAACCTAAGGAATTTAGATGCATCCACAAAACACAGGCAATAAATAATCCCACATCAACAAATCCCAACTAAGAGAAACACACACACACACACACACACACACACACACACACACACACACACACACACACACACACACACAAACTACAACCAAAAATAATGAGAAGTAACAATCACTGGTCATTTATCCCTTACTATCAATGGACTCAATTGTCTACAGAAAGATACAGGCAAACAGAATGAATACCAAAAGAGAATACTTTTCTGCTGCCTAAAAGAAACATACCTCAACTTCAAAGACAGACATTCCCACAGAGTAAAGGATTGAGATAAGACTTTCCAATCAAATGGGCATAAGAATAAAAGTGGGATGGCTATCCTAATATGTAACAAAATAGACATCAAACTAAAATTAACTGAAAGAGATTGAGAATGACAATACATATTTATAATAGAAGAAATCCATTAAAATAAAATCTCAACTCAACATTATGTCACAAATACAAGGGTGCCTCCATATGTAAAAGAAAAAATACTAAAGCTTAAATGTCACATCAACCACTCACTCTAGTATTATGAGACTTCTTTTCCCACTCTCAACAATGGACATGTCTATGAGACAGAAACTTAAAAGAGAAATAATGGAACTAGTAGATGCTATGACTCAAGTGGACTTAATAAATATCTGTAGGACATTCAACACAAACACAAAAGAATATACATTTTTTTTCCAACACCTCATGGAACTTTCTCTAAAACTTAACACATTGCAGTCTAAATCTCAACAGATTTTTAAAAATGAAATAATGTCTTTTATTTTATAGGATTACTATGGCTCAAAGTTAGAATTCAACAACACAAATTACAGAGAGACTCCAAACCCATGAACACTGAGTAGTGCTCAACTGAATTACCACTGGGTCAAGAGATTAACTAATTAATTAAAGACTTCCTAGAATTCAATGAAAATGAATATACAACATCCCTAAACTTATGAGACACTTAAAACGGTACTAAGAGGAAAATTTAATGCACTAAATGCCTACATAAAGAACTTGAAGAAATCTCACACTGGTGGCTTAATAGCACACCTTAAAGCTGTAGAACAAAAGGAAGCAAACTCACTGAAGAAGTGTGGATATCAGGAAATAATCAAATTGACGCTAATATCAATACATAGAAACAAAGAGAACAACACAAAGAATCAATGGAATTGAGCTGGTTCTTTGAGAAGGTCAACAAGATAGACAAAGCCTTATTCAAACAAATGAAAAGGCAGAGAGAGTATCCAAATTAACACAGTCAGACATGAAAAGGGGGCTATAACAACAGGCATTGAGGAAACTCAGAGAATCACTAGGTCATACATTAAATAACCTGTACTTCACAAAATTGAAAAATATAAAAGAAATAAACAAATTTCTTAATATGTGCTACATATCGTAATTGATTATATACCAGGTAACTAGTTTAAATAAGCATAAGGAAATTGAAGCATGCATTAAAATTCTCTCAACCAAAATAAAATGCCAGACCCAGATTATTTCATTGCAGAACTGTGCAAGAATATTTCAAAAAGATGTAATACCAATACTCCTCAAAGTGTGGCACAATAGAAATGTCAGAAACATTGCTAAGGAAGAGAGTAATGAAAGAGATGTCTTGATAGGGGAATTTTTCGGTTAAGAAGAAATATAAATCTAAAGGATGATGCCAACTAAGACTCCTACAAAGAGTGATGAAGGTCCCTAAACTGGCCATCTATTGTAATCATATTGGTGACCCGCTTTATTGCCATCTGAGAGTCTTCATTAAGTAACTAATGGAAGCAGATGCAGAGATCCCCAACCAAACACGAGACAGTGCAAAGGAAGTCCTGTTGAACAGAGGGAGAAGGGGTTGTGTGACCTAGTGAAGTTGGAACAAGTCATTATAGAAAAACTCACAAACACTGATGACTTTAACTAGTAGAAGCCCACCGACTCTAAACTTTTGAGGACCTTTCACATGACCAGCCTAGGCCTTTCTCATATATATAATAGTCATACTGCTAGGTCTTTTTGTGTGGCTTCGAGCAGCAAAATGGACCAGAAACCCTGTACAGAAAAGGACCCCTGAAACTTGCGCTGGCATTTGGAAACCTATTCTTTATGTAGGATTACCTCACCCAGCCATGATGCAAATAAGAAGCTTGTTTCTGCCTCAGCTTGATATGCATTACTTTGTTGATGCCCATGAGAGTCTTGTGCCTTTCTTAAGGGATTTGGAGGAGGAGTGAATTGGGGGTTACAGGGGAATGAGAGGAAGTGGACAGGGAACACTGTGCTCTGGACAAAAAATAAATAAAAAACTATTGGTAAAAACTATGGAATAAAGAATGGAAACTTTAAAAAAAAAATGACTGGAGATACTCAACATTAATGAGAGGGGAAAGTTGCATATGAACATAGTATTTCAATATTTAGTCTATTTACCAAATATTTAAAAGTATAAATTTACTTATCAAGTCTTTCCTTTGGCTTGTGTTTTAAGAAAGTTGTTAGATGAATATAAAATACTGATGTATACAACTTTTAAAAAGTGTTCACAATGTAAGCAGTAAAAAGAAAATGGCTGAATTATGTTACGTAGAATATATTGTGGAAGAGAATAAGTTGGTTTCAGGCCTACATTTTATGTGAATTTTAACTTTGAAATGTTATGCTTAGATATACATTTATATTAATAAGTAATAGATATAGACATATATGAACAATAAGTAAAAGTGCTAGTTTAATGAAACATTTCAGGTAAATTTCTAAACATTTTTTGTGATTTTACATAAAAAAATATAAAATATAGTCATTAAATACTAATATTCAATTTTCATTATTGTTTCATTGATATTTTATCTTTATAGTTCACAGAGACATATACTTTATTGTGTTCTTAAATAAAAACACAGAAATCATATTACTGTGACACATATGTGTGTATATATGTACATGTATAACTGAATTTTATATAAACTATGATTACTTTATAATTACAATTTCTTTTTAAGTGATTTTGAAACACCTTTATTTTCCTATATGCCACATATTATTAATAATTAATATTATTAATTTATTTCTTAATTGTCCTTCATGCATATGAAAACATTCTGTACAGTTACATAGAACAGCTGGTAAGTCAGTTCTGTTTCCATCCCTGGGTCAATTCCCTATGCTGTCTTCACGTTTTGCTCTGGTCAGGTTGCCCTTCATGATGTCTACATAACTGTTGCTGTTAGTCTTGTTTCAAATGCTTCTGCACCTCTGCTAGATTGCATCCTTCATTATTTGGCTGGATGTATAACTATGCCTTATTTTACTTCATTGCTTTAATGGATTCCATCTCCTGGAATCTAAGAAATGATACATGCAAGCAGGAATCATGGCTGCCAAAAAAAAGAGCACGTACTTTGTGCATTCTCAGGAATGTAGACCTTGACTTACTTTTCCAGTGGGTTGCAGTTTTTAGTATCAATGTTGAAATAGTTTAAATAGCTACATCTGAGTTCCTTCACAAGTCCTAAGGCTCATCCATCCCCATGGGCAATATTAGGGTAACACTTGGCTAGAGGCAGAAGCCCGTGCTCACTGCCACCACTCTAGCTCAGGCTGGCCTGGAACTAACTACATAAACTAGTTAGTCTCAGACACATAGCAACCCTCTAACTATAGCCTCTCAAACATATTGATTATGGACTTGTTAATTGATTTTGCAGTTTCTAATCATTCAATTAATAGTTATGTCTGTTATGTGCCTGGTTTTATATATTGCTCTTTGGGAGTAGCCATTAAAGTCTATGTCCTTCAAATTTAAAATAAAATGGGAAGGGGGAGACAATATGGTCAAAGGCCTACGGATCTGATATCCATATAGCCCTTACTCTAAGGGAAAGTATTTCAGGACTCTGAAGGTCATATGAAATCCCACGATGTAACTGTTCCTTCACATGAGTTGCTGTCAAAGTTGTTTTCCTTTATTTGATTTTCCAGAATTAATATTTTACAATCACTGTTCTGCTCATCATTTTTAATGTCTTTGTCTTTCACATTAGCATTCTGAGAATATTTTTTAACAATTCAACATTTTAATTTTTTAACTGAATGTTTCCTCTTGCATTTGTGTATATCTGCATGGTTTGATTTATGGTTTGCACAGTAGATGCTTTCCTTAAATATTATTTAGTACTTTATTATTCCTTGATGATTATAATTTGAAGAAGCAATAATTGGCCTGTTTTCATTGTGCATCAGTGAAATTTAGGTCATACTATGCTTATACATGATATGGTAGGAAGTCATTTGTACTATTAAGTGGATGACTTTCTGTCTCTGAATATTTTTTGAAAACTATTTAGAAATGATGATATGTAGTCTTGTCAGTAGACAGAAATTCATTTAGCCTCATTTCTAATATAAATCCCAGACATAGTTTAATTTATAGCTCAATAATTTAGGGTCAATAATTTAGTGGGCAAAAGTACTTGCCGCACAAAACTGATGAACTTCAATTGAGGGAAAGCGTTTGAAACCATAATTGAGAGAAAGGATCAACCTCTGCCCACCTCTGACTTCTATATATGTACACACATGTCCATACACATGCATGCGCATGCACAAAAACATGCACATACATACACAAATACACACTCATAAATAGTAATAAATAAAAACATAACTTAGCCCTAAGTTATAGCATATATCCACAAGACCAAATGTTGTCTGGTTCAGTATCTCCACAGAGAAATAACATCCCTTTTGTCAGAGTAGACAAGAGAATCTACAAGTCCCCGGCTTTTAGATGGACATTAGTCACTTCTCCCATGTTAAGTGTCAGCTTCCACTATTTCAGATATAAATCCCTGAAAGAGGAGATTTCAGGACCAACATCCAGTTTTCAACTCAGTTGTCTGTTGTGCTTTTTCCTTTAAGCTTAATGTTCTCTCTAGCTCCCCTCTCACTTATTTCTTTATCTCTCTTCTTTCCTCTTTCCACTTTTGGACAATAGTTTTGGTTTTTTTTTCTGTTTCTAAGCACACAAGGCCAAAGCTAACTTCCTCAGAGAATCACAGTTATGATTAAACAAAAAATTGCATTATTCTTAGGCAGTCTCAGAAATAATTTCTCCATAGAGCTGAGAGGGCATATTTCAGATGCTGCAATCTCCACTGAAGGCTTGAGGGCCATTACCAAAGAACATTTTGTGAAGAATTCTTTCATTAAATGGGAAACTAAATTGAAGGCTGTGTTAGTTCTGAAGTGGTATATGAATAAATTTTTGAATAAATGGAGGCTTTTTTCATTTACTTTAATCTTAAACCTAAATAAACAGCAAAACCAAATAATTTTCTGTTGATTTTGCAGCCCTTGTGCCTTAACCTCTGCTTGGTATTTTCTTATTACCGCTAAACACAAATTAAGGTCATTATTCTGAGTATGTCAGTAGATACAAAATACCGCGTAAAACCACCCAGAAGTATTTGGCTCTTTAACACATGCATTTTTTTTCTTACTGTGGACTCATGAACTTCTTTCCAGTAGCTTACGTTTTAGTTTTCTAACTTATACTCCAGTTTCTTGAGACAATATTGTTATAATTTATGGAACTATATATATATATAATAGGTTGAAGCTGAATGAAAATTATTTAATTACATTAAAATACATGGTTTATTGCTAGCCCTTGTTACATCATTGCTCAAATTTAATAATAGTTTCACTCTCTTTATTGATTGTCTCACTGTGGATCCATTAACTACTTGCTCTGAAAGAGAATCCTTCTATAAAAGTTGATTGGTTGTTTAGATAATAAAATTATAGTCATTAGAGTAAAAAATCTAAAATATTATAGGCATTGGTGAACTTGTAACTTAAAAATCTCACATATGCCTTACAAGGACAATGGATTGAAAGATCGGTATTTCACATATAAATCCTTTTATTTTCTTAATTCTCTGCATGCAAATTCCATGCAATTATACCAATAACTTACTATCAGTCAATAACTGACTCTTTAAATCCAGTTATTGTATCGTGTATGCTGTGCATTGTGTATTTAATCCATGCCAGAACAAGTATATGTGTATATATCCAGTTTTAATTCATCATGCAGAGAATTTGGAAGTTGATGCTCCAATCCTCACATATGCATAAAGAACTGAAGACTCTGACAATAAAGCTACCCAGACCAAAACACTTACCCAAAACTTGAAAATACACTTATAGATAGAAAGAACTATAACTTATTACCATGAAACCCCAAATAGAAGCTTCTACAGAGACCTGTACTATTGTAGACACTAGACAACAAAAATATGAATATCATCATCCTCAAAAAGAGACATGAAACACTGTTAATTGCAGACAAAGCTGAATTGAAAGAAAAATTTAAAGAGGGACTCTGTATAATGATAAGGAAATCGGAAGTCCAAAAAGAGCAAATGTATTCATAAAAATGTGAGAGGCAAACCAGATAGAACTGCAGAATTAGAAGGATCCATTACTGTACTGTATTTGAAGATACACCCTCATCTCTAGTGGTAACAGACAAATTTCTTAGCAGAAAATCTTTCATATGCTTTATTCAGCAGTACAGCAATATGCATTCTTCCAAAGTCATGAGGCATATTCACCAAAATCAATAACTTTCTGCTTAAAAACACCTTTCATACACTTTCAATAAAAGTCATAGATAATCCCTTGGGATCACAATGAAACAAAATGAGGGATGTTTGAAAATATACCTGATTTTTAGAGATTAAATAGCATAAATAAATAGATTAATAGATTATTCACATAAAAAGTAATATGTTATAGAATATTATTTTAAGTTGTGTTAGATTTGTTTATATTCTGTAATGTTTGTTTAATAATGCAAAGATCTGTTACATTTGTTTGAGGTCAGGAGGCTGATTCAGCAGTTAGCTGATAGGAAGTGGTAGGGAAGAACCATAGCAAGGTTTTATTATTTTTTTATTTAAAAGATTGCTTTTTTTTTCCATTTTTTACATATCAACCACAGTTATGGCTCCCTCTCCTCTCCCCATTCACCCTCAGCTTCCCTGTTTCACACACTCCCATCACTCCTCAGAGAGAGTAAGCCTCCCATATCCAGTTTAGGCAGGACCAAACCCCTCCTCCTGTATCAAGTCTGGCCAAGGTATCCCTCTGTAGTGAATGGGCTCCAAAAAGCCAGTTCATTCATTAGGAATAAATTCTGTTCCCATTGCCAGAGGCCCCACAAACGGTTCAAGCCACGAAATTGTTAACCACATTCAGAGGGCCTAGTTCAGCCCCATGGAGGTTCGACAATTTTCCAGCCAAAGTAAAGGAACTCCCAGTAGCTCAGGTCAGCTGTCTCTATGGGTTTCCCCATCATGATCTTGACTCCTTTGCTCACAATAATCTTTCCTTCTTCTCTTCAACTGGACTTATATCTTGGCTCAGTGCTTAGCTATGGACCTTTGTATCTGCTTCTAACAATTTCAGGATAAAGGTTATATGTTAATAGTTAGGGTGGTCATAAATTTGATTACAGGGGAACGCCTGCTCAAATGCTCTCTGTTTGGAGTCTTTACCGGGGGTCAACCTCTGGATTCCTTGGAATTTACCTAAAACCAGGTTTTTCCCTAACCCCAAAGCGGTTCTCTCTAACACGGTATCTATTTCATTATTCTTCCTCTCTGTCCCTCCTCCAACTCAACCATACACTTCCCTCATGTTCTTTTTCAAACTTTCCTTACCGTCCCCCTATTTCTCCCAATTTATCCAGAAGATCATATCTATTTCCCCTTCTCAGATAACCAATAGATGTCTCTATTATAATATTCCTTTTTATCTAGCTTCTCTGGGCTTGTGGATTGTAACCTGATTATCCTTTGTTTTACATCTAATAAATACTCCCACTTAGGAGTGAGTACATACTGTGTTTGTATTTCTGGGTCTGGATTACCTCACTCTGGATGTTTATTCCTAGTTTCTTCCATGTGTCCACAAATTTCAAGATGTCATCTTTATTTTATTGCTAAGTAATACTCCATTGTGTATATGTATCATATTTTTTGTTCATTCCTCTGTTTAGGGACATCTATATTTTTTATAGGATCTGGCAATTATGAATAATGCTGCTATGAACAATATTATCAACATAGTTGAGTAAATGTCCCTGTGTCATGAAAGTGCATCCTTTGTGTATCTGTTTGAATGGGGTTGGCCACTCTCCTTTCAGGAGCCTGGAACCCTGGATAAGCATCTTCAAATATTGTTGAATCATGAATTAGATTGATTCCCAGTTTTCTGAGAAATCATCATACTGATTTTTAAAGTGGCTGTACACGTGTATACTCCCATATGCAATGGAGGAGTGATCCCCTTACTTTACATCCCCTCCAGCATAGGCTGTCATCTGTGTTTTTTATCTTAGCCATTCTGACAGTTGTAAGATGGTATCTCATTGTTGTTTTAATTTGCATTTCTCTGATGACTAAGGATATTGAGCAACTGTTCAATTGTCTTCACCCATTTGAGATTCTTCTGTTGAGTATTCTCTGTAACAGTCTGTAGCCCTTTTAAAAAATGGATTATTTTGTATTTTGATGTCTAGTTTCTTGAGCGTTTTATAGATTTTTGAGATCCGCCCTTTGTCAGATGTGGTATTGCTGAAGATCTTTTCCTATTCTGTAGGCTGCCACTTTGTCCTATTTAGCTGGGTCAGCAATGGGTGAGGGTGGAGTGTCAGCAAGTGTTCTTAAGTGGAGGCAACATAAAGGTTTTAGCTTTTTGAAAGATGCTAGCAAAGAGAGAAGGTTAGCTGCTTGCTATTCAGCCTCCTGAGTGAGGATGATTCCACCTCAACCATTGAATCTTGAGTTCTTTAGAGCGATACAGAATTAGATAAGCTCCCTTATTAGCTTTTAAAGAGTTGGAACCTCATGGAAGAAAATCCCCTCAGGCTACAATTTTTGCACCTAACCATTGCTGTTGACAGAGGAGTTGTAGTTTCTGATGAAGAGGGCCATTGCTTAAGGGGCAGCCACTGTAAATAATAATTTAAAAAAACATATCACTAATAGCATAAAAGTTATGACATTAAATTATCTCTAATTAAGTGAAAGTATTAATATATCTTCTTAAAGCTGTATCAAACCAAATATTACATCAAAAATAATAAAAACCAAAAATAATAATTCAAGAACCTAAGTATAAATAATAGCTATTAAATTAAAATTGAACAGAAGAGAATACAATTTAGAACAAAAATAAAGGGCATTGGAAATAGAAAATAACTATAGGATGAGCAATTCAGTAATTAGCTGTGCTTTAATAAATGATCAGTATAATTAATACATTTTAGCCACATTTAATTAATCAGAAGAAAAAGCAGAAGATAGTAATAACAATAAAGTAAAAGTCTTTACTTTGGGTCCCATATATCTTATAAGGAAAATAAGGTAATATCATAAACAACTATCTGTAGTAGCTTTGATTATTCAGATCAAATGAAATAACTGAGTTACAGAACCTTCACAAACTCTTGCAAGAATATATGGATAATCTAAATAGGATTTCGTCTATTAAACATATTATCTCAAAAATCAAGGTATTTCAAAATGGATGGACCCAGATAGGCAAAATAATAACACAAAACCACATATGTATATGGTTATACATAAATGAATTATATCAAATGTCCAGTACAAAAAAAAAAGTCAATTTCTTTTTATCCCCTTCAGAGAATAGATAGTATGGAAATATTTCTTTGTAGATTCTAAAAGAAAGCATCACCTCAATGTCAAAAGACAGAAAATGTATAAGTAGGGAAAACCAAGCAATAGAATATGAACTTGTGAATTACATGAAAAAGAAAAAGAAAAGCTCCACAAAATATTGGCTAATATAGTAGAAAAACATGTAAAGAAAGATTGTGTGTGATGATCTATTAAAGGCCTGCATGATTAAATCAAAATTTGAGAGCTGAAGAAGACTTGTCACATCAAGCATATAAAGAAGAAAACCCATGGGATCTTGATAGTTGATGTAGGGGATGCACTTGACAAATCCTAGCATCTACTTCTGTTTAAAAGCAAAATCCATAAAATTGGAAACTGGTTGTGTGTCTCAATTTAGAGCACTTACTTAGCATGTCTGAGGTCATGAGTTTTTTTGCCATGCAAAGATATGATACCCATTGCTCCCCTAATCCTAGGCAAGCAGGGAAAATTCCTGCGGACCAGAACTCCTCATTAAACCCCAGTAGGAAGGGAAACTCCTGTCTACAAATCTTTCCCCAACATCCATCACAGGATGACCTCAGTGACTTCCTGAAACCCACAGTTTATCAGTACTTATTGGATCAAGAAGTAATACTTCACCCAGCCCAGCCAGATAGCCTGGTCTCCTTAACCTAGGCCTCAGGACACAGCCCTTCAAATACTACTCTCATCCATGTTCCCCTAATACCAGGAAAGCAAGGAAAACTTGTGCTGGCCAGAACTCTCCATTAAACCCCCCAATTTGTTGTATACCCCCTTCTACAAATCCTGCCCCAACCCCGAAATCATCCCATTTCCCAGCAACCTCAGTGACTCTGTGAGACTCACAAGAGTTCCTACTGGATCAAGAGCTCATATTGAACCAAGATTGGATCCTTGAGACACAGAAACATCAAGGTCTTATTGGACCAAGAGAGCTCACAGAAACACAGAATATGCTACCTCCAAGTGGACCAAGAGCTCAGATTGCACCAAAACAGGTTTTCTGAAACACAGAAACAGCCAGAGCAGATTGCACCAAGATCAGCTCCCTGAGATACAGACAAATACTGCATCAATCCAAGGAAGCAATGGGCAGATGAACTCCCATAAAGAAATATAGAAAAAGACAAACAAAACATAGATCAATAAACTCCTTAGAGAAAAATAAAGAAAACCAAGAAAAAGCAGGTAAACAGGCAAAGAAAAAAGTTCAAAACTTAAAAACTGAAAAAAAGCAAGAAAGAGGAACAAACCAAGGGAATGTTGGAAATTAAAAACTCTCAAATAAATCATGAACTGGAACTACAAATGTAAGTGTATCTAACAGAATGCAGGAGATGAAAGAGGGAATCTATGGCATGGAATATCTGACAGTGGAAACAGATGTCAGTCCAAGAAAATATTAAAGCCAAAAAAATCATAATACCAAATGTCCAGGATAAGAGCAAAACTAAGAGTAATAGGAATAGAAGAAGATAAATCCCAGCTCAAAGGCACAGAAAATATAATGAACAAAATTATAGAAGAAAACTTTCCCAATCTAAAGGAAGAAGTACCTGTAAAGATACAAAATGTATCTAGGACACGAGATAGACTAGACTCCATAAAAGCTCTGCTCCACACATAGTGATTAAGCCACTAAAATTACAGAGTAAAGAAAGAATATTAAGAGCTGATGTGGGAATGTCTCTCTGTATGCTGTGACTATCAATCTTTAAATAAAGGAGCTGTTTTGATGCTTAATGAACAATGTAGCCATAGGCAGGAGCATAGGTAGAAGGAGGGCAGGGTCATACACAGATCGAGCCAGAATCCCAAAGAAGCAACATGAAAAGAATACAGGTGAGCCATGGGTCACATATGTGGCAGACAGATTAATGGAAATTGGTTAAGTTAAGATGAAGGACCTACCTAGTAATGTGCCTAAGCCATAGGTCAAACATCATGAGTTAATTTAGTCTGTGTGTTTCTTTGGGACTTTGGGATTGGTGTGCATATACTCAATGGATTCACACTCTTTCCCCAAGGGCATTAGCTTAGCTATATTCATAGCATCATTATTCACACTAGCCAGAACCTGGAAACAGCCTATATCTGCTTCAACTGAAGAATGGATTGTAAAAAAAAATGTGGTACATTTATACCATGGAGTCAGCAGTTAAAAAAAAGTGACACCCTGAAATTTTTAGACAAATAGATCTTAAGAACATCATCCTGATTGAGGTAACACAGACCCAGAAAAGGATAGACATGGTATGTACTCACTCGTAAGTAGATTTTAGATGTAAAGCAATGGATAACTAGGCTACAATCAACAAGCCTCCAGCAGCTAGGTAAGAGGAGAAAGTTAAGTGAGACATCCATAGATCCCTCTGGGAAGAGGAAATAGAGACAATCTCCTGAGTGAACTGGGACCATAACAGAAGGAGTGAGAAAGTGGAGGCAAGAAGAGAACATGAGAGAATGGGATGGTTGAGTGAGGGGAGCAACAGAAAAGGAGAGCAAAGAAGCGGATATCTTGATAGAAGGAGTCACTGTGGGTGTGGACAGAAACCTGGTGCTAGGGAAACACTCAAGAACCCACAGGATGAGCCCAGATAGGACTCCAAGCAATAGTGGAGACAATGCCTAGAACGGGCCTTCTCCTATTATCAAATGAATGACCACTCTAATTGCCATTATAGAACCTTCATCTAACAACTGATGGAGGCAGAAGCAGGGATACATAGCTAAACACCAGGTCAAGCTACCAGTCCAACTAAAGAAAGGGAGGAAAGAGTATATGAGCAAAGAGATCAGGATCATGATGAGGAGATTCACAGCGTAGGGTGACCTGTGTTACTGGGAGCTCAGACTCTGAAGTGACAGCTGATGAGCTTTCATGTGATTGATCTAAACCTTCTGAATGTAAATGGTAGTCAAATGGCGTGGGCAGTTTGTGGAGCCTCTTTCAGTTAGACCAGAGTTTATTCCTGGTGCATAAACTGACTTCTAGAAGCCCATGCCCTGCAGGGGAACACCTTTCTCGGTCTTGATACTTGGGAAAGGGATTTGGTCTTACCTCAAGTGGACATGCCAGACCAAACTGACTCAGCTTGGGAGTCCTCGCTCACTCTGGGGACTGGATGTGAGGTTGGGTGGGGAAAGGCTGGGGGAAAACTGGGTGAAGGGAAGGAAGGGGGAGTAGTGGTGAGTATAAGAAATGATAAGATACATAAATAAATAATGAAAATAGAATTTAATGTATAAAGAGAACATTGATTCCAAAAATAAATATATAAAATAAAAGGTATGAGATTTGAAACTTAAGGAGTAAAACTTCAGTGGTTAAAACAGCTATAACTGCTGATTGAAAACAAAAAGAATAAAAAACATTGATTTAAAAAAAATGATTACACAAGATTTCAGGGTGCATGCTTACAGGAACACGAATGGTTCCTCATGAACTATCAAGGAACAAATGAAAATCAAGAGCCCGAGGTCATTAAACCTTCACAAAACAGCATTGATACAACATAAAAAAAGTATGTACAAAGGCTATAGAAGAAAATATAAATAATGGTGGTATAAATTTATACAAATTTAGATAAATAAGAGAAATGATTTTGCCTAACATCGTGCAAAGTCATTGTCATCAAATAAAAAATCTTTTAAAATTTTTATTATTTACTCCTTGTGGATTTGACATCCTGCATCCCCATCCCATTCAACCCCCTGTTCCTTTGAATTTACCCTCTGCCCTTGAAACCTCCCACATAAAAAATACATTTTAAAAGAAAAACAAAACAAAACAAAAAGACAAGAGCAGTCTTAGCAATGAAGTTGTAGTGAGTCACAGTATAAACTATTGTCCATGTTCACTGTAATGAGTAATTGGTCTGTAAATTTTTTTTGCTTCAAGATGACTTGTAGTAAAGGTCCTTGTCAGTAATCCTAAAAGAATGAGTCAAGTGTCATAAGACTAAAAGAAACTAATCCAGCAAGGTGCCTTCTAACCACCAAAGATGCCCAGTGCCATGCACACATATGTGGAAGGAAACACGCATATACACCTGTAGACAGACAGACAGACAACAGACAGACAGACAGACAGATAGATACACACAGATGTATACACACAATAAATAAATGTAATATAAACCTAGATATTTTTTCTTTCCATTGTAATAGGCTAAGCATAAAGCTTGTGTGAAAGGAAAATATTCAGAATGTCTAATTAAATAACATATTTGGAGCCTGGGAACTGCCTACTTGCTAAAATTATTATAAAACTGCATTGACCAAAGCCAGAAGGATTAAAAAATGGATAGACAGAACAATTCATGAAGTAGAGCAAGGGTATATGTGACAGTTTAATAAAAATAATTTGGAGAGTAAGCTTCGAGCAGATTCAGTGATGTAATCCACCGACCGTTGACAAAGCAATACAGTGGAGATTAACTAGTCTGGCTCAATCTGAACGGACCCCCATGCTATTGGGAAAGCTAAAGGGGAATGAATCTTACACCTTTTACACACACACACACACACACACACACACACACACACACACACACACACACACCATGTAACCTGATTACAATTGTAGAGAAGAGTGGTAACACAGAAAAGGTTTTCTTGCCTAGCACCAACAAAAAAGCCTTGCAGATTATCACCAGGGTCCTAAATCAGAATCCACTTACTATTTTATTGCATCTGTTCACTGAATTTTCCCTTCTCCTGAAAACCTGACACCTCAATATTGATACTGCTAGAGTTGTTGCCAGCTTAGGTCCTTTTATGACTTATTTTGACCCACATCAGTTATTTTGAAAAGCTTCAAGCTCTTTCCAATGAGAATTAATTTATCTTTAGACTGACTGCATAGAATCTCCTTAGGATTTATTTTCATATTCCTCTGAGCTGTGGATGTGGAACACATTATCTCACTTATTTGACATTATATATTTCTTATTTTATTTTCAATTTTATAATATAATTGCATAAATTTACTTCTCTTATCTCTCTCTAAAGTTTTATTCATAATTTTTGCTCAAAATGAGATATTTTGAAGATAAAATTGTTTTTAATTTCTGAACAAAATCTTTTTTTCTTTGAGGGGATATATTTATGCCATTATATAAAATGCATTCAATATTGTAAAGATTTATTCAACTAGATATTTAATTCAATTAGTTTTATCTCTAGGCTTATGATCTGAGTGTTAATTTTTATCTTTTTAATGACTCAGTTTTTCACTGTATGGTATATGTTCAGTTAATAAAGTAATTGATAACATGAAGTTCTATACTATATTTTATATTACTTTTAATGTCTTCTCTTTTAGATTTGTAAACATATGATTTTGATTAGTCTTGCTATCACTTTCAATATTATTGGTCTTTATAAAGACTAACAGCTTTAATTTATATTTTTATGCCACTTTAAAAAAACACATGACGGCATTCTGATTTCTGTACAGATGCATATGTTTGCTTTATTTTCTTCACTATAACTGGTTTTAATAATCCTGAATCAGGTCACACAACGTACTTTCTAAATTGCTAGGAAAAAATGGCAGACAATAGAAACACATGGTGTCTGACTTGCTAAGGAATTATGAACAGAAAAATACATAGCTTTTCTTTTTGAACTTTTAAATATTAAAATAAAACTTCATAATTTCCCATTCCTTGTCCTCTCCAATCCTTCTCTTTGCTCCCTCTAACACTTCTCATGAATAACCCCATGCCCTCTTTCTCTTTCTTATAGTCAAGACCTCTGTTTCTTTGATTGTTGATATCACACACACAATGTGTATATATTTCTAAGTACATGAACACAAATTACTCAGTTCATACAATAGTAACTGTCTGGCCTCATCCCTGGGATGACTACTTCTCACTCTTGATGCTCTCAACTTTCTTTATGTTCAGGCTGCTCTTTGCTTATGGGTGAAGCCTCTAAAACAGTCCTTCTCCACAGAGAAGTAATTTCCTCACTCTTCATTTTTGTCACAAATGAAAATAGAAAGTTTACTATGAGATTGCATTCCTAAGACTCCCATGAAGTTGTATCAGCATGACTGACTAGGCGAGACCTAAGAAAATGATCACCAATAAACATGCTGCCTCGGACTATTTAAGAGGTGAGCCGGAGAGACATAGAAAGCAGAATGAGAATTTCATTTAAAGGTAGTAGTTGATGGCTAGAGTCTTAGCCACTGAAGACCAAGGCTTACTACCAGATGACAAGAAGTAGTTATTTTAGTGTTGGGTACATGTCTCAGTGGGTGAAGTGTTTGTCATATAAATATAAAGACCTATAGTTATTTTAGGGTTGATATTTGACTCAGTGGGTGAAGTGTTTGTCATATAAATATAAAGACCTGAGTCCAGGATCCCACTGTCCACACAAAAGCCAGATGTAATGGGCTAGCATTCATCTGTAATCCCAGTGCTTCTATGGCGAGTGACACTTTGAGTTTGAAATCCTGGAAGCTGCGAGGCAGCTAGCAGTGATATGGAGCTGTGCACAGTAACAAATTCCATCTCAGACAAAGTTCAAGTCAAAAAATACAAGATGAGTTTAACCCCTGACATCCACCCTTGCCATAGCACTTGTGTCTCTGAACTTATACATGCAAACATGTACACAGATACACACACATGTTACACACACAATTTTTATTTCAGTACATATAATAAAGCCCTCATCATTGTACATAATGGAAGTCATATCCATAAAAAGTTAACTGAATCTTCTATTAAGTCATAAAGCCATCTTAATAAATCATCATTAAAAATGTAGTTTAATATACACTAAGATAAACCATAAAATGCACATTTTAAAATAATAAAATTAGTTGTATTTTAAGGTAAAATTATTATGTATGAAACAAATCACTAATAAAATATACACATGTGCACAGTGTGTACACACACTTCCATTTGATAAATGGTTATATTGTTCTATGGATATTTTTATACTTTTTTTCATATAATGAGAAAAAAATGGAGGTAAATATATTGAATTTAGTACTGAAAGTTCTGAATATTTAGATTCTATCAACATATCTAATCAAGTCTCTAATTTTCTTGGCAAGGATCGATTCTACATTCTATCAAATTAGCTACCATAGTAACATTTCCTAATGAAAGAATTAATCCAATAGGCTTTTCAATAATAATTTTTCACCCAGAGGATAATGGAAACTTTAATTTCAAGTTCTCTAATAGTTTGGATTTTCTTTTTTATTCTTTCTGCATCAATCACAGATTAATAAGTCAGAAAACAAACAAAAAGAAGAAACAAAAGATACTCAATCTTTTAATTTTTTTAATTTTCATTTTTTGGCTAGTTTGCCAAGAGATATGCAGAAAGACCCAAATTCTTATGAATATGTGTGCATGCTAGTTTTATAAACATTGAGAGATGCAGGAGTTTTCTCTTTACATCTTATGCTGTGATTATAAAAACTTCATAGAGTAAAACATTAAAGGGAAATTAACAAAAGATTTTTTCCTACAAAGTAATTTCAATAAACTGGAAGCACATTAATATTGAAAGTCTCTCCTGTGACCTTCAAACTTTGTGGAAGTCCAAATTTCATTGTATAAAGAAACTGGACCACATTTGAGATTCAATTCAGAAGCGCGAATATACACAGAATGTGGACAGGATAAAGGCTGCAACTGCCAAAAAGCATTCTAGATTCAAACATATCACTGAAAAATAACTTAGTTATTATGACAGCCACATCTGTAACCTATCCCTTGGGATAATATCACTGAAAATTTTTTAAAAATGTATGTTTTTACACAGTCAAATCTTGATGACCACTTTAATTTGCACCAAAGTAGATTCATTTTTTATTTTTTTCAAAGATTAAAAGTAAAGTAAAATGAAACAGGCTTATTTAATGCTTCTCAAACATCTTTGATCTAAAGACCCAGTGTTTAGAAAAAATGCCAAACATTTATTTAAAGTGCTAGAGGAAGTTTTACAGTATTTTTAACTAAAACTACTCGCCAGTGCTTCATCTTTGCCTTAAGATTTATGAAACTCAGAGGTGAGCACCTTTCAGCATGGCTAGGCCTTGGATTTAATCCCAGGAACTTCTAACAACAGCTAGTTGTGGATGTTCAGTTGGGGTTGGACATCTGTTCTTAAAGCTGATCCAGGCCTCTATGCTATAATGGCAATTGCATTTGCTATTAATAAATACTGATGCTTATTCTTCAGATTCTATCGCTTTAGTCTTGGACGGATAGAGTCCAGTGGGTGGAAGGGTTGGTGGTACAGACTGGAGGCAGTTCTCTCTCCTGCTTGCTACTTATCGTTTTAAAATATTTTTATTTTTTTGACTTAAATTAAACACTGAACATTGACCCATTACAATTACTCCAAGTTTTACACAAAGTGAGTCAGGAGGAAAATCTGAAGAAAGTATCGCTCAAGTCTCAAGTTTTCAGGAAGCATTTGCAATTGGCCAACCTATTTAGCTTATACTTAATGAAGTTTGAGACAGTATAATGTGACCCCTCACCCACATTTTATCAAATAACTCTAACTAAACTCCACCAGGCATACACACAAAGATAGGAACTTAGGATGAGGAGGTGCTGAGAGGTTAGTTAGGGAAGCATAGACAGCTCATCTGTGACTACTCCCCTAGAGAAATAACCTCCCCAAACAAGTGGCAGCTGCTAGTAGTTGGTCCCTATGGGGTAAGGACTCATAGGTTCCTTCTTCTTCTAATAACATGTCGATTGATATGATCTTCTGCAGTTCTTATTCCCACAACAGTGAGTTTCTATTAGAGAAACTTTTGTTTGAGCTGAATTTGAGCTGAATGACAGGGATTATAGAGACACAGGATTGGTCAAGATGCTGAGAATATTTGAAGGCCTCTGCTCAGCCTTCAACAGACCGTTCAAACCATGTCCTGTAAGGCTCTGGAAATATGGTGAAAGTAAAGATCTAAGTGCTGAGTCTAAAGGTATGGAAAAGAGCTGTGAAATTTACCATATAGAGACATCACCAATTCAATCATGATCTCACAACAACAACATAGGGCAGCAATGGGACTAGATGTGAGTGTATGTGTGTCTGTGTGTGTGTGTGTGTGTGTGTGTGTGTGTGTGTGTGATTTAATGTGATCTTAATCACTGAGACATCTAACCACTCCCATCAGTTATAAAAATAAAGAATTCACTTAATACTCAAATATTTGTATGTGCTTCTCAGTTCTGATTTTGTGATAATAAACAACTCAGTGCTTTCAATTTTCTGATGTGATGATGAAAAATTTATTTGAAGAAATTATGTTGTGTAATTGGATAAATATTGGATGTTACAGCAGTTTATAGAATGGGTTGGAGGACAAGTATAAACATGTACGGGGTATTTAATAGGCCTTTATAGTGTGAGTATAAAAAGATTATAGCATATCATTTTTCCAGTGTTGGAGGATGCCTTTCCCACAACTGCACTTAAAATAGGACAGTAGATGTTGAATTTCATATGATGTGAAAGAGTCTTAGCTTGTAATGAAATTCCAGGTATCAATGAAGGAGAAGTGTATAAATATTTTATAAGTAACTCCCAGCTTTTGTCACACTCCATGGCTACTGAGATGATCTTGCCCACACTGTGAAGCAGATTATATTGTGATATAAAAGGAACAAAGTTACACCCAGGAAAGAGTATGTTACAGTTAAAAATAACACTTCTTTCAATTGGATACAGTAATGTTCAAGGGCACATCACATGGAGTTTGTACTCTTGTTTATTTCTTGCAAAATTTATGTGATAAGTGAAGGAGGTATGACTCTAGAATAATAGTGGAGTACATTTTACATATGTGTGTGTGTATGTGTGTGAGTGTATGTGAAAAAGTGTAGGTGTGTATGTGTGTATGTGTATGTATGTGTGTGCATGTGTATGTGTGCATGTGTGCATATTCGTGAGTGTATGTTTTGAAAAATTCAAGAGCTAATTTTGTGTTTGAGAGAGGCAGAAAACAACTGTAGAGAGTAGATATTCAGACACAGAGATTGGCTAAAGTCAGCAGAGGGTCCATAATTAGACCAGTTTTCCTGAGCATCAAATGAAGAATAGGACAGAATATATACCCTTAACTATTCTTCCTACAGAACAGGAGAGTGGGTGTTTATACTCAGTAAAGACATTTTGGGGGGTGGAGTCCAGTACCTAATGTCTGGTTCATTAAGATGGAATAATTTCCTATTTGCTAACGAAGGCCAACAAAAGCCTAAACACAAGCACATGACTCAGATTCAGAGATAAATACTGAGACTTAAGAGAAAGCCATCTGCTGCTGTTACTGCCCTAGCCAAACTCTCAGTCCAAGGCTAAGTGAAGAATAAAACGTGACTGGGAATGAATGGAACTGGGGAGAGACAGGAAAGTCCTTCCAAAAAAAAAAAAGAAAAAAAAATAAACCAAGTACTACAATGAAGGAATATCGTCTAAAGGAAAGCAAGTGAAGCAATTACAGAATATAATGGAATAGAAAAGTTACACGTTCTCAGCAAGAATTTATACTCCGCTACAAGGGATCAGAATATGATCTAATGTTAATACTCTGAATAAAGTGCAAGTGAGGATAAATAGGAACATACAAGAAATGTAAAGCAGAGGCAACGCAGCTGAGATCCAGCAAACACAAAATGAAGGGCACAAGTAAAGTCATAGGTCACCTACAAATCAAGAAGATGAGTAAAAGATGACTTTACCCTAAATCATAAAATCTAGACGTTCCTTAGGAAGAAACATTTTCCAACTATTTCATGATTTTCTCTAAAAATGGCTATAAGAAATATGCCTGCAACAAAACAGCATCAGGAGAAAGCAATGGAAGGTGGAAATCTTTTACCACACAGTGGGATTTATATGAACAATCAAACAAAAGCCTACATAGCCATGGCGGACTCTGAAGACACCTAAAAAATTACTGCAGAATTAACTCTCAACTAGAGGTAACAGGAACACATAATCATACTAGGTATATGAATTCCTTCCTTTCACCATCCACTATAGAGATGATTTTAGAAAAATACTGTACATCAATAGACATCAATTTCTTTACTTCAAAATGGTAGTTTGATTATGTTGATTTGAATTATATAGATTGGAAAATCCTTTGCTAGTATTACAATTAGTAACTTATTATTTCACCCTTACTTATGAGCAATAAGATTTATATCATTTCAAATGTGAAAGTACGTTTTCAATGCATTAAGCAAACAACTTATGCAATGAATTTATGACAATGAATTTGAACATTTTAAATAAGATTTCAAACCTTCAGGAATAAGATGCTAATCTGTGAACATCCATATACATCAAGAATTCTCATAATTTAAAGTTTAATTCTGTACTGTCAAAACTTTAAGGAAAGCCTCTATTCTCGGTAGCAGAAAACTTGTAAATACAGACTGATCTGAAGAACATCAGTGAGATTGTCACTATTACCGAGCGCAAGATCAGACACCACTATATATGTGCCACACTGTTATTATTGGTGTTCTGGTTATAGTCTCCCTTCCTCCCAGAACCTCCCAACTTCCCCACCCATATGAATCCACCTTTCTTTTCTTTTGTGTTCTATTTTCATGTTTTCTTTTTTTTTATTAACATACTCTTCTTTCATACATTACTTGCCACAGTTTCAGTCCCTCTACACCTTCTTGTCCACTTCCCAACCACTTTCTCCCCCAAATTTATTCCCCTTACATTTCCCTTCAGAACAAACAGACCTCCAAGGTATTACAGCAAGACAGAACAATAATAAAAGGTAAAAGCCCTCATGTCTAAGCTTGACAAGGCAACTCAGTAAGAGAAACAGAGCCCCAAGGCAGGCAAGAGTCAGAGATTCACCTGCTCCCACTGTTAGGGGTCCCACAAACACACCAGGCTATCAGCCATTGTTATATGAGCAGAGGATCTGATGAAAACTCATACCGGCTCCATCCACTGCTGCTTCAGTCTCTGTGCGCCCATGGGAGCTAAACCTGGCTAAGCTGATTCTGTGGGTCATGCTCTCCTCATGGCCTACATGCCGCCTGACTCCTACGCTACACGTTATTTTTAAAGAGCTTAGCTGCTGTTCACCTAAGTGTCTCACACATTTTTAGCCACACAGCCAAACCAACCAGAGGCGTATTTGGAGCAGTGTGTAGAGGAGGTTAAAGAAGAAAAGCTGAAGGGCTCTGTTGTTCCCTGACTACGAGGAAAGAGGCAAACAGTGAGAGAAAACTGAAGGAGAAGGAAAATTATGGAATACACTTCCTTATTTTTGCGGTCCCAGTATATTCCACGAGGTAGATAGTCAAAATGAAGAACAGGAGAGATTGTGAGGCTGTGGTTACTGCTTCATTTCTGACCACAGCACATGTGTCAGAGAAAAAAACTGTGGAAGGTTCTTGCCTTCTACCACGTGGAATCGGGGACCATATATGCCATGAAAATTATTTTATTAATTAATTTTGAGAACTATTTATATATTCCAAACAGTAATTCTATGTCAAATATTTTCTCACGTTGGCTTATTTTTCATTCTTTTCTATGAATTATCAAAAGAAAAAGTTATTATTTTTCCTTTGTTGAAATTTCCTTATTTTTGAAATATATATATGTAATATATATATGTGCGTGTGTCTGTAAATTGTGTATATACATACATATGTAATTTTATACACCTATATTCAAAATACACACATTGATTCCAGTTAACTTGAACCTTGCCTCTCTCCATCTCTATTCCCACTTTCATTACAATCCTACTCTTACAAAATGTCTTTTCCCACCAATATTCATGTCCTTTTGTTTAGTGACCAATTGAGTTTAAACATATCTATTTACATAACCACAAATTTGCTACCATTTTTAGGAGCAGAGTAATCTCATTGTAGCATACACAACTAAAGACGTTTTCTGTTCCTCCCTCAGAATCTATTAATATCTCATATTTAAGGTGGAAAAGTGAGGCCACAGATTAAATCACACACACACACACACACACACACACACACACACACACACACACACACACACACACACAGTTCTCAGGGTACCACCACTAACATGATCTCACAATCATTCTTGACTTCAGTGCTAGGGGATTCACCACTCTCTTCTGGATTCTGTGAGTGAGTATCAGGCATGCCTATAATATACAGAAGTACATAAGGGCAACATACTCATATACATAAAACAAACATAAATTCTTGAAACATTCTAAGTATTGTTGGAAAGAGTAGAATACTGTTATATTTACAAATATTTTTAGTTAATTGTGTATGATTATGAAATATTTTCTAAGCTACTGCCTCAAACAGAGTTTACTCTAGGCTTACTTATTTCTCATTTTTGCTTTTACATTATTATGTATTGGGTCACATTTTTCTGTTTCTTATGTGTGGCAAGTGTTGACCTTACTAATGGTCAAACTGATTATTTTTGATTCATGATTCTCTTAAAAAGGTCTTCTGGTCATCTTATGACCCATTAAAAATTTCAGTCTCACAAAACATACAACTTTCAAATAATAAAGTGTTTGGATCTGATTTAATTTCTGCTTAGGTAAAAGTAAATAAATGTAAAAAATGAAGTGGTTGTCAAAATATACAGTGCTTCCAAAAGCAAATGCAAAAGAAAACTTTTGCCAATATTTTTCATATTATGATGCTTGTAGCAATTTATCCCTGCACTAATAAGATATTGATATTCCAAATGTTAAGAATCAGAACTTACTAGTGCAGAAAAGAGCTAAATCGTGTTCTTTACCTACTCACTAAAAAACTACCTTTACACTGTAATACAGAAGAAAATTGAAATGATCAAATGCTACTTCTTCAGGCTGCTGGCAGTTGTCTTAACAGCAAGCAAGTCTGGCTCACATGTCAGGTGATGCAGCTCTTTATTTCAAGCATACACATTCATGGAGACTGCTGAAATTAATTAATAAATGCTATACCTGCCACATGGGAACGTTAGTTATGGTAAGAAAATAAAATAATCAATCTCAACATTTATGAATTTACTTGAATTATTAGTACCCCAAAATATCTTCCAAACAGAACAGTGATTTCTTTAAATTTTATGACTAGATAAATTGTCATTATTTGCTAGGAATTAGATTGGACACTTTTAAAAGTGGATGCAAGTCAATATGTAAATGAGCAATTTCACTGTCTTTATAGTGAAAAGAGAAATCCTCAGGATGGTTAATTTCATAGTTGTTAGCAGTGTCCAAGTCATTATAAGGTGATTGCTTATACCTTGCTATGTAAGAAATTATAGAAGTTCATTATTAGACCTTTGTATTTAATAGAGAATGAGCAACAACAATGTCCATCAGAAAACAGTTCATAAGTGTGTGTTGTGGTGTTTAATTTTTTCCAGAGTAGAAACACAAATATGGAGCAATGAAATGTGATGCTTTGGTAAAGGTGGTGTCATCAGGGGAAATTATGCTATAATGCCATTTTCACTTTTGCTGATTAGTACATTTCTGTGGGTTTTAACAAGCACTTAGGTTTACACTCATTATTTACTCCATAATGAAAAATCAAGCGTCCTTGATATTTGGCTTCTTGATTTTTTTTGAAACTGTAACTTTCACTGACAAACCCATTATAATTCCTATGTTGGCCTTTCTCATGATTATAGACAGGAAACATAATAGAATTCTGAGATATTAGTAAAATTTGCCATGTCAATTTCTCAGGACCTAATCATTACATGGTTAATCTAGAACCAAGATCTGATCATCTGGTAAATTTTTCTTTTGGTTCAGCATGTAAACAACAAACAAGAAAAGGCAACTTAAACTGATCACTAGCAGAAGGCACCTTCTGAGCAACTATAGTCTGAAGAGCTTTTATCTTTGAGTAGCAAGTATGTAAAAAAGATGGTTATTATTCAACAGTGTAATTGCTGGAGGATATGGGGTGCCCTTGGAGAACTATATTCAGTAAACTCTAACCAAGTCATGACTCATATACTGTATTTGTTACATTTCTATTGTTTTGATGAAGCATCAAGAAAATAAAACACTTTAGAAAGAAAAATAGTTTATTTCAATTCACAAGCCTCAAAGGTCTATGGGAAGTTGACTCCATTGTTTTGGACCTTTCAAAAAGCAGGATATGATGGCCAAGAGCACATGGTTGAACATAATTGATCACAGTAAGCTAACCACAAAGAGGAAGTATCTCAGGTTCCAGTATCTTTTTCATAGGGATGCCCAGATATTTTAGGTTTTTCCACTAAATCACTTTCTAAAGATACTGTCTACCACTTCCTAATGACACTGTATGCTGAGGACAAAATCTAATGCCATATATATGTAGATAGATATAGACATAGATGTTTATATAGTTGTAGATGCAGATTCAGATACTGAGACATATAGATATAGGTACACATGTATATACTGACACTCACAAACACACAGGGACAAACTACACATAAGTGTATAATTTAAGTTGACAGAACAGCTACAATCCCCTGGCAGAAAATGTTGTTGAAAAGAAAGGTTATAACTCAGACTGTAACAACTCAGACATTTTAGGTTTAGTTAAAGGAGAAAGAGGTGAAAGAGCTAACTGGATGGAGAAAACACCGAGTTTGCTAAATAGAAAATTATCCCATACATCAGGAGACAATCATCAGACTACTAGTCAGTAAGTTTACCTGAGATCTGAATCGAGATGCAAAAGCACTTTAGGTCACACCAAAGTTCTAAGCAAAATGACTCTACCCTTACTGAACATAAGCATATCTGTATCTTTGTATACTGTATTGAAGGATGACAGAGGGGGTTTCTAAATGTCAGTCATCAACGAAGTCGTGCTGTGGAACAGACTTGAACTCTTGACTCCATGTCCCTATCTGAAAGAAAAATGACTGCATTATATTTCTCATCTTCTAACCTCAGCATGCATGATCGTAAGTGATTGTGTATAAGTACATATATGTTTATAATATATACCTTTGTAAATAGTTTGCAGAAATATACATAAACTATATAAATATCAATAGAAAATTGTGAACAAAGTAAAATCAAGCTGTGTTTAACTAATATTTAAATATGTAGCAGACATGCTTGTTTCTATCTTTACAATATAAGGGGACTTATATTTATGCTCACACTCATCAATAAGATGTTTGCCAATTTTTTTTAATGAGACTATGAATTTTTTTTAAAGCTTTGTCTGAATCTCTTTAAAATACTCAGAATGTGAAATTCAAATTATCCATATTTGTCTATGGTATTTTTGCTATAGGATTGTATGTCTTAGATAAAAATGGAACATTTCTATGTTCATGATGTGCATTTTTATGCATCTTTTATAATTGTCATAGGTGTCAGCTGCGTGTACATATTGATATTAAAAATATGTCAGACATATTTACTAGAAACAAAATTCTGTGTTTGTCTGTTGGCTGTGTATTATAATATGAAAGACAAGTTTTGTTTTATCTTTAGTGACTGCTAAGAAAAATGCTGGTGAACCTCAGAATCTGATCCGGTAGTTCCATTTGGAATCATCACCTAATAAAAGCACTTAATCTCGTACAAAATCATTTGATAATTCCTCTAAAAACACTTTTTATTACACTTGAAGAGGTCAAAGCTGGTGATTGTGGATAAACTTAAATGTATGACAAAAACACCGGTCAGACCAGGCTGTCATAAATAAGAAATAATTTGGAACCAAGTAAAATTTAAGGAAGCATCTGGAACATTTAGCACTTTAGAGATCAGAAAAAGCAGCTTTTAAATGGACTTATTCCAGAAGTATGCGATGTAGGAAAGGTAGGAGTATAAATTTTTACCAAACCCCAACTCAGAGTGGTTAACTAAATTAATGTACAAGTAAAAAATAATCACTTCTAAATAAACAAAATCCAAAATACTATGTAATATAATTAAACTCAAGAAACAAAAATGATCTAACTTTACACATGGTCTTGGAACTCAACTGGCAACTCTTTCCACTCAGAAAGTAGTTGTATGAGATTTTAATAACTACACCAGTAATCATGTTATACTACAATAGAGAGAACATAAAGAAAGAAATAATGCTAATATTTTTCAGGAACATCATATTAGGTCCAAAAAAAGTAACAAAAAAAAAAACTTTATATTTTTTGTTTTGTAATTTTAGTTTCTTATTGCCATTAACTAACTGTACATGGTGTATTTATCTAGGAGCCAAATAAAAAATATAAAGATAATGCAAGAATCAGTGTTTTGATAGTAAATTTATCCTAAATGAAATGTCAGGGCTACTTTTATACCTCCAAACACAGAAATCCAAAACTGAAATGGGCTCCAATGCCAATATAATATAATAATTTTGGAGGAAATAAAACTCAGCTTTTATTTTAGTACTTTTAAAACTCAATGACTTTATCTTTTTTCTGTAATGTACTGGAGAGGAGAAATGCAGAATAACAATATAATCCACTCAAGCTGTTTTAGATATGCAGATTATAGAATGAAATGTAACCCTTCATTTATTATGTTATTGCTGTATAGTGTAGTATGAAGTTTCTGGTCTGTCCAGATACACAGACCCACAGTTCTACAGAAACATAAGGAAACACACATTTATATTAATTTTACACTGATCGACCTATGCCCCAGGCATATAACTTGTTAACTCTTAATTCTTAAACTAAGCCATGATTCTTATCTTGTTCAGTCATGCAGCTCAATACCTTTTTTCAAAACAGCATAGTTGTCTTCTGCATCTGCTGTTTTCTCCACTGGTCTCTGTCATCTCTGTTCTACTCTTCCTATTCCCAGAGTTTTCTAAGTCTGGTAGCCCCGCCACACTTCCTGCCTACCTTCAGCCAATTGGCATTTTTTGTTTGTTTGTTTATTATTATTATTATTATCATTATTATTATTATTATTAAGCAAGTAGGCAGGACAACTATTTAGAGTATAACAACATAATCCCACTGCAGTATAGCGAATATAAGATTCAATATTCTTATATTTTGCTTGTGACAGTCACATCCAGATCAAATACTCCAAAACTTAGGAAGTGTGAAAAACTCTAAGTGCTTTGCAAATGTTTTTCTAATTTTTAATATAATGCTATATACAATTTTGTAAAATTAGCATAAATTTTTGACAGTAGTTACATGTTTTGCTTTTGTTTACTCTTCACCTAATTATAACTTAATTTTATAAAGTTTGTTCTTTGACAATTTCGCACATGCATATAGAGCATTATATGGTCCATCTTGCTCTTACTCCATCTCAACTTCCTCTGCCATATAAGTACTTTGCCCACATTGTTTTTTGTTTGTTTATGTTTTGTTTTGTGACCTATTGAATTTAACAAGGACCATTTATGTGATCATGGGTTTGAAGGTGTCCACTGGGGCCTGGGGAACTCACTTATGGGTACACAATACAATACAACGATAGACCCTCACCTACAATTCTTCAGAGTCGATAGTTTTGCAGGGCATATGTGGCAACCCCTATCCATGATTGATTGATGGTTGATTGGGGCCAGTGGAAGCAACTTTAGCCGCTGTAAGATAACATTTCCTAGCACTTCCGTTTTTATCTTATGGCTTTTCCATTTTTAGTGTTGTTTTGTTTTCCCTGCTGCAGGATTCTGAGCCTGAGATGGGAGTGTGCTGTTAACCTCAGATTTAGCAACCAGCTCTTATTCATTCTCAGCACCAGGATCAGTCATGAATCTCTGCATTTCACAATTATACATTACAAAGGGAGCATTCTCTGATTAAATCTTAGAGTAGTGCTTGCCTATGGATATTAACACCATATTCAGAAGGTAGTTTGTGGTTGTATTAATGTAGCTACATCACAAAGGTCAGTTCCTTTGGGGGGCTTTAGACCTCCCCAACAATAGGGATTTTTTTGTTTGTTTGTTTGTTTAACTGATTTTACAGTATCATTAATTCTTCCTATGGAGCAGGCCTCAGGTCCAATCAGAGACTGTTGGACCATAACAGTTGGCTCACTATTTGTAATAGATATAAGATTTAAAACTTGAAAAACAAAAGACCCATGTGAAATTTGAAAGTCTACTCCAGGCCAGGTGATTGAGTCAGGCTAGTTACTGCTTCTTCTGCTTTAATGCTCGATAAAATGGCTCATTAAAGAGCACTTTTTGTGTGTAGTTTAATTAAAAACACACATAGTATACAGTTCCAGTGGGTGAAATCTTTTTCATAGCTGGAGAAAGTCCCTTTAGTTAAACTATATGTTCAACTGAAATCACTTGATAGAAAAAAAAAATCCCCGACAAACGTTGTAGTTTTAAAATTAACTTTGAATTTATGTTATTTCATTTTGCATAATTGGTCTTAAAATTCTGTATTTCTTGGTATTATGAGAAGAATCCCGGGAGAGAAACTGTTATCATCATACCAGACAAATCTTCACAGGGAGTTTTGCAATGGTAAGGCAAAGGAGCTGCTGCTCTGAGCTGTGGCCGCCCTTGCTCTCCGCTGAGCACCTTCACACATTTTCGTGCATCTTGCATACACTGACATCTTATAAAATCAGTCAATACAAATATTCCAACTTTTAATAACACTATCAAAGTATATGCTTATCTGCTTTAATTGCTAGAAATTCTATCTGCCCACACAAATGCATAATAAAAATTTAGTTGCACAACAATAGCATGGTAGCTTAGTTTTGATTTCACAGTTGAATTTTAACAAAATATCTTTGAAAACCCCAGTAGACTTTAAAGATGACTTCTATAAAGGCCAGTGACACTTTTTATCAGGAGAATCAAATGTAAGAAGTATAATTGGATTATATATACATACAATTGCAGTGGTTTAGGATATCTATAGATTATTTGTAGAAATTTTTCTTTACTCTGAATCATGCTCATTTTCTTGGCTAATTATGTCATAATGCTTGTTTTGTGTGTTTGTGCTGATTAACGACAGGTGTTGTTGAAGAGAATAGCACTGGGGCTTAAGTGGCTTTTATTAATTAGTTTCAATATTAAGAAGGACTTTGTTGACTCTTGAAAAAATTAAAGTACATTGCCCATTGTTGACTAACCAGGAAATCTCAGGCAAAATCCAATCCAATCAACCAAGAAGCAAACAAATAGAAATACACACTTTTGGGTAAAGTAGGGTCACTTGCCAGGTTGGTTTACATTGTAAAAGATATGTTTTACCCACAGAGAAGGTTAATATCTTTATTCACTACTGGGAATTTTGCTTCTGATAATTGATTGATTTGTGTTTCTACCCCTCCTCATTATTTTCATGGTCTGGAAGTTTGTGCAGGTTAAAGGCATGCCCTTCTGAGCTTGGCTTGATAGGTCAAAGTCCAGGTTTCTCTGCATCTTTGCCATGTGATTTTGAGTGACATATTTTTTTTTTCTCTTTCTAACAGCGTTATGTTGAGGATTAAAGATATTCTATATATAAGATTGTTAAAACAATGATTAGTGGGCATTACATCACTTTCTCTCATTGAAATTAATTGTATGGAGTGTAAACTTTTCTTCCATTATCCACGTACATTTTATCTTGTCCATATTGGGGTATAGATTATATCCTGAGATAATTCTTTAGATTGGTGGTGTAAGATACATGGGTACCTCAAAGCTGTGTTCTTCTTCATTTTATTCAGTACAATTGAATTTAAATTTTGTGCTAAATAAAGAATGGTGGTTCTATAAATTTATAATGTAGCAAAAACATTGTACATAGTAACATGTATTTGGGAAGGCTGCCATACAATGAATTATGAATGTGACTGTAGTTATTATGGTATAAAACAAAACAAAAATATCATTGCCCTGCCCTATACAAAATGATCACATATATTTACATATAATATATAGTAAATGATATTAGAAACTATTGTGAGACAGTTATTTTCTACCTTTCACATTTATTATACTGTGCTTTGTATTATGGTTTCAGTATGCGTTCCTTCTACTTATTGAGTATTTATTGTTAGAGATGCTGTTATCCTTCACTGGCAACAGGCTTTCCTGTCTCATCTGTGCTGTGTTAAATGAGACACCTACCTTATATAGGTTTGTGTATATTCTATGGTTCCCCCACAATAAAATTGCCTTACAAGTGATTTCTTCAAATGTATTCTATGCAGCACAGTTTTTACATTTTATAGAAAATCGATAATGTCACTCTAAAAGTTACTTATTATATACATATGTTTAATCTCTCTGTGAATGATAATATTGTTATAAATAATACAGATCTAAAGGTTATCTGTTTGCTAATTTTGACTCTTGCAACTTTTCCATTTACTACCTTTTTTTTTTTTTGGTTTCTTGTGGTGGTTGCTGTTATATGCCTATCTTTGAAGCTCAGATGTCTGGCATGCTTTTATCATCTTTTTACTCAGGAAATGCTTTCTGCTTCTTCTCCATCTCCTCCTCCCTGCCTCCCTCTCTATGTGTGTGTGCACTTAAGAAAACGGTATCCCTTACAGTTATTTTACTAAGCAAGAATATGTTAGCAAAATACTATTAGCGATTAGATACATTTAGGTTTTGCTTTTCTAAAGACGTTCACTTACTTTCTCCCTGGACATATGTCTGTCAGGCATGCTGAGAGGGACTTCCCTGCCACCCCCCCAGCTTACCTGATATCCATGCTGGTGCTAGAAGTCCTTGCTAAATGGCTTCAGATCTTCTGAGAAGTAACATTGATGCTTCTGTGTCTTCTTGATGAAATTGCTTTGCGGATTTCCTGCTTTTCTTATAATTTTATGTTTCCCTGGAATTTTCATAGATCTCTGCATTCATGTAAAGTGACTCTTCAGAACTTTTAATGTTCCAAATTAGTAAAATATTCATTTTAAGTGTTTAAAAATGTCATTTGCATTTTGGTTTAATTAATATGTGGTAATTGTACTTATTTATGGTATGCAGAATATTGTTTTGATATGTAAACTTTGCTCAATAATTAACTTAAGATATTTAACTTATCCAGCCCCTCATACATAATTATGCCTGTGAGCTGAGTACAGAAGTATAATGTATTCATATATAATATTTTAACTTCTGTCATCTTGAAATATAACTTATTAGATTTTGGTGTGTTTTAAATTGGATTCTCAACAAAGACATGCTCCTTGCCCCTTCCCTGAACACCTGTATATGTGGTTTTATCGCTACAAGAGCTATGTAGATGATATTAAATTAAGGACCTAAGCACTAGTCAGTGTGAATTGCTTGAGTGTGATCTAATTCTTTTGATGACATGTGATAAGAGAGAGAGAAGTCTTTGGAAAATGGAGGCAGAGATAAACATGTGTCCAAAGAAAGCCAGAAGCTGTAGGGGAATTATGTTATTACATTGTAAACAATTGTCCCTGCCTATGAGTTTAATAAAAAGCTATAAAAAGCGTTGATTGGCCAAAGGCAGACAGGAAGTGTGGGCGGGGCTACCAGACTAAGAAGACTCTAGGAACAGGCAGGGCAGAGCAGAATGCCTGAGAGAAGCCAAAAGAAACAGAGGACAACTATGCTGCTCTGAGAAAAGGTACCGAGCTGCTTGGCTGAACAGGATAAGAGTCATGAGTTAGATTAGGGTAAAGAGTTAGCAAGTTATATGCCTGCGCCTTAGGCCAATCAGCCTAAAACTATTGTAATCATCTGTGTGTCTCTGTGGGTTTGTGGGTCTGTGGGTCTAAACCTTGAAGTTAGGCCCAAAAGTCCAGGCCAGAAAACTCTTACTACAAGAAGCTATTTGCTACAGAGGCAGAGAAGACTCCTTTTTTCCAACACCTTCATTTGCAATGCTGTCCTTTTTACAATTTGTTTTTGGATTTCAAATTTCAAGAGTGTGCAAAATGAATTTTCATTGATTTAATTCACCAACTCTGGGATTCTTTGTGGTGTAGGTCCTGAGAAATTAATAGCTCCCTCTTCTTTTAAGGCCTACAATTGCAACTTCTTCAGAAAATATTGCCTATTAGTTCACATAGAAAAGTCTGCCTCTACTTTACAGACAAGCATCATTTTTAAATCTGATAGTTGTCGTTTACATATGAATATGGCCAATCTTGCTCCAAAATTAAAGAAATAAATTTCTAGCTTGTGTCTACTGCCATCTTTCTTTTATAACTAACCTTTGAAGAACCACATACACTCACAGTGTCTTCTCTCTTTGTGCAATGCAATCTCTCTACATCACAAATATCTATGCAATCCAACAATGCCAGTGTTCTTGGCATGCCAAGACCCATGAATACTTTCTATTTTTATTTCAGTCAACCACCTTTTCTCATTTCATGCAGATAACTACCCCCAGTTTTAGTCTTTAACTTCTGTTGGTTATTCTCATTGGTTACCTCTGTTTGATCTCACGCATATGCCCACCCCCTCTCCTGGTCCCAAAATGTTAAGAGAATGCCCTAGCTTCTGTCTTTGCAGATCTCTTCTTGCTACATTGAATAAGAACTAGATTATCTTGAGGCTGCATATAACATATTGAGGTTTCCAATATATAACTCTAATTAGACCTCATTTTGGGGCTTTGTGAATGAATACTCACATACTACATATCCATGTCCACTAACACATTGCAAGAATGTCAGTTAGTCATATCTTACATCTCCCCATTCCAACTCTAAACCTGTTACTCTGTATTATTGATTATAGTGGCAGGGTCTCCATTCAAGCAACCAATGAGCAGACAACTGTTAGCAACTCCAAGCCCATGTATATATACTCCCACGTGATATTTCTGTTCCTGATGAAAGTAACTATAATATGATGGTGTGGGGTTTGTATTACAAAAATAATTGTCTAGAGTGAATAGGCTTTATGTCTTGTTCAATCATAATGTCTAAGCATTAGACTACAGAGTTGAGGAAGACAGTTCAGTCATCTCTAGAGACAGAACAAAAACTGCCATACAACTAATGATAAAAAGACAAAATGGTAAAGATCATAAATGGTAGCAGCAGCAGCAGCAGCAGCAGCAAACCTTTGTATAATATACCGTCTAGGATCCTATACCATAAAGGCATGTATGTGTATGTGTGTGTTAGTGTGTGTCTATGTGAGTGGGTGGGCATGTGTATGTACATGTGTGTGTATGTAAGAGAGTGTATGTATGTGTATTGTGTGTGTGTGAATGTGTGTATGTGTGCATGTGAGTGTGTGTGTATTTGTGCATGTGTGTATGTGTATATGTGTGTGAGTGTGCCCGTGTGAGTGTGTGTGTATGTGTGTATGTAAGAGTGTGTGTGTGTATGTGTGTGTGTGCATGTGTGTGTATGTGTGTGGAAGGGTGTGAATATATATGTATGTGTGCATGTATGTTTATGTGTGTGTGACTGTGTGTATGTCTGTGTTTCTGTGTGAGTATATATGTATATGTGTGTGTATGAGTGTGAGTGTATGTGTGTGTATGTGTATGTGTGTGTTTGTGTGTGCATGTGTATGTGTGCATCTGTGTGTGTGCATGTGTGTGCCTTTGTGTATGTGCACTCATGCATGTGCGCATGTGTGTGAGTATATATGTGTGAGTGTGTGTGCATGTATGTGTCTGTGTAAGATAATTGCAGCGAATGAATGGATTGAAAGGAAAGGGGTCCTCTAGCCAATGAGAACAAACTAGAAGCTAGGATGTGTAATGAGAAACCCATAACAATTTGTGCCAAGGGAAGCTTGTAAAATCTTTTTTTTTCTTACTTAATATAGTAGATTTGTTTCATTTAAGTACACTTTGACGATATTACAAAATAACTAGAAAAGGTAAAATGATAACGTTAAATAGTAATAATTTTCCTAAGAAACTTAAAGTGCAGTGCAAATATTCTGGTTATTTTTAAGATATAATTAAGAAATGAGAGTTTCAGCAGTAATCTGTCACCCACAGTCTGCATCGTGACCTCTGGTGACAGTTTCAAGCCTTGATTGACACTAGCTTTGGAGTGGAGGAAGCCACATTCATTTCCCTTAAACTCCCATTGCGAGTTTCCACACTGCGGGCCTTTCAGGCTAAAGGGCTCTGGCTCCTCCAACCCACAGCGTGTGTCTAGACTAATGAGAGAAGTCACAGCACCGTGGATTTTCTGCAGCCATAAGAACTAGTAGTTGGCATAAGCATTTCATTCTTTTTTTCTCTTCTCTATTTGTGGGAGAAATTGAGGTTTGAAAATTGATTATTGAAGACGTTAGCTGGCCCCTGGAGTGAAGAGATTCCTTTCCTGTTCTGAGTAACTGCCCTATTTGCCTTTAACCACAAACAGAATATTTGTCCTAATATCCCTGGTCATAGCCCCTTCTCAAATTGCCAGTTTATCAGCAAGGTGAACTGACTTTGCCCTATTTTTAGAGAGCTACATTAAAAAAAAAATTCTTGATAAATGTCCTAGCTACATTTCAAAACTTTGACTATTGCTCTACACTGTATATTAAGAACTCTCAAATATCCAGGAAGTAATTTAAGTACAAATAAATATGTTTAAGAAGAACTTTAGGAACACTACACATCTTATCTCTTGAATTACAAAAAAATTAATTTATTAAACTCTAACAATTATCAACTAAAATATAGCTCCAAATGTAAATTCAGGATTTTTTTTTTTTTTGGTACCCAGGATTCAATCTAAGGCACCACACATGTTAGATATGCTGTACCACAGAGCTACGTCTCTGTTCCCTAGTTCTACACAAAGACTTAACATGAAGGAAATACAAAGTTCCTCTGCTACCCACAAGTGACCCTCATGCTGTCTTTAGCCCTGATCTTTCATTTAATTTCAACATAAGCTCTCAGTTCATGGATTTAGAAATCAGTCCTAGACTAATGCTTGATATGCATGTTCTTTCCATTATCTGTATTTAGTTTTATTAATTTTGTGTTCCAAAAGTAGAGTTATCATCAGGAATGTTATTTTAAAAATATTAATTTATCATCTTTAGGAAATCAATGAAAGAAAAGAACTTCAAATTCCTAGAATGGTATGTATTAAGGGTTCGGAGATATATGTAGCACAAAGGATTTGATAAAAGTTACCTGTATTTATTGAACTTGATTGTGTTTATATATTGAGTCTCTAAATAGATTAATGCTATATAATTAGGCGAATTATTTACTTCAAAGGGACACTTTTCCTACAACTAAGGAGGCAACTACAAAGAAAGTGATTGAACTAAATTAGTACTTTATCATTCTGCAGATTTGGGCTAAACCCCATTTTTTTATCATTCTATCGATTCTTTTCAATCGGTTGGTAGTGATTCAGCATTTCACCCTCTGAATCCTTATGAATGGGAAGTGCATCTACGTCTTCTCCAGGATCCACCCCACCTAGTTATGGTTATAATCTCTTTCCATGTACATAAAATCATCCTACCCATTGAAACCTCTCTTATTTTATATTCCTTTCCTTTTATTCGGTTCTATCTAGGAGCTCAGTTTCCTAGAGTCAGTCAATGAATCCCGAGTTAGACTAACTCCTAGAATCACATAGAACAAGTTGTAGGTAAAAAATTATGTTCCAGTAGAAGGATATTTCTTCAATAGAAAAATATGAATGCCGAATACATTTCTTTCTGAGTCTTTTGATGCAGCTATATTTAATTATGCCTTATTTTGAAAAGAACATCCTGTCTTTGGATGACAGTCCACATTTCATTCTATATTTCCTACATGTCACAATAAAGTCTTGATTCAAGTCCACTGGAAACCTAAGGACATTATCCATCCAAAATTTACTGCTGGTTTTCCTTCTTTGTTGTACTTGACTGCAAGTCTTTGATACCACAGAAGACTGTTTGTCAAAGTTGTCTCCTTCCTTCTGCTCACGTTTCTTACTAACTTGTAACTTCTGAGTTCCTCTGTGCTTCTTCCTCTATCTACCCCTTAAATAAATGATCCTTAGAGCTGTATTAATTAAAGTATACAGTATCTCTGCATATCTGATTTACCTTTAGTTATCTTTTTCTTCCCAGGCAGTTTTCATAACTAACAACATCTTTTTCCACTTACTTACAAACTACAATATCACCTACACTGGGTTTTTACTAACTATTTCCAAACTAAATGTAGTGGCACATGCTGTGATCATGGCAGTTTAAATTCTAAAGCAGGAGAATCATAATTTTCAGAGAAATCTGTTTGTATGGTTTCCATAACGAAGGTCTGTCAGACATGAAGAAGGAGGGGCAGGGAGAGGAATGAGAAGGAGGGACACGCGGGTGCAGAGCATCGGAATTAAAACAGAGGAAAATGAAAAGAAACTCACTCCATTTAATTCTTTTTTTTTTTTTTTTTTTTCTTGTCATATGACTTTGTCACATTTTTTGCTGATTCACCTCGGGAGGTCAGAGATGATGCTGGTTTTGCTCTTCTCCATCTGCACATGCAACATGTCAGCAGATGTCAGCTCTATTACACATCTCCCTTTTTATTACCGCTTTCCACAAACTTGGCAAAATTCTACGATTAAAGTGTTGGTAGCTTTCGATATCACCGCTTCCATGAAATAGACACAATATTAGCTGATTTATTTATCTACTAGACAATTTTTTCTTTTAAAAAACAAGGTTTTTAGAGATGTCACTTTGTCCTTTTGGGTTCAGAAAGTGTAAATTTTTAGCAGCAAATATTTTAAGTAGTAAAGTTTTCATAATAACCCATGTTCCAACCACTTTGAGGCATTTGTGACCGATCTCATAAGGCAGTCAACTTGCTGTCTCTGTACTGAGACTCACACTACTTTCCTTACTGAATTCACATCCAGTTTTCTAAGTCATGAGAATAAGAAAACACCTGACATATAGCATATGTTCATAAATATATAAAACTACAAACATCTTTATCCTCAACTCTGTATTTTGTAAATTGACAAAACTTGTCCCTGGTATATTTGATGAGTAAAATGGAGGCTTCATTAAAAACTCATTACAAGTAAATGGTTAAAACTTAAATCTTCCTTAAACCCATATGATGAATTTGTTCTACAAACATAAGGAGAAAAATATCTAAGTTATTCAGTGGTGTTTTAATAATTACAAAAGTCACTGAGACTGAGGGTATGTGCAACATACAAGCTAACTGCTCAAAAGGTACTATCTTCAATGAATTCCTCCAAGTAACTTCTAAGAGTTTGTAACTATCTCTTTATGCTTCCATCATAAATGATTAAAATGATTCTTTGAATATAATTGTAGCATGGCATCTCTCTTAAAACTGGAACAGTGTTTTAAAATGCTTTCATCTTTATCCTTTTCCCTTTCATAATTTATAGACAAAACATGCCACATATGCATGTATGTATATATGTATATATATGCATACATATATGTCCACCTCCTATCAGATCAAGAAAATAAAATAAGAATTAACTAATTCTTTCAAACAGAACAAAACCACAATGTATAGAAACAGCAACAATTAAATGATATTAACAATTTTATTTCTGTTCTGTTCTTGTTTTTCCAGGTTTGATACAAATGCATTCATTCTGCCTTTTTGTTATCAGACATTGCTTAGAAAGCACAGAAAAACTAATACTATTAAGTTTATTTTTTAATGATTGCTGTACCGGCAGTTTGATTTATAAAAATGTTAATTCATGGTTTAAGATTGGTTTTAATGATAAGAACTGCTCTTCTTTTGCAATTGCCAAAAAGATAAATATGTATTACAAATCTAAGTATCACCATAAAGCTACAAACCTAGAAATATTTTTTTGAGGACAGAGGCTTAATGAAAAAAATTCAAGTTCAAAAGACAGACAAAAGCAGTGATCTCATGCTACTCACTATAAAGAGGGACATTAGACTGCTCATTCATCAAATGAAAGCCATGCTAGGTCTAACAAAAGGAGCTGTACTTCTCTTCTTTCAGTTACAGGATGTTTTGGCCATGATTCCTGTGGATATGGCCAGAGTTAAAGATGAAAGACCAAGGCAAGTGATGGCATCAAGTAGTTGATTCAATGTTTCTTCTCAAAAATAATTTTCAATGAATGTTTAAAGTGAACAAATTCAAATTATTTGAATTTTATCGACTTTTGAGCTCATAAATATTACTGCCAGAAACTACCAGACAATATGTTAATTGATATTTTTTTCCATTTGTAAAATAGAAGATAATTAGAAATCTAAAGTTAAGAAAAAAGAGATTTCTGGGATAGTTTTCATTTTCATGAGTTTTTCTTTATTAATACTGTTTTTCTATCTAGTACATATTAGGTAATTGATATTTAATATCTTATTAATTTATAGCTGTATTGTTAGTCTTTAGGGCTGTAGATTTAAATTTTCCCCTAAAATTGAATTTAGTTCTTATTTCTTAACTCATCACTATTCCCAATATGTAAACTAATAAAAATGAAGCAAATGAAATTTTGACATTTCACTAAATAATGATAAAAATCACTTTGCACAGTGGGAAAAGTTATTTCCTGAATCGATAAAATTGCATGACCTCAATAAAATATTTCTAAATATCTCAGGCAAAGAACAACATTTCTGTAGATTGTCGTTCATTAATATGGCCATGCTATAAGGCCATCTTTCCTATTCTCCTGCAAGAAGTAGCAATATTTCATGTTCTTCTCTCTATTAAAGTTTCAATACTTCATTGTTTTCCTCTGACCTGATGACATTGTTTCTACTTTGTGAGACAATAAAGCTGCTTAAAATTTCCATATCTCAAGACATCATGTAGTAGACCTGCTTGCTTTCCACCTCTTTTGCCTTTCCTACAGTAATTATGAAAATAAAGGGAACCAGTCAGTCTTTTATAGGACTCATTTGCATTTCATCCATTCATGCCCACTTAGCTATGAGTTCAAGATTCCCTTCTGGGACACTGTCCTCATTGTACTAATAAAGTTTCTTGGTGCTGGGCAGCCAGAGGTCCAGACCCACAGACCTGCAGCCCCAGACCCCTAAGCAGCCCACCGCTGATCAGGCCCTGAGAAATGACTCAGACACTTATATTAACTTCATGTTGTTTGGCCTATGGCTCAGGCACATTGCTAGCTTGCTCTTACATCTTAACTCAACCCATTCTCATTAATCTGTCTGCCACGTGGCCCATAGCTTTTCATAATTTTAGAATTTCTTCTCACATTTTGACAGTGGGAATTAATGGGCAGGAAACTGGCTGTGATGTCTTAGAGTCACCTGAAAATTATAATACACAAACATGCTTCCTGATCTAGTTTTTCCATCTCCAGGAAATATGAAGTTCAAATTTTCAGTCCATAAACTTTACACATCATTTGTGTATCAAATAAATATATGGTGTCATACTTAAAAATATAGGAACTGCAGAGATGGCTCCATCACTAAAGTGCCAGGACATAGAAACACAGGAACTCGGCTTACACTTAAAAACTAAACGCATAGGTTTGCATCTGAAATATAGTGGTGAGCACAGGCATACCCTTGGAGGTTGCTGGCCAGCTTACTCAGCTGACTCATGCCAGGCTCAGTAGAAGATACTGCCTTAAAAAACTAAGGTTTAGAGCACCTAAGGATGACATCTTAGGCCTTTGGCCTAATCCTTTGGCCTCCTTTTCTGCCTGTGCACACACACACACAGGCCCCCCTCACTAGTATGAATACGTATAGTGTTCTGTTCAGTTCATTCTCAAAACAGTAGCAAATGACCCTCGAGCTCCTCTGTATCACAATAAAGTAAAATACAATGTACACAACCAGCTGCTCCTTATTTATTTTTGAGATTGTAATAATACATCATTCCTTTCCTTTCCTCCTCCCAAACTCTAGCCTCTTGCTCTCTTTCAAATTCATAGCCCACTTTTTTTGCATTAATTTTTGTTATAATCATATATGTATGATTTTTGAGACAGTATCTTTCTACTTAGCCCTGGCTATCCTGGAACTCACAACAAGGACCAGGCTGGCCTTGAACTCAAAGAAATCTACCACTTCTGTCTTTCAAGTGCTGAGATTAAAGAGGTACACTGACACACCTGGCATATGTGTACTTATATACATAAATATTTCTAAGTATTACCTATTCAGTCTGTATGTTATTATATATGATACTTGAGGCTGACCATTTGTACTGGATAATTAGTTGATGAGCCTCCCCTGGGAAGACTAATTCTCCCACTCTCAGCATTCTTAATTTGCTGTAGTACTTCCTGTAGAGACGAGGCCTCATGCTCCACTCAGTTGTACTGGCTCATATATCATCCAAATACTCTGGCATTAAGGCTCTAGCACTAAAATGTTCCTGTTATATATGTTTGGTGACCTTATTGATATTAATTTTCAGTCTCTGATCCAGTTCCATTTTCAATGTGGGACCATTTCTGAATTTCTACTAAGATTTTTACCCAGTTCTTTAACACTTCACATTTATTATTTCTTGTTTTATAATTAATTATTTGTTATAATATAGATTGTAGCAATGAGGTTCTTTGGTCCCAGGCAGCCAGAGGTCTGGGACCCATAGATCTGTAGCCTTAGATGTTTTAGCCGCTTATTGTTATTTAGACTTTAAAAATAATTTAGATGCTTATATTAAGTTTAGGTTGTTTGGCATATGGCTCAGGTACATAGTTAGCTCTTATATTTTAACTTAATTTATTTTTATTAATTTTTTTTGCCATGTGGCCCGTGGCTTATCTGTGTTTTTTACATTTTTTTGGGGGGGGGGGGTGGAGTGGCTGGATTAGTCTGTCTCAGACTCCGCCTTTCCTTTTTTATCTATTTTGATTTTTTACTTATTTTTTTTAATGGTGTCTGTCAAAGGAGAAAAGAGAATATGTAGGGGGATTATGTTTCTCCATTGTAAATAATTGTACCCACCTATGAGTTTAATAAAAAGCACTGATTGGCCAAAGACAGACAAAAAGTGTGGGCGGAGCTACCAGACTAAGAATACTCTAGGAATAGGCAGAACAGAGCAAAATGCCAGAAAGAAGCCAGAAGAAACAGAGGACAACTAAGCTGCTCTGAGAAAAGGTACCGAGCCGCATGGCTGAACAGGATAAGGGTCATGGGTTAGATTAAGGGTAAAGAGTTAGCAAGTTATATGCCTGGGCCTTAGGTCGATCAGCCTAAAACTATTGTAAGCATCTGTGTGTCTCTGTAGGTCTGCGGGCCTAAACCTTGAGGATAGGCCTACAAGTCCAGGCCAGAAACCACATACTACTATAGATTTTTCTTATTATATTGCTGTTTTTCTTTTCTGTAAGAAAACAAGCAACTTGAAGATAGGAACTAGTCTATACAATTAAAAAATGCAAAAAACTGCAACAACCAGGATGTTTATCATGCATTTTACAATCCTATTTATTGAAAAGAATTCTTAATTCTGTTATCTAGGTAACATTTTGGCCTAAAACAATCTTTGGAGCTATACACATACAATCCATGTAAGTATTATATTGCACTAGAATGCAGGTAGTCAAAACCTAGATGGTGTTTTCTAGGAAGATTTACTTAAAAATAAACACAACTCATTTTTAAATATTAAAAACTTAAATTATAGGACATTCAGAATTTCAGAGTTTATAAGTATTTAATAATTTAGGAACATTTTAGGGATATTAAGTATATTTACGAAGATTAAAACGTAATTAAAATATTTAATTCAGTAATTATAAATGAGTTTGTGTTTCTTTAAAGGAAGTTTTTTTTAATGATTCTAGAATCTCTATAGCTAGATATTTATCATTATAACATACTAGAAAATACATAATTTTTAAACTTTATCTTGTATTTTTATTCAGTGTGATCTTAAGATTTGTATACCATGAGTCTTTTAGCACTTCAATCTATTATTTAATATAAATAGCAGATTTTAAGTTAACAGTATTTACTTTCTTTTTGAGATGTTTTAGTATAACGTTTATGTCATTTGTATTGTAAGTTAAAATTCTAAATTTATTCACATGGGCACTCAGAAATTAATTTAATTAAATGACACTGATCATTGATAAATGTAACTGACATTTTACTTTATTGCTATGTATCTGAATACAGACCAACAAGAAAATGTTCCCAAATGTCCAACTAATATAATAACAATGAATCTGTATGAGAGTGTTTAGCTTGTTAGCTTAAGTCGATGTGAAGATTCATCACCAAGACTTGCAACAGTTGCTTGCTGTTCTGAGCGTGAAACTCTCAACAAACAAGTGGGTAGTCAACAGTTTTTCCCATGATCTCTCCTACATTAACATAACACGTCTGATAGCAAGTGACAATGTTGGACAGAATGGAAATTATCAACTGGGGGAAATTCTGTTCCTCAGACCAGCAATGATAAGAAGCCTGAGTATCTCATTTGTCAACAGCAGAGAGAGACAAGGAGCCTCACCGAGCGATATCTATTGGAGAATATGAGTTGCTACTTGTAAGACATGGATCACAAATGGCCTCATCCTCTTTGAAAAAAAAGTCATCAATTGCTCCATTTCAGTAGATGCATGTGTTGAAAGTACTGCCCCCTACTAGTAATCCTATTTGTGGGGAAAGTCAAGAGGAGGGAGGGATATTGTTGCTGTTGTCCAATAGCATGGTCTCTATTGCATTGCCCTACACTTTACAGATGTGACAGCACAAACTGGATTTGTTGGTTAGTTTTTGGTTTTGTTTTTAAGGACACAATGCTGGGAAGAGTCAGAAGAAGCATGGAGTGACTTGATCATCATATACTGTATGAAATTGTCAAAGAATTAATGAAATACTGTATTAAAAATAAGCTAAGCATTTTGTGCTAATGTAATGAGACAGATGTTTTAAGAGCATCTGAAGAATTAGCAAGAACTTATCTCAAACATGGAAAGGTATAGCTTATTTGAAAGATATTGATTTGAGAAGAGACCTTGGGTGCCTGCTAACATTATATCACTTGTGCTTGTCTTCTTCTTGGTTCAGTCACCCACATGCTCAGAGACACCATAGCCTTGTTTTGAACATGTCCGTTGACTTCTCAGGCTGGGATGACCTTGTGACCATCCACATGTTTCTTGTTACTAGATAGTAGAAATAGCACCGCAGCATCATGAAAACCTCTACTCAGATTTCAAAGGATGTGTTGGAGTCCAGACAATATGTACCAGTCAGAGTCCATACATGTAGCTAGTGGAAATCAATAAAGAAATCTATGAGAGTTAAATCTAATGAGTAAAGACCCAAGGAAATTACAGATATCAATCATGAGGAACACAAAATAAGAGAAGTGAGAAGAAGGGGTTTAACTGAAGAGAACAGCTGTATAGGCTGCAACTAGAAAGGCTTCACAGATGAGACTGTCAATCATTTGCTAAGAGTTTGGCTTATACATAAGAGGAGACTCTGAATTTGAACACTTAAACAATTTTAGAAACATTTAGACTCCAAGGACACTACATGGACTAAATGCCCCTTACATTATGAGTGGGAAATGAGCCTTTGGGATCCAGTGGTGAATATTATGTTTTTAGTGTGAAATATATCTATTGGATCATGTGTTAAAAGATTTGGTTCCCAGTTTTTCCATTGTTAGGATGTTGGAATTGTAAGAAGATATCTTACCTAGAAGATATATGTCTATAGGAAACTCTCTGTAGACTTCCTGTCATTAATTGAGCAATATTTTCATCACCACATCCTTACAACCATAATTTTCTGCCTCTGCATGCACAGGACCACTGAGCAGCCAAGCGCCTATGAGACCAAATCCCAAATAAGACAACCAATAAAAAAATAAGCTAACAGTCAATATCATGTAATTTTCCTTCTTCCTTCTTTTTAGTTAAAGGCTTAAATCCTGGAGTTCAACTATTTAAATTAAAAAAAATGAATTTCTACATTTGTTCACTATTGAACTATTCAATTGTTAGGAACTCAACCATGTCAAATATGACTATTTGTATATTTAATGGTTCTGTATTAAATATACAATTATGCACAAAGAATTGGGTTATGAGGCAAGCAATATAATCATAAGATAGCACTTCATTTGCTAATGTTTTCAGAAATTTTAAATTATATAATACTGTTTTAATTAGTATATGTATGCATTCTGACTACTAGGTTATAATATCAAGGATAATATACTACAGGTATGTCTTAATTTCACCATCTAACTCATCTGTAATGACTTCTCACTAAGTTCACTTAATTAGACATCTGCTGTACTGGAGCAGAAACTAGGAAATGCATATCTGTCTTCATGCTGATAAAATAATTTTCTCTTTAGGCGCTGGAAGTTATTCCCCAAGGATAGTGGTCCTGCCTTTTAACAGCTGAGAAGTGCTTATACTCAGTTCTAACCAGTGAAAATTTAAGACTGAAATAATGTTATTTTATAATTCCAAAATTTAAATTTCAAATATTTTAACAGTATGTCATTCTTCAACACTGTTTCCTGAATCCAGGATTCATTCCAAAGTCATATATTACATGTGTGTCCATCTCTTACAATCTAAAATGTTGCCAGCCAATGCTTCACTTTTTACAGGGTCTCTTTTTCTGTTAGGTAAAATTTACATGAACTAAAATATGCCTTAAATTGGAAATAAATGTCTAACATTGACATCACTCTCAATATGTCAACTGTCTCATTTCTCATTGTATGTGGAACACTGTGATATATACTATTTTGTGTTTTGCTCCTTTTGCTTATGATAACTTTGAGATGCACCCATGGTTTTGTATGTATCAGTGTCCATATTTTATGATTTCTATAAATAATAAAACGGATAGATATATCCTTCCATTGTAACTGTTTAAATTACTATGTTAAAGTTGTTTTGACTTTTTTATGTTTTACTACATTGGTGGAAGTATATTTTATGTCTTTTAAATTTTATTTTCATTAAAAATTATGCAATGTAGTCTAATCATGCTTTCCCCTTTCCCCAACTCCTTCCAGATATCCCACCTCCTAACCCTTCAACTCCATGTGCTCTCTCAATTTCCTATCACCTCTTTTTAAAGAACAAACACAGGAGACAGGAATATGACTTATCTCTTTCATACAATAAGTACATGTTTAATTTTGTATAAAATTGGCAAATGGCTTCCAAAACGCATGAACTCCCTGCCCCTTCCTTCATATTTGTGCTAGAGTTGTTAGGTCCAGAACAAGCAAACTGAGTAGGTTTGGAAATACTTAGGAACTGGGCAGATGTCAACACTACTTAAGGAAATATAGATATGATTTATATGCCCTTCTGGTCCTATTTTCACAGCTAAAATCTCTTATCTTTTAAAAATTCTAATTAGACTTTGTAAATATCAAATAAATACAAAGACCCTCTTCCTACCACTTAGCTGCTGAAGTTTATGACTTACCAATTGCAAAGTTTGTTAGAATTTAAAAACAATCTCAAAGATTTTGTGAGTGAGTTCTTTTCATTCTAGTTTTTAGTCACAGGCTCATCTAAATGAATATTCAGGTACAAATGGCTGATTTGACAAACAAATCATTTTATCTTCTATGTGACAATCCAAAACCAATTGTCTATAACATGTTGCTTTGGCAAGAAATGATTCCTTTAGTTAGGCTGCAATTTCAAGTAAAATCTTCATGAAAACAAACAAAACAAACAAAAAAAAAAACAAAAAACAAAAAAACAAAAAACAACAACAAAAAAAAAAAACCTTTACTTGGTTGGTTTAATCTGAAAATTAATGTTCCTTCCAGTAGAAAACTTCTCCTATATAAGGATCTTATTTCTTTATTTGATCTAAATTTCATTTGTGTTGCCAATTGAGATCATTTTTAGAAGTGAGGTACACATTCTTAAACATTCAAACCAAACCTGACTGCTCCATTCAGAATACTTCCTGGAAACTGGTTTACTTGGGAAATACACAATTTTCAGAGTGTAATAAACACCTCTTATTTGACCTAAACTCCAAGTTCCAAAATAAAATTTTTTTATTTTTCCTAAGGAGTGGGTATTAAACACCTGTGCCCTTTGCATCTTAATATATAAAATGTACTTGTCTATTTTAGTATCTCACATGTAAGCTGGCACCTTGTTGTTATAAAAAAGTGTCCCAACCAAAAAAAAAAAAAAAAGAAAAGCTTACTGAAAATCATTATTTATCTAAGTAATAAAAGTTCCATGAATAGATTTCTAAGAGATTATTTCTCCCGCAAATAATTCGACTGCCTAAATATCCCCTTCTAGCTCTACACTGAATTCTTCTTCTGTGCTCCATCATCTGCCTTTCAGTTAGCTTCAGCCTCTATGCTTGGCTATCAATATCATTTATCATTTTTAGGTGTGATCATGGCCATGTCTCTCCTTTGACTAAAGTATTATGTTGTCTCCTTCTCACAGCACTGCATAGTTCAAAATATACTTGGTAATTTAGTGCTCTAACTTTCCCATGTTCCAACCCAGTTTTATTAATGGCTAAAGTCTCTTTATAACTCAACTCCTCTACTCCCACTCTCCACTTTACCCTTTTTTTTTTTATCCCTTCTCTATTTGCAACCACATTGCTATATTCCAGCTTTATAATTTTCCTGTTCTCAATCTGTGAGTTGTAATAATGAGTTCCTGGCCCAGACTTTGGCCTAGCCCTGAGGTTTGGACCCACTTGCAGTCCCACTGCCTCTCAGCCCCAAACAACCACAAAAGTTTGTAATAATTTCATGATGATTTGCCTATGGCTCAGGCATGTTGCTATCTAGCTCCTGCATCTTAACTCAATCTATTTCTATTAATCTGTTTAGCCATGTGGTTTGGTACCTTTTCTCAGAGTAGCATGGTTGTCTTCTTTCCTCTGCATCTGCTGGTGTCTCTAATCTGCTTTTCCTTCTCCCAGAGTTTTCTTAGTCTGGTAGCACCGCCCACACTTCCTGTCTGCCTTCTGGCCAATGAGCTTTTTATTAAACAAGTTGGAGGGACAAATATGTACTAGAACATAGTCCCCCTACATTTCCTCCTTTTTTTTCTTTTTAAAACAAAACCCCAAATGTAATTTCCTATATAGTTTTTTTTTTTTTCATCATTATCTATAACAACTTGTAACCAACACTGTAAACAAAGACAAACATCCATAATCTATTTGGGGGAATGTGGATGTTATTCTCTAGGTGGTCTTCTGAATGGGAGCACTGGCAATAGAGACCCAAAGAAAAATTTAGGATAATTGACAAGTCTTTTGTGGAGTAGTCTGTAAGGCTCGGTCATCTCAGCCAGTCTCCTTGAAGTTGTTTCGGATCAGAGCTCAGAGGAAATTGCAACAGAGGTGCTCTGAAACGCTGAATCGTCTGGGCCATCCATTCCATTGGAAAATTTTCAGGGTGTCTTGCTTGATAACACCTTATTTTCTTTAACCAGGAAGAAGTCCACAGCCTCTCATCTTCTGTTGAAAAATAAAACAAAACAAAAAACCTTTCTTTTTCAAAGTAGCATATCTTTTGATTTCAATTTTAAAGTCAACTCATTTACAAAATATATAGGTTACATTAATCCAGCAGCATTTATAAGCAAGTTGCAGGTTTTACTATCTTTGCAGCCAAACACTTGAAGTCAAGACAACAACACACAGTATCTAGACACTCTTTGCAATTTCCATCTTTATATGGCTTATTTCTTTACTCTATTTTTTTTTTTAAAAAAAGCTTTCTTTATCCTTTTTTTTCTCTCTCAGTCTACATATATTTATAAACACATTCTAACCTTTTAGAGAGTATTTTACTTTTAATCTGATTCTACTGTTTATCTCTTATTTTTTTCTCTTTCTGACCACACACCTTTGCTTGGCTAAAGTGGCTGGCTCCACCCAGCTCCTAGTCTATCTTCATAGAGTCCAGGTTGTTAGCTAATTAGAAGACACAATTTCCACTCTGGGAAATTTCAAAGTCCATATAATCTTCAAGTAAAGCAGGGCTGTCTTCTGTTCATGAATTCCATTTAAGTACTTGGAAGCAGGGCCTTTTAAAGACCCACAGTTTTTTCCCTTAAGGATGAATCAGGAAGCTTCACTTTAAAAAGCCACGCCTCTGCCTGCCTCCAGCAAACAGAGCTTTCCCAAGAAAATGCTGCTGCTAAGAAGTGGTCTTTGACTCTTTTCCCTTTTTGTTTATATAAAGAGAAGCCTTAAATCCATCCCACGCAGCTAATTGCTTACATTCAGGAACCAGCCTTGTTGAAGCTTAAGCTGCATGAAGCAACCTACCATTTTGTAGCTCAAACCCACACACCATGCCAGGATGTATCTGTACCATGGCTCATGTGAGAGACACAACTCGGAAACTGTTTTTGGCTCTGGTTCTATGATCTAGAACCCCTTTAATGCTTTCTAAGGATTTATGTGGGTACATATGACGCACATTGGTGCACCATTTGAAGTCATAGTGGGTCTTATGCTTGCTTTTTCCCTGATCTGAAATGTTCTACAACCAATTTTGCACTACACCTGTTGCTTGCTCCTTTTACTCTGTGCTTCTGTGACTTGGGAAAGAGGCAGAGATATTTTTAATTAGTAAATGGTGACAACAGATTGACTAAAAAAAATAGGAAAAATAGGAAAAAGAAATACTTTAAGCTTATTACTCACTTATTTTAATATCTTTTCATCTTATCTTGAGTTCATCAGTCCCATGGATGCACATTTTCACTCACTGGTAGATGACAGATGCTTGTTACCCTTACCACCCAGGAAACTGAGAGAATGGCAGTAGATACAGCTGGAGTATATGGAATGTACATATCATAGCCTATAACCTGCAGTTGCTTATAATTCAAGAAAGATATTTATTGTGAAAATTATTATCTTATTATACCTTAATATTTAATATATACAATAAAATAATGTCATATGGTAGCTGTTTTACCAGTTTGTTTTCATATTTTGAACAGTTCTTATCACATTCTATTTTTTTTACAAAAAAGATTATGTATATCTGATCACATTCTGACTGAACTTATTCTCCAGCACCAGGTCCAGTTACTGTAGAATCAGCTATAACACCTTTTCACATTGCTCTATGTGTGACTCCTGCTAAATGATAGTTGAGCCATTGTTCTCAACAACCCTGTGTAATAACTATGTAATGGATAGACTTGGAAGCAGAGTAAAGGCATCTGATACTTTAAGAAATGTGAAACCAGGACTTGGAAAAGCTATGTGAAAGTCTGATACATTCCAAAATAGAGTAAAAACTGCTACAGTGGGATAGGGAGTGTCAATTCTATATACAGAGGAAAGATAGAAGTTAATGCTATCTCTTAGTGAAGATAATATAATTTCAGTGCATAGCTTCCTTGTTCCAGAAATTAAAACATTTGCTTTCTGGCTATATCCTGCTGGATTTCATGATGAGGCACATTGTATCCTTCCATGAAATCACCCCAGGATTCAGTAGATTCTGTTACTAACAAACTGTCTTCATTGGAAATGAGGTGCCTCTCTCCTTCCATCAACACTCTTAGCTTAGTGAACATCTTCTCCTCTCTCATCCCTCACTCTTGGCTCAGTAACATCGACAAGAGCAACAAGAACCTATTGAGTCTATACTTTTGCAGACAGTAGGATTGGATTTAACAATACTAACCCAGTGCTGGATTAGACTGATTCAAACATGGTTTTAAAGGATGAAAATGGTAGTAGAGCCTTTAACCCATCACTTGGGAGGAGGAGAAAGGTAGAACTGCTTGAGTTTAAAGCCAGCCTGGTCTACTTAGACAACTAAATATTGAGACCTTGTCTCAAAAGTGGAAGAATTTATATTAATTTTCTTTTAAAACCTCATACTATCTCAAAAAAAGAGCCCTGAGATTTTTTTCTATGATGCTGGCTTGTTTTAAACCTGAAATGCAAAACTACTAAATAATACTGAAGTATATGTAGAATAATTAGCTTTTCTTATAGTACACCCAGTGCGTTTAGGGAACACTAAAGCACTTCTGGATTGGGATCATCTCCTGGGAAATAACAGCTTCTTTGAAGTGGAATGTATCTCTAAGATTCTACTTGTTAATAAAGGGGAGGCAGGTGTTTTCATGTTCTACCATAGAGATGCACTAAATTTCAAATCCTGAATCCCAAATGAATATTTCAAAACTTTCATGTTTTTAAAAACTACAGTGTATATGGATTTCAAAATACAACTATTTGAAATAATTTACAGGCCCTGGTCCTGTGAGGATAGGAATGCAATAGATTCAAGAGGGAAAAAGGAGGTGTTCTATAAAGTCCAAAAGAGTAAACAAAGAGAGAGAATGGAGGTTATAAGCCAGGGCCCGAGAGTCAGGAGGCATGATTTCAAATAAATTGTATAAATCTAGTAAATAGTTGTACAATTCTAACAAGGTACTCAGCATCTCTTAGTTTCAGGTTCTTTATCTAAAGAAATAAAATATGGGTGCAAACTGTCCTTCATAAGTTCAGAGAAAATTTTAATTCATTCTAGTTAAGCAAATGCACCAGGATAAAGAATAAAGAAAGAAAATAATTAGAAATTAAAGAAAATATAAATTATTTCTTAAAAAGACTTTATTAAGATAGAGAAAAAGTAGTTTGCTATGCCTGGTTAGAGCCACACTCCATACTAAACTGTATACTTAGGCAAAACATCTTTTACTGTCTTCCCATAATCCATGCATTTGAAATAATGAAAACAACTGATTTTATATTTTACTGTGAAGTTAAAGAGAATAGTATAGGTGAAGCACACATACCTTTTGTTTGTAGAGCTGATGATTGAAACTTGGCTTAGAAATGCCGCTCTACCTGTCACTTAGTGCACCATCTTTAACATTTGTACTCTTAACTGTTTATTGCATGTAGTACTTTGATGTGACATTTGTTCTTTATGCATTTGCTTTGTATTACATCACCATTATAGCCCTCCCTTAAGATTAAGGGGAACCAAATTCCAATGTTGTTTAGGTTCATTGTATAATAAAATAGCATTTGAAAGTAATTGGCAGATATCTTCCAATACACCTTAAGTCAGTTCTGTATTATTTAAATATATAATATAATGTATAAATATTATGTACATTGTTGTAACTATGTTTCTTAAAAAATAAGGAGTAGAAATTTCTGCTTATGTCTAGTATAGATACAGCTTTTTCCTAACAGTTTTTATTTTCAATTCGTTGACTCTATAGATGTGGAATCTGTGAAAAACTAACAGTACTACTCTTAGGACACTTTGGAAATAGTAGAAAGTCACCCAAAAGACTGGAATATGATAAGAATCTGTTAAAAATTTTGTGTTGACAAAGCAAAATTAAGGTCACATATGCACCTAAAACAAAGAACTGTGGAGGTTTACAGAAATTAAACAGTGGTTAGGTTTTAGTAGGTATTACTAGGCACCACATTAGGGACCAGATATTGTAGAATTGTTTATTTGTAATTGATTATATGAAGAATTAATATTTATTAAAGGGTTATATAAACATTTTGATATAAATTGAATCTTAAGACAATTTTTGGAGAGTGGAATTGTCTCTCACCACTATATGCAATTACAGCTCTTCCCAAGAACACAGGAACAAATAGGAATGAAGGTCAGTGTGCCTCGGTCTTCCAATGGGGAGTCTAAAGCCATGCCTCTAGGCCTCCCCCAGAAACACCTGAATCTCTCACTACGTTGAACTTCTACTCAGTAGCTGAAAATATTGCAAATTTACATGAAAATATTGAAAAGGAAAGAAGAGGCAGGGTGCAGCTCTAAGTGAATGTTGTATCAAACCTAATGTTAATTTCCAGATAATTCCTCAGCAATTTATTTGTTTTTGAAATGTGCACCTTAGTAACAGTATGTATTAAATGGTTTACTTAATCACTATCCTTTAGTGTGATGGCTTCTAATTATTTTTTATTATAATAAATAAAAGAATGTGAAAATAACAATCTGGAGTAAATAGACTCTACTGATGAAGCTTCAACTACTAGCATGTAATTTTGTACATTCACATCTGGCATGTCCATTTTTTAGAGGAAGATATTTTGATGCCCATATTTGTATTCATTTGTTTCTTTATATATACCTAAAATAAATCTGAATAAAATTTGTTTTATAGCATTTACTTTCATATTACACTCTATAAAGCAAATATTAGATGGGTTTAGAACAATTGATGAGCACAACCTTCAGAAATGACCACATCTAATAGGTTTAATAATTATTTATCTTGCTTTTGAATCAGCATAGTTAGTAGGCCACAGGGAATTGTTCAAAAATAGAATAAACAAAATATAAGATAAATAATGAGCACAATTAAATAGTAACTAAAAGCTGAATTATCCAAAGAAATTCATCTCTATGCTTAATTTGTCTCCAATCAGCAAACAATTCAGATATCAAAGATGGTTTTTACATGAATTATAAATTTCATTTCACTGCATAATCACATTAGCTAAGCATCTCATCTCATCCAGTTCTTTCTTTCTGATGTTGTTTGAGACTTTAATATGAAAGTGCATCTAATATTCTATTAAAAACAAAGGGAAGAAGCCCAGAGAGACTCTTGCTAAGGCCAGAAATTACGATCCAGACATCACCATAACTCTTTCATTTCCAAGTCCTGCTATCCTTATATTTGTTTTGCTGTGGATTAGAGTTTATTTTAAAGTTTTATTGGTTAAAAGAGTTGTCTTATAAGTAGAATATCTTTATTTTCCAACAGCTATTTGAATTCTGCTCTGGTCAGCCAGTGTAGGAATCAAGTTTGATTGATTCTTTTGTGCATCTCAATCTTCTTTAAAGCAACACAAACAGCAAAGGTGAGAAGGAAGTCTCCATTTAAAAGTGAAGAAGTGCTAACGTAATGATAGCAAATGGCTTGTGGAACTAACCAACCAACATCCGATTGGCTTTAAAATCCACTTCATGAGATGCAACCCATTCCCAACGTTCCACGACCGAGAACCTGATACCACCAGATAGGTCATGGAACTAGCAGAAAACAAAGAACCTCTAGCTAACTGAACTTATCAACAAAGTAACACCCAATGATACTCTGCCAAACTCACAGGACAGTGTCTTCCTGCCTCACCATTAGAGATGCTTCCGTCAGCAGTAGATGGGAATAAATACAGAGATCCACAACTAGACAATATGCAGAGAGTAAGTGATTTTGACATTCTCGGTCCTAATTTGGGCATCTCCATCAACTCCCTTGCCTCACAGCACAGGGAACCCTGCAGAAGAAGAGGCAGAATGAACCTTAGAACCATGTGGGATGAACGACACCAATAAAATAAACTCAGTGGGACAGACACACATGTGAACTCACAGAGACTGAGTCATCAGACACAGAGCCTGCCTGGGTCTGGATTTGATGGGGTCCCAGAACTGAGAAGGGAAGCAAACACAAGCCCACAACCCTAACCCAGGAACTATCTCTTATTGATAACCACTTACAAATGAAAACTTAGTTTCCTCCAACCGAGTCTCACTGGTATACAACCCACTCCTAAGGCCAGGCTCCGTGCCCTTCAGAAGACGGTCAACATAAAAGGAACTCAGAGGAATTCCTGAAGGTCTGTTTTTGGTATGTTTTTTTTGTTTTTTTGTTTTGTTTTGTTTTTTTTTTTTGTCTTGTTTTTTGTTGTTTTGATTTTTTTTTTGCGTGTGTGTGTGTGTGTGTGTTGTTGTTGTTGTTGTTATTGTTATTGTTGTCTCTGCTTTGTCTGGGCTATTACTTTCCATTTTTTTCTCTTAAGTTATAGGTCTTGCTTATATACTACATTTTCTGTTTTTTTCATGAGATAATCTGTCACTGAGAGTGTCTTGTTTTATATATATATATAATATATAAATATATATTATATATATACATATATATATACATATACACACACACATATATATGTATTTCTTGAGCTTTTTCTCTGGCCCCTTATTTTTATGTGCATTTCTTGTTTTAGTCTATTCAGACTTGTTTGTTTTTATTTTACTTCCATTTATGAGACACTTGTTTGTTTTCTAATGAGAGGGAGAAAGAGAAGAAAGGATGTGGACTTGTATGAGTGGAGAGGTAGGGAGTGTGTGAAAGAAGCTGGGGGAAGAGGGATTGAACTCAGAGTGCATTGTATGAAAACATATATTTTCAATAAAATGTATCCAATTAATCTCAGATCTAGGCATGATAAAGAATACGGAAAGTATAGCTTATAGAAATAGCTATAACATGTGTGTTGTTCCGCCTCCCAAAGAAATTATTGGCAATTTGAGTTGTAGTAAAGAAAAACAGATGAGAAAGTAGGACTGGTTTCTACTCAGTTCCGCCAATATTACAAGAAGCAATGGTTGCTTTTGATGTGTAATTATATCTGAGCAAGCATTTCTAGAAATGGAGTAGTTGCTGAGTCAGTGGGATGATGCACATAGAAAAGTAATTGCCATTGTCAAATTATCCACTAAAATGACTGCATCTGCTTACACATACATTGAAAGTGACTATATGTGTTACCAAATGTACTCAGTGGTCTCAGTGGTATGAGACATTATAAAACATTCTGTCTCTGTTGGTTTGTTAAAGTAAAATTGAATTCACTTTGACGTTAACATTATATTTGTATCAGTAAACAGTTTATTTTAAAACCCAAAATGATCCTAGGTATCTTTCATCTGTATATGTACCTAAAATGGTGCATAATATAAAAATATATTAAATATAAAAAATCATTCATAATATAGCAGAAAAAGTGTTGTATAACTATACTTTTTAACATTTATAATTTCATTATAAAATTTTAAATAACTAACACTGACAAAGTTTTATAAAATAGAAATTTGCATAAAGGAATATTTATACTTTTATAATTATTATTGCTTAAATATTATTCTCTCCAGAAAAAATTGAATATAATCAAACAGAAACAATGTAATTCCATTTGGAAACTCAATGTGAAACAAGTATCCACTAAGTATATGCAAATGAAAAGTATGACTGTGATCTTAATGTCATTACTGTCCATTTAGAAGCTTTAGAGTCACTAGAGAAAAATACATGCAGGTGAAATAATATTTTGAAAGACCTATGAATGTTGATGGATTTTGTAAAGAAATTCAATGTTACAAGCAATACATTTGAAATGATATTTATGAAGAAAGCAATAGTTATTGAGGAAATAACACAGAAAAGTTTGTTTTTATTGTCTACAGAAATTTAAAAATAAGCTCTCTAAAATATATTTTGACTAGTTAAGAAAATAGACAAAGCAAAGGCAACTTCAAGCAGCTGCTTGTACAGTCTGGTGTAATATCCCCTTTTCTCAAGTGTGTATTCAACTGGTTTCACTGTTTCTCACAATTAAAACATGACCCAAGTATGCATAATCAAATGAACAGAAATTAAAGTATTTTAAAAGGTTTCTCAACTTCACAAGGAGGAAAATATTTTTTATTCTTATTCAGATAGATTGTCCTTCAGTCTTCAATACATAGATATTGATTTAATTATACTTCCCTCTTTTTCCTTTTGTGATGTTTGGTTAATATTGCTTTTCAGCTCAACAAAATTTAGAATTCCCATAAAAGCAATCTTATTACAAAGTAGAGCAGACTAGATTAGCTTAGAACATGGGCATGCCCATCTCAAATGATGATTAGATTGAGGCAGTAGACTAAGCTTAACTAAGAACTGTGACCTGAACAGAATACAAAGGAGAAAGCCAGGAGAGCAGTAAAATTCTCATCGTCCTCCTTAGAGAGAGATCTCCTGTTTGTGGAAGCAATGTGACCCACTCCTTACTTTTCCTTCATACAGTCACACCTCACCTTCCCCACCACAATGCGCTGCACCTTCTAACTCTCCACCAGAACACAATCTTTTTAAGTTTACTTTTGCACTGTATTTTGTCCAATGACATGGAAATATTCTTCCTTCATACAAATATACAAAGATAGACAATGGTATTGCAGAAATTTTAGAGAGATTATGCATCTTCTCTCTCTCTGTCTCTCTGTCTCTCTCTGTCTCTCTCTCTCTGTCTCTGTCTCTCTCTCTGTCTCTCTGTCTCTCTCTCTCTCTCTCTCTCTCTCTCTCTCTCTCTCTCTCTCTCTCTCTCTCTCACACACACACACACACACACACACACACAATATGCCATTGAAATGCTTTATGCTTTAAATAGACATGAATGACTGGGTCTGGGTCTGAAATTACTTGTTCATTTTTCATTTAGCAGATCTGTGGGACTCTACTCAACAAGATACAAGGCTTATTTTGCTAAAAAAAAAAAAAAAAAAAAAAAAAAAAAAAAAAAAAAAAAAAAAAAAAAAAAAAAAAAAAGCCAAGCTTGATTCAGTTACACTCCCAGAGGAAGTTAAGAATATTAAGTCTAAGTGAATGTTCTAATGGGAAATCCATTCCTGGTGTTCCTGATGTTTGGAAGAAGCATCAAATTAATTACTATTAAGTAAAGGTGTTATTTTCTTGTAGATACTATTATTACTTCTTTCATCAGCATTTGTGGTGTTTTTCTACATTTTCATTTGCTGGGCTATTTCTTTCAGAGAAAACGTATTCTCAAGTGTTCAAATGTGGACGTAGTTGAGTTCTTAATCTTAACAGGAACAGAAAGATCTTCTATAACAGGATGACAAACTCTGTGGAGAGACCTAGTTATAAACATTTGAGGCTTTGTAGATCAGACTATCTGTAAGAACCCATGCATACCATTATAGCTAGAAAATAGCCACATTATGTAATAATATAATACTCAAAATATATAATGGTTTGGAATAACTGTCTCAATAATACTTTTGCAAAAACAAGCTAAGGGCCAGATTTCACCCACGGACCTTAGTTTTCTGACAGCTAATTCTAATGCGTTATTTCTTACAACAAAATGAATTCCAGAACATTTAGGGGAGAATACATTTTTTTAAATTTATTTTATGTGTATAAATATTTTGCCTTCTTGTATGTCTGTGCACCATATTTATGACTGGTGCTAATGGAGGCCAGAATTGAGCATCAGATCCCTTGATTTACATTTAATTGGGATTTAAACCTGGAAGAGTGTACCAGGCTCTGGGGTTACCAACCGGTTTCCAAGTCATAACAGGTATATTTATTAGTTATGAGTGCTAGGCCTAGCTTAAGCTCATTTCTAGCTAGTTCTTTTAACTTAAATTAACCTGTTTCTCTTTATCTAACTTTTATTTAGGAGCTTTGTACTTTTTTCAGCATAAACAAATGTAACCACATCTTTACATAACTAACAAAGGCAGTAGAGGCCAGTGTAATACACCTTTATACAACTAAAGCAATACTCTTCAGAGTAAACAAAGGCAATACACTTTCACATAGTAAAAATAATATTCTACAACAAGCAACCCATTTCTTAACTGCTGAGCTACCTCTCCAATTTCAATTTTCTAATTTTTTATTAATGTAGAGTCAACTGGTCTGGAAATATGTTTATTCCCTGATTTGAAGATGAATTGCTTAGAGATGGGAAGGGGAATTATAGAATCAAAGACAGATTACCATTGACTAAAGGGCTAAATGAAGCTTTGATGTTGGTTTCTGTTCCGGCTTCTCTTCTTACTGGGAAACTGAGATATATTTTGAGAGATGTTGCTAATCCTCCCTGGAAACCTGAATGTTTCACATTTCTAACAGCAGTCACTATTTGATATGTCTCAAACAAATAATATGGCTGGAAGTTTATTAGCCTTCCAAAAACCTCTTGTTTGTAAGGGGATGGGTGGATGGGGAGGGGCGAGGCTGAGGGCTGACTGGGAAGGACTGGGAGTGTGGAGGGAGGAGAGGAAGAGTGGGGGACATTGATGGAGATGACATACTTTAATGAAAATAAAATAAAAAAATTAATTTAGAAAGGATAAAGGCTAGTTTTGCCTCCATCCCTTTCTTTGTTTTCCAGTAAAACTGCAGTTTTCTGCCTGCTATTTCTCAGGTGTATTGTGACCTTGAAGATGAAGCCATGAGTTCAAATTAGAGGAAATGATAACAGGAAGACTGAGCTATGAACTCTTTTGACAAGGTGTACTTATCATTTTATGCTTGAGTATGGTTTTTCATTAGGAATAAAGTCAGTACTATCAGTTAAGTTACTGGAGCCAAGTTTCTGATACACATGGTCCACTCTGATACTTCCTTTAATTTTAAAATATCATTACTATTTATTGGTTATTAGTAAAACTATCCGATACTCTTTAAATACACCGGATCATAATTTTACTAATTTCTTGTTTCTATTCCTGTTTCTGATGTAATGGTCTCTCCTGAAATGCAGTTGTATTTTAGAACAACATTTATGGAATAGTTTGAAGACAGCTGAGAAACATATTCTCTGGACTGAGAAGTCTTAGTTGGCAGGTATACCTAGACCAACCATATTTGTCAGTGATATTCTCAACAGGCATTTGCAGACCCTAAACTGTTGTTTAAAGAGTGGGAGTATGAGGCATAAATTGAAAGAGCTCTTAAAATTAATACAATAACAGTTAGACAAGATGTTGAAATAAAAAAAGTTACTCTTAAAGAAATGGGTGGATTTCTGGGTCACGGTACAGTGGTTCACATTATCCTCAACTGAACAGGGAAATTAAGATCAGGAAATAACACAACTGGGACAGTTTCTGTGGAGTAGGTAACAGGATCCTCTTGAGATTACCCCCTTAAATTCTTGAATCCCAATGCAAAACTCTTTCTCCCCCCCAAGATTTTCCACAAGGAATAAAATGAATTCTGTAGTAGTGGGGTTTCTCGGGTCCCAGGCGGCTGAGACCCACAGACCTGCCGCCCAAGCACTCTTAGCCGCCCAGCCGCCCAGGTCCCCCAAAACGACTCAGACGCTTATATTAACTTCATGCTGTTTGGCCTATGGCTCAGGCACATTGCTAGCTAGCTCTTATATCTTAAATCAATCCATTTCTATTAATCTGTCGGCCATGTGGCCCGTGGCTCACCTGAGAGTCTACATGTTGCTCCTTGGGCGGCTACAGCTCGGTCTGTCTGACTCCACCCTGCTTCTCCTACCTATGCTCTGATTTCTCCTCCTACTTCTTCTATGGTGCCTGCCATGGCCCAAAACGGCTCCTTTACTTAAAGATTGAGATTCACAGCATACATAAATGCATTCCCACATCAGAATTCCTCTCATGTCCCTTAATAGACTATTGAATAAATAGGTAAATCCCCTAGGACTCCAGTCTTGCTCACAAGTGAAAAAGAGCATTAATTACAGAAATGAAATCCAGACAGAAAAAATATTCTTCATGGTTTGCTCAATGTTGTATACTACGATTAGAAATATTGCTTAATAATCAGAGACTAGACTAAGAGTTTTTAAGGATGATGGCAAGGAAAGTGTAATTGGATCATATATTCTGGACTGTTGAAAAGTATAGATATTAATTATTTTGACTGGTATGACAAGATACCTGACCAAAAGCGCTTAAAAATGAATGGAATTTACATATATTTGAGAGTACACCCTATTGTGTCAGGGAATGAAGGGTGGTAAGAGCATGGTGCAGCTAGTCATGTTGTCTCTGACAGAAGTAGAGAGAGAAATATTTGTGCTCCATTCAGATCTCCTGTCTCTTCATTCTTGGACCCCAGCCCAAAGTATAGAGCTATGCATAGTGAGAATGGGCCTTTCTTCAGGTAAGGTTCTCTGGAAATGCCCTCACAGACACTCAGACAGGTCAGAGGTTTATCTTTAAGATGACTATAAGTCTTATTGACCGAACAATGACAATTAGCTGAAATGGACAGTAGCATCAGCATGTTCTCCAGCTCTTCAGGGAAATGCAGATAATGTTCAAAACCTACTACATGAAGAAAGTGGGTTCAGAATTTTCTCAGAATCAACTTTAGGTTTTCTATATTTAACTCACTGTCTATGAACTGAAACACGATGGAATGCCAAATTATTCTTCCACCTGTATTGTTATGTATTAATCTAATCAATGATATATTCTAAACACAGTCCTGTACTCACTGTGTTTCTGTTTGCTACTCCAAAAATAATAATATTCGAGCTTTACCACTCTCTCTGTAGACATCTCATGAGAATTAGTGCATGTTCCCATTCTACTAAGAATATAAAAAAGCTGTCAGCTGAAAGTCTATTATCTGCTGCTCACCAACCAGTCTAACATGTTTTACACATTTACATTTTTACACATTTACATTACAAAAAACTATTGATACAATTTTTTTGCAAATATATTTATTATATTTTATCTGATATAATATTAATTAATAAGTCACTACAAAGTTTAGTTTCAGAACTAAAACAAAGAAAATTTGTTAAAACCAAAATGTCCACATTTGGCATCACAGATAGGTTGGATCTTGACAATCATAGTTGTATTCTTGAAGACCAGGTAATGTTCCAGAAACAATGGGTCACATGACCTTTACTCCACTTTCAGGTGATAGTCTCTCAGAAGATTCTGGGTTTCAGGAGGGAATTATGTATCATTCCTATAGCACAGATATTGGCTGAGTATATTCTACATCCTATGCCAGGAAAATGACTGCATTCAGAGTTGAATTGTAAAGAAAATTTTCATTTTTATGAATTGTATCATTTTATAATTTGGACTCTGTCACAAAACCCTCAGTTAAGTGAACAGCAGTGCCTGCAGGCATAGCTATATGATATCCGTAACAGGATTCAGAAATGAACCTGACAGGTATTCCAAGTTCTGATCATCCACACAAGCTGGCTGAACATCAGCAATTACATTTAGAATCCAGCCATTCTTACTCAAGCACATTCAGGAAGAATCTTCCAGGTGCCAGCATAATGCCTTCACTTTAACCCTTCCAAGGAGAACTGAAACAAAGGATGAAGCTTCAAACCCATTGCTTCTCTTGTGCTTCATTCAATTATGGCATTACTCATCCCCAGAAGTGCAATGCATCACAAAAAGAGGCAAAGTCATCCCCATTCCACTTAAGAAAGGGGAAACTCTTTGTAGGTAGGACAGTATAATAGACTAGGCATTAAAAAATATTTCAGCGTTTTTCTTTATGTATATTTGCATTGCTACCAGAACACAGAAAATAATGACATGCAAAAACAGTAGGATTCAAGAAAAACTTTGTTTTAATGTGGAAAATTCTCTTGGAAGATAATGAAATCTTTTTATAATTTTACTCTGTGTGTGTGTGTGTGTGTGTGTGTGTGTGTGTGTGTGTGTGTGTGTGTAGGTGTGTTGACTGAATGTAGCACAAATTCTGGTTGTAATAAAGGAAACTAAGAGCCAGATATTGGGGAAAGGCTGAAATATAAAAAGAGGAAACACCACAGTCAAATCTCACCCAGCTGTCTTCCCTCAGCCTCGCTCCCCTTTGCTTCTACTGCCTGCTCTGTCTTCCTATGTCTGCATTAAATACCTTCTTCACCCAGTTGTTTAACATCCAGGTTAAGATTAAAGGTGCGGGATACTACTTTTTGTAGTTAGCATTGAACTCAGAAACACAGAAAGATCTCTGTCTCTGGATTTATGGGATTAAAAGCATAACTCACCATTCTTTGTTCAGCATAGGTCACCACTCCTGGTCTTTCCCTGTGCTGGGATTAAAAGTGTGAGTTACCACTCTCGAATCCTCCGGGATTGACTGTGGTTACATCTCTTCTATGATATTCCAGACTGCTTTTATTAAATATATAACATATCACCACATATTACTTTCTGTGTCAAAAATAAAATGTTATAACTATCATTATCTTGTGCTAAAGGACCTGGCAGACCTGTATGGGATTGAATGTGTGTTATATAGAAAGGATGATTTCTAGTCCTGATTATTTTGTGTAACAGAATAAGTAATGGAGTTAACTCTGACTCATCATTAATAAACTCAGACATTTCAATGTGTAGAACAACTCTTTCTGCATACTAAGAATCAGTGACTATATTAGGAGGCTTGGTAAAATCTATTAATACCATCAAGAGAGCATATAACTTCGACTTTTGGACAGAATTATAAGGGCTTTGAGCCACTTTACTTATATTTTCTGATTTGTAACCTGCTTTTTCTGAATTGTTTGTATTGGTATAAAATGTAGGGGCTCCAGAAAGCAGTTTATCTTGTACAATAAAAGGGAGAATCCAATTAGTTTTCTCTAGAAATTCAATTCCTTTGCTTTGAGGATATTTGTTGTTAATATTTCCTAAAAAATTACTTCTGGCTCATTGCCAGGGTTCACTATTTATCTGTATTTGGTAAATTTCTTCCTTAGTTAAAGGTACAACAATTTCTATTAGGTCCATTCCTGTCAATTGACAAAGTCTTAATTTTCCTTTAAAAATCAATTCAGAAATCTTTTCCACACATCTTTAATTTCTTACTCAGTTTATGTGGTTTATATTCCAATATAACATTTTCCCTTTGCATTAAAATTCCTGTAGGAGAATGCTTAGAGAGCAAGATAACTAGAATGAAATTAAGGTCTGGATCCACATGATCCACATGTACATCCTGTAATTTCCTTTCCACCAAAGTCAATTCTCTCTCAGCTTCAGGTGACAATTCTCTCAGACTATTTAAGTCCTTGTCACCATTTAAGGTTTTGAACAAATTATCCAGTTCATCAATTCTTTTTCCAATAGTCGGTTGTAAATTGGCAATGTCTCCTAGTAATCTTTGAAAATCATTAAGTATCTTCAATTTATCACTTCTATTTTGTACCTTTTGGGGTCTAATTTTTTGTTGGCCTATTTTGTAACCTGAATAATTAATGGAATCCCCTCTTTGCGTTTTTTCAAGGGCAATTTGTAATCCCCAAGCAGGCAATTTTTTTTCCCTTCTTCAAACATTTTTCTGAAGGTAGCAATATTTGAATCAGCCAATAATATGTTGTCCAGATAATGATAAATTATAGATTGTGGGAATTTGTTATGAATTTGTTCTACTTGCTTTTGACCAAATACTGACACAGAGTGGGGCTATTCAGCATTCCTTGATGAAGTACCCTCCACTGATATAGGCCAAGAATTATTGTAAGTGGTCACTATAAAGGCAAATTTTTCTTTGTCTTGTTCTTGTAAAAGTATGTCAAAGAAACAGTCTTTTAAATAAATAACTATAATAGGCCATTCTTTAGGTAACAAAGAATGCAAAGGAATTCCAGACTGTAGAGAATCCATTGGCAGGATCACCTTGTTTATCACCCTTAGGTCTGTTACCATTCTCCACTTTCCTGGTTTCTTTTTTAATAACAAATACAAGGGAAATTCTAAGGGATGGTTGATTCTTCTATATGCTGAGCAACTGTTTAACATTTGTTTGACAAATGGTGAGTGCATTCCATATGTCACAATTGCTTCTTTTATGCTCCTTAATTCTAGCATTTGTACCAGAGCCCAAGGAGCTTCTGTATTATCTTTATCATTTTGCAATTTTTAAAAGGTAACAATGTATTAATGTTGACAGTTTTGTGTAATCTTAGATGACTTTGCTGAAATTGGCTCTTTATATTTCTCTGTTTGGGTTCTCTCTGATCAGGATTTTTTAAAGACATTTGCTTGACATTTACATTAATAGGCTTTTTAAATGATAAAAGAGAAATCAAACAAAAAATATTCATAATAAACAATATGATAAACATTATGACAGTTCCGTCTACTTTGTCCTTTCCTTTACTGGCTCCAACACCAGTTCATATAAACAAGGATTACAGAAAGAACAAACACTCTCCTTTGCCTTAAATAAATTCTCCTTTAAAAAAAAAAAAATCTACCAACGAATCTAGTTGTCAGTGACAATTCAAATGACTGTGATGTGAGGCAGCTACCTAGTGTCATAGCAACCCTAAAAGGGGTCCAAAAAGAGAAAAAAAAAACCCCACTATTCACCAGGAGAAAGAGGCTACTGTCTCAAAAAACTTACCCAGATGAAAGTGAAATGGAAACACGTGTGGCTAGACTGGAGACTAACTCAGAACAGAAAGCCTAGCCAGCTGGTAATTACTCCTCTGGACATGTGTTGCTCTGGCTGGCAAGTGGCTTTTATTTACGGGCAGGGATTCATGGCACATGTTGTGCACCAAGTTTTGCATGAATTCTGGTTGTGTTAAAGGAAACTCAGAGGCAGATCTTAGAGAAAGGCTGAAATATCAAAGAAAGGAAACACCACAGTCCAATCTCACCCAGCTGTCTTCCAGCTCCCTCAGTCTTGCTCTTCCTGGCTTCTACTACATTAATATGTTTGTCTATGCCTGCCTTAAATACCTTCTTTGTCCAGTTGTTTCACATCCAGGTTAAGATTAAAGGTGTGGACTATAACTCTCTGTTAGTTAACCTTGAACTCACAGAAACACAGAATGATCTCCTCTGTCTCTGGAGTTATGGGATTAAAGACGTGGCACCACCACTGCCACCTGAGTCTGGAACTACCTCTGTAAACCAAGCTGGCCTCAAACTCAGAACTGTTGGGATTAAAGGCATAGGTCACCACCTCCCCTTCCCCTATCCATACCCTCCCACACATCTTTCCCCATGCTGGGATTAAAGGTGTGAGTTATTACTCTCTGATTCTCCTATATTGACTGTGGTTACATCTCTTCTCTGATATTTCCGACAGGTTTTTATTAAATATATGTCATATCACCACACTAGGGTAAAGGACTATGCTCATAATGAATTACTTGTTTATTTTTTGCTCTGTTTGACAAATGTCTGTTCCCTGTGTACTCTTGCTTTTGTAGCAATGTAGAATAAAATAGTTTGAGCTTAGTATGTATTCTAATGTCTAATGCATTGTGTCTAATATTGTATAATAACATTTAGTCTAACATAGAATAACATAGAATAATTAAGCATGAAATTAGGACAAGACACTGGACATTGGTGAACTCACACACTCAAGAGTTTACTGTTCTCATCAAGAAGAATTAAAATCACTACAGAAAAGCCTTGATAAAGCCACTAAAATATTATTTCTTCAAGTAATGCCAACTTTTTCAATAAAAATTCAGTGTTACTTGTTATGTTTCAAATTCATTGTCATGCCTGTTCCATGAGATGGAATATACCTGACACTGTCAATAAGCTTAATATACCAAGGCTAACTAGGTTATGAGCCCTAGTAGAAAAGGTACTGCTATGATTTTGCTAAATGAATATGCCAACAAAATGGCTTTTGATAATATGTTACTAAATTCCCATTGATCATTACATTGTTTGTCCCTCATAAGAAAAGCTTCTTTTTGCAGTAATTGGTAGTAAAAGCAGAGACCACAAATCGATTATGTGCCGATTATAAGAAACTCTCAAATATTCAGCCCTAAATGTAATATCTTTATCACACTACTCTGAAGGAAGTTCATGGATTTATGTGGAAGAGGAGGTGCAAAGGTTATAAGAACAAGAGGTAGTGGATAACTTCAAGGAAACTGTTTTCCAGATACAACAAGAAAGGTACATGAACACAGAGACTGTAATAGCAGAGATAAGCTCTGCTCTAGCTCAATCCTCACAGAACCCCAAAATAAAGGAGAAGAAGATACAAAGATTCATCCCTAATTAAGTTATATGAGCCAGTTGGGAAAAAGCCTAAGCTAAGGCCAAGCTTTCATAATTAATAAAATAGTACATCTGCTCCTATGTCTAATAGATGTCCAATAATAATATTATTTATTTGAACTTTTACTTTGGCCTTTGTTTCTTAATAGAAGCTTGCCAAAATATTTGCTTAACATTTTTTCTTGAGTTTTTTTTTTCTTTTGCTATAGATTACTATTATTCTGTGTAGTATATCTTTTTAAAATTGGTTTTAAGTTCTTTAATTGTTCTGGGAAAGTGTTTCCTCCATGATGCCAGAGTAAGATTGTACTGGATGTGATATGGGCCTTTTTAAAGTCCTCTTTGGATGATTCCCAAAGGTAGAAAGTTATCTTATCTTTCTCTTGTTGACCTGCTTTCATTAGTACAAAGTCTCCATTTTCCTACCTTTTGCATACTCCAGAAGGGAGGGGTGTTGCAGGTCTTAAAAAACAAACAAACAAACAAAACAAAACAAAACAAAAAGAACACTGTTTCTGGGAATGCCTTGTTTACTCTTTTTGTGTGACCTTGCCTTCCACAATTGTAACATTTGACATCTTGACCTTTTCTGATATCTCTGGAAATAACCTCTCCTACCCAAATATCATCAATGTTATAAGACTCTAGATTAACTGTCTCATGAATCCAATCCTCCAAGGGTGTTGACCTTGCTTTTAATGGTCAAAGTATTCTTCTACATTGTGCATTAGCATTCTCAAAAGGCAGTGATTCAATTATTATTAACCCTGCTCTGAACCCAGTACTGTTCTGTTTATTGTTGCATCTAATCTGTGCAAAAAGTCTGCAAAAGTTTCTTTTGGGCTTTTAATTATTTTCATGTATAATTCAGTTTTCTTTTCCTATTTCTTCAATACGATCCCAGACATTTAAAGCTGCCACACAGCATAAATCCACAGTATGTTCATTGTATAAGGACTGCCTTTCAATATCAGCATAAACCAAGAAGTTGGTCTTGGGAGACTTCTATGCTCCCGACTCTGCTTCTTTGTTCTATTGTTTTTATGACTCCTTCTTCTACCATGTTTTCTATTTTAAAAATGGCCCAGTCTGGAAGACAGCAGTAACAATATCTAACCAGTCTTTGGGTGTGATCTGATTATATAATGACCAACTGTTTAACATTTGTTTTATAAATGGTGAGTGCATCCCATATGTCACAGTTGCTTCCTTTACTCTATTTAATTCTAACATTTGTACCAGAACCCAACTAGCTTCTGTATTATTTTTATCATTTTGAAATTTTTTAAAGGTTACTGGCTATATTAATGTTGCCTTTTTTGTGTAATCTTAGATAACATTGTTCAGATTTGGCCTTTATATCCCTCTGTTTGGGTTTGAATATCTTTGTGTTCTCTCTTAGCAGGCTTTTCTAAAACTTTTTTCTTGGCATTTACATTAATTGATCTTTTAAATGATAAAACAGAACTCAAGCAAAAAATATTCTTAGCAAACAACATGATAAATATTATGATAGTCCCAACTACTTTATTGATTTCTTCCTTTGCTGGTTCCAATATCAAATAGTCTAGAAAAAGATTACAGAAAGACCAAATACCCTCCATTGCCTTAAACAAAATCCCCCTTTTTAAAAAAAAAAAAAATCTGATTTACTTACCAATCTAGTTGTCAGTGGTGATTCAAATAACTGTGAACTGGGACAGCTACCTAGTGTGATAGCAGCCCATGGAGAGGACCAAAAAGAGAGAGAAAAAAAACACAACCCACCAGAAGAAAGAGGCCACTGTCTGAAAAACATACCCAGATGAAAGTGAAACTGAACAGATGTGACCTGTCTGCCTAAGACTGGAGGCTAACTCAGAGGGACCAAATTAGAAAGCTAGGTAGGAAATATGGTCCAGAAACATAATAAAATTAGTGACATCCCAATGTGCACTAAACACCCACATAAAGCAGGAGAAAGCCTAAAAAGCTTCTATAGGACAGACACGGAGCCAAAAGTGGCTTGTGAGTTGAGTCTCTGGAGTGAGTCATGGTACAGAGGTGCTATTGTATTTGGGCTTAAATTTCAAAATGGTGGGTAATTGTGAGTTCTACCGGTACCTCAGCTAAAAAGCTAAATTCTATGAAGCTACACTAGGAGCTGGGTTGAGCTAAAAAGAAATCCTAGTGACACCTTTAATCATTAGCCACACCTTGGCATATTAAAGGTATTGTAAGAAACAGAAAGAAATAGAGGGAGCTTGGTATAGTCAAATACCCTAGCCATGCCTATAATCTTTAGCCACACCTTGACAGATTACTGGTGTGTTCAGAAACAGAAAGAAAGAGAGAGTGCTTGATGGAGTGAGCCACCCTAACTAAGCAAAGACATGGTCAGAAACAGACTAATAAGAAATGAGATATACAATAAAGACAGATGCAAATAGGTTTCTTGGTTCCGGGTGGCCTAAGGTCTGGACCCACAGACCTGCAGTCAGCCCCAGACCCCTTAGCCACCCGTCACTGCTCAGGCCCCCAGAAATGATTCAGATGCCTATATTAAGTTCATGCTGTTCGACCTATTGCTCAGGCACATTGCTAGCTAGCTCTTAAATCTTAAATCAACCCATTCCCATTAATTTGTATGCCATATGGCCAGAGGCTCAGCTATGCTTTTTATGTGCTTCTTCTTTGGTAGCTGGGTCGATCTGTCTGACTCCGCCCTTCCTTTGCTACCTTTTCTGATTTCCCACCTACTTCTTCTATGGTGCCTGTCATGGGCCAAAACAGCTCCTTTATTTAAAGATTGATATTCACAGCATACAGAACGACATTACCACATCACCTAACCCCTTTCTGTCTAATCAAAAAGGAAGGTTTCAATTTTAACATAACAAAATTACATATAACAAAATAGCCATCAAGAATTACATCTGCAATATCTAGTCTATTTTTATTTAGCAAAATTAAAGAAAATACTCTATCATCTACCTTATCCTTATGAATCTAAAGTTTCATATCCAATAAACCTTTCCAATAACTAAGAAAACTATACATATAACTATCTAATCTTCAACTACATCAAAGACCACAGAAGGATCTATTTACCCAAGTAAACAGGAAGTGCAAGAAAATTCCAAAATCTAGAAATGACAAAGATGAAACCTATCTGCCTGGAGAGTCACCAAAAGTTCCTTTATAAAGCTGGAACATCCATCTTCATCCTACAGGCCCAGAGTTGTTTTCATTTCAGTGAAGCAGGAAATCTGCCCTGCCCATTCATCAGTCGCTTCTCCTAGAGTCCTGAAGAATGTCTGACAGTTTTCTCTGCAAAGTAGGAACCTGAATGACCATCTTGGCTTGTTCTGCAAAAGTTCAGAGGTCACCTTCCTATGGAACCTGCATGTCCAGTTTTAATAGCATACTGTCACGCAGTCAATATAAGAACAGGTTCATGTCCAGTGGCTAACTGTTGCCACAAAGAAATTAATCTCCATATGGAATTTCTTTGATGCCCATTTTTCTCTTGAAGTAAATTTAGTGCTGCCAGAAGCAGACCTGCCTCATTGTCTAGAAAAGTCTAAGTTCTTTAAACATTTTAAATTCCATATTCTGTAGGTCTTAGAAGTTTGAAGATTACCTATCTAATTCAATTATATCTTTGTATACCTAAAAATCTAACTAACATACATTTCTTAATTATATAGTACAATTGTAAATCAGTTACATAAACATCATATTTTAAACGAGTAGAAAAATAAATGAAACATAAGAGAATTGACCTTAAATTTGTATCAATAAACTGTTGTAGTGTGTTCTCGGGTCCCGGGCAGCCAGAGATCCGGAGACCCACAGACCTGCCGGGACCGCTTAGCCGCCCGCCGCCGCCCTGGTCCCCAGAAACAACTCAGACGCTTCTATTAACTTCATGCTGTTTGGCCTATGGCTCGAGCACATTGCTAGCTAGCTCTTACATCTTAAATCAACCCATTTCTATTAATCCGTGGGCCACGTGGCCCCGGCCCGTGGCTCACCCGTGTTCCCTACATGCTGTTCCTTGGGCGGCTGGCTCGATCTGCCTCTGACTCCGCCCCGCTTCCCCTACCCATGCTCTGATTTCTCCTACTTCTTCTATGGTGCCCGCCATGGCCCAAAACAGCTCCTTTATTTAAAGATTGAGATTCACAGCATAAAGAAGGGCATTCCCACATCACTTCCCCCTTTCTCTCTAATCAAAAAGGAAGGTTTCAATTTTAACATAGCAAAATTACATATAACAAACAAAATAGCTATCAAGCAAGAATTACAGTTATAATATCTAGTCTATTTGTATTTAGCAAAATTAAAGAAAATATTCTATCATCTACTTTATCTTTATGAATATAAAGTTTCATATCTAATATACTTTTTAAATGACTAAGAAAAACTGTACATATAACTATCTAATCTTCAACTACATCAAAGACCACAGAAGGATATAATATTTACCCAAGTAAACCAGAAGTGCAAACGACTTCTAAAATCTAGAAAGGACAGAGATGACACCTATCTGCCTGGACAGTCACCCAAAGTTCCTTTATAAAGTTGGGGCATCCATCTTCAGCCTATAGGCCTGGAGTCTCTTTTCATTTCAGTGAAGCAGGAAATCTGCTCTGCCCATTCTGGCACAGTTCATTCGTTGCTTCTCCTTGAGTCCTGAAGAATGTCTGACAGTTTTCTCTGTAAAGCAGGAACCTGAATGATGATCTTGGCTTGTTCTGCCAAAGTTTAGAGGTCATCTTCTTATGGAATCTGCATGTCCAGTTTAAACAGCATACCGTCAAGCAGTCAATATAAGAACAGGTTCTTCTCTAGTGGCTAACCATTACCACAAATAGAGTAGACTCCATATGGAGTTTCTTCGAAGCCCATTTTTCTCTTGAAGATTGGTGCTGCCAGGAACAAATCTGTCTCACTGTCCAGAAAAGTCTAAGCTCTTAAAACATTTTAAATGCCATATTCTGTAGGTCTTAGAAGTATTTGAAGATTATCTATCTAATTGAAATATATCTTTGTATACCTAAAAATCCTAACTAACCTAACTATAAGTTTGATTATCAAAAGTGACTATTAACCTTCATTTCTTAATTATACACTACAATTTTAAAACAGTTACATGAACATCATACCTTAAACAAGAATAGAAAAACACATACAGCATAATAAAATTGACTTTAAATTTGTATCAATAAACCAAAATCTATACCAATGTAAAGCAGTTTGAGATTAACAGCTGATTACCTGTAAATTTAATAATCTAATTTTTTAAAAAAGCATTCACATACCATATCCCCCGTTTCTTCTTAGAAAGAGATTGACTATGACCATTAACCATTTATAATGAAAACAAACATTTAGAAACAATATTTGGGGAATTTGGGCGAAGTTATCCATTACTACTTCCTGCTGATTAAGGGGCGTTGAAAATCTCACGGATTGTTGAGACTGGGTCATAATCTGTAGCTGTGAAGCTGATCTGGCCATCTCTTCTCATCAGAGGTTTTTTCAGGGGGTCTTGGTTGATGAAACCATATTTGTTTGGAAGGAATCCACAGGTTCTCATCTCCTGTGGAAACAAGAGCAGAACTCTTCCGAAGCAATAAATCTTTAGACACAAATTTTGAAATCAAAATACCTTTAAAATATACATTCTTGTTTAACTTAGTAGCCTTTGCAATCCATTGTCTTTTTACAGTTAGCTCATTAACAGTTAAAAAATTAAAAGAAAACACAATAACAACCAAAATCCAGATTTTGTGTCTATTTTCCATCTTTACGTGGCTTATTATATTTTTATTATTCTATTTCTCGCTTTAAAAACTTTTTCTAACCTCTTTATTTTCTCTCTGAAGCCTATGTACCTTTTACAAACATTGTAACCCGTTTACAGGTTTTCTTTTTATCTGAATCTGTTTTATTGTGAATCCTTAATCATCTTCTAACCTTAAGAGCTTTTAAAATACATTCTCCAAAAAGAAGCACAGTTTTTGCAAATTAGGCTGAATCACTAAGTTTTCTTAAATGGACCGTGTATTTATTCGTGGCCAGTAAACAGAGCACACCCCGAAAAATATTGCTATTAAGAAACCGTCTTTGTTTCTTTTTTGTTCAAAATAGGCAGAAATCTAAAATCGATCACATGTTACTGAGTCTTTTGTGAGACTGGTTGCAGCTGCAGCTTACACTGACTGCCGACAGCCCGCCGGCGCCATTTTGAATGTGACCCGGACCATGCTTTCTTTGTACAATGACCCGATTTACATACACAATTTGGAAGCTGCCTTTGCTCAGTTTCTGCTAAAACCCTTTTTAAACTTTCTCAGGCATTAAGTGGATAATCGACCCACGTTGGATGCACCATCTGTTGTAGTGGGTTTTCTCGGGTCCTGGACGCCAGAGGTCCCGGACCCACAGACCTGCCAGGGACTGCTTATCCGCGCGCCGCCGCCCGGGTCCCCAGAAACGACTCAGACGCTTCTATTAACTTCATGCTGTTTGGCCTATGGCTCAGGCACATTGCTAGCTAGCTCTTACATCTTAAATCAACCCATTTCTATTAATCCGTGGGCCACGTGGCCCCGGCCCGTAGCTCACCCGTGTTCCTTACATGTTGTTCTTTGGGCGGCTGGCTCGATCTGCCTCTGACTCCGCCCCGCTTCCCCTACCCATGCTCTGATTTCTCCTACTTCTTCTATGGTGCCCGCCATGGCCCAAAACAGCTCCTTTATTTAAAGATTGAGATTCACAGCATAAAGAAGGGCATTCCCACAGCAATAAACCAAAATCCATAGCAATATAAAACATTTTGAGATTAACAGTTGATTTCCTGATCTAAGTAAATTCAATAATCTAATTTTTAAAAAGTCATTTATATACCACATCCCTTTTTTCTTCTTAGAAAGAGATTAACTATGACCATTAACCATTTATAATGAAAACAAACATTTAGAAACAATATTTGGGGAATTTGGGCGTAGTTTTCCATTACTACTTCCTGCTGATTATGGGGTGTTGAAAATCTCATGGATTCTTGAGACTGGATCATAGTCTGTAGTCCTGAAGCTGATATAGCCATCTCTTCCCATCAGAGATTTTTTTCAGCGGGTCTTGGCTGATGAAACCATATTTGTCTGGAAGCAATCCACAGGTTTTCATCTTCTGTGGAAACAAAAGCAGAACTCTTCCAAAGGAATAAATCCTTATACACAAATTTCAAAATCAAAATACCTTTAAAATATATATTCTTGTTTAACTTAGTAGCCTTTGTATTTGCAATCCATTGTCTTTCTGCAGTTAGCTCATTAACAGTCAAAAATTAAAAGAAAACACAATAACAACCAAAATCCAGATTTTGTGTCTATTTTCCATATGTATGTGGCTTTTTATATTTTTATTCCTCTATTTCTTTTTTTGAAGACTTTCTCTATCCTCTTTCTTTTATCTCTAAAGCCTATGTATCTTTTACATACATTGTAACCCTTTTACAGATTTTTTTTTCCATCTTAATCTGTTTTATTGTGAATCCTATTCATCTTCCAACCGGAAGAGCTTTTAAAATATGCACACTCTCATAAAGAGTCACATAGGTTTTGTAGATAATGCTGAATCAGTAAGTTCTCTTAAAGGGTTTGCAACTCTGTTTGCAACCAGCAAACAGAGCTGACTCAAGAAAATGCTACTACTAAGAAACCATCTTTGTTTCCTTTTTGTTCAAAGTAAACAGAAACCTTAAATCAATTACACATACTACCAAGTCTTTTAGGAGACTTCAAGTACTGGCCTGGTTACAGCTTATACTGCCTGCCTCCTGTCCGCTGGCACCATTTTGAATGTGGCCCGAATGCCACGCTTTTTCTGTACAAAGACTTGTTTAAGATACACAATTTGGAAACTGCTTTGGCTCAGTTTCTGTGCTAAACCCCTTTTTAATCTTTCTCAGGCTTTAAGTGGATATTCAGCCCACATTGGGAAGCCATCTGTTATAATTAAATTTCTTGGTCCCGAGCACCCACAGACCTGCCTCCCCAGACCCCTTAGCAGTCCACTGCTGCTCAGGCCCCCAGAAATGATTCACACACTTATATTAAGTTCATGGTGTTTGACCGATGGCTCAGGCACATTGCTAGCTAGCTCTTACATCTTAAATCAACCCATTCTCATTCATCTGAATGCCATGTGGCCTGTGACTCACCTATGTTCTTTACATGCTTCTTTTTTGGTGGCTGGGTCGATCTGTCTGACTCTGCCCTTCCTTTCCTACCTATTCTGATTCCTACCTACTTCTTCTATGGTGCCTGTCATGGGCCAAAACAGCTCCTTTATTTAAAGACTGATATTCACAGCATACAGAACTACATTCCCACATCAGACAGATTTTAAAAAAAAACTCAAAATTGTTTAGAGTGTGTTAATTTATATAATATATACATATAGGGTTGAGAGAGAAAAGAAAAAGGAAAAAGGATAGGGAAAGTTCTTAAAAAAGAAATTGAGTTAAAAAAAAAAGCCACGTAAAAATGGAAATTACAAACTGTCTGGATACTGTATGTTATTTTCTGGTGTTTAAGTTTTCTGACTGAAAATGAAGTAGTAAAAGCTGCTAAAAGACATTTGATTATAAATGCTGCTGGATTAATCCAACCTATGTATTTTTCAAATGAGTTGACTTTAAAATTGAAATAAAAAAATATGCTACTTTGGAGGAGAGGTCTTGGTTAAAGAAAATAAGGTTTGATCCACGAAGACCCCCTGAAAAGTCTCCAATGGAAACAGATAGCCCAGATTCAACATTTTAGAGTCCCTCTGTTGAAGTTTTCTCTGAACTCTGTATTCAAAACTACTTCAAGGAGACTAGCTGAGATTATAGCCTTCTTAGAGACTACTCCTCTAAAGACTTGTCCATAATCCTATTTTTTTCTTTGGACCCCCTTGGGATTGTCAGTGCCCCCATTCAGTAGGAAGCAGCCCAAAGAACTACATCCACATTCCTCCAAAATGGATTATGGATGTTTGTCTTTGTTTACAGTGTTGGTTATAAGTTGTTATAGATAATGAAAAAAAAGGATATTAGATTTGGGGTTTTTCTTGTTTAAAAAAAAAAGACAAAAAGGGAATGTAGTGGGACTATGTTGTTACATTGTAAATAATTGTCCTGCCTACTGGTTTAATAAAAATGCTAATTGGCAAAAGGCAGACAGAAAGTATGGGTAGTCTATCAGACTAAGAAAAATCTGGGAACAGTAAGAAGAGAGCAGAGATGGTACAGAGATGCCAGAGCAGCCAACAGATGCAGAGGACAACTATGCTGCTATTAGAAAAGGTACTGAGCCACATGGCTGATGAGGATAGGTATCATGGTCTAGTTTAAGAGTAAAGTGTCAGCAAGTTTTATGCCGGTGCTATAGGTTGTTCAGTATAAAATTAATGTAAGCATCTATGTGTTTTAGTGGGTCTGCGGGTATGCAGGTCTGTGGGTCCAGACCACAGACCAGACAGGCCAGAAACACAATACAAGAATTGAACAGCCATTTCAATTACAAACAAACAGAAAAATCGTTATCTGTCTTCCAACCTAAATTCATAATATCACTTTTAAACAATAAGCATTATTTCACAACTGGTTTCAATTTTGGTCTCACAAAAATTAAACTAAGAGGATTTTATCAAGGTTGAATGTTCTCTCCTTTTGGTCTCACTTGACCTAGATGAAGCCATTTAATCATCTATGTATTTGTTTCTCTTTTACTTTCTAAAATATATGTAACAATTTTGACTTTTCCTTTAAAATTTAATCCTACATCAAAAGAAAACATTAATGCTAGTAATTTATCCTAGGACGTGTGGATGAAAAGTGCAAAAATAGAAGGTATTATATGTAAGGAAGGAATAGTAGACACACTTGGTTAGATTTACTTTCTGCTTCATTGGAATTGAACAGAAAGAAGTACTGAAGTGGACAGATGTGCACACACATACTCTGTTTTTAATTAGCTCGCTAGTTCTCTATATTATCACACTTATACTCACTACCAAACTAACACATACTAGCACAATAGATGCCCAAGAAGTAGAGACCATTTGAACAATTCTCCCAGCAGTCATCCTAGTAATAATTGCTCTTCCATCACTACGAATCCTATACATAATAGACGAAATTAACAACCCCATATTGACAGTTAAGACCATAGGACATCAATGATACTGAAGCTATGAATATACAGACTATGAAGATCTTTGCTTTGACTCTTATATAATCCCATCTAATGAATTAAAACCGGGGGATCTTCGACTATTGGAGGTGGATAATCGAGTTGTTTTGCCCATAGAAATTCCAATCCGTATACTAATCTCATCAGAAGACGTACTACACTCCTGAGCAGTACCATCCCTTGGATTAAAAACAGACGCCATCCCAGGGCGCCTAAATCAAGCTACTATTTCATCTAATCGACCGGGTTTATTTTATGGGCAATGCTCAGAAATCTGTGGGTCCAATCACAGCTTCATACCGATTGTCCTAGAGATAGTCCCACTTAAACACTTTGAAAACTGATCCCTATCCATAGTATAACCCACGCTATGAAGCTACTTAGCGTTAACCTTTTAAGTTAAAGAAGGGACTAGCAGTCCCCATAGTGCCCATGCCTCAACTAGACACAGCCACATGATTTACCACTGTTATATCCTCATCTATTACTCTATTCGTTATTATACAACTAAAAATCGGCTCACAAATTTTCCCCATGAACCCCTCAATTAAACCTATCAGTTTAACAAAAACAAATAGCCCATGAGAACTAAAATGAACGAAAATCTATTTGCCTCTTTCATTACCCCTACAATAATAGGAATCCCCATTGTCACCCTGATAAGTAGGGATATTGCAAGTATTACTATTCCAGACACATGGAGACTTCCTGACTGGATCAATTTGTTTCTTCATTCATTTGTTCCTAGCTGAATTCCACTTGCAGTGCATGTGCCCAACATTTTTCATGGCAGGTAGGGACAAACATTGCTTAGTTTGTGTTTTTAAAATACCCCCCAAATAAAATTAGCAAAAATTCCATGAGTATACTTTATCGAGTGTATCTCTGTAAGGCTTATTTTGCCTACTACTGAGAGATAATCAAATGTGGTTAAAGCTTAAGAGACTACACAAAGACCGCCTTTCCTGTCTTTATCTTAACCTCTGTACCAGGTTTGTATTGTATTGCTTTGTTCTGGGAAAGACAGGTCAGGTACTAATCCTCCATGTCTGTGAAGACCACTCAGCTTGCAGCTTCTCTTTTATGCTGCTTTTAAGCAAAATGACAGTCATGTAAGCTGTATGTCAAGAGAAATCTTCTACCTCAGCCCTGTATTCCTCCCTAAAAAAATTCCTAGGTGTCTGGTCTTTTATGTTCCTTTCTTTCTTTCCCTTTTTTTAAAAAAATCAAGACATAGACTAACCAATTTCATTAAATTTGATAAAATCTTATCCAAAAACTATGGAAGAAAATCAAAGTAAATCAGGAAGATGATGTTGTTTTGCAACACTGATTAATTTTTTTCACTTCTCTGTAATTCAGTCCACTTAGATGAGGAAATGTAAATGGGCAATGAAATGAACATGGTACATGCCCAAGCTGAACTTCATAGCTCTCAAATATGCAGCCTTTTAAAGTGGTTTGCATATAACATCCTTCAGTGATTTTCCTTGATGGGAAAACCATTGAAATTACCAATTCCATATTTTGTTAACCTGACATAAAAATAAACTCTAACTCTCTTCTTTTTGGAAGGTGTTAATACCCAGTGGCAAAATTTGTAAGATTTATCAAAGGCTAAGATCATATTTTTGACTAAAATTCATGATGTTATTCAGTAATAATATGATTTTCTAGCTGAAGAAATTATAAACATGTCTAATAAGCAAATTATTCAGGAAGAGAAAGACCCATTCTTATATGACATTAGCAATAGATCATCTTAAATTCTTGGCCCCAAGATAAAAATTTGACTAAGTAAACATAAAATCTGTTGTGTTTCTTTGCCTTTCAGCTGTCCCTCTTATAAACTAGTTTGGATGACAGACCACTTTCAACAAAACTAATCAAATATACTTACTAGAATTCTTTATGCACTAATGAATTTTTCCCCTCTCATCCTGCTTCCAGTAGTTTCATTATATATGATTATTTGTCATTTAACAGTGATAGTTCAAACTCATTGAGAATTTGCTATATGGCAGATGCTTTGCTTGGTGATTTTTTTTTCCAGGTTAAATGATGTCAGGAAGATATTGATAAATTACCAAGTGTCACATGTGTGAATTAAACTTAGCTTTCCCAGATTCTCAGCTCCCTAGTGACAAATACAAGAAAGAAACTAAGGTTATCCTGATTTTAGAACAACTTTTCTAAATCCTCACACTGTTCTGTCTCCTGTCCAAAAAAGTACACATGGAGTTTAGAGTCCTTGTTTGCTACCTGTGTCAGCTTCTTCACTCTACTAAGGGACGGTCAGGTTCACCTTCCTCTAACTTCTGCCCTTCAAGTCCTTACCAATGTGCAAGTGATTATTGAGTTACCAGTTTTTGAAAACAATATTATATATGCTCTATATAATGTCATATGTAATCTACAAATTAAATTTCTGCATTTACTTATGAACATAAAGCTAGTGTACAAACCTGAAGCTAGTTAGATTGTTGTGGTAGATTTAAGTGCCAAAATGACACAATCTTGAATCTCCTGAGAAAAGATTTTGCAGGAAGTTGGCTTGTGGGCCTGTTTATAAAGAAGTCTCTTCTTCATTAATTGAAGTAGGAAGAACCTCTATGTGAGTAGCACTTTCCCTAGGCAAGCTGTGCTAGCTGCATAAGGGAGTGGAAAGTTTACTGAAAGCAAGCAAAATGTCTTTGTTCTCTCTTTACAGTTATGAGTATATTATGGTTAACTGCTTCTTTGACTTCCCTGAAATTACAGCTATACCTTGGAATTGTAAGCCAAATAAAGCTTTCCTTCCTCTGTTATTGTTTCGTCAGGATATTATATCAGAACAACAGAATGGAAACAAGAACAATTATGAGATTTTTTTTTTTGCTGAACATGGTAACAAAGAGTAGATGAATATTTTAGAAGAACAGGTCTTCTCCAAATACTTGAGATCTATAGAATATGACATTTAAGATGTTTTAATAACATAGGTTCTTATTATTTCTATGACAATGGGACATCTGCCTCGGGAAGCACCAATGTACTTCAGAGAAGATTATGGACATCAAAGAAACTCCATGTGGAGCTGACCTTCTTTGTGTCAAAAGTTAGCCACTGGGCAAGAAAGTACTTTTGCCTTGACTGTTGACAGTATGATGCTCAAAATGGACAAGCAAGACACCCCCCCCCACACACACACACACACACACATACTCACAAAAGAATTGCTGAACCTTGCCAAAACAATGTACAAAGGTCTTTGAAAATATTCTGCTTCACAGAGAAGTACGTCAGAAATGTTAAGCCTGTAGGCCAAAGATGGATTCTTGAATGATAAAGAAGAACCTTGATTGACTGTCTAGGCAGCCAGCTGCTTAATATTTTACAATATTTTAGAATTGTTTGCTTATCTATATTGTTTAATTAGTTAATATCATTTGCTTAAGTCTCTGAGGTACTTGAAGATGAGATAGTTATAGTTTTATAGTGACCATTTTAGAAAAGATACTCTAGAGTTAAAGTATATAAGTTTGAGAGATATCAAAATATAGTTTTTAGTTAGTAATACAAATTAGATAGAAAGTGAATTAGGTATAATCCTTTGGACTCACCAAAAGAGGATAATTAATGAAATATTTTCTTTGAATTGTCAATTGCTAATAGACTGGACATTACTCATGTAATTATTGTTTGTACATTGTTGCACGAATAAATGAGACTCAGAGATAGATCTCTGAGAAAGTCGAAAGATATTAGAGAGAATAAACACCACAGTCAGATCTTACCCAGCTGTCTTCCAGTTTCCTCAGCCTGGCTTGTCTTGGCTTCTTCTTCTTCCTCTTTCTATGCCCACCTTAAGCCTTAAATATTCTCTTGGTAAGCCTGGAATTTCTTCTGTAATCTAAATTGACCTTGAACTCAGTTGGAATTAAGGGCATAGGTCACCACTCCCAGGATACTCCCTGTGCTGGGATTAAAGGTGTAAATCACCACTCTCTGATCCTCCTAGACTGACTGTGGGTAGATCTCTGAAACTTCTGGAGCTTTTATTAAATGCCATTTAACCAGTGGGTACAAAAGGAGACCCCAATAGTTGAGCTGTCTTCTACAAAGAAGTTTTGTGATTACACACGTGCAGGCTCAGGGCACTGTGGAAGCCAAGAGCCCCAAATATTTTTAGGGCAGAAGTTTTATACAGCACTCTGGGTAGGGGAGGGGATACATCTGGGCTGGTGAAATAGGGAAGTTACAACAGAGCAGGGCCAAAGGTCAGTTTAGGACAGAGTTTAGGAATGTGACAGCCTGCTGCCAGGCAGGCAGGTGTATTTCCTGTGAAACAATAGTAAGTCTTGGGCAAGCAGGAGGCCAGGTGACTGAGTAAGTCCACCTGAGGACATCCATTTCCTGGAGCAATGGTCACAATTGTGCAAGCTTCAGAAAGTTCCTGCTTTAGTAATCAGCACATGGGTTAATTATAGGTCAGGGGTGAAGGATTCTAAGAGGTCAAATCTCAGGTTCAGCAAGGAAAATTCTATTTTTACACCCACAGTACATATTGTATATAATTATTGTGCCTATTGTATGTGGCTTTTCTTATGTTAGTTATAACCTTCAAAAACCAGTCTGAAATATCAGAGAAGAGATTTAACTACAATCAATACAGGAGAATCAGAGAGTGGTAACTCACACCTTTAATCCTAGTTTGGGGAAAAACTGGGAGGGGTGACCTAGGCCTTTAATCTCAGCAGATCTGAGTTTGAGACCAGTTTAGTTTACAGAGGGAGTTCCAGGCTCCCAGGCAGGCAGTGGTTGTGCCAGGTCTTTAATCCATTAACTCCATAGACAGAGGAGATCTTTCTGTGTTTCTGTGAGTTCAAGACTAACTAACAAAGAGTAGTAGCCTAGCCTTTAATCTTAACCTGGATGTGAAACAACTGGGCAAAGAATATAATTAAGGCAGACCTAGAAATGCAGATTAATGCAGTAGAAGCCAGGAGAAGTGAGGATGAGGAAGCTGGAAGACAACAGGGTGAGATTTTACTGTGGTGTTTCCTCTCTTTGATATTCCAGCCTTTCCCTGATCTCTGGATCTGAGTTTCCTTTAATACAACCAGAATTCCTGCAACACCCTATTGTAGCAAAATTAAATCATTGGCTGGGACAAAATGCTAAATTTTAGCATAAGGCAGAAAAAACTATTACTAATGAGATTTTTTTAATTTAATGTGTTAAAAACTTTGTTCTTTTTTGTAATTAAAATCAAGTATGTATGGGGGAGATAAAATAATTATGATGATCAGTTTTAATTTTTGTCTTCTGTGCTTCTCATTAAGGCATAAGAATACAAAGTATTTTTCTAGTATTATCTGACCCCTGTTTATCATTCGGACTATAAAAAAATAAAACATATCCACTTATAATGCCTGCTTTGTGTAGCAATTAATTTCTTTCCCTTTCTTTTTATAAAGAATTAAAACTATAACCCATTTTAATGTTTTCAATGAGTTGATATATTCAAAGCCCTTAAAATTTTATGCAAATTATTTCCTTATATTTAACTGTGCTACCACTTTATAAATATATCAACAATGAAAAACATATTTGGGAAATTCAAATACAAAACTGGGAAATTTTGACTTCTAATATAACTTTCCAGCAGCAAGCAAGCTTCCTTACATTATATAAATTAATTCTTGGAAGGATCTTTTGAACAAGATGATTACCTAGTATAGTCTTTCCAGATGTATTTATTGTTCAACTTGTAATTTAGTGATTAGTGGAAGGACATAGAAAATATTTCCTATTTTATTTTTCTCTCTGATGTTTTAGTAATTTTGCTGTGTGTGTTTTGAAGTTCTGTTATATACATATACATTTATCATTATTTCTTTGCTAAAAATGCACCACTGTCATCATGAAATAACTTTCCTCATTTGTAATACAACTTCACTCTACCACTACTGATTTAGTATGCTGGAAGCCTTCCGACCGACCTTCTTTTGACTAGTGTTAGCATAGGACATCCTTGTTTAGATGTCCTATGACATATTTGTTGAATTAAGAGGACATCTTGGGTAGTCAACCTTCTTCTACTCTGTGGGAACTGGAAAGCAAATCCAGGTACATAGGGCTGACAGTTGGCGCCTTTACCACGTGAGTGACCTCCATGATATTTAACATTTGAGTTCAGAGAAGATGTTCAGTTGGGTCCTGCTTCTTTAAAGTTAGTATATAATGGGACATATGAAACACAATATCATTCATATTAATAGTGTTGTGCTCAGATCATGAGACCCCCAAGGAGACCACCAGAGATGCAAACTCTCCAAAATGCAAAAGCAAGGTTTACTGAAAAATCCAAGTTGCGACAAAAAACTGGTCCAGCTCACCAGTGTGGCAGTGTCCGGAGGTACCCGCCCCTCTGCAAGCTAGGTTTTTAAAGGGAAAAACCACAAGGGTGTACATCAATTAGGGGACTTAGTACAGATACAATTCTGATTAGCTCATTTTGGGGGACTTTCGAGATTTCTTTTGTTATCTTAGCCTGCTGTTTGTCAAATACTCCTCCCTAGACTACCTTCTGGATTGGGTGGGACATTCCTTGGCTATTGAATGGCCCCAGGCTATCTCAGGTACCTGGGCAATCCATGGTTAATTAGCTGCTATCAGATAGCCACTAGGCCATCTCCTGTTGTACTCCAGCAGAACTCAGGCAGTTCTGTTTCAAACTGGGGCTAAGAAACCTTTACTCAAAAATGGAGGTGCTCTCTGGTTCTTCAAATAGAAATCATGCAATCTGATACATGTGTATACAGTACAATATTAAATTACGTTAAACATAACTATATCCTTTAAAAACATTATTTATGTGAATCGTTCAAAGTTAATCTTTTATCTTTTTAAAATATTTAATTCATTGCTATTATCTATAGTCACTCTGCTACAAAACAGAAGAGCAGAATTGTGTAATATGTCTAACTGATCCGTACTCCTTGTTTACGCTTTCCTTATATCCTGTACCCAATTGATTTAGCTAGTAGTCTATTTCTTGGAAGTGCTATTATGACCATGGCAACTATTATAAAGGAAAGCATTTGATTTCAGAGATTTATTTCACTGTCATCATGGTGAGAAGCATAGTGGAATGTAGCAGACATGATACTGGAAAAATAGCTGAGAGTTCTAGGTCTGAAACCACAGGCAGCAGAAAGAAAGAAGAATCTGGCCTGTGCTTCTGAAACCTCAAAATTCCACCCCTAGTGACACATTTTGACAAACAAAGTCATACCTGCTAATCTGAAATAGTGCCACTCCCTGATGACTATGTATTCACATATTCATATTTAAAAGTCCCTGTAGGGAATATTCTTATCCAAACCACCACATTTCACTCCCTGGTGTCCTAGGCTTATAGCCATATTATAATGGAAACTTGCATTCAATACAACTCCAAATAAATGCCATTGTCTATAATAATTTCAGCATTGTTTAAATGTTGAAAGATCTAAGACTCCTCTCAAACTCCAGGCAGTCTCTTAACTGTAACCCATGCAAAATCAAACTAAAAAGGCAGATCATGTATTTCTAACATATAGTGGTACTGGATGTACATTACTATTCCAAAAGGGAGAAAGGGAGCATGGAAAGGAAATACTGGAGCAAAGCGAGACCAAAGAACAGATGCACAACCTCCAAACTCTGCATCTCTCTGTCTAATTTTAAAGCAGTCTTTATACTTCTCTCTATTTCATCTTTGTTGATTGCAACATACCTCTTACTCTTGGGCTAGTTCCACTCCTTGTCTACAGCTTTGCTCGACAGGTATCTTGACTCTGGCATCTCTAACATCTCAGAGTCTCCAAGACAATCGGGCTTTAGCTTGAGAGCTTCACACTTCTCTAGGCCTTTATGCACAGATACCCCCAACACACAACATACCTCAGGGATTTTTCTTTTCCGTGGAGGAGGATTCTTAACTTTAATAGCAGAATCACATGGCTAAAGCTGTCAAGTCATGCTTCCTGTTGAGACTAGAACTTAGCATTCTCATTCAAACATATTTCCCTGAATTTTCTGTTCCCTTTGGTTTCCTTCAATTTTTAAGCTTTTATTTAATTTTATCTCATAATTTGGAAGCTTAGTTGAGTGAGGTCTGTGCTGAGATTACTACTCTATTTGTTCTTTACTCTTTGTAATATCCTTGAGTACTGGATTTAGCTCCATTACCCTTTTGAGACTTTCCTTTTCTCATCAAACTGTACGTTTTGTATTTTTTCTTGCTCAGCTTTTTCTTTTTCATTATAAATTTCCCCAAGAATGACTATTAATAACTACATGCCACAATCAATACGAGGCTGACTTAAAATCTCCTCTACCAACTCTATGCATCCCAAACTTTTCAGTTTAGCTTGAGGAAGAATTTTGGACAAGGGCAGAAAGCAGCCCCATTCTTTGTCAAATATTACAAGAATGGTCTCTAGGCTACTTATTAATATTTTTCTTCTCTGAAACCCTTTGAGCCAGACTGACACTGCACTCAGCATCACTGCCTTCCATTCTTACTCTAGTATTAAGCTATACTTTAAGCATCCAACTGCTTTTTTAATCCAAAGTCCCCAATTCCACCACAGAAGCCATAATTAGGCTTATTATAATAACTTGCTCCCTGGTACCAGCTTCAGTCTTAGTCAGTTGTAATAGTTTGAATGTAATTGCTCTGCATAAACTCATAAGAGTGAGGTGTAGCCTTGTTGAACTAGATCTAGCCTTGTTAGAGGAGGTATGTCACTATGGGGGCAAGCTTTGAGATTTTCTATTTTTAAGCTACAGGCTAATTCAGTTCACTTCCTGTTACTTACAGATCAAGATGTAGGAAACTTAGTCCTTTCCCCAGGAACCATGTTCTGCCATGCTGTTCTTCCATGCTGATAATGGACTAAACCTCTGAACTGTAACCCACCCCAACTAAATGTTTTCCTTTTTAAGAGTTGCCATGGTCATGGTGACTCTTCACAGTAATAAAAATTCTAGTTAAGACAGAAGTTGGTACCAGAGACTGGAGTGTTTCTGTTTTAAATGAGGCCATGTTTTTAACAGGGGTAATTGGGATGCTGGGAGTTTGATTTAGAAAACCAATGGAATGCTTTAAAGACTTACTAATGAAACATATTAGTGGGACTATGGACAGGTAACCATAGTGCTGAGTGTGATTTAATAAACTGTAAAGGCATGGCTCAAGGTGTTTCAGAGGAGAAAGTATGTTGCCGAGAGATTATTCTGGTGATATTTGGATGATGAAAGTGGTTGCTTTTTGCCCTTGTCCAATTACATTGGCAGAAAAAAAAATCTCAAAAAAGTCTAGTATTAATTCTGTTGTGTGATTATTAATGTTAACCCAAATGAATATTTGGAATGAAAAGGAGCAAGCTAAGCAAGAAAATATACAATGAACAATTTTTGGAGAAAAAAAATGAATCAAGAAGTGGAATGGGAAAAAAAAACAGATTAAAAAAAAATGGACTAATAGGAGTTGTGACCCCTGGACAAGATTCCACTCAGCTGTTTCCACTCTGAAAAAGAATTAAAGAAAAACTTTTAGCCAGGTGTGGTGGCTCATGTCTTTAACCCCAGCACCCAGAAGGCAGAAGCTGGTGGACCTCTGAGTTTAAGGCCAGCATGGTCTACAGATCAAGTTCTAGGAAAGTCAAACTTAGGCAGTGAAGGTAACCATCAAAACCAGGAAGCAGATGAAGATGTAACTGAATAAATAGACTATGTTCTAGACCCAGAAGCAGCAAAACTTGGCAGCTTTGGCCATGTGGTTCTGGCTTTAGAGTCAAGGAATAACTAACGAAAAGAGCTGACGATAGGCATGTGTCAGAGTGTCCCTGAATGAGCACCTACAGAGGTCATTGCATGAAGCTTTGAAGAAGATTCCTGGATTGCTTTGGAGATCCCAACATGTTGGAGGTGCCAGAGCCATAGAATACTTGCCAAGGATAGCTGCTAATAGGGAGTAGAACCTGCCCAAGAGAAAGAACTGTGTTACAGTCACAAAACTAAAGAATTGGAGATCTGAAGAGTGCTTTGACATTAGACATGGAGATGTAGAGTTGGAATTTTTATGTACCTGTGCTCATTCCAAAGATTCATTGGTTTGGTTTTGAGCCCCTGGTTTCTGCAATGGCATGGATTCTTGGCCCTTACTGGGACTCCTCCTGAACATCCTATCTCTTCCCTGTACTTCCTGTTTTATGCTTCTCAAGATTTACTATTCTCAGCTCCTTTTATAGTACTGTTTCTGCCTACATGCCACCATATCCTGACATGATGATAATGGACTAAAACTTGAACTGAAAGCAATTAAATGTTTTTCTTTATAAAAGTTGTTGTGGTCATGAGTCCCTTCACAGCAATAAAAACTCTAAGACATCAGTGTTCTATTGATGAGACGAGGCACCCATGATTACAGCAACTACTATAACAAAAAGCAGTTAATTGGGGCTTGTTTTTCAATTTTGGAGGCTTATTCCATTTGCATCCTGACCAGGAGTATGGTGGCATATGAGCAGAGATGGTACTGGAGAAGTAGCTGAGAGTTCTACATCTGGACCACAGAGAGCCAGAAAATAGCACCAGTGGGCCTGCCTTAGTCTTCTGAAACCTCAGAGTTCACTACAGTGACAAACTTCCTCCAAAAGGTCATGCATACCTCCATGAGTTCCCACTTACTAATTCTTCTAAGTACTTCCAATCCCTGTCGACTAAGCATTCAAATGTCAGACTGTGTGAGCCATCTTAACTTAAACTACCACATCAACTCTTCTTAGATGCTGGTAAACATCATTCTTTGCTCAACTCCTAGGACACTTACTATTTTATATTCATAGGAGTGACATTGTTTTTAAGGATTATTTCCCATTGCACATTGTTCTCTATCTATGTGGTTGAAATGTCATTCTCATTGTGAATGAATAATGTTATTGTTTATAAGATTTATCTCTTTTATTGATACTCTATGCCTTTTTATTTTCTTCTTTATGCGGCTTATTTGATTGTTGATACATTTGAATTTAAGTTGTCTTGTGATTTCTTTTACAATTGTTCTATTTATTTTGTTTTCCTTTTTATTGCTTTTCTTTCTTTTTTGTATTAAATAAATGTAATAATTTCTTTATATCTCCTCTTTGGACAATTCCATAATAATAATTTATCAGTTTAGTAGTTGTTATATAATTTATAGTGCATTTCCTTAACCTGCCAGTCTGCCTTTGATTGGTAAGATGTTCTTTCATTCATAATGAAGAAACATTTTGATAGTACATTGAAATTCGAACCCTCAAAGACTCAATGCCACTGCTATTGATTGTATTTATATAGTTTATGTAAACATCAAACACTAGTAGTAAGCATCATGGGAATATTATATACCACTAGGGTTTTCTGTTTCCTTTAGTTTGTCTCTAAAGTAAATGTTCTGATACCATTTTCATTTTTACTTCATGATATCTGTTACTTCTTTTTATTTATGTCTGAAGGTAATAAATTAATTCATCTTTGCATGTCTGAATATAACTGTATTTCACCTGTTTATAGAGGTATTTTCTTTTGATGTAGATATTTAACATTACCCTGAAAATTTAAAAATAATTAATTGTATTCTTTTTAAATAATATTTTATTAATTCTTTGAGAATTTCATACCTTTTAAAAACATATTAATCTCAGTCTACAAACTTCTGACTCATTTAACTTAGTTTCTTATTTAATAAAAAGAATCAATATAATTTTCAAATTCTTTTGGGGTTGAGGCCTTCCATAAGAACCCAGTCTATCTAAGGTTTCACGACCCTAAAGTAAACTGGCTGTTCCTCTTACAGTAACTATCATTGCCAATAGCTCTTTGGTTAGGACTGGAATTTCATGCCTAGCTCACGCTTCCATGCTGGGATACTACTTGTGTTAAGCACGTCCAGGTCTTGGGTGTGCTATCACAACTTCTTCAAGTTCATATTTATATCTACATTGTCATGTTCAGAAAACACATTTGATAGTTATCGGCTACTGCCTCTAGATATTATAATGCTTTCTGCCCCTCTCTGGATTGTTCTCATCCTTGAAGGTGGGTTAGGATATAAACATTCTATTCTTACTTTATGTACCTTAAACAAATGTAGCTCTCCGTGTTTGTAAGTTTCTATTAAAAGAAGGAAAGTCCTTGATGAAGGTTGGCAAGTGAACTAGTCTATGGGTATAGCATTAAATTATTATAAGGCAATTTAACAGTATGTCCATTTAACAGAATAATAGCAAGTTCTTCCTAGGGCCTATCTATCTAGATATAGGTTGTGGGCCTCAGTAAAAATGTCAAGGATTACATCTTGTACAGTTAATCTTAAACTCACTCAGGAAATATTTGTTTACTTCCATAACATTTGTCCCACCTTTGCACCAGTGGATGTATCTTGACATGTCAATCATCATCATAGCTAAAGATTTCACAGCAGGATAAGATGAATGTTTACTCTTATTGATAGTATTCATATCATCTTTCAGAACCATGAATGCTAGTCAATAGAGATACAATACCAGTACAATAAAATACTTCCAGGTCAATATCAGCATGAGTTCTCTAAATTTTGATTCAAGTTGTGGTACCTTCAGCAATACGGTTTTACCGTCAGGTTTGAGATGGTAAACAAGACCAATGGTAATAGACTGTAAATTGTGGAAGTATATGGGGCCCTGCTGACCATCACCTCAAAGTGTAACCCACTTCTGCTTCTGAGCCGTTTATCCCTCCCTTCTTCCCTCTCTCCCTCCCTCCCTCTCCCCTTCTCTTCCTCCCTCCTTCCTCCCTCCCTTCCTCTGTATAAGCTTGAGTCCTCCAACTGTCTGAGGTAAATTTGTTTAGATGTGATACAAACTTTATTTTTCCAGGTTTCTTGATTCCTACACTATTTTACTTTTATGACTTCCACAACAACAACAACAAAACTGTCTTAATTATTCTCATAGACTTTCAAAGTGTGTTTTGTGTGCTATTTAAAATAAGAGACTGAGTATTTTCTTGTAAGTAATATGGGTTCAATTATGTGTCTTTGTGGAAGGAAAAATAATTGATTAATATAATCTGTGCTTTATACGAGAAAATTTATAGCATTATTTATTAAAATATGGTACTGGGTGGAAACACTATAATTTCTCTAATTGAGAAATAGAAGTCACCCATTATCTTGGAACCAATGGAAGAAATAAACACACACAAACATTTCTCAAGTACTATTTTAATCTTGAGGGATTAAATATCAATAAATAAGCCAGCTTCCCAAATTACATAGGTTTTGTGTGCTGGTAATACCAATTATTAAACAAATGTGAAGTATTTTTATTGCATGTATTAGCCCAAGTAAAAGACCCATCTTCATTGGAAATACCCCGGTTTTCTTTAATGTAGTAAAAGTGAGTGTTATGTATCCTCTTAAAATATTCAAGATATTTTCCAAGATAGTTTTCTCATCAGGAAAGTATTCACTCTAATGCTAGAGAATAAAGCATATGGAGTCTGAGGAAGTATTAATATCACAACGAGAAATCTTATAAACTTCATTTTCTGCTTCTCATTGACCAAGGTTATCATCTCATTTATGAATACACCCTGATGTTTACCTGCATTTAGGAGCTAGTGATCCTTTTTGGTTGTTTTTTATTCTGAAATAAAAGGCAAACTTTAATTCTTTGGATTGTCTTTTTCTCATTCTGTCTTGCTTTTTAAAAAGGAAATATCCAAAGTATTTATAAAAAATGAATTCACATTGAATCTACTCCATTCCCTGAGGCTTTTTACCAGTTCTATGCCTCTTTTATTCTTTGCATTTAGAACATTAAAAGCTGGTCTGCCTCCTTTTGGTACTCAGTTTATATGTGGTTACCTGGCTACCAACTTCCATGACAACACTTTTTTCAAAAATGAAGCTAACAATCATTAAATATTTTGGGCTATGCTTTATATGTAGGAAAGACTTGGCTACCACATTAATGATAGCTTGTAGATTTTTTCTTATTTCAAGATGCTTTTTATACCTGATGTGAAATATTAAAAATAGACACAGATTATAGACTATTAAAAACCTTGTGAGAGTCAAGAGAGGCTAATCTTCAAGTACACTGCCAACTCAGTATATGCCCTGAGCCCAAAGATGCTCATTTGATGACATTTTCTCTATTCATTCAACATTGGTAGGTGTGCTGTGTGATAGTTTCTGAAGGAGAAATCCAAATAGATAACAAGAAGGAGCTAATCTAGCTATAAATGAATTGTTTAAAGAATAAACATTAAAAGTAAATAAAGTCCAAACCGCTATTCTGAGTTTATATTCCTAACCATTTCTCTGCACATCTTTCCAACTAAAAAATGATTTTAAACCCCACTTAGAACTAGTATTCAGTAAAAGAAGCAATTTGCTGAGCAAAGTTCACTCCACTTAGTTTATTTAATTCTTTACAGAGAGGAACTAGGTTGAAAGTATAAACTCTGGCCTTGTCTCCCTTGGAAGATACCACACAAATTCATTTCTTTCTTTGCTTCCTCTCACAGCACAAATGAGTCAGCTGTGTGGCCAAGATAATTCCACCAAGGCCTGGGTCCCAGCTTTCCCGCACACTCTGAGGTTGACTTTGACAAGCTTTGAAGAGTAACTTAGTAAACATCTACATTTATCTACTAAATGAATCTTGAAACAAACAAACAAAAAAAAAATGGAGAAAATGCTTTTACTCTCCACATCCCAAAAGACACACCTTTGCATTTAGGACCATGCTTAATAAAGACTTTGGTAGACAAAAGAACCTGTTTTACTTATTTATAGTATCCTTTCTGCTTTATTCTTTTATATAGAGACTGAAAGAATTAAAGCAACGTGAATTTGCCCGAAACGTAGCTTCCAAGTCCTGGAAAGATGAGAAGAAACAAGAAAAGGCACTTAAGCGACTCCATCAGCTGGCTGAGCTGCGGCAACAGTCTGAATGGTAAGAAGTAGAGGGTCTTGGATGGTCCAGAATACTTCTCCCATATCCTGGAAAACATCAATAATTAAGTTACTTGACTCTCTGTGACAATATAAAATTAATATTAATCAAAAATATATTTGAAGGCAAACTTTTAGTTGTTAATGGTTTGTAAATTAATAAATTTATCATTTGACTTTTTTCTTCCTAATGTTGTCAACTTATTAACCTGTTTAATGAAATGATCCCGGCAGGAAACAGTTTTAGCTGGACTTGTTCTGACATAATTCCTCAGGAACTTAAATTTATAATGATCCTCAGTAACTTAAATTTATAATGATAACTTTTAAAATATTTTATTTAATGTTCATACATGCTGTGTTTATGATATGTTGGATCAATTCCCTCCCCTCCAGCTCTTCTGCCCCACTTGTCTTTACCAGCTTCGGATGTTCCCTCTACACATACATATGTATATTTAAATGTTTTTATTATGTTCCCTATGTGTACATTTGTGTGGGATCATTTTCTTATCTACTGAAACAAGGATGAGACTCACATCTTCATAGGACCCACATCCCTGAAAAAAACTCACTCTCCTTTCCCAGCAGCCATCAATTGCCAATAGCATCTCAGAAGTCCCTTCCTAATTTTGATGGCTTGTCTTGTGCAAACATTGTGTGCAGTTTCAGCTAATGTGTATTCATATGTGAAACTCTGATGTCATTTCTGGCAAACACTGCTCTGCTTTAGGCATCTACAATGATAGTTTATAAAGCTATAAATAGTAATACATCTTTGGGTTAGAAAATACATGTCCTGTATATTTCCTTGTTCACACTTGACTCTAGAAAAAATGACATTAACATTGTCTGGCAGACAAACAAAATATAGTTAATGTGGTTAAATTTACAGCACAATGCCATTTTAATTGATAATTATACCATAACAAGCATTACACTAATACACACTTGTAACTGAAAATTGACAGTTTTATAAAAGCTTGCAGCCACTGAATGATTCAAAGTTGCTACCTGGAATGCAATTAACTGCAGATTGTAAATTGTGCTAATATGAATCATAATGTATAACAGTAATATAACTAATTAATATGGTTGACAGCAATCTGGTGAATTATAAATTTGTAGCTCTGCCAGAATTTGAATTTTTCTTGTTTAAATGGAAAATAATATAAAATAACAAAAGTGAATATGTCAGCTATATTACCATAAAATATTAGACTTCAAATGTGATCATTAGAAAGTACTTATGATTTTGGCTAATTATTCATGGAAATAATGGCAGTGACAAGTTTACAATATTTACACATATAGAGTGCTTATAATTTGTTAATTAATGTCAAATGTATAATATAATAATAATTTTTTAAATGAACGATAAAAGTGTGTTAAAGGTACTATACTACATGTATACAGTAATGAAGTTAATGTAAAGGGATTTTCCTGGGGGAGCGCCCACGCAATCAGAAAAGTGGACACTATACAAAGCACCTATCTCTCTGCCAGTCTATAGAACAAGGAACTCTTGTCATTCAAACATAGTAGTGCATTAGTATTAATAAAAAAAAAAAAAAATCAGTCTTCCTGGAACAGGAAGACTAAGTCCTACACTCATTAAGGGAGCATTCAGGAAAACATCTAGATCAGATTTCTGGCTCACATGACTATTAAGGGACATAGTAAATTAAATGATAAAAATTGGTGAAGAAAGACATTCTTAATGTTTTCACAGGCCAGACTAGATTTGCCTTGTACAGCAGAAATCTGAGTGCCCTCAGAAATATTACTGTCATTGTCTTCACTATGAAAGTAACTATACGTCCATATGCTGCCACAGGAAAGAAACAGGATCTGAAGAATTTTGATGATGGTGGCAGTGAGGGATGATGGTCCTGTGGATGACTCACTAGTAATGATGATGACTCTGTTGTTAAATTTCTAATTTGCTGCAGTTGCCTGCTAATGTCTTCCACACCAAAATGCCCACTATATTAAGCTACAGTATCTGTCAGAAAAACTCGTGTTCCAAATACACTCCATAGATCACAATATGTCTTACTGGGACAGATAAGTGTTCAGCTTTCTGTACACAGAATTTAAAGTCATGAAGATAATTTATTTCCCCTTTTATATAACTTACAAACTGCTTTATTTGCCTAGTCATGCCCCATGAGAAGTCATTAGGGTTATAAGATGTTTTCTTTGTTGCAGCAGGAGTAATACATGAAAATTATTTTAAAAAATGACAATACAGTATCATGACCCCTTTGCTAGACAATGCCCAGCAAATCTGGCTTTGCTCTGAAGGCCTTCATGAGTATTTTGTGCTTCATTCTGTGCTGTATCTTGCTCAATTTATTAGCATCTGACTTCCAGCATCTTACAATTAACCATGTAGCAATTGATGCTATCTGTAGAACAATCCAAATAACATGCTTCTTCATACAGAAAGGAAAGGTGAAGTAGCCATAGTGAGAATAAGTTGAATCCAACAGATAAACGAATACTGGAAGGAAGCAGGCTATGAATTTCACACTGGGCAGTTTAGATCTCTCTCAGGTAGCTTTACTTACCTGTGGGCTCCAGTGAAAGAATCTACTGCATTGAGAGGTACTCACTTTCTACATGTGAACTTCTATGTAGAAATCCAAGTACAGGACAGCTTTATAGGTGTTTTTGCAACACTTGAAAAATGTTAGTGATGTTGATTCTGAAAACAGAAGCTCTCGTATAAGAACAAGAGTGCAACACACACACACACACACACACACACACACACACACACACGTACACACATTATTTTATCTGATACATTTTTTTTCAGTTTGAAAATATGTTCTCCCCCATAGGAACAAATCATGCTTTTATGATGTTACTTTGCTTTAGAAATTGAAGAAAACATTGGGATGAGCAATACAATGGGATGAATTAAGTGATTAGCTGTATAGTCACTTTCTCACTAGGCATTTCAAATAAAAAGAATTATTTTAAAACCACTGAAATGAAAAATAGTTCTCACATTTTACTATTACAAATAAAAAATCGTTTTAAAATTATTGAAACTAAAGATACTTCCAAAGAAGGAAATGGAAGAACAAATGTGTCAACGATGAACAATTACAGAAGTAGGAACATTTGCCGCTAGAGGTGAGAGGGTCAGAAAAGGAAAGTCAATATGCATTCATAAATTCCTGAGGTCTAAGGTAAAGCCTCAAGACTATACAGTGCAATAACTATAAATAGTAATATTATTGTAGTCTTACTTGAAGTTTGTTAAGATGGATGATTTTCAGTTGTTTCTAACACATAAACAGGTACTTATGTGTTTTGGTAAATATGTCAATGAGTTTTATTATAGTAACAGTTTCACATTTTATGTGTATATTTATCTGACATCCCTATGTGTACCATAGTATATATACCCACATTCATATACTCACATAATTAACTAAAATTTTATTTTAAATATAAATGAAACAATTTATAAATAGCAAAATATTTATGTATTATTGCAATCTAGAAGAAGAAATGCTAATATTATCCCATTAGAATTTTAGTAATTTCTGTTGTGTATAATTCCAGTGACAGAAAATTTATTAATTTTTCCAGAAATAGAAAACTTATTAATTAGGTAGCATAGATGGTACTTAATCCAAAAAAGGTACAAATGTTATCTACTTGTCATCCAGAAAAATTTCAAAGTAACAATCTTGTTGCTATCCCTTGTCCTCTGTGTCCAGGTTCCAATAAGATTTCAATAAACATCATTGGTCTTTTACTTTGGGTTGAAACATCATTCAATAATCCACAAATATGTTTGAATAATTCTCGTTAAAGATGTCTTTTTTTAAGACGCATGATAAGTTTGTCAATGCATCAAGATTATCAAAGGGTTAAAATATGTAATTGTCATTATGAAACATTTAAGAAAAAATACTGTTTAATAAAATTCTCAAATTTTATTTTTATACAATAATGGATTATATTACCATTATAAAGCTTTATCCACCTATTCATGAGAATAGATAATCTATAATAATTGTGAAATAAATAAGGGCTAAAATTATTGTTTGTAACTTGAAATTAATAAGGGTGGAGAAAATAATAGGTTGCAATACTGTAAAAGTTAAATAGTATCAGTAAAGTAAATTTTGGATACCAAAAATCATGCTTCAACTAAAGCAAAAGACCACAGACAGTAGGGGAGTAATATGCTTACTGAGTCTGTGTTATTCGTGTGTAGTTCATTTAGGGCTAATTACTTGGAATTGGATAACATATCAAGGGAGGTCTTTTTTTTTTTTCTTTTTAGATAATGAATTCGTCCCTTTTCAGAAGTCATTCATTGTCTGTACCTCTTTATATAAAGTGGAGTCTTCTGAAATTTTCTCCATTCATGTTGGCATGCCAACTGGTATCATTATACGGGGCTTGTTTATGCAGCCATATTGTTGATGTTTCATGGAAACAGTTTCTCTACTGTGTCTATCCCACACTATCCCCACAGCAGATGCCCGGATTCTCCAGCTTTTGTAATTTATATCCCTCTTCTGTGATTTTCCCTGAGTATAGATTTTGTGCTGTGGGTGTATCAAGTTATACAGTGTATTTAACAGAATGGTATTTTAAGTGATCTGTGGTAAAAGTGATGCAGTAGTGTTACTTTTCCCCAGTCAGCATCAGCATCACTGTAGGAAAGAAGCAACAGGTAGGATGTGAAGAGACTAATTTTAACCTATAAGTTTCTGTCTGTGTTTATTTTATGCTTTCTGTTTGAATCATTAATGAACCTGAGCAGAATCAACAATCTTGACAAACCTCAAAAGACAGAGAATGCACAATTGGCATAAAGTTGTTCTGGTGAGTAAGAAGTGAGAGAAGCTATGGCAAAATCCCTGGGAATACCGAACCTGTTTGCATACTTCAGCTACTTGCTACTGTGCTCATTAGCCCCATGCTTCAACAGAAAGAAATGGGAAAGACTTTTGATGATGAAGCGTTAAATACTAAATGCTAACGATGCTGAACAATCAAATTGAAGCTATTTTTACACTTTGCAATTTTTAATTTCTTACCAAATATGAAGGTACTGGTTCAAAAACTATGAAATATATTAAATCTGTATTTTTAAAGATCATAGGTTTTAGGCAACATATTGTGATATTAATTGTAGGTGGAGTTTTACTTACAAGGCACCAGTCCAAGATAAATATTTATTAGAATATAAATCAACACTCACGATATTAGTAACTGCTTATAGTGGCACCTGAATAGGGACTGGAGTATCTGAGTGATGGACGAGCGATGGATGAGCGATGGACGAGTGATGGATTCTGATCCTGTCTCTCTAACAGCCAGGAACCAGGAAGAGACCTCCTCGTGTCCCAGAGCCCCTTATCAATGGGGTTGGCCAAACCCCCTCCAGGAGTTCGGGACCCTGGATAAGTGTCTTAGGACCTTATCAGCTGCCACCTAAATCCCACTACAATTAATGCTCTATTTTATTTTGTTTTGCAGCTTTCGTATAAGATAGTTACTTGTTATTGATTTTTACATTTTTAAATAACAAAATTAAACAGCATTTCCTTATAGCTATATAGCAGTTATACTGACTTATATTGCATAATAAAATGATGATTTTGTAGAAGATAATGTTTACCAATAAATATTAAGACAACACACTGTAGAAATATTGTGGAATGTTGTTTGCATATATATTTGATTCCAATGCTAATGTCCTATTTATTTAAATATTTACTGTATTTACAGTGTTTCTGGAAATGGACCAGCATACAAAGCTCCCAGGATGGCCATGGAAAAGCAGATCCATCAAGGAATTTTTTCAGTTAAGAATGGTAGAAAGGTCTCTTGTATGAAGAGCACTCTTCTTCTCAAGGGAAAAAACTTCCTCAGAAGCAGTGTGGATAAGCAGCGATTTGCTACACCTAATCGACAACAGCTACAAACAGACAGAAGGTACCTGTTTGGAAATAGGATAACACAAACATCTTCAGACCTCAGCAATGCAAACCATAGAATGGGAGTTTCATTTTCATTTTCAAAAAAGGCCTATCTAAAATTAGAATCCTCAGCCTCTGTTTTCAGTGAGAATATAGAAGACACTCATGATTGTAACAAGTCATCCACCTATAAAGTCAAAAAATCAGTTGAGAAATGCATGTGTTGCAGGTTTACAAGTGAGGATCTACACTATACTAAAGAAGGTGTCATCTCACCACACCATCTGGAGGTTGTTCTAAACAACACCTTCTCAATGAACTCTAAAGTGTCACAAAACAAAAATGTATCTCTTAATGAGAGACTAAAAGATTCATCAGAAATTCATGCTTCTTTCTCTAGGTCTAACCACCATCTTTCAGAAAGAGATTTTACTCTTTCAAGCAGAGAGAAAGAAATTAGGAACACATTAAAAAATGCTTCAGAAAGCTGCATTAAACACCCGTGCCAAGAAAAGGAATCCTCTAGTCCACTAAAACTTTGCAAGCACAATAATAATAGTTGGTATGAAAGTATGGATGAGTTTTTGCCTTCAGGGCCAAGTGAACAAAAGGCAAGATCCCATCTGAATTCAAAATCCAGAATGGAAGACAAGACAAAGTCTTTAGATGAAGCAGAAAGAGTTAGCAACAATGTGCCAAAACTTTGCAAAGAAGACTGTCCACATGACCTGAAATCCAAACCATTGCCTTTCCTCCATGTACAGAGCAAGGATGGCCACACCACTCTACAGTGGCCTACAGAACTTTTGTTCTTTACCAGAACAAAGCCTTGCATATCTTATGGTTGTAATCCATTATATTTTGATTTCAAACTTTCTCGAAACACAAAGGAAATACATAATTCAGAGAATGTACAAACAGAATTGGAGAATGGGGCTTTGGAAATGAAGCCAAAAACAGAGAGCCAAGTCTCAGGTTTAACTAAAGAGCAACAAATCTTGACCCAAGATAATCAATCTCTGAAGCCAAAGATGATTATAGCTAACCCAGATTGGGAAAAGTTCCAGAAAAAATACCATTTGGGCTACAATGATTCTGATTCTAATATAAATGAACATGATTGTCTAAAAGACTTGGAAATGAAAAGTCCTGAAGTGCCTGCTTACTGTAATCTTTCTCTAAAGGATGGCATAAGAAAGGATAATGTTGATGATATTGAATTTAAGGAACCTTCAAACATCCACTGGCAAAGATGCAAAAGGGCTGCTCTAAATAATGGCCTTTCATGCTCTCCTCACATCTCTAGGACTAAAAAGCATAAACTGAATCCCTGCAATGCAAATTCAGAGTTTGAAGGAGAAAATCACTGTACCTGGAATTTTAGTTCGTATACGTTAGAGGGCCACAGTGAACATGGGAAGAATATTGGTGAGACTTCAAATAGCTATTCCTTTAGCATGGCCAGCAGAGCTTCTACATGTGGGAAAGAAAGTTCTGACAGATGTTCTCCAAAGCCACAACTCAGTGTCCATCCCAGAATTCGAGATGAATCTCCTAGAAACATGTCCAGCTGGAGAAACATGTGCTCAGGTCGTCAGTCCAAGAGCAGGAACAGCAGTCATTTGTTCTATGTTTGTAAAGCAGAATGTAACTCAATTGAAAGGCACATGTGGGAACACAGAAAACACAACTGTTTCTACTTGTCAGACGTGCCAGTAAGCAGTAACTGTCCCCAGTCAGAAGCCCAGAGAGACAGGAATGGTAAACTATGGGACTCATTTAAAACTAAAAAACAGTCAAAACACAGAAACTGTCACTGCAGAGAAAAATCCAAATGGTGTAAAACTCAACAATTTGCAGGGCCCAAATCCACAGGAATTTTTCATTGTGATTCCAGTTCGCAGGATTCCCTTGATAGAAATAGTGAAAAACCCTTTAATGGCTCAGAACCTCAGCCCAGCAAATCAGGCTCATATTTCAGACAGAGAACTTGCTGCTTAAATAGAAACAAGAAAAGCCAAAAGTCTTTGGCCAGCCTTCACATTTGTGATGTGGGAAAAGTCAAGTGCAGACAGTGCAACCCAGGCACTCTCAACTACCTTTTAAGGAGCTGTGTAAGTGACCCTTCAGAAAGCACACAGTCGAACATTTCAGATGGAGAAGGGCCTTCTCTGGTAGCCAAGGGTCTATTAGAAAGAGTAAAAGCCAAGAAGTGTCAGGAACAATCAACTAAGTTTGAGGTCTCTTCAAACAATGGTTTAAAAGAATCAGAGATTCATTCACAAATCCAACACACAATTGAACCTGAACCATCAGACTGTAACAGAACAGCACTGCCTTTTTCAAAGAGACAGCAAATGGTCAAAAGGAGAAATGATAACAGCAATATAATTCATGAGAATCCTGACAAATACAAAACCAAAAGCTCACAAAAAAATAATCTTACGATTTTAACAGACACTGATAACTATCTTTCCAAAGGCATAAATCATACAGTAACGGAGTCCATGCCTTTTGTCAGAAAAATGAACCAGGCAACACAAGAGCAATCTCAATCTTCAATTAGTGAAGTCCAGCCTTTTCTTCAAAGCTGTGACCAAGTACCGAATGATTTCCTTGGTGCTTTTCCATCTAATAGATATACTGGTGTAACTGATTCGACAGAGACCAAAGAGGACCCCATAAATGTAGACTTAGAAGATATAAGCATGTCTCTGAGTCATGTAGAGGGGAATATAAACTCTTACTGTGACAAAACTATGCAGAAGCATGACCAAGTGGAAGGTGAATTGGAAGTGTGTCATAAATCTCTCTCACCCCCTTTAATTCAACAGCCCATAACATTTTCCCCTGATGAAATAGATAAGTACAAGCTTCTGCAGCTACAAGCCCAGCAGCACATGCAGAAGCAGCTCCTGTCCAAGCACCTCCGTGTTTTGCCTGTGGCAGGGCCCACTGCCTTCTCTGCACCCTCAGCTGTGCAGACAGTTCCAGTCCACCAGCACACATCCATTACCACCATCCAGCACACATTTCTACAGCACTTTTCTGTGTCTGCTTCCGTCAGCTCCCAGAACAGTACCCTCCCTATCGCTCATCTGCACCCTCTGTCACAGTCACATTTTACTCCCTTTTCATTTTCAACCACGGCTCCAACCATTATTCCTACACACCCAACTTTCCTAGGACATCCCCTGCATTTGCTCACTGCCGCCCCCTTCCACCCATCACATACACATATAGCATTTCAGGCACTGCCTCCTGCAGCCTTTATCCCCACATTGTTTGGCCCTCATTTAAATCCAGCCATGGCTTCTATCTTCCATTTGAATCCTTTAACCCAACCAGTGATACAAGGTCAAGATCTTTACCATCATTCTAGCTCCAGCCAGATGCAACAGTTAAATAGTGTGAAAGAGGCCTTAAATATGTCAGTACACTTGAACTGATAGCTACTTCAGCTCATCTTATAAGTAAATGATAATTTGTCACTACCTGGAAAACAATCCATTAATATCATCTCCCCCATTATTATAAAGTTTAAAATAATGGTGCCAAGTACAAATTTAACTCATACATAAATATAAACTGAATTAGCACAATAAAAATAGGAGAATTTTGAAAACTTATTCTGGCCAAAAAAAAAAAAATAGAGCAAATCAATATAATTTTATGGAAGAAAATGCTAGGAAGAGTAGCTTGAGATCAACTGTCAATTAATGCTAACTGGTAAAAAGCTAACATTCTGGTACATTGCAAATATGACAAAAGATAGATACCCTGTTTGAAGTATTTGTTGAGTACTAACTCATCAACTGAGTGGTGAATGAATGTGAGCTTCGGTTTTATTTGTCAGATAATATTAAAATGTCAGTAAAATGAACCACTGAATTCTTTTGACATATTTTTCATAGAGCCTAAGAAATATTATGATTAATGATAGCTGAAAGCAACTACACAAAATAACTTTGCAATTGTTGAAACTCTGTGTAAAATCATTTTGCTTCAATTCATATGTAGCTATGTCAAGATCACCTTATATAAATCAATAGCATCAGAAATTAATAATGTTTAAATTTTGTATTAGAAAACATTCAAAAGATATTATTAGCATTTGCTAATGCAAAATAAAATATCCATGCAATAACATTTTACACATATTAGTAATTCTTTCAAATATTGTAAGAACTAAAAAAATAACCTTGAAAGTGTTCAGTGGGTAGCCCACTTCATGCAATGGAAAGACGGTGTCACCACTTAAAGATAACTTGTACTTCAAGGTGATGTTGTAAACCTGTGACATCATATCAAGGGGAAAATGATGAGGTCAGCAGTCACACTGGACTTCTGTTTCTATTTATCTTTAGAGGAATGCATCCTTGAACATCTAAAGTAGAAACACATCTAAGCATATTTTAAATTAGAGCCATTAAAAACAAACCATTATGTATCATACTTGAGTATCACATAATCAAATCATTTCATAATTTGAGCAATTTTATATTAAATGATAAATTTATAGGATAAAATTTTTGCGAATTCACTTTTTACACTTAATCACTGGGCCTTGTAGTAATTAGTTTCTGGTCTGTCCTGCCTGTGGTCTAGACCCACTGACCCACAGTAACACACAGACACTTATATTAATTTTATGCTGATTGGCCTAGGGTCCAGGCATATAACTTGCTAATTCTACTCTTAAACTAAACCATGACTCTTATCTTGTTCAGCCATGTGGCTTGGTACCTTTCCTCTGAGCAGCATAGCTGTCCTCTGCATCTGCTGACTTCTCCACTGCTGTCTGTCTGGCCTCTCTCCTTTTCTCTAACTGTTCCCAGAGTTTTCTTAGTCTGGTAGCCTTGTCCACACTTCCTGTCTGCCTTCAGTCAATCAGTGTTTTCATTAAACCAGTAGGCAGACAATTATTTACAATGTAATATAAGCCCACTATAGGGCCTTTTTTGTATCTGTCCAAGAAGCAAGATCAAACTAAAGACAAATACTGTAGGAAACGGCTGTAAAAAGTATTTATATGTGTGTTCATATGTGGTCTCATGAACATGTAAATGTGTCTATATATTTTATCCTTAAAGATTCCATCATTCCACCATCCTATGGCCTCAGTGAATTCAGGCATGATTAAAGAAAGTATAGAAATTGTATGATGAACTGACAAATGATTAAAGTTCATTTTCTTAATCACCATGATTTTTTTTCAAGAAAAAAATGCAATGTGGCTATAAAATCTGTTATCTAATGTGATTTTAAGTTCACTTTTAAACATGTTATGAAATATTTCATTACTTATAAGAAGTGATTAGACAGTAGACAGGTGATTTAAAAAGTTTTTAAATTCTGAGGCTTTGATCCCCCATCACCTTGTAGAAGACATTTTTTAAAACGATTTGAATTTTATTTCTCACAGAAAATGGATCTCAAGTGCCTATCTTTTTCAGTCTCTGTCAGGTCTTCATTAAATCTCTGTGATCACTGGGTAGAAGCACATTTAAAAAGAACTATTCTACAAAAGTTTCTCATTAAATAGAATTTTAGTCATCAAATTAGTCAGGTTCATATTTCAAGCCCTTACAGTCTTATTGCATGAAGTTTTTCTGTAGGAACAAGGACAGCAATAATTCAGTTTTCCACATTTTAAATAATACTTTGAAGTTTTATCCAAGCATATTCTGCTCTTCAAGCATTCAAAACAGTAAATGCTGATACCAAGGTGGTCTTCAGAATGGAATACCATAATTATTCCAGGACTCTATATACAAATATAAGAAACACCCTCCCAAAATGCTACTATAGGTGACTGTCTATAAACTTTTCTGAAATGGCATTGACAACAGTATCAAACTACAGTACAACTCAACATCTTTTCTTAAAAGCATTCCCTATGATTTTAAATATAGATTATTAAATATTCTAAAGAAAAAACTTGAGCATATCAGATCCAAATTTATAAACCAAAATTGAAAGATAAATATCTCATGCATCTATGTATGCAGCTAGCTTACTGAAATATGAAAGTGATCTAATTATTCTCTGCCTCAGCCATGCTAAGGAAGAGGCTTAAGTTGAGTTCCTTGAATTGGACCAACTCTGAAAGCAGGATATGCTCTCAATGATGAACAGACACATTATTAAAAAGCAGTTGGTGACCAGCTTCAATCAGGGGTCAGGGAAATACATGGCTGCTCCTTGTGTTGTAGACAGGATACTCTTCAGTAAAATAGAAGTTTGGAAATAGGAGTTATTCCTACCAGTAAGCAAAGGTAAGAGGATTCTCAAAGGTTATCATTTCATCCTTGCAAAGAATATTATCCACTTTCTCTATTAGGAAGATAGTTGATGATGGGTATTGTACTTTTTAGGATTAAGCTATATTAAAGGTGGGAGCAATGGCCAAATGGGTTAGATTTAGAATAAGCCAATATGCAAGATAAGCAAAAATGTCTTTTCTTTAAATTCTCTAAAGTTATACACAAGAGGAAACACTTCCAATCCTAAGTTTTAATTACTTTCTCAAAGTAATTTATTTTTACAACTTATGACGTCTGTTAAGTAGCAAGATCAAGAACACCTTACTAGAAACAAATGAACAAAAGTCAAGAAGTCAGAAAAATTTAATATGTATGAATTCATATGTACATTTGTGTGTGTGCGCTCTTAATAGTCTCTCTATTCTTAAGCTGTAAACCTTAGTCTTTGTTGAAAATTGAAAGTTTATTACAATGAATTTTTTAATAAAATCATATATTGAGACAATCAATTCTAATTTCAATTAAGAAAACATTTCTAACCTTGTGCACAATAGTCATTTACTGTAGTGTGTGAGAGATTTAAAAATAGTTGAAATGTAGATTGGTTGTGTCTCTGTCTATAGTGAAGTCCCAGCTTATTGAATACTCTGCTATTTAATTTAAATGAAACTTAATGGTGGTCTAAAATATGGTTTAAGTCAGTCATCTTATTCTGTATTTTTTTCAAAGCAATTTGATTATTCTGTGGCTAATTGCACTATGGTACATGCAAAGCAGCTTTTTTAGGTTATTTAATAAATTACATGGAATGTAGTTCAATGCAATAATTTTTTTTCACTGAAATGCTTAATGGTATAGGAATGTTAGTCATGTATTTGTAACCAAAATATGAACTAAATTAAATATAAAAGGGTGTGAAAGTATTCTGCATTTTACACTGTTGAATAAATGCATTTAACATTTTATTTATTACTGTATATATTTATAGTATATATTTAAATGCTTGGATTTCTTAAACTTTTTCTTAACATTTGAGTGTTATCAAATAAAGCTGTTTCCTCAAACTCAAAATAAATATCACTTAAAAATTCTAGAGATGTATTTGTTGCTAAAACGTAATACAGATTCTATATAATGTCCTATATTTTCTTTAAAAATGTAATCCAATTATTTTTTAATGATCTAACAAAACTATGGTTTACAGAATGTATTCTCTGACAATATATTATAAACAGTGATTTTTTAGTACATATTTAATTATTGTAATGTGAATTCTGGAACTATTTTAATTAAAATCTTTAATTTTATCTTTAAATAACAATTCTGAGAAGGACTTGCCTTTCTAGGAAACATTTTCAATTAAATATGACCAATGGTGTGAGAATTAGAGATTCCATTTAACTATCATTAATTATTTATTAATTTAAAATTTTTGAATCTATCTCATTTAGGACAGATGTAAGGACCCTCATTTGTTAGATGATGGCATCTTATCTGTGCCAAATCTTAAACCAGGCATGCTTAGAATTGGCTATTCATGGATAATTTCTGCTTCATCATCTTTCTCATCATCATCATCTTCTTCTTCCTCTTCCCTTTCTATATTCTTATTCCAATTTGATTAAACTGCCATTCCTCATGATTTTGCCTCCCAAATTCTGGCCCTGTGGATGGATGTCATCATGCTTAGCTGCTTTTCTTGAACCACATCAATGTCATACTTTCCTTACTCTCCAGAAAGCTTTATATATATAAATATAATATAAAAACCCCATGCTTGTGAATTTTTATTTCTTCTTCTGTCCTCACATCCATTTAGTGGTATCAATAAAGTAAACATAAAATAAAGTAAACTTTTCTCAAAAATGCACACATCTACAACATGAGAACATTTATTGGTTATTGGTAGAGCCCTAACAGATCACTGTCCTGCTAGAAGGGCATCATCACATGTATTACTGGAGACTCTCTGAACATAAAAGTAAGATTTTCTAAAAACGGAATGCAATGGTATCAATTATTAGATCGAGCTGAAAAATATATGATATCTGTGGTGTCATGTTCAGTGGATTATCCTCCACTCATGTGAGATTTCTGCCAGGTTTGAGCTCTGCTTACATTCCATACAATTTGTGTAGCATGGAAATTTGGGGCATTTGTATAACATTGCTGCCGCATACACACAAAGTAATGTTCTCTTACTGCATCTGATGAGTTTGTGTCAATTCCAAACGGAATTTTAACAACATATGGAGGGCTAAGGAAAAACCCCAAAATGTGCAAAGTAACTCAGCAATAAATAAACAAAACCATTCAGGAACACTTTTAAAAAACTCCATTTTTGAAGTGTTGTCAGGTGAACAATTCATCCATTAAACATTTCAGTTTCAAGTGGCATTCCATCTCATCATACAAGAGGCTTAGCAATTCAGAGACATGATATTTTAATTACTCTGTCTGTATATAGCATGATATAGTCAAAAGCTATAGTAAACTCCAATGACTTTCTGTGGGATACCTCATCCATTATGAATATGTTTTAATACAATTTTGTCCTACATTATTTGTAGTACTGGAAAAATAGATTCTTCCATGTTTCTAAATGTTTTAAAAAGTAAAGACAATATACTATAGAAATAACTTACTATGAAGTAGTAGACGGTCATCCACCCTAAGTTATCATTCTTATCCTTCTTAAATGCATTATTAGTCAATGATGATTAAAAGGCAAAATGAAATGTGTGAAAAAATAAGAAATAAGTGTAAATAGTGAGGATTATTTTTCTTCAGGAAATTTGTCCTTATCTGTATTTCCCAATATTTATTACCAGGAGAACTTTAGGATAGCGCAGTTATAGTAACAAAACTAAAATTTCTTGAACTTGTTCAATTATAACTTTAATATGACCATGCAAATAATTCTTAATTTACACAAATTCCATACAAACCATCAATTCCCACTATTTCAATCCAATAATAATTATTTTGTGTTTTATTTTGTTGGCTTGTTTCAGAATTGAAGTCTCAAAACAAAATGCATTGAGCAAAGGGGTGTTGAAAGTTTGGGATAATTGAATAGACAAAGCTCAGTTCAAGTAAATGATACTTGATATTTGAGGTGGATGTACATAGCACATTATCAACAGTGTGGACTTTCCTGAGACAGACATGACTCAGATTCTAAAATCTAAAATCAACCCACTATAATCCATGTCATTCTTTTTACTTAAAATGATTTATCATTTACTCTGGCCTGGTCTGTACTTGGGATCTTTTCAAGGATGAATGACTTCTCTGCAGTCTTTTTTGCCAAGGATTCTTTATACAAAATAGTAACCCAGTAATTAGGTCATAGACATATTTTTATCACTAGTATCTATACTGTATGATCATATGCTGTGTGAAGCCCATAAAACTTATTTTTACTCTAGTTATACTAACCATATTTTAAGTTATGCTCCTGCCCATGTCTTCCACATTCATTAAATTTGGAGCCTGCTCAAAATTTCTTCTGAAAGTCCACTAGTCAGAAATTTAACTTCCAAACCAGGACTCTTTATTTAAAGCAACTCTATCTCTTGTATGTGTACTTGTACATTTAGATTTAATCTTAGAAACTTTTTTGAGGGATAAATTGTTTGATTCTTTTTTTTTCTGATTTCTTCAATGCATTTTTTAATTTCCTGGAATAATATTGAGTACAAATTACATAGTCTACAGGATTTTCTGTTTTGTTTTTTGATACAATAATTGCCCAAGTTAAAAATTCTCAAATAAATGGTTATTTGATGTAATATTATTTTACTTAGAACAAATGAGGAAAGTTTTATAATTTATTAAGTAGATTATATTTTAGAAATAAAAATCTGTTTTTCCTAAATGGATGATATCAAAAGTACTTCATGATTAATTGGTAAAATATTTCTAGAATTTGTTAAACTGTTATTTCAAATTTAAAATATCCATAGTTTCTGACATAGTTAATTGATTTAAAACTGACATGCTTAACATATTGATATGTAATTTAAACCTTACATCAATATGTATATGTGTGTATCATATAGTCTTTATAATTTTGGTGACTGTGCTATATACTGTACAATATAGGCAGTAAAGCCATTCCAGGTTGATAGCTTATACTTGTCTATGTACAATGTATCCATTGTTTTTCACAGTTGGAGTGTGATTTCTATAATCATTAAGTATTAACTGCTAATAACTAGATGAAAATTATGTTTGTAGCAGTATAGAAACTCCCACAGAGTTAAGATATATTAAGACAAATAATATTCAGTCCTAAGGAAGTTAGTTCATGGTATTCTTTTCATAAAGGAAGATCCTGGATCCTATGTTTTGTTACAAAGTCTGTGCTCACTCTACTTCAGGAATTGGTGATGAGTAAAGAGTTGTTGACTGATTAGTAATGTTTTTGGTTATCTTTCTCAAAAAGTATGAGCTAAAACAAAATGTCAACAAAGAAACCTTAGAATGAGCTACTCTACAACATCCATTCTCTTTAAGTATATCTTGACTTTATAGTGGACTGTTACTACATACAGGTTTAGAATTTGTTTAAATGAATAATTAAAAATATGAGGGATATTCATAGAACAAATGATAGTCATGGAATGTACAATAAGAAATATCTACTTAAACATGACTGTTTGTGGTTAAATTCTGCATTCTACAATAAGCAATTAAAGGATGATAAATTAACAAATCTGGTTTCAGAAAATAACAGACAATGGTATTTTCTGAGATCTCTGTTTGGAGATGCAGTTAAATAAAAATAGATCTGTAGTTTATTTTAAATTTTACATGGAAATAACATATCATATAAGGATAGACACTCCAGGGTTTACTACCATTTAGTTTAACTAATTTAGAAATTAATGATTTTATTATACAATTTTGCTTTTCAGCCATTTTTAATTTTTTTCATTGTAGATAGCTATTTATGAACTTTTTCTTATCTACCATCTCAATTGTTTCAATTTTTTTCTTTATATAAAAACAGATTTCTTTCATTCCCTACCCTGAGTTGGAGAGTAGAATGTAACATGTTAAAGCATCTCAAATAGAAATCTAAGCTAGATGAGAAAGATCATCCTTGGTTTTTAATGGGTTACCTGCCAGTACTAGAAAATTAATTATGAATTAAATCTGGTTGGTAAGTCATTTTGACAAAACTATGACATAGCTTAAGGTTTCCTTCAGAATGATTCTGGTGCTTCTTTTAGGGAGACCAGGCTCTGGATTCCAGCATTGGCCTTGACTGCTTGGTTTCAAATTGATCTGTCTCACTCATGATGGCAGCATGGGATTGGTCTGTCAGTGCTTATAGAGATATTTCAGTGCTTCCAGCAGATTTCTGGCATACTCCTGAAGCTGCCCATCCTGGGCATGCCTCTTCTCGTTCTGTTCCTTAGATGTTCTGCCCTCATCAATTTTCTTCACATGCCAGTTCTGTCAGAGTTAAGTTTTCACAACCGTTGTGTCAGTTGCAAAAGACTAATACAGCCTGAACCCTGACCAGAGGCACTTTATTCTGCCTGCTGGGGATGTGTGGGTGGCAGCTGCATTAGGATTTAGTAGCCAGCTGGGATAGAGAGAAAAAAAGTCTCATAAATTGGAAGGATTTGGAGCCATACAATTACTTTGTTTGTTTGAATCAATGCAGGATTCTGTGCCAAAGAAAGTATTCTATTTAAGAGAAATCAGGTTAAGAATCTTAGTTGAGAAGCAGGCCATTAATGGATATTTCATTATTTGAAAATCAAATTTACATATTTAAAATTTGCCCCTTTTGTTCTTGTTTCCTCTTTGAAAGTGTGTAAACAGTATTTGCCACAAAATGAAGTACAACAAAACCACAGTATCGTTAGGAAACAGCTATCTCTTTGTCGCGTCATATAGCCCAGGAATAATTTTAATACATTGTTTGCCCATACCAGAATTGTGAAATACCTGGATCAATTGGACACTTGATATTTAACATAATCATTTTTTTCATGATTTACTATTATTACTTATTTCCTTTTCTTTTTTACTTTTTTGTTTCTTAATTTGCATTTACATTTTAAAAAGATAAGTTCATGAATATACCATAATTCTTCCTCATGACATTGTTTTAGAATTTTTTCAAGTTTTTGCTAATATAAATGAAGTTTTACTGGACATCTTAATCAATAACACTTTTATCAGCACTTGTATATAAGATTAAGTTTTATAAATAAGAATAAAAATAAACACATATTCAATTCATAATTTCGTGTATGCTTCCAAAATTTTTTCCAATGCATTTAGGCAGGATAATAATTAGAGTAAAAACTTCATAATGATGTCTAGGGTCTGTATGAATCACCCTTCTGCTCATTATCATCATTACCATGACCATCCATATTTTTTTTCTTTCTACCATGTCATAATCATTAGTTAACTTATAATAATGGTGCTTTAGTGATACACTTATAAAACATTCTTAATTTTAATGTATACTTTAAGTAATTGTTACATTGTTTTAAATTAAGAAAGACTTTGAGAGCTTGAAGCCAGCCTACTTTAATTGACTACAAACATAGCATGCCTTAATTACCATTGTTGTGTTAGTTTTCCAGAGAAAACATCTATATGTATTGTGTTGTAGTTCCCAGAATGACTCTAAGATACATCTATGTATGCTACATTGCTTTTCCTAGAGAGACATAGAAACACCTATTTAACCTTGGTAGACCATTAAGAGATCAAAGAAATGATTCTCTTTCTAGTTTAGTTCAGCAACGTAAATTAATTATTTAAAAAAATTATTGCAATGATGATTAGAAGCATAGGAGAGAATTAAATATAGGAATATGGGTGAGTCAAAAGCAGCTGTATCACCAAGACATTCTACCTCAGCATAGGCAACAATTAAGAAAACATCATAACTCAAGTTCCAACTCTCAATCAGCATTGCACCTGTGTATTCTAGACACCCACTACTCCCAGGTGAGGCTGAACGGCAAGAAGGCTTGGTGGCTAGAGTGTAGATTGCTTAATGAAAATATTATCAGTCTCATTACAAGTACTGTAGAATACTATGATAACAAGTCCAAGACATTTTGTAAGTGACCACAGTGATTACTTCTCCAAGATGGCTGATGGTCATGTCTTACCAAGAGGAAGTAGTATCACTAACTTGAACAAGTATGTTTCCACTCCTTACACCCATATCTGTGTCTAGGTACATTACCAGAAATCAAAAGTACTTCTTGGGATTTTGTATCTTACCATTGTGTAATAAGTATTTTCCATATACTAAAAATAAAGCTTGTCAAAGACATATGTAAAGGTGAAAATAAAATTCCTATGTAACAGAAAATTATAGTATCTTCTTGTTAAGAAAGACATATCAGTAGATGTCTCAGAGATTTTGCTGATACCATTTATTTTGTGTGGTTCTTATGTTGCTTAATTTAAATTTTTATATTTATTTTTAACTTTATTTCATAGGTATTGGTGTTTTGCCTGCATAATGCCCATGACTATTTGAGTCACCAGATCCCACCAGAATTGGAGCTATATAATTGAACCTGAGTCCTTGAATGATCATCTACCACTCCTAGTCATTGACACATCTCTTTAGGTTAACTGGTTGCTTTAATATATGTTATGGTTGGGTGTTACATATCCTCAACAGCTTGTTTATTAAAGGCTGGCTCCCCAGGGTGGTGCTGTTGAAGGGGGTAAAAGGAATCCTAGGAGGTGAGAGCCATGTAGAGGTTAAGTAGGGCTGAACTTAGGGAAGCTATTGTGAGACCTCAGCTGGCTCCTAGTCTTTTGCTTCCTGATCACAAGGAACCACTTTGTTTGCATATTTGCTCCTTGCCACTGTCATCTAACAACAACACCAGAGACAGGACTTTTTTATAATGTATTTTTTTATATATATACCAGACATTGGTAGATTCAAGACATAAAACATAGTACAGACTTATAATACCTATCATAATGTCAGAAAGTAGAATAACTACTCTAATATTAGTATCTCCTTTCCTTAGAAGAGACCATCACTTGTACAATTATTCCAAAAGATTAGCTAATCTTGTGTTATGAAATAATTATGATATAACAATCAAAGAAGAAACAAATGCCACACTAAATGTCTAATATGTGTCTGTAATTGTTATGTTTCATTACACCAAATTCCTTTCAGAAAGCAGCCAACAGCCAATGAAGGCCAACTGATTATTTTGTTCAAAGACCACATCTTTTCAACACCCCATCCTTACAATAATTTACATAACATCTCCTGTTCTTTGTCTGATCTCTGTTCCCTGAACTTTTCCTAGAAATTTCATTCTTCAAACATTTTCATTCACTATGTAAATTTTATTAGGGATAAATTTTATAAGCCACTTACACCATGAGGAAAAATGAATTTCCTGGCTCATGACTGGTGAAAGAACACTTTCCCTTTTGGAATAGGTAGAAACTTTGACATAGGATATAAAAATAATCCAGTGAAGGCAACAGACCTATGGTATAATCTTCTCTGTTATATGTGGAGGAAGCCTGACACCTTTGTAAATGGTCCATCCTATGTGCTAGATGCCTTTTATCAACAGTGAAATTATAGTTTTAATTGTCACCAATTTAGAAATTCATGTTATCTTCTGTGTGAATGAGAATTCAAATACGGGAGTTTCTGCCTCCTATTTTGCTTAAGCTGCTGTTTCTTTTTACGAAAACCTATTATTTGCTTTTCTTCTTCCTTCCCCTGACTGAAATCCTGGGGCTGGAAGTGAGTGGTGTTTGTTAGTCTCACAAATAGGTACATATATGATTGTATAATCTTGGTATTTTGTAGGTTCACTACGTTACTCTATGAACACAATCATGACCTGAGTTTTTCATCTCTAATACCCACAATATTTATTATAGTATTGTTATATTTTTAATTCCAAAATATTATTTAAAAATTTGGAGACTTGACGCTGCTGTGTTGCTGAGCAGAGTTTCTTAAATATTTTTTGCTGGATTTCCATTTTGCACCTTGGTAAAATGTTCATTGACCTACAAAATAAAATACACATAAGTAACAGAGATTGCAGCTACAATAAATCCTGCTTTCTCATAAAGAATTATCCTCCAATAAAAAAACCAAGCTTAAAGGAAAATTAGAGACCCGAGGAGTTGTGGTTATTGTCTTTCCCAAATAATTTCAATTTAACAGTTTTAGTTCTTCTGGAGGAAAAGAGATATTGTACCTGTTTTATGATCATGGATCTTTACAAAACAAATAATTCATTTTTCCATTTTTGTTCATTAAAGTATTATTTAAAGTAAATATGACAACCAAATATACCTAAAATATCCTCCTCAAACACTCTGAGGCAGAGTCTCTTGTTCATGTGAATGCCATCATTAGGTGACTGCTGGCAAGAGGCTGACACTTTGAATCCTAAAGATAAGGAGTGCAAAAATGCTTAAATTACATTTAAGCACATTATTATTTAAATGCTAGATATAAATATATATGTAAAGTATAAACACTATTTATAGTTATTAATATACACCATGATACATAATGTATGGTAGGGGATGAATACATGAAATGTTATAGATGAGGCAAGTTATCTCTTACTATTAAAACTCCATGTGAGCATCTCTATTAGTATTGCGATTTATTTGTTAGAGCCTGCTTGTAGCCAACTGTAAAAGACAAATTAACATTCAGACATTGCAAAGTTTATTCAAACTTTAAAAGCTACACTTCAACTTTGATTTCACCTTCACTGGTATTTACTAATTTAAACGATGGTGATAAATGGTCATCAACGATTATTTCCTGATTGAGTCAACTTCAAAACTCACTTCACAGAAAAAGGGATTAAGCTTTAAATCAGTGATGATAATAAATGCATCAACTTTCTACATATACAGAAGGCAGGCTTTCCTCATTACCATTTAAAACCTCCAGACTTCGTTGAATTTGTATCAAATAATACTGGTTGATGAAAAGGGCATTTTGTCATCAGTTGCTAGCTAGAAAAATAGAAAGAAATCTATAGATAATCTTTGTGGTTAGGTTTTTGTTTTGTTTTGTTTTGTTTTACTTTTTTCAGATCCTAACATTTATTTTTATTGTTATTCTTTTCTCAGACATTATATCCTGACCACAATGTTCCCTCCTTCCACTCTTCCAAGGGCCCCCTAAGCTCCCCTCTCTTCCAGATTCACTTCTCCTCTATTTCCCTTCAAGGAAGAGTGGGCCTTCCAGCAATATCAAGTGAACATGGCATTAAAAAGACAATAGGACTAGGCACAAATCCTCATATCAAAGCTGGGTGAGGCAACCCAGTAGGAGGAACAGGGTTTCTGCAAATCCTCATATCAAAGCTGGGTGAGGCAACCCAGTAGGAGGAACAGGGTTTCAAGATCAGACAAAAGATTCAGAGACACCACCACTCCCACTGTCAAGAGATCCATGAGAACAGCAAGCCACACAACTATAACACATACACAAAGGACCTAGCTCAGACCCATCCAGGGTCTCATTCTCTTCGAACCCCTATGAGCTCTGCTTCATTAAGTCTATGGGCTGTGTTCTCCTGATGTCCTCAATTCCTCTGCCTCCTACAGTCCTTTCTCTCCTTCTTTGTGAGGTCCTCAAGCTTCGCCCAATGTTTGGCTGTGTGTCTGTGCAACTAACTGCACCTATCAGTTGCTGGATGAAGATTCTCTGGCTAGTTTTTCTAATTCAGTTTCCTGAAAATTTACACTTATATTTTGCATAAGAAGTGTTTATACTTGGTAACTTAAACAGTAGAAATTCACTTCTGAAGTTCTGAGACTCTATAGCAAGTTGATACACAAAGAGGATTTATTTTAAGATCTCTTTTCTGGGGTTACAGACACCAACTCTCACCTCACTGTGTCTACAGTGATATTGACATTGTTTGCACATTTCCATGAAAAATTAAAGGGGGGGATAAACTCTCTTGTGCTTTCGAAAGTTACTGATCCAATTTCAGGATTCCATATTTATTTCATTTAATTATCTCCTTAGGGACCTATCTTTAAATTGGCAGGTAAGACTTCAATTTATGATTAAGCTTATCAACATACCACTCATAGTTATATTGACAATAAACCTCATATTTTAAGACAAACATAGATTCATAGTGCAAATTCAGAGTAGTGGAGAATACTCTTCTCTGTGTCTCTGTCTCTCTTTCTGTCTCTTTCTTTATCTCTCTGTCTCTGTAACTCTCTCTGTGTGTATGTATGTGTGTGTGTGTGTGTGTGTGTGTGTGTGTTTGTAATCAGTCTTCTTACAAATCTTCCTATAAATCCTTTAAGTTCTTTAAAAATGAGCATTACCTTTTTCTTTAGTACTGAAACTTTGGAGTTTCATGCTCAAAGTTGCCTCAATAAAAACTTTCTCACCTGGTAGTTTTGATTATATCCAGGGATTCTAATGCCAGATTGTGAACCTAAGTTATTGATTAAGACTTTATAGAATGAAACAATATCTGTTTTGAAGTTATATGCTACTTTAGTCCCAAGCTATGGTTTCCTTTATTCTCAGATGAATTTTTGCTAATTCTTTCTCCAATCTAAGTATGAATCACATACTGAGCTCAATCAGTAACTTCCTCCAGCAAGAGTATTATAGTTCTTTATCATCGTCATAAGGTATACATGTGCACAGGGCCACACAAACATACACAGAGAGAAAAAATGTTTTCAGTCAAGATGTCCATAATAATATCTGTGTTTCTTATGCCATTAAATCACGAACCTACTTTCCTGACAGACAAGTATTAAATCAAGCCCAGATGTTTCCTCCTTTTATTGAAGTTAGTGTATGAAACTTTATTTTGTATTTGTACATATCCCTTAGATGCTTCTGTAAAATTCTACAGGTTTCAACATATCTAAAATTTTATGCTGCAATATGATATTTTATTGACACATGGACCAGTGGTATATTCTACCAGGAAATTGCATTATATTTTTATTCACAGTGAAATGAATGTTATCTTTTATTTCAATGTAGATGTAAGATATTTCATTTGTTAGGTAGGGACATAAGTATATGATAAATCAATTGATACTAGATAGATGATGATTAATAAATGGTAGATTAATAGATTGTTAGATATATAGACAGTCAGAAGGCAGACAGACAGACAGACAGACAGACAGATAGATAGATAGATAGATAGATAGATAGATTCAGACTTCTATCCTAAATAGTTAATGAGCTCAAGAAAATATTGCCATCTGAAACCCAAAATAACAGTTACAAATGGCTATGTTAGGCATAGTGGTCAAGGAATCTCCTTAATATTCTTTATATTTTTGCTACTGGCTCCTATTTCATGTTTCACTATGAAAGTGAAAAATAAAAAGAAGAGAAATCATGACATATCTATTTCAATACAAGGTTTCTCTCAGTTAGTGTTGAGTTCTTTCTTCATTCTTTGGGGAAAATTCCTCAACTTTGTAAGTATAGTAATCAATAGGTCTAACTTGCAAATAAAACTTGCCAAGTGAAAAGTGCCCAGAGGCAAGCATCTTACCACCAGAAGAATACACTGTCACAGTTCAAATCTTTGCTTGAAGTGTTTTCACCTCTCATATAAGAGAAGACATATAACTTTCTCCATGCCCTGAAGTCCCTTTATGTTGCAAAGTCCAACAAGGACACAGGAGGGTGGGATCCTGAGGAAAAGGAGACATGGTAATTAGGGTGCAGAAATGGTGTACTGCTGCTCCAGGGAGCCATGACACTTCACCTCTGACCCCAGGAAGCACAATGCTGTGTAGAGGAAAGGGAAAATGACCTCTATGGCCTATTTCAAAGAAGAGAATGTGTCAAGTACTACTGGGCTCCTATTAGAGAACATAGTGTCAGGTTTCTACTTTTAGTTTCTTTTGACCCACATGAACCATTGGCATTTCTCTGAAAGTCTGGAGATTGCTGGGAATTCACCCTACTGAACTAAGTCACGGCTGAACTTATTTTCCAGTTAGTCTAATTATATCATAAAAATACTCAGTTCTAAAATAAAGGCTGGTTTATACATGACTCTTGGATCTGAAATATATGCTGTACTGGCTTCCACAAACTTTCATTTTTTAATATGAAGAGGAAAATGGAGGAGCCTCATTTACAAATTTAGGAAGAAGAAAAGAGTGAGCAGTTTCTTAGGATGCGTATTATTTAGCAGCAGTAGTTGTTTGGCGTAAGACAGGAAGAACATCTATTCAATATGGACGTAGAAAGAGATCAAGATTCCTGGATCGACAGTCAACTTTGAGTAGGGAGCTAAGAGTATTAAGAGTCTCAGTCAGGGTGTGACATTGTCGACCCCAGACTCATCATTGTCTGACTAGTCTCACTCTGTAATGTAGTGTGGCCAGTTGTTACAACTAAGTAGAATCTCTTTCTGGAAGACAAATTTCCCCTCTGGATGATGTCTTTTTTTTCTCCATGGACAGTGTTTCCTGGGGAATTTCTCATCTCCTTGAGGTCTATTTTTTAGTGTCGTGGAATAATCAGATTGAGAGGAACGTGTGCCACATTTGGAAATTTCAGATAGGCCTGCTTCATTTCCACACTTTCTGCTTTAAAGTTAATGGGAAATATGTCTGCCTGAAACAAATATAATAAACAATATATGTAAAGACCAAGTTTAGAACATATTTAATAGAAAGTAGTTATGCAAAAGAAACATTTTTATAACCCCTTGGCTGTTAGTTACTTTTGAAAAGGCTGTCCTTTGAGATAGGGTCTTGTTATGAAGCCTAGGCTCCACTCAAGCTTTTAATCATTCTGGTTTAGTTTCCCAAGAGCTGGTGTTATAAGCAAGCACTATGTGCTTAGCTTGACTGAATTTCAGTTCTGAAAATTTCTCCTTATATTGACATTCTAGTTGTAAATGATACAGGAACCTAAATCCTACGCAAAGGTCCTAGGGAAAGCTTCTGCTTTGGAGTTGGTTTTTGGAAAAATCATTGTTATTGATGACCAAGGGAGGAGGAAAGAAGTGAGGTGCATTGTGAAAACTTGACTCCACCCTCCAGAGAACATTACAGGTTTTGACAAACAGTGAACCATTGCTACTAGTTTTGTTAGAAAATAGAAATGACTCAAAATCTAACTGAACTGCTTCAAATCCTGCGATGCTTACAACGATGCCCCAGGTGACACTGATCAATACTTTATAGGTACATCTAGGACATTTTACAGCTCAAGTTTCTCATTTATTTTTTTTTTCCAAAATAAAGTTACAGAAACACAGTTCATACAGTAATTGCACAAGAATAACATAGTAAGCGTCTTATAAACATTACATTAAAATATCAGTCTATTAAAAGTAAAGTTTATCATTCATAGTATCTGAGAAGCCATGACAATGAAGGGATTTTGTGCTTCTGCCAAGTGCAAAAATAAGTCTGGTGTCTCCATACTTCTTGTGGACTATATACACCCTTGTCATTGAGGAGACACACACACACACACACACACACACACACACACACACACACACACACACACACATACAGTTTCTTCCCTCTGATATTTTTCCAATGAGACAGCATTCCAGAATGCAAGTGAAGGCCTCTTTCAAACTCATGAATACCCATTTACAGAATTAAGTTCAAACTACCTCTCTAGGCACATGAGAGGTTTTGTGTTATGTTGGGTTGTGAAGAAAATATACAGTACACTTAGAGGTAAACGATATATTAAAATTTGGGGCTGGTATTTTCTATGTAGAAAGATTTGAGTTGGAAAGATAGTTTCATGCATAACTGGCCATTTTTCACTTCCTTGGGGTTTTGGAGGTTATTCTACAGCAAGATCTTGGCAATTTCTTCCATATTTGCTTTGTTATCTTCTGAGTGCTGTTTTGTAAGTTTCCAGACGGAAATCTATTTCTTCTCCTCAGAGATTCTTCCTTGCCTACCCAACTGAAGTATTCTCTGGGCCTGTGTCCTAACTTTGTCCTAATCAATGCCCTTATAGCAACACCCAGGGTCCTATGCTTGGTTAACATCAATACACTCTTCAGTCACCCTTATTCACCACCAAACTTATACCCAAGGTAATTCCTGACAGAGAGTTGTGCATCCACTTGACTGAGATAAACTGTGACCATCTAGTGGCTGAATGGGACTATTAGAATTTCTTGGGCTATTAGAAGACACATGTACAAAACTGTAACTCAGAGAAATTATGTTTGTGGCAGCTTGTAGTCTAGATTGGAGAAGAGTGATATGGCTGTGAAGAGGTTAAAAAGGCTTGTATATCCTCCTCATTTTCCTGCCTGGTGTAGATGAAGTTGCTGAAATATCTGATTCTTAACCAATATAATAGTTGTGTAAACCACAAGGCTATAAGCTGACAGTATCTACTGTTTCATAACAGTGATATTTATACATACATATACATGTATTTCCAAAGCATTTAGTTATTAGATATTTTTATAATTTTAGCAAGTCTTTCCCCCTTTATCATGATGATTTAAGGCTATTAACACATCCCCATAAAATAAGGCAACTATTAAGCAAAGCACTTAAGTACTTTAACCTAGAGCCTTGGGATTCTGTATTGAAGAAGAAAAAAAAAAAACAGTGGTGGATGCTATTTTAAAACTTCCTGCCATTAGGTGGTTTGCCCTTGTACTCCAGAAGCCTAATGAAGGATAATAATAATGATTAGGATAATGATAATCACATCAAAATCATGGAAGTATGTTTAAAAGGCTTAAAATGAGTTTCCTGCTGAGATGATAAAAAGGGTTTTCTAAGGCCAAGTAGAGAGCTTGAATTCTACATGGCCCAATTAACTCCACACAGAGATAAGAAGGAACAAAAGACTCATTCATGTCCCTATGACTTATTCTTAACTCTGTGTACCAACCACAACAAATCAAGGATGTAATTATCGAGCAGCTAATGTTTAGCTGTTAGTGATTGTAAAACTATTTGCAAACACACACCATGGCCAATAGGAACCAGATAATAAAGCTTGCATAAGTCAGTGAAACTGCCAGGACCTGTGGGCAGATACTAGAAAATCAGAGAGACAGTCATCACTTCACTTTCCTTTCAGTATTCAGGAGCCGAGTACTTGTTATAAGTATTAACTTATTTATTTTCAACTTATGTGTATGTGTGTGAGCCCACATGAGTCTATGAACCCCTTGTTTATGCAGGAGCCTGAGAGCACTGAGTGCTCTGGAACTGGGGTTGTATGAGTCATGACCAGAGAGCTGTGCACGTGTTCTTAACCTCTGAGACTCTCCCCAGGTTTCCTGAGATTTTTTTATATGTCTTTCCTGATCTATCTCATCTTGTAATAAATGTTAATGGACAAAGATAGCATAGTTAGCTCCTATTGTTTTATCCATCATCTTTAGTCCTCTTCGTCAGTTCTACATATGACAAGCAGATATGATGGGGCCTGTTCTTCACTTGCACCCTGCTCATAGATCTCAAGAAACAGTGGGAAAGTCTAACCTCCATGTCCTGCCAAATGTTTCAGCACTTTTCCCCACCCTGACTAGTTTATATCTCACGGGGCATTAAAATTAAATTGCCTAGAATATGAAATCTTCCTAATAACTGCTTGTTTTGACTTTACCTCTTTAATTTTCACTTACCTAATGACCTAATTGTATAATCATATCTGACATCATTCAACTCTAAAATCTTATGTATACTTGCACCCTCCAACAGGTCAGTATTACCAAGTCCACCCTTGATATCAAATAAAAATCATCATAGAATGCCCAATTTATGGTAAGTTATTAAACAGGACAAACAATTATATTAGTTATATTTTCATCCTAAAGACAAAATTTGCCTGATATAAGGCTGTTGTAAAAGTTTCTGTCCCAACCTAGCCCCAAGACCCAGACCAGTTATGCTAAATAATCATGCAAAGGTTTATATTAATTAGAAACTGTTCAGCCTATGGTTCAGATTTATTGTTAGGTAGCTCTGGCATCTTAACCCATTGCTAATAATCTTTGTTTACCACGTAGCTTGCGGCTTACCTGTACTCCATTACATCTTGCTTCTTGGGGACTGAATCATGTCTCTTTATCACCCTTCCCTCCTTCCCTTTTATTTTTGCTTGGATTTTTCACCTGACTATCAGCTGCTTTGTCATAGGCTGAAACAGTTTCTTTATTATCCAATGTATTCATAACCTACACAAAGATATCCCACATCGCTTTCCCCTTTCTGTCTAATCAAAAAGGAAGATTTCAATTTTAACATAGCAAAATTACATATAATAAAATAGCTATCAAGAAAAAATTACAGTTATAATATCCAATCTATTTGTATTAAGCAAGACTAAAGAAAACATTGTATCATCTACCTTATCCTTGTGAGTTCAAAGTTTCATATCTAATTTACCTTTTATTATAACTGAGGGAAACTATACTTACAACTATATATAATCTTCAACTCCATCAAAAACCACAGAGGATAAAATATTATCTGATTAAAGATGGGCATTAGAAGCAACCTCCAAATTCTAGAAATGACAGACCTCTGGCTACCTGGACAGTCACTCAAAGTTTCTTTGTAATGTTAGGGGTAACCATTTTCATCCCACAGGCTTAGAATCTCTGGAAGATTTTCAGTGAAGCAAGGTAATTGAAGGACTGCTCTGCTCAGTCTGGCATAGTTCTTCAGTTGCTTCTCCCTGTGTTCTGCAAAATGTCTGGCAGTCTCTATGAAGCAGGAACCTGTAGGACCATCTCAGCTTACTCTGGCAAAGTTACAGAGGTCACTTTCCTATAGTCCTGCATGTCCAATTTATACATCATATTGTCAAGCAGTCAAAGCAAGAACAGTCTCTTGCCTAGTGGCCAACATTTGCCTCAAAGAAAGTAAATCCCATGTGGAGTTTCTTTGATGTCTATCATCCTCATGAAGTAGATTTATGCTTCCAGGAAGAGACATGTCTCACTGTCCAGAAAAGCCTAAGTTCTTAAAATATTTTAAATGCCATATTATGTAGGTAATTGCAAAAAATGAAGATTACCTATGTAATTCCGATATATCTTTGTATATCAAAAAACTTAACTATCATGACTATATGTTTGATTATCATAAATAATTAAATTTTAATCTGTATTTCTTAATTATGTATTGTAATTTTAAATGAGTCACATAAATATAATATCTTAAACAAGAGTAGAAATATGCATACAGTATAAAAAAGTAACATTTGTATCAATAAATCAAAATCCATACCATTGTAAATTATTTTGAGATTAATAAATGTTTTTGGAACAAAGTATATTTAATCAACTATCTTTATTTTCATTTCTATGTCAAATTCTGCCTTTTTCCTCGAAAGAGATTGACAATGACCATTAACCATTTATAATAAAAACTAACATTTATAAATAATATTTTGGAAACTTGAGCATAGCTTCCCCTGCTGCTCAGGGGTGCTGGCAATCTTGTGGGGGTCCCGCACCTGGACAATCCTGTTTGGCTGCCTTGAAGCTGATGTCACCATCAATTCCCATCAGAGATTTTTCAGGGAGTCTTCCTTGATCAAGCCATATTAGCCTGGAAGCAGTCAACAGGTTCTCATCTTCTGTGAAAACAAAAGCAGAACCTCTTTTTCAAAGCAACATAATCCTTAGACCCAGGTTCCAAAGTCAAGATACCTTTAAAATATATATGTTGGTTTAACTTAGCAGCCTTTACAATCAAATACCTTCCTGCAGTTAACTCATTAACAGTTAAAAAATTAAATGGAAACACAATAGACATATCCAGGTTCTTTGTATATTTTCCATCTTTACATGGCACCCACACATACACACACATACAAATATACACACACATATATGATACACACATATTACTTTATTTCTTCTTTAAAGGACATCTTTTTCCCTTTTTCTTTTCTTTTTCTCAAGCCTACTCATATTTTTTAACACAATATAAACTATTTAGAGGTTTCTTTGAATTCTCTTTATTATATCTCTTTTATCTTTTTCTGATTCTAACTACACCTTTAATCTGTCAAGTTGTGGCTATGAGTAAAATCTGGGCTGTGGCATCTGACTCCACCCAGCTCCACCCAGATCTTTGGTATGTGAGAGCTTACTTTCATGGTAGAGTTATTGGAAGGAACCACATTTACTACCCCAACTCTGGGGAATTTTTGGGTCCATCCTGCCACCCAGTAGAGCACCTCTGCCCACTACTCATGGACTCCATCTAAGTATTTGGCAACAGGACCTCTTAAGTGAGCCACACAGTTTTTGCCACTAAAGCTGAGGCAGAAAACTCCTCTTAAAGGAGCCCTGCCTCTGCTTGCTGCCAGCAAATAGAATTGACCCAAAAAATCACTGCTGCTAAGAAGACATCTTGGACTCTGTTCTCCTTTGTCTTGTATAAACAGAAACCTTAAATCCATCATATGCATCTTGTACTTACAACAAGGCTCTGTGAGACTTCAGGAACCTGTCTTGTTGCGGCTTTCACCACACACCTCTCAACAATTTGTAGCTCAAGCCCACACATGCCATGGCCCTCTGTACCACTGCCCATTTGAGAGACAACTTGGAAGCTGTTTTGGCTCTGTTTCTGTGCTCTAGAACCTCTTTTAAACTTTTTGGGCTTTATGTTAATGTAAGTGCCCTACACTGGTCAACATTTGCTGTAAAAGTTTCTGGCCCAGCCTAATGCTAAGACAGACAGCTGGTCTGTCCCAAATAATCATTCAAAGTCTTATAGTAATTATAAGCTCTTTGGTCTATGGCTCAAGCTTATTGCAATCCATTTCTACTAATCTATGTTTTGCCACATGTCTTGTGGCTTATCTGTACCCCATTACACCTTGCTTCTTGGGCAGCTGAATGTCTTGTCTTTGTGACTCTGTCCTTTCCTTTTCCCCCTTATCTATGCCTTTTTTTTTTTTGCTTGATTATTGACTGCTCTGCTATAGAACAAAACAATTTCTTTATTATCCAATGGTATGTCACAGCATACACATGGACATCTCACATCAAAACACCTTTAAACAAAGCGTTACTTACTCTTGTATTTTAGTGGTTCTAGATTATGAGTGGTTTGTCTTATTTCTTTGAAACTAAACTGAGGATAAATACTGTGCACAAAAGTCATTAATTGGCTGGTGCATGAATACAAGATAGAAAGCTGAAGGGTTTGGATTCCCATTGTGTTTGTCAAGGCTGTGCCACCAAACTAACAGAATAACTCCCACAAAGGCTGAAGTCATATAGGATCATCTTCTTACCAACAATGCCACAAACTAGGGATACATGGACTTTTGTGGACCATTTTTGTATCCCCAAACAACACTAGCATGAAGATCAATGCATATAAGACTATTTCCTCTCAACTAAGGAGTAAGTAATGAAGTTATTTTCTTCTTTAGGCACTAAATAATTTTATAAAACACAATAAAAATTAATTAAAAAAGAACTTGCATGTGTGAGAAGCACTGTTGTATAATTTTCACTTCCACAGGGATATATATTTAAGAGTTAGAAGTGTAAAATATAAATAATAAAGTAATAGCTAATATTTAAAAAGAGGAGTGATAGAATTAGATGAATATATGAACTTAGTGGTAACATAGAGATCCAAAGGAACCATTTTTACATTAAATATCTTATAACATTTCAAATATGCATCTATGAATAATGGGTAATATTTTTAGAGCTTAGTAGTATAAAACCAATAATAGTATATTCTTGAAGTAAACTTGAAGAAAAAATATATTTTAGTACAAACTTCAAAAAAAACTGAAAACATTTCCTAACAGTTACACAAAACTTTTTCTGAAAAAAGACTTTTTCTTCTAAATTACATTTTTAAGAATTCTAACTAAACAAAAAGCTCAATATCATAACATCAAAATTTATATTGCTTTTATTGCTTTATTTATGTTATAATTGTGCACCATGCACCATCTCATTAGCTGGATGCAGAGAATAGGGGTAGTATTGCCTCCCATTATCAATCTCATTACCACCACACATGGGAACAAGAAAGACAGATTTCTGCTGGTACAATGTACTCTGTACAAAACAGCAGACCCTCCATGGGCTTTGGAGTACAGGACAGCATATCACTGATATATCCGCTGCTGCTGATCAGAGAATGGACAATCATTTAGACTTGAAGAAAAGGATATATCAGATTTGGTAAGCACAAAAGGCTTTACAATCACTGAAAAGATTGCAAAGTTTTTCAAAAATCAAGAGATCTGATATTCTTTGTAAGGTAAAATTGCTCCTTACAAATAGCCTAGTACAGCTCACTAAACTCCAGAGAGTTATGGGCAAGACTGTCATCTACTTTGAACAAGCCAGTAGTTCCCACTCTTAGAACTATGACAGAGAGTTTGCGGAACAAGTTTTCCTCTTACCAGAGCATTTTACATGATCAAATCTTGTCATGACTCAGGGTTAGAGGCCTCAGTTCTGACAAGTTGAGCCCTGTTGAAGGCAATGTTTCTGAGATCATTCCAGCAACATGCAATTGTTGACAATACTCTACTGCTCTTTCCATCTCAACCTTTACAGAATTAAAAATTGCATTTATTTTCTGAGCAAATTTCCTTGATGATACATATTTTCTAAGGCTGTCCAGAGCATTTTTCTTTTTCTTTCTCTTGGTACCCTTATTTTTCCAAATGTCATATCAACCATGTCCATAAAGAAAAGAAGACAGGCACCTGCTAAATTATCTGCTTGACTCTTTCGCCATATAACTCCTGTTGTTATTGTTTTAATGTTTTCATAAGAATACATTTTGTGAGTTTTATAGTTGTGTTTAAATTTCTTTCCTTTATTTCAACTCTTAATAATGTGGGAGTTCAAAGACAGTTTTTATAAGCCCTTTCCAAATTTCTCTTGTTTTTGTTATGGGCCTTCTTCAAAATTTTCCTGGGTGTCCTTGGCCTGACTCCCAAATAGAATAGTAAGTGAATTCTTTCACACTATTCTGCAGTAGCCTATTGCACTGAGGTCACTGTGGGATGATATGCAGAACAGATCTGAGCAGAAGTCTGGAAGCTGTCTTTCTTCTCATTTAAAGAATTCCTATTTATTCTGTGGGAAATTTTAAATTTTATGAGTACTAGTGGTCTCTGCCTTAATAAAACAAAACTTTTAATGCCAAAGACAGTTCATTAATTTTTTCCCAAGTCTTCGCCACATTTGTTTAGAAGACATTTCTTACAAACTGATAGTTCAGTTATTTGACCTTATCTTCAGTGACCATAATTTCTGATACACATTCATTAATAATTTTATACCCTAAGATTTATTTGAACTACAAAATGCCTATTCTTATTTATAAAACTGAACACACCTGTAAATAGGTAGGAAAGTTTGGAAGGAATGTTTTGTAAGAATTATTCCTCTACCATCAAGGAACTAAAGCATTTTAAAAGATGGTCATATTTATTTATCTTCTATAGATACCAAAATGATTCTCCACACATTCCTAGACAATCATTATGAGGAAATTATCTCTTTATTTTTACTTTCCCACACATTGATATTCATGCAATATTATTAAATGTATTTGAAGGTTCAAAATCTGAATTTTAGCCCATTTACAGAACTCTAGTACCTCACAACCATTTTTAAAGACAGCCATATCTACTACAATATAATTGTTATATTATATTTGCCACATACATGTTTGATGGAAACAAAGGTTAGCAACATGTTTAAAAGAAAAAAAAAGTGGTCGGGGGGGTTGGGCTTCTGAAGAAGTTATTGTCTGAGCTGACCCAATAGAAATGAGTCAGAAGATGAAAAGGGAAAATGGAATTTAATTTATTAGTGATGTTTACCTGTTTCTGAAAGCATAGGTTTTAATACTTAGCTGGTTTTATAACTATGTAACCACAACTGAAAACCAGATAGTCAATAGTTCTGTTAATTCTCGGAGAATTCTAACCCTCCCCTTTTGTTCATACCTCCAGAGAGTTGCATTATCAAGCAGTACTTTCTCCTTTCTCTGGATTTCATACAAATATTATTGTTATATTAATATTAAAAATATTTTTAAAAAATATTTAAAATATTTAAAAAATACAATATGAAGAAAGAAAAAATTAATAAAAAAAACTAATTTAAAATTAGATGTTCTCAGTAAGGATGGGTTTTTAAATAGAATAAAATTTAGTGTGCATTCCAAATGAGACAGATATAAGAAATAGTATGTTCCTTCCTTCTCTGTCTCTCTGTCTGCTTTCTCTCTCTCTCTCTCTCTCTCTCTCTCTCTCTCTCTCTCTCTCTGTGTGTATGTCTGTCTATCTCTCTTTCTCTCTCTCTATTTTTGGCATTCTTTTTCTCTCTCCAATTACACATAAACACAGTTACATAAGTTTAGATAAACAATGGAAATGAATATGTCCTCTTAATGTATGATAGTAGCTGGGCAGGGCAACCTGAGAAAAATTGAGATACTTTGGCAATCAAGAAATTTAAGAATTTAAGATAATCATAGTCCTCGGGGATTTGGGAGATGAGGCTGGAAGTCTAAGATGTAGAAAGGAAAGATCTCTATAATAATATTGGTTAGGATTGGTGAATGAGAAAAAATCAATGGCAAGAAACTAACTCATAATTTCTATACTTCCTCACTGAAATATTCACTTTCCCTATATCTAGAGAGTTTCAGTTTTATGAAAATATTATAGCTCTGTGCTTTAATCGAGTTTATTAGTATATGATTACAAAGTAAATGCATATAGTAAAATAGCTTGTCCCTTGATTTTAAACTTTTCTACACTAAATCATACCCATTAGAGATCAAAATGGGCTTTCCTAAATATAAATTTACTCTTTACATGGTGGAGTTGTTTTTATTCCACTTATTTTATTATTCTGACAACTTTATGTCTGTGTACTGTATTTACATAATTATCACTCTACCTTTTCTTACCTTGAACTTTTTCAATTCCCTTCCAACACTCTTTCAAATTAATGACTTCTAGAATTTTTATTGTTACAGAACAGACACAGAAAGCAAATATAAACTCAAATGCAATCTGTTGAGTCCCTTTAGTGTTGTTTATGAACATATATGATTGGGGCTGACCATTTGGAACTGAGTAACCTGTTGGTGGGGGTGGAAGGTGGGGAGTGGACAGGGTCTTCTTCTAAGCCACCATTAATTGCTTGTAGCTCTTCACCTAAGGATAGAGCCTAGTGAAATTTCTCATATCCACATTGGCATAACAGCTGGATTTGTCATAGTGAAGGTCATATTTGGGTGACCAAATTCTTAATATTTCATGGATACATCTCTCTGCCTCATAAAGAAGATGTTACTTCATAACAAATGTCCTTTGGTTTTTTAAATATTATACTTTCTCTTCTGGGATGTTTCATGAGCCATAGTTATAGAGAATGTTTTATGGATGTGTCAAATGTTGACTGGCACACAATGATCAGTGTTCTTTGCAGTTTTGACCAAGAGTGATTTTTTGTGATGGCTTCCAAATTCTGCTTTTCTTATTGCTAACAATTTCCTCAGAGCCATTTACTGAATTCTCTGTTATTTCTCAACCAAGATCTGTGTGACCTATTAGAGTTCTAACTGGATGTATCATTTTATTGAGTAGCATCAAGTTTCTATTTCTAAAACTGTCTTATTTTAAGTTCTTTTACAAACACAAAGTTGTATTCACTCACTGCTTTACATAACTGTTTTCCATAACAATTATCACTTTCTGATATGCTGTTATTCTTACTCCTCTATATCTGTCTTTGACTCAGGCATATTATAAGCTATGAAACCACATCACTATTGTTTGCTGTATTTTTGTCATTTTACTAAACCATGAAACAAAACAAGAATATAGTAGATGATTTAAAAATACAAATGTCAAAAAGCATCAATGAAATGATATCTAATGATATTCTGCTATTCTCATAGATTGGTGCCAGACCCAACTGCCATTGGAGAGGCTTCATCCAGCAGCTGGTGAGAGGGGATGCAAAGATCCACAGCCAACCATTAGACAAACCTCTGGGAATCTTTCAGAAGAGGGAAGGAAGGATTATAGGACCCAGTGGAGTCTAGGGCACCACAAGAAGATCTAAAGAACCAACTTACCTGGGATCATGGGGGCTCAGTGGGACTAAACTGACAATCAGGGAGCCTGCATAGAACTGACCTTTTCCCTCTGCATATATATTACAATATGCAATTTGGTTTTCCTGTGAGATCTCTAGCAGTATGTTGTATGAGGTTTCTTGCCCAGACTTTTGGGCCTAGCCTCAAGGTTTGGATCCACAGACCCACAGATCCACAGACCCACAGACCCACAGTCTCACAGTCCCACAGAGACACACTGATGCTTACATTAATTGTAAGCTGATTGATCTGGGGCCCAGGCATATAACTTACTAACTCTTGCTCTTAATCTAACCCATGAATCTTATTCTGTTCAGCCATGTGGCTTGGTACCTTTCTCAGAGCAGCATACTTATCCTCTGCATCTTCTGGCTTCTCTATGGCATTTCTGCCCTATTCTTCCTATTCTCAGAGTTTTCATAGTCTGTTCGCCCTGCACACACTTCCTGTCGGCGTTTGGTCAATCGACGTTTTATTAAACCAGTAGGTGAGACAATTATTTACAATGGAACAACATATTTCCCTACAAGGGATGTATCAGACTCTGCTGCATGCTTTTAGGACACACTCCTCCTGCTGGATAGCCTCATGTAATTTTCATGGAGGAAGGCATGCCTGGTCTCACTATAGTTTATATACCACCTGATATCCCTGAGATGCCCACCTATATCTGATAAAGAAAAGCAGAGAAGTGAATGGGACAGGGGGTAGGAGAGGCCAGGGAAAGGAGAGCAAAAGCTTTGGGTAGGAAATAAAACCAAATAAATAAATAAATAAATAAATAAATGAATGAATGAATAAATAAATAAACAAAAATTAGATTACATTGTATTGACTTGAAAGCTATCATCGTTATCAATATTTTTATGCATCAACATTTTATATTTCAGTGCCTTATTTTTTCATTACCTTATCCACTAAAGAATACCTTGTATTTGTGTATTTTGAAAAGACCAGGCATTTCGCTACAAAGGCCTTCTGTGTGAATGCTGTTTAGCCTCTAGTTAATTACCTCAAAAATATTTATTGGTTAGTCACAGCTGAGAAAAACAGTACAACTTCTCCATTAGTGGTTTTGTTTAGTTTCTGCACCACAAATATTTACCATTTTGTACATATTTTGCCAATGGGTTTGTTGAGTTAAATCTGCATTTTAAAAGATAATTTTATAAGTTTTGTATTTGTATAATTAAATTTATTTTTAAACGGATTAAAAATTTTCAAGTCTAAATTATTTTGATTGTTCTTTACCCATTTGTCTTATTTTGATATCAAGAAGCTAAATGCTTTATTGAAACAATCAGTTTTCTTTTTCACTTTCTCCTTGTTTATTTATAAATATTAAAAAAAAATCACTATTTTTTTAGCATATTTGTATGGGACTTTTGTCTGCCTCTGTAGACATATGCCACCTGAGTGCCTGAAGCCCACAGAGGCAAGAAGAGGGGGTAAGATCTCCTTAGATTAGAATTATAGACAGTTGTGAGATACATTGAATGAGCTGGAGATCAAGCTGCTGAGCCATCTCTCTGGTCCCTCACTGTTTTAACAATATCATGTATCACTTTACCACTGTTTTCATATTTCTTTTAAGAGCTCTATTTATAGCACTGTTTTTATTCAGGAATTTCCTTTAAATTGCTTTTTTATTTAATTTTTTTAACAGATATGAGAGAATTATTCTGTTATTTTCTATGTCCTATATTGGAGTAAAATAAAAGTTATACTATAGCACACTTTATACATTGTTTTAATTAAAGTTTTCACAAAAGGAATTATTTTTGTAAAAGGAAAAATAACAGTAATACTAGTCCTGATGTTTTCACATTCTGCCATTTTGAGGGGGGTAGTGCCAAGCATACAAAATTCTCATCAATTAATTCAAACGGTATCTCTGATTCCACTCTCTAATTCTGTGTGGTATATCATTTATACAATTTTATTAGGTATGTTGAACCTGCTTTGGAAACCAGATAAGTCTCTTGATTTTTAATGTACTGCAAGATTTTCAATGACCTCTAAAAATCAGTTAGTATACTTTGTATATTTTATTTTACTTTCAACATTTTGTTATATAAAAATGGCATCCACAAAGAAGATAAAGAGCTATTATAAACTTCTAAGTGCTCAGTTCACTTTATGTGCACTGGATACATTAATAAATAAACATAAAATTCAAAATTTATTCAGTAGAGCTACTTGTGTGCAAATTATTAATTCTAAGATATGTGTGGGGCATCATTTAATCTAAGGATTTCAAGGAAATTGCTCAAAGAAAACATACCACAGGCTCGTTTTAATATTATTGCTCAATCAAGCAATAATTCTACTATCATCCCTTTCAAAACTTTTCATAAGCAATAATTTTAGAAATTAAAATCTGCCTTCAATAAGCAAAAAGAAACATAAAATGCGGTTACCTATTGATTCTACCCATCAGGCACACAGAAAATCCTAAGATCCTTAAAACATTGAAATGGGTTTTACATTATTGGTAGAAAAATCCAGGAGTCAAGCTCATACAGGGAACCATGGCCAACAAAATGCAATGACCTTCCAGCTTTAAGTGAAATTAAAAAGAAAGGATTCAAATAATTATAGTTTTAAGGAGTAGAATATGAAGGCAAAGTGTAGGAGGATTATGTTGTTCCATTGTAAATAACTGTCCCACCCACTGGTTTAATAAAAAGCACTGATTGACCAAAGGCAGACAGGAAGTGTGGGAAGGGCTACAAGACTAATAAAACTCTGGGAACAGGAAGAACAGAACATAAATGCCACAGAGACTCCAGAGCTGCCAGATAAGCCAGAAGATGCAGAGGACAAATATGCTGCTCTGAGAAAAGGTATCGAGCCACATGGCTGAACAGGATAAGAATCATGGGTTAGACTAAGGGTAAAGAGTTAGCAAGTTATATGCCTGGGCCTTAGGCCAATCAGCCTAAAATTAATGTAAGCATCTGTGTGTCTCTGCGGGTCTGTGAGTCCCAACCTTGAGGTGAGGCCTGAAAGTCCGAACCAGAAACCTCTTACTACAGCATAGCATCACAAATTACTTTTGGCAGATCTTTAGTTCTGATAAACTCTTCATGAGTTAAAAAAAATGTATCTTATGTCTACATAGTAACTTTTAAAATTATTTTTATTTAAATTGATTTTGATTTTCCATATCAACCACAGTCCCACTTTTTAAAACTCTTTCTACTCATTCCCCAGATTCTCTCCATACCAGCCACATTAACTCCTCAAAGAAGATGGTCTTCCTTTACAAGTCAGTAAAATGTGGCATATCAATTTGCAACAGGACAAACCTCCTGTCCCCATATCAAGGCTGAGCAAAGTATCCCTCTATAAGAAATGGACTCCAAAGAGCCAATTCATGTACTAGAGATTAAATCTGGTCCCATTGCCAGAGGCCCCACAAACTGCCTAAGCCACATAATTGTCATCCACATTCAAAGGGCCTAGTTTGATCCCATGTAGATTTCCCAGCTCTCAGTCCAGAGTCAGTGAGCACCAATACCTCAAGTCAGCTGTCTGTGTGATTTCTCCATCATGATCTTGACCCTTATGCTCATATAATCTCTCTGCCTTTTCTTCAACTAGAATGGGAGCTCATCTTAGTGCTTAGCTGTGGATATTTGCATCTGCTTCCACTGTCACTGGATGAAAATTCTATGGTAACAATTAGGGTGGTCATCAATTTAATTACATGGGAAGGCCAGTTGGGTACACTCTCTTATTGCTTGGAGTTTTAGCGGGGCCATCTGCATATACATTAAGTATATTTGCTTATTATTTTTATCTCTTGATTAAAATTTTGTCAGCTTAGAAAAAAAATTTCTGCTGAAATTCTATACTCTGGCTGTCTGGACAAAGAAACCTCATTGCAACAGATGGCACCCAACATGGCGTGAATATCCACTTAAAGCCTGAGAAAGTTTAAAAAGGGTTTTATCACAGAAACTAAGCCAAAGCAACTTCCAAATTGTATATCTGAAGCAGGTAATTGAACAGAGAGAGCATGGCCTCCAAGCCACATTCAAATGGCACTAGCAGACTCCATGCAGTATAAGCTGCATCCAGGCTGATTCCTGAAGTCTCACAAAAGACTTGGTAGTATGTGATTGATTTAAGGTTTCTGTTTACTTTGAATGAAAAGGAAACAGAGTCAAATGGTTTCTTAGCGGCATTTCTTGGATGTGCTCCATTTACTGGTGGCGAACAGAGACGTGGTCCCTTTAAGAGAACTTACTGATTCAGCTTTATCTGAAAAAACTATGTGGCTCTTTAAGAGAGCATGAGTATTGTAAAAGATATTCTGGTTGAAAGATGATTAAGGATTCACAATAAAACAGATTCAGATGAAAAAAAAACCTGTAAACAGGTTACAATTTGTGTCAAAAATATGCTTCTTAGAGACAGAAAAAAGGTAGAGAAAGTCTTTAAAAAGAGAAATAGAGTAATAAAAATATAATAAACCACGTAAAGATGGAAAATAGACACAAAATCTGGATGTTGGTTATTATTGTGCTTTCTTTTAATTTTTTAACTATTAATGAGCTAACTGCAGAAAGATAATTAGTTGAAAAGGCTGCTATGTTAAACAAGAATATATATTTTAAAGGTATTTTGATTTTGAAATTTGTGTCTAAAGATTTATTGCTTTGGAAGAGTTCTGTTTTTGTTTCCACAGAAGATGAGAACCTGTGGATTGCTTCCAGACGAATATGGTTTCATCAACCAAGCCCACCTGAAAATTCTCTGATGGGAAGACATGGCCGTATCAACTTCAGGGCTGCAGACTATGATCCATTCTCAAGAACCCATGAGATTTTCAATGCCCTGTAATCAGCAGGAAGTAATAATGGAAAACTATGCCCAAATTCCCAAAATATTGCTTATAAATGTTTGTTTTCATTATAAATGGTTAATGGTCATAGTTAATCTCTTTTTAAAAAGAAAAAGTGGATATGATATATGAATGATTTCTTAAAAAATTAGATTATTAAATTTACTTAGATCAGGAAATCAGCTGTTAATCTCAAAATGTTTTACATTGGTATGGATTTTGGTTTATTGATACAAATTTAAGGTCAATGCTCTTATGCTGTATTTTTCTACTCTTGTTAAGATACGATGTTTATGTAAGTGATTTAAAAATTGTGATATATAATTAAGAAATGTGTGTTAATTAGATTTTTAGGTATACAAAGATATAATTGAATTAGATAGGTAATCTTCAAACACTTCTAAGACCTAAAGTATATGGCACGTAAAATATTTTAAGAACTTAGACTTTTCTAGACAGTGAGGCAGGTCTCCTCCTGGCAAATTTACTTCAAGAGAAAAATGGGAATTGAAGAAACTCCATATGGAGATTAATTACTTGGTGGCATCGGTTAGCCATTGGACATGAACCTGTTCTTATGTTGACTGCTTGACAGTATGCTGTTTAAACTGGATATGCAGGTTCCATAGGAAAGTGACCTCTGAACTTTGGAAGAACAAGATGAGATGGTCCTTCAGGTTCCTGCTTTACAGAGAAATCTGTCAGGCATTCTTTAGCAATATCAATAAATAACAAAATGGGAATAATTCCTTGTATTTTATCAGACTACCATAGTCTAAAGTTAGACAACAAAAATCACAGAAAGCCCACAAACTCATGAAAACCAATCATCTCTCAATTAAACCAGCACAGACATTAAGAACAGCAATTAATAAAGAGGACCTCTTATAACTGAGAAGCTTCTGTAAGGCAAAGTACATGATCAATGAGACAAAACTACAATGTAAAGAATGAGAAAGATCTTCACCAACCCTACATGTGAGAGTGGATTGGTCTTTAAAATATGGATTGGTCTTTAAAATATATGGAGAACTCAAGAAACTAGAGCCCCAAAACTGAAATAATGCATTTAAAATGAGGTTCAGAGCCAAAAAGTGAATTTTCAACAGAAGAATTACAAATGGCTGAAAGACACTTAAAGATTTGTTCAACATCTTTAGCCATCAGAGAAATGTAAATCAAAATAACTTTGAGATACCATCTTATATCTTTCAGGATGGCTCAGATCAAAAACATAGATGAAAGCCTATGCTGGAGAGGATGCAGAACAAGGGGAACACTCCTCCACTTTTGATAGGAGTGTAGACTTGTACAGCCACTTTGGAAAGCAGTATGATAGTTCCTCAAAAACTGGGAATCAGTCTTTCTAATGATCAAGCAATAATACTATGGTCACATATCCAAATGATGCATAATCTTACCTGAAAGGCATTAGCTCAACTATGTTAATAGCAGCGTTATTCATAATAGCCAAAACCTGGAAATAATCTAGATGCCCTAAACTGAAGAATGAATGAACAAACTGTGGTACATCTACACAATGGAGTACTACTCATCAGTTAAAAAAAAAAGACATCCTAAAGTGTGTAGGCAAATAAATGGATTTGGAGATTATCATTCTGAGCGAGGTAACATAGGTCCAGAAATATATACATGGTATATTTTAGACATAAAGCAGAGAATATAGAGGCTGCTAACCACAACCTCTGAATAGCTAGGTAACAGAAAAAACTTAGAGAGACATTAAGCGATCCCCCTGTGAAAGGGAATAGAGAAAATCTCTGGAGTAAATTGGGTCATGCCATGAATGGAACAAGGGGAGGTGGGAACAAATCATGAGAGAAGGATATGGTTGAGTGAGCAGAGAAACTGAAAGGGAAGAGAAGGAAATGAATATCTTGATAGAGGGAGTCACTGTAAGGTCAGAAAGAAAACTGGAGCTAAGGAAACTTCTAAGAATTCCCAAGATGTCTTTGGCTAGGACTCCAAGCAAAAAGAGAGAAAGTGTCTAAACAGGACTTCTCCTATAATCAAATGAATGGCCACTCTAAGTGTCGTTATAGAACCTTCATCCAGCAATGGAAGGAAGCAGAAGTAAAGATCCATAGCTAAGCACCAGATCAAGCTCCTGGTCCAGGTGAAGAGACTGACTGACAGAGAGAGAGAGAGAGCATATGAGCAAAGAGATCATGATCATGAGGAAGGGGCACACATAGATGGCTGACTGAAGCTATTGGGAGCTTACTGAAGCAGAAACAATTGCTGATGAGCCCTGAGGTAAAGGAACTAAACATTCCAAAGGTCAATGATTGTTAAATGGCTTGGGCAGTTTGTGGAGTCTTTTGCAGTAGGACCAGACTATGTTCCTGGTGCATGAACTGACATCTTGGAGCCCATTCCCTACAGAGAAACACCTAACCCAGCCCTAATATTGAAATGGTGTGGGAATATATTTGTGCGTACTGTATCTTTAAATAAAGGAGCTGGTTTGGACCATGGCAGGTACGTAGAATAGTGGGAGGAGAATCAGAGCTTAGGTAATAGAAGCAGGGCGGAGTTAGAGAGAGACCGCGCGAAAGCCGCCGACATGTAAAGAACACTGGTGAGCTACGGGCTGGGCCCACGTGGCCCGCAGATTAATAGAAATGAGTTGATTTAAAATGTAAGAGCTAGCTAGCAATGTGCCTGAGCCATAGGCCAAACAGCATGAACTTAATATAAGCCTCTGAGTTATTTCTGGGGACCCGGGCGGCGGCGGGCGGATAAACAGTTCCGGCGGCAGGTCTGTGGGTCTGGGACCTCTGCCCGCACTGGACCGGCGAACTCGATACAACAGATGGCGCATCCAACGTGGGCCGATTATCCACTTAGAGCCTGACAAAGATTAAAAAGAGTTCTAGATCGCAGAAATTGAGCCAGGGCAGCTTCCAAATTGTGTGTGTGGAGCGGGTCTTTGTACAAAGAAAGCATGGTCCGGGTCACATTCAAAATGGCGCCGGCGGGCTGTCGGCAGTCAGTGTAAGCTGCAGCTACAACCAGTCTCACAAAAGACTCAGTAACATGTGATCGATTTTAGATTTCTGCCTATTTTGAACAAAAAAGAAACAAAGACGGTTTCTTAATAGCAATATTTTTCGGGGTGTGCTCTGTTTACTGGCCACGAATAAATACACGGTCCGTTTAAAAAAAAAAAAAAAAAAAAAAAAAAAAACTTAGTGATTCAGCCTAATTTGCAAAAACTGTGCTTCTTTTTGGAAAATGTATTTTAAAAGCTCTTAAGGTTAGAAGATGATTAAGGATTCACAATAAAACAGATTCAGATAAAAAGAAAACCTGTAAACGGGTTACAATGTTTGTAAAAGGTACATAGGCCTCAGAGAGAAAATAAAGAGGTTAGAAAAAGTTTTTAAAGCGAGAAATAGAGTGATAAAAATATAATAAGCCACGTAAAGATGGAAAATAGACACAAAAATCTAGATTTTGGTTGTTATTGTGTTTTCTTTTAATTTTTTAACTGTTAATGAGCTAACTGCAAAAAGACAATGGATTGCAAAGGCTACTAAGTTAAACAAGAATGTATATTTTAAAGGTATTTTGATCTTGAAATTTGTGTCTAAGGATTTATTGCTTTGGAAGAGTTCTGTTTCTGTTTCCACAGATGAGAACCTGTAGATTGCTTCCAGGCAAATGTGGTTTCATCAACCAAGACCCCCTGAAAAAACCTCTGATGAGAAGAGATGGCCAGAACAGCTTCAGAGCTACAGACTAATTCAGCTTCAACAACCGTGAGACTTTCAACGCCCCTTAATCAGCAGGAAGTAATAATAGAAAAACAACGCCCAAATTCCCCAAATATTGTTTCTAAATGTTTGTTTTCATTATAAATAGTTAATGGTCATAGTCAATCTCTTTCTAAGAAAAAACGGGGGATATGGTATGTAAATGCTTTTTTAAAAAATTAGATTATTGAATTTACAGGTAATCAGCTGTTAATCTCAAAATGCTTTACATTGATATAGATTTTGGTTTATTGATACAAATTTAAGGTCAATTTTATTATGCTGTATGTGTTTTTCTATTCTTGTTTAAGGTATGATGTTCATGTAACTGTTTTAAAATTATAGTGTATAATTAAGAAATGAAGGTTAATAGTCACTTTTGATAATCAAACTTATAGTTAGGTTAGTTAAGATTTTTAGGTATACAAAGATATATTTCAATTAAATAAATAATCTTCAAATACTTCTAAGACCTACAGAATATGGCATTTAAAATATTTTAAGAGCTTAGACTTTTCTGGACAGTGAGACAGGTCTATACCTGGCAGCACTAATTTACTTCAACAGGAAGATGGGCATTGAAGAAACTCCATATAGAATCTCATCTATTTGTGGTGATGGTGAGCCACTGGAGAACAAACTGTTTTTATATTGACTGCTTGACATGACTGCTTGACAATATGCTGTTTAAACTGGACATGCAGGTTCCATAAGAAGATGACCTCTGAACTTTGGCAGAACAAGCCTAAATGGTCATTCAGGTTCCTGCTTTACAGAAAAAACTGTCAGACATTCTTCAGGACTCAAGGAGAAGCAACAGATGAACTGTGCCAAAATGGACAGAGCGGATTTCCTGCTTCACTAAAATGAAAAGAGACTCAAGGCCTATAGGCTGAAGACGGATGCCCCAACTTTATAAAGGAACTTTGGGTGACTGTCCAGGCAGATAGGTGTCATCTCTGTCCTTTCTAGATTTTAGAAGTCGTTTGCACTTCTGGTTTACTTGGGTAAATATTATATCCTTCTGTGGTCTTTGATGTAGTTGAAGATTAGATAGTTATATGTACAGTTTTTCTTAGTCATTTAAAAAGTATATTAGATATGAAACTTTAGATTCATAAAGATAAGGTAGATAGAATGTTTTCTTTAATTTTGCTAAGTACAAGTAGACTAGATATTATAACTGTAATTCTTGCTTGATAGCTATTTTGTTATATGTAATTTTGCTATGTTAAAATTGAAACCTTCCTTTTTGATTAGAGAAAAAGGGGGAAATGTGGGAATATATTTGTGCGTACTGTATCTTTAAATAAAGGAGCTGGTTTGGACCATGGCAGGTACGTAGAATAGTGGGAGGAGAATCAGAGCTTAGGTAATAGAAGCAGGGCGGAGTTAGAGAGAGACCGCGCGAAAGCCGCCGACATGTAAAGAACACTGGTGAGCTACGGGCTGGGCCCACGTGGCCCGCAGATTAATAGAAATGAGTTGATTTAAAATGTAAGAGCTAGCTAGCAATGTGCCTGAGCCATAGGCCAAACAGCATGAACTTAATATAAGCCTCTGAGTTATTTCTGGGGACCCGGGCGGCGGCGGGCGGATAAACAGTTCCGGCGGCAGGTCTGTGGGTCTGGGACCTCTGCCCGCACCGGACCGGCGAACTCGATACAACAAAATGGTTACACCAGACTTACTGACCCACCTAGGGACTCCTTGTCCTCCTTGGGAATAGATGGGGGATGGGGTCAGGGAGGCTGAGGGAAGACTGGGAGGGGGAACAGTGGTAGATAAGGAAAAAATTAAAATCATAAATAAAAAGACGGTCAATATTTTCATAACTTTATAGAAGTTTTGTATGTTTCTCTATATGAGTGTACAACAAGCTTCAAATGTTAAAAGAATGAAAATTTTGGACAATTTTAAGCAAAATTTCAATCAAAAACTTCAGAATATGTATTAGGCTCTGCATCTTTTCACAATTTACATATATGTTAAAAATATTTATGTTGAAAACAATATAGAATATAAGATATGCTAACCTCAATTAGGATAACCTAAATTCATGTATGTTGGAGAATATACTGATAGAATTATGGATAAATCTTTAATAATTTGAGATTCTTTTTAACAATTTTTGTTTAAAAAATTTCATTATTCTAAGGGATAGCTGAGAATTGGAAAATATTTTAGCAGTTCTAAATCTTTTTAAAATATTACAGCTTGAAACATTTCTGGCATGTTGAAAGGAAGTTATAAATTGTTAATAAAAGATGATAACTTCTAATAAATTGTAAATGAAAGTAAAACAATTTATGTGACTATCATTCTTATAAAGCAAATCAGTTTTTCTTGGTGTAGAATTTAAAAGACAAACTACATTATAATAAATGTAATGTCTTGGTCATTTCTGTTTTTTAAAATGGTAAATGGCAAGTCTAACTTGGCAATTAAATTGATTTTCTATATACACAGTATTATTTTGCAGAGTTTAGACAATAGGATAGAACAGTGTTATATATTTTTGGTTGAATGGCTATAAATAAAAAAAGATTAGGTAATGGGATTTTAAGAATATTTTCAATTATTGTCAGCTAAAAAAAATCCAAATTCATAATCCTTATTTGGTATATAACTATTACTTCAAATTGCTTCTCAAATAAATAGCCCCAGAATGTTACAGAGTGCTGCTGTCAGTTATTCTGTCTGCATGGCCAATGATAAAATACAAAAATGGTTTATTATTCATCCCTCTACTTTAAACTTTGAAGAATGCTATTTTTGAATACTACCTTAATGTAGCAATTGGTAACTTTAGTCAAGATTAGAAACTATATGACCTTAACTAATAGAGTATACTGACACATGAATATGCACAGATCTCTAAAAAATAACTTGATGTTATCAATGGCGTACTCATGTGGAACTAGAGAAGAAAGACAGAAATATCAGTCTAAAATCTTCATAACAAATCTAGAAGCTGTGGCATAAGTTTTATATTTATAGAGAAATAAGTATATAATTTAAGCAGAAATTTATTGAAATATTTTCTAAGCTAACAAAATTTTAATCAAGAGATAAAAATAATAAGTGACTATATTTAATGTATATATCAGGATAAGAACACCAAAGGTAAACTGAATTTTGAATGAAAACCATTAACAGCAAAAAATATAAACAGGTTTTTTTCTTACACTGATATTGGATAAATTTGAATGAATCTACTCCTCTATCCATATACCCATTAAAAAGTATGTGACTATCAAGAATTTTAAAGTGTATTTGGGAGCAAAGGCATATATGAACAGATGTAAATTCTTCCTTGACTTTACCTTAGTCTACAGAGATTAGTGTGACATGGGCTTATAGGTTCTACTTTAGAAATAGAAGGGGTTTTAGTAAGATACTGAGTAGAATTTATATGATAAATTTTACTTGTAGTTAACACTGTAATACCTAAAGACTATGAGTATAAAAACATATCTGTCTTTAGTATCTAGAATATGCCTCTGTAGAATATCAATAAAAATGAATACAGAATCATTAGTCATATCTTCATAGTGAAAAATACCCTTGACCTTAGGTATTTCTAAACTGGTAAAGCAGCCTGAGTAGACAGTAGTGGACCACTTCAATCATCCTAGGAAGATGTTCATTAGACTTTAGCTGACAAGTCAGCTACTGAAAGAATGTGAATTCAGTATTCAAAGATTTATGATAACAGAGGAATGAAAATACATTGCCTGGAAGATGGCTATGTTTATTTATGCTACGACTATTACAGAATGCTTAAAATGGACCAGTGCCATTTTAGAATCTGGGGGAAACAAAAGCAGAAGGAGAATTTGCCTTGAATTTTGACTATGTTGCTTGTTTTGAAGTTTTTTCTTTTGTTTTCCATTTCTCTAATGGTAAAAGCCAATTATCTCAATTTAAAAAAATCTGAAACTTTCTTTTCTAGCTGCTTTTTAGCTAAGTCTCAAAATGTGATCTAGAATTAACTAATCAGAAAGACAACAGAAGGCACAGAAAACTCCTAAATAAATATTGTTATATTTCATTTTCTGCTGAGACATTTCCTATAGCTAACAGCTGCCTTTCCAAGGACCGCATGCCATAACTATGAGCTATAGTTCATAAGACAGAGAACATAGTCAATGAAAACACAATGCGGTTTGACTTCGCTTTGAGAATTTAAAGGAGAGCAAGAAGTCAGTATTACTAGACTTGGTTCACAGAAATGCAGAAGAAATGAACTGTGAGGAAGAGTCACAGGGGAGAACGTTGTGAAGTAGAGTTGAATAGGTGCTAATGTAGGTGCATGAATACATGAAAATATACTTACAGACTTTAAAATGATGGGTAAACTCAGCTCATTTCATAACATTTTAGACTCTGTCTAATAATAAAGAGTATTCATTTTATGGTTTAAAACATAAATAACAGAATTTTAAAATAATTTTCATTAAAAGGAGAAAATATCATGTCGTATAAAGTTTTTGAATCTTGAAGTTACAGCAGGAATCCCTAAAGATAAGTTGTGTAACCAGTTTAGGAAATTTCTAAAATCTCTTATTTCTGTGAACTTACGAGCTCCTGAAATTAGATACATTTAGTAGAAAAAGTTTCAGATGAATATACTGTGAAGTCACAAACCTACTTAAACCATTGTGGCTTAGTGAAAAAGCCAAGTCTACAAAGTTCCTTTTTCCTTGATCTCAAAGTTACTCTGCCTTTTATTGCCAAGTTATTTAAATGGTCAGTACTTTTCCAATCTCTAAAATTCCAAGAAAATACTATGCAGTTTCTACAGATATTAAATTGACTGTTTCTAAAGCTGAATCTTAAAATACTTTCAGGCAACATCAGCCAGTAACTCAACACTCCTTTAAAAATAAATATATATTTTAATAACTGTTTTTGTAATACGATTTGTTTAAAAATATGGCTCAAGATTTGGAGACGAACAAATGCTTAGAGTGATATCTTATCATAACAACAATGAATGTAAGAGTTGTTTATAAAGAATCATTTTACATCTCTTGATGGAATTGAGGCTTTAAGTGTGTTCACCTTACTGAGTGTTCCCTATCTTCTCCAACACCTGGAGATAAAACCAGATAAAAATAAATCATCCTGTATCCTTCACCTGTGGGAATTATCTCGAAATGTTAAATTTGAAGATAGCTGGCAAGAAAGTTTAAATAGTCACCATTTGGGAAAATGATGGTAGAAGAAAATTTAAAAACTAGCATGAAAATATCATACACTCCAGAATAAACAAGGATATATGCATCTGGATATAAAGTGATCATCTATCTTGACTGGACTTAAGAAAGAACTTATACAAGATTAAAAATCATAAGAAGAAATATTTGGTGTAGGAAAGAGGTTACAACCACAAATACAAATACAATTTAATGACAAATTGACAGTTGTATCAAATATTTTGGCAATGTATGAGATGTTTGGACAACAATAAATAACAAGGATATTAGCTTTAAATGACCAGTAAGTTTTTATGCTTAATTTGCAGCAAATGGAGAGATTGCCAAGTAAGAATAATTTTTCAGTAAAAGATAACACTGGGTAGAGGCTATCACTCAATTTTGGGTATATGAAGTTCACACAATATGTGTCCTATGCAGCTGAATACAGCAGTTGGGGATGAATGCAAGATTTACAAGTTATTGACAACACAATGCCTAAACATTCCAATTCTTGATCTCTCTTCAACTGCTAGCATGTCTGTGGCTATCCCATGTCATCATCTGTAGTGAAGAAAAATACACTGTCTTACAGAACATCAAAAGAATCTGACCTAACAGGTATTCAAAGTACTAAACTTAAAATCACACTTTATTGCTGATATTGTTATCAAAATCAATAAAATATCTTTTATGAGTTCACATTTATACATCTCTGCATTACTTTGGAAACTTTAAAATATTATACACCCTTATATTATACTCAATTTTCCTTTTCAGTTATCAAAATGAGGATGATGTCTATAGTCATGATGTCATATTGTCATTATTAGCCCCTTTCAGTTTTCACTGAAACCGAATAGACATAGCGATAGTTAAAAGACAGTTTTCATTATGAAAAGTGTTGTCATTATTTTAATTGACACATACAATTTAAGCCTGACTTAAATATAAACTTAAGTAGTGTGTTTCTTTTTACTATAAAAATACATAGAGTATCTGTTGCCCAATTTTCTGTTAATAACATTCATTTCATTAGCTTTTCCTGGCCTATAGGAAATCTTCTAGAGGTTTAATGGGTTTTAGTTGATTCATTTGAAAGATATCAAGTTCACACAGGTTTCCTCTGAAGAATATAAAGAATAGTACTATTATAATATGCAGTTTCTATATGTATTCAGGGCCTCAAACTTCACCAGTCTCTCAAAGTCTAAAAGGAATATTTTCATTACATGTACCTAGATTGAGTTCTCTCTCTTATCAGTTTGGTGAAGTCTATGTTTGATCAGTTCACTTGTCCTGAGGTTAGTTTATGGACCTACAATATTTAATGGATTTAAATTTGATGGATATTCACTCCCTAACACTCCCATCAGCTTTTATTCTAGTTCTAATTTTCTACTCTGGAGTGAAATGTAATCTTTAGTTGCTCAGCAAATATGGTAAATTTTCTCATACCAAGGTATGTGCTATCTGATGCTGAGCTATCCTAACATTCCATTTAAAAAACAATCCTTATACCTGCACATAATTGAAGTATTTATTCCTCACTGAATAAACTTCTCTTTGCAATAGATGGAGATGACTACAGAAAACCACTACCAGTCAAAACTGCAAAATCTACATAACATTCCTCTGCCTAAGTCAGGCTCAGGGAACATTGTGGATTAGTGGACAGGTGTTTGCCGTGAGATTGTGTCTTCTTTATTGAGACTGAGATGTTAGAAGCTACACCCACAAACTCTCACCTACATTATTGCCTAAACACAACTGAACAATCACAAGTCCAATAGCAATCCGAAAGTGCATAAGGAAAATTCTACTACCCAGTCCTACACATAGCACTATGGTAATTGAGGAAACCTGGGAGCCAGACAGGTGGTCTTCCCCATGGAATAATACACCAATTAGTTGTTCAGTTAAAAAAATCAGCCTTGGAAACATATACACAAGTAACATTATACAGACTGAACAGGTTATATTGAGGAATATATATGTATTTGTTTATATAAATAAGTAATAATTAGCAAGTAAAAAAGCTAAGAATGGATGAAAAAAAGGGAGGGATATATGTGTGGGTTTGGATGGAGGAAAAGGAAGAGAGATACATGATTATATTATAATCTCATAAACAAAAATATTTTATTTAAATTTTTTTTCTAGAAGATCCGAAGCATACAAATGGCATAACAATCTATGGGAAAACTAAATAGTAAATGGTACCCAGCTGGGACCATTGTCAATGGCACACACAGAGCCACTCAAAATGTTATGTGACAAGAATTGAACAACAATGGAATGTGTCTAATAGTCTTTGGGAAAGTATAATCAGAATTTTTGTATTGAAAACTTACACAATCACTTTCCTGAAAGCAATTTCACTGTAAAATTAGCAGAACAACCTCCATGGAGGTATAAATTGCCCAAGATAAGACAAAGTTTTATGTTTTAAAGGGTTATTGGCCAAAAGTGGATAAATAACTGTCATTTGCAGGATTGCTAGCGTAGTGAAATACTATTGGAAACGGAGAATAGGAACTGTGAAGAGAAGAACATTCCCTGCAGCGCTGTTTGGGTGTTGGGTTTTTTTTATTTTATTTTTTGCCTCAGTTAACACAGAGAAATTGCTTTAAATATGTTTCCTACCATATTCAAGTAGTCATCTCAATTCATCCGCTTATCAGAATAGGCACATTTTTACCACACATTGCTACCTGAATGGCACTACTAAGTCTAGTCCTAAGAAGTAATGGCTGATGAATCAGTTGTTACAATTACTTTACTGCCCAACTACGGAATGTGTGCCACATCCTGCTCACGGCCTTTGAAGGCTGTCAGGTTGATCACTGATCTCAGTGTATCCTGAATGGGTTTAAAATCAGTGTAAAATATTAAGAATTCCTGGTCCTCAGACAAGGGAAAATCAATTTGTTCCCTTCAGACATGTATTGTTATATTTTTAACAAGAAATTTTTAATCTTTTGAAGAATCACCTAAAGAATCACTTTGTAAATCACATGATTCAAGGGAGTTTTACACCAAGGGCTTGTTCATGTATAAAAGGAGCATGTGACTGTTTTTACAATATCAGAGCTTCTAACGTACTTCTAGAAACAAATGTAAAGAAACAACATGGAATGGCATTGATGTGTGTGTGTGTGGGGGGGGAACAACCTAATGTACATTATCTCAAACATACATAGTTATTCTACAAACCTCAAAAATCTGGAGGACTTTGTTGCTAGAACAAGAAAAATACTGCCTCACAGACAAATATATGCTCAGCCATAGTGGCCAGTAGCTTTGTTGCACTCTGTTGTGAACTTATTCAATAGGAAATTGAAGGCTATTTTGAATGTCAACCAGAAAAACTACTCATTCCTTCACATGCTTACACAATCTTATTTCATGGCATTTAAAATATTGTTATAAAAGAAAGATTTTTTTTTCATTTTATCCTTGCAATATATCTCTAAATCTTGCCACAAAGGCTTTTCCCAAAGGAAAGTATCTCTCTGGTCTATCAAACCCACATCAGGTTAAGATCCCACTCTCAGACTTCAGGTAAAGAAGCATCATATTTCTAAATTTTTATCAACAGGAATTCATTGGCAAAACCTACACCAAGTAAATATAGCATGGGAATGAACTCATCAAACACCCAAAGTTCTAAGCCTCTTATTTGCACATTCTGATGTAATATATTGTGTATGACAAATAATCTATAGATTATTGACTTCCCAAAACTGGTAGTAATAAAACATTGAAATATTAAAGCACTAATGAAATACCTAAGAATATATATATATATATATATATATATATATATATATATATATATATATATATATATATATATAATAAAACATGCAAATAATTGATAAAAGAAATAGAGAAAACCTTTTTTAATGTTCATAGTTGTAGGAGATATAAAGTAGCATAGATCATTTTGGAAAACAATCTTGAAGTTCATCAAAGGTTCAATGTGGGTATAACATATGACTCTGAAAATCTACTTTTAGTTATATACAAAAAAGTTATGAAATGAAGTCAATAAATAAGCCTTAAAATCCTGAAAGGCATTTTAATTTTGCTATTATTAGCACTGCTAATGACAGAAAATGAAATAATAATGTAGTTTAGTTTTCCTATACTCTTAGTATTCTGTATTCTGGATATATTAGTTACTGACATAAAGGTCAAAGTCTCCCCTTTCAGGAAAGAGTGTGTTGTCATTTCATGTATCTTTATTGAAGACACATGTTTATGGGAGACTGCACTGTATCCTTGAACATCTTTTACAAATGCACTAACCCTGTTATCTGTGGCAATACTTTGTTACTAAATTCACATTGAAAACCATTTAACTATTCCACATTTCTTGTGATCTTGTTAATACTGTACTGTAGTAGTGGGGTTTCTTGGTCCTGGGTGGTCAGAGGTCCGAGACCCACAGACATGCCTAGCCAGACTGCTTAGCCACCCACTGCCCGCAGCCCAGACCCCCAGAAATGACTCAGATGCTTATATTAACTTCATGCTGTTTGGCCTATGGCTCAGGCACATTGCTAGCTAGCTCTTACATCTTAAATCAACCCATTTCTATTAATCTGTCTGCCACATGGCCCATGGCTCACTTTACATGTTTCTTCTTGGGCGGCTTCAACTCATCTGCCTCTGACTCCGCCCTGCTTCTCCCACCTATGCTTTGATTTCTCCTCCTACTTCTTCCATGGTGCCTGCCATGGCCCAAAACAGCTCCTTTATTTAAAGATTGAGATTCACAGCATACATAAAAGCATTCCCACATCACTGTACTTTTTTAAAACTTATTTTACTCCCAAACACCTGAAATCTCCACATTAAAGTGGTTTTCATACAGATAATGTGTTAGTGTCATATTTTCATTTTAATAGACTAGTATAAACATTAAAATCCGAGGTATTACTTTTACATTTAAAAGCAATGGGGCACATGGGAAGGTTGGGAATGAATAAATTTAAATTTAAAGGGAAAGGAAATTTTATATAATTAAATTTTAATATCAGAAATTAGTATAAAATGGAGGTTTAGGTGATTGGATTTAATGTGATTAGTGAAACAGCAGCATCAGAGCCTGAAAAGATTGCTCAGAGGTTACGCACAGAGTTGTCTTCCAAAGGCCCTAGACTCAGTTCTCAAAATCCACACAGTAGCTCATAGCTGTTTATAGTTTCATTCTCTCTCTTCTGGTCCCCAGGAGTTCTTGTCACACAAACAAACATGCAGGCAGAATACTCACAACACCTGAAAAAGAAGAGAAATGGCTAAGTCATTATAATGCTTAAACCATTTCTTCATAAACCATCATAATTAAAATGGTCATTTTACATTTGCTACTGTTTTTATTAGAGTTCTTTACAATTAATAATACATTTTAAAATCTCTTCTCTGATAACGCAAACATATGGGTAATCATCCTGCAAACTAATTGTGCTGCTTTGGTTTTAAAGACTGCATTATTACCTTACTTATGACACACCTTAAAATGTAAAATGTCCTATTCGATGCCAGACTTGTAGTTACAATGAACAGCGCTGAGATACAGAAGTCTTATTGTGATGACTTATTCTAATATGTTTAGAAATTGGCTTCATTTAATATTTAATGCTTTAGGAGTCCCAAACCAACCCCAATTTTCTGTTTTGTGAACTTTGCAGTATTCTTCAAAGAGATTCTGCACAGGACAGCAATATCAGCTGTAGAAAACTGATGGTTAAATGTTGTGCTAGTCTGATGGCCAAGTGTAGAGCATATAAAGAATTTCATAATCTCATATTCAAATCTCATTTATTTGGTAAGCTTGTGTCTCTACTCTATAGCCTTCAAAATTATTTCTCAGGTGATGCAACTCTCTCTCCTTTGGACCATGTGTTTAAGACAGAAATGTTGAGAGCATTAGGATAACTATTTTGTATATTCTATCAAGATGGATATTTTTCATATCCTGACTGCCAGAGTTAGAAGGGATTTTTTCTTTATTGTAAAACATGGGATTGTTAAATATGAGGTTTCCTGAGATGAATCCCTCATACGCTTGACTGCTCCATATTTAAGCTCCACAAATTCTTCAGAATTATCCCATCTATCTTTATTTCTGTCTTTGACTCCAGAGGCATCAGTTCCATATAAATGGTTGCCTTTAAGTACTACATGTTCCTACCATTCTTCACTGAGGAGTGGTTGCTCACTAGATAACAGAATCGTGATGTTTGATGAAGTCATTGATATTATGCTTCTTCAGTTATTTCTCATGAACACAGAAAGAAATGTGAAACCCTGACAATTGTTAGCTAAATGTGAAAGTGGAGTTTTGATTATGGTTTTTTTTGTTGTATTTTTTTCCCATTCATTGTTGAGAATATCACTTGTCTTTTATAATGAAGATAAAAGTAGCCATCATAATGTGTCAATCATTTTTAGATATTTTGTACACACGGAGGTAGATATTTATTTTCCTTTCTTGTTTTCTCTTGATACCATGGAACAAGATCAGCAGGCCAAGGGAGTATCACAAATTAGGATGTCAGGGAACTTAGAAATTGCTTGTCATTCATTTCTAGACTTCTTCCTCTCTAGACAGAACACCAATGCTTACAAATAGCTAAAGCTCAGATGGAGGGTAGAAGTCAACATCTCCTAAATGAAAAGGCAAGGAAAGTATTACATTGTTAGTGAAGCAGGTGAACTACAGCACTGTTTTCTTTTCTCCTTGTCTCCTTCCTTCTCCCAACCTCTTTTTCATCCAAGACTTTCTCTACAATCCATGACGACAAGGTAGAAAAATAATATCACTACATGTTATCAAGAGCAAAATTATTTCTACTGTAAATTATAAAACTTGTCAAACAAAATTGGTAATATTAATCTCATTTAAGTCCGTTATTAATCCAGACAGTTTGGAAAGGATTCAACATCAATCACTGTTGTAAGTTTCACATGTCGCTTGCTCCAACCACGAAAGAGTCTCACAAGTGAAACATTCTCTCATTCTTCAAAAATGTGGAGTTCATTTTCTGTAATGTGTTGGTGTCCTCATTTATCTCCATCTGGATTATTCAGATCATTGACATTCAAGTGTAATAAAGAAATGATAAAATTTGATAGTGAAATTTTAAAGTGTAAGGACTCCTGTTAATAGAAAAATTCCCCACACTGCAATTCACTGACACTAATGTCAATATATTCAAAGAATGAAAGTACAAGCACCAGATTCCATAGTAAATAAGTATGGTGGTTTCCATTACTTACTCTTACACTCTCTGCTCCTTTAGTAGCCTGTAGTATACTGTTCTCAAATATTAAAGTTTGTCAGAAATTTCAAAAAAGAGATTACATTCAGATAATTTTCATTATATTCCACTTTACCATTAGTTATTTTTATTAATCTCTTACTGTTTATAAATTATAAATAAAATTTAATCATTGATAAGTATTATAGTAAAATTTGTAGTAGATGTATAGAGTTTAGTTTGATTTTGACGTATCATGGAGACTTTAAAATATTTTATCCATGGATAAATGGATGCTACTATACTCTCACTTAAGAAAAATGTTTTCTCCTGTATGCCAATAGAAGTAGCAAAATACTAAAATATTTTGGGACTGTTTTAGATTTAGGCATGTTCCAGATATATCAGTCAAGTGTCCTAAGTGTCTTCCAGGAACCCATGATCCCCAGACTTTTTCTGAGTGCACTCTCCTGGCTGCTTACAGCCCTCATCACCCCATTTCTCTGCATACTTGATTTCCACAGACTAAAGTACAAGGTGATTTAGACTAATACTGTCTTTAAAAAAAAGTAATTTGACTTTAAACTATCTATGACAATTTCACACAATTATACAATCTAAGTTTCACTTTACTTAACATATACACTGAATTTACTTATCATATTGTTTATATATTCAGTTCTATTATTCAATAAAAAGAATGTTTAATGGTAATTATAAATATTCTTATAAATATTAATGTTTTTAAGAAGTCATTGATTGTATTTTAAAAATTATTTATAATTACAATGAAAATAAAGGTATGTATCTCTTTTTTTTTTGCCTTGATATGTCTAAAGAACATGTTCTTTCTGCTTAAATATAAAGAGAGAAGAAGTGTGAAGAAAAAAATGGAACACTTTTTGAAGACATTTTGTATAATGTGGTAAGACAAACATCTAAAGACCTTCACAATCTTTGGTAGACAGTAACATGAACAAAAGCATATGAATTTGTGAAGTTGCTTAAAGCTTTGTTGAGGCTGTGCTGACCTAATCTATATGTAACTACTGAAATTAGTTTCCAATAACAACCTTCAACTTTGCTAGCAAATTACTACCTGTGATTTTAGCTTAGTTTCAAAAATGTGTTTTAAAAAAATTTTAGGCAAGCAGTGCTAGCAAATAAAGTTGATACTGTAAACAATGTGTTATGTACTGATAAATTACCTTTGGACTAATGGCCAAAGAAACCAGGTTCCTTATAGTTAAAACATTGTGACCTCTGACAAATACACTTCTAATTCTTTTAGTGATGATCTAACTTAGCAATAAAGGTGTTTTAGTTGATGGAATATAGTTTGAATGTCACCTCTTGAAAGAGTGACCTTTATAAGTAGGTGAAAATAGCCTTTGTAAAAGCCTAAAAGGAATAGATAGATAGATAGATAGATAGATAGATAGATAGATAGATAGATAGATAGATAGATTAGATAGATAGATAGATATCAACATGTTATGGTTTTCATTGTCTTTTGTTTTCTAATCTATAGTTAATCAAAACCAACATAAATTCATCCAAACTTACACTATACTATGGATCTGTTCTTACTATTCAAATAACTACATTTTTTGATTATTTAAATTTGAACATTTCTGAGTATCATAAAATAGGAATTTTTAAATATAAAACAGACTTCTTCCTTTCTTGGAACAGCAGGTCTACAAAATAATTTGTAGTTTAGTCTGTTAAAAATAAAATTAAGTAACGACTAGATTGAAGGAAAGATAATAAATGAACCTTAATTTGGATGAATATCTAATAATAAAATAAGAGATAGTGCTTGTTGATGATATTCCACCCAAGCAAAAATGTCTCTAAGCCTCATTTTACTGGAAAGTACCGTAATTCCTTATTTAGGTTTTCTATTGCTGTGAAGAGATACCAGGACAATGATGACTGATAAAGGAAAACATTCAATTGGGACTTTCTTACAGTTTAGAGGTAAAGTCCGTTATCATGGTGATTAGCATGGTGGTATGAAGGCAGACATGGCGCTGGGGAGGTAGCTTAGGGTTTACATCTGGATCAGCAGGCAACAGAAAGAGAGTTAGACATGGCCTGGCTTGAACATCTGAGGCCTCAAGGACCACCCCTAGGTGCCAAGAATTCTGCATCTATTCTAAGAAGGTCACATTGTCTAATAATGCACGTGAGGCCATTTTCATTAAAGCCACCGCAACGGGGTTGTTTGCGAAATTCTAAAAATAATTAGAAAAATTTAGAAAATAATGCCTATAAAAGATCCAGTGACATACTAGTAGGTATAAGTTTGGATGCACTATGACAGCCAGAGAAATTGTCATAGAAAACAAATTGCAACCTAAGAATTAGTGAGAAGTGGGGATCCAAGGATCAGTGGGAAAGGAACATACTGGAAGATGATCACGATCTGGACAAATAAAGGAGTGAGGAGAGGTAGAGGGAGTGACAGAAAATCAAAACCAAAGCATAAAGAACTCTATCCAAGGAAATGAAGAGCATGTGAGCCAGGGGAACAGAGGCCAGAGTCTCTCTGTGTGAGCTTGAAAAAGTTAATTGGTCTAAGTTTCAGTTTAATTGTTTAAACCTTGAAGGCAAAAATCTGTGTGTTAGATTTTTAATAGAATATACATATACAAACAATATTCATGTACTACTATTAATTGTATGTATATAAGGTATGTACCAAATACAATAATAGACCATGATTCTATAAAAATAATCTATAATAATGTTATATGTTATGTACTCAGAACTTGAAGTAGATTATGGAATACTAATCAATGATATATAAAGTCAAACTAAATTTATAAATTTATAAATTTAAATTTAAAATTTAGTGTAGAACATTTTGTAGAAATTAAACATATATAAAACTTCAGAACAAGTCTCTGAAGAAGTTACCAAAAATAGTTTTTAGGCAGATATATAAGCAAAACACATATGCAAAACATGAACATAATTAGGTAATGAGTCAAATTCTAAAAACTAATGATGAACAGTAAATATTCAAGTTGCAGACATTAAAGCATAATCTCATCAATTTTGTACCATCCATCTCTACATACATATATTTAGTTTATCAAATTAATTAGTATTACATATAATTTGGAGGACTGAGTGATATTAGTCTCTAACTGAATTGCAGTTACTGTATTATACTTCCAATAAAGTGGATATAAGTAGTGTGATGATATTTGGTAAAGGTATTACAAACTGAGTCAAAATAGAATATAGGAAGTTATTTATTAACAACAATGGTTTAATTTGCACATGAAGGTGATATCACTGAGGAGAAATGCCATCTGAAGTGCTTTTTCTAAGAAGTTTATATATTACTCAATAATTAATGGAAAGATGAACTATTTTATTCTTGTCCTTCATAATAAAAGTCACCACAGAAGACATTTATTTTAGAAAGACTTTTTTGATGGTTTTAAAGAGAAAAGATGGAAGCAATAAAACGTATCCAAGGAGCTAATGCAAAAATGTACCTAAGAAATTTAAAAGTGAACTTCATAGCAACAGAAACATAAATGGAAAATATGCGAAATAGAATTTGAGGAGAGAAACCACAAAAACCTAGGACTTTGTATTGGAAAAGAAAGACATCAAAGAAGCAAACATCCTCTTAAGGATTTCTAAGGCAGTTCTTCCCCATGCTAAGAATAAAAGAGTTATTCATCATGTGTTCATTACTATTAGGTGGCATCCAGGTATACTATCATAAAGGAGAAGTCAACAGTGGTGTGATTGATGAAGTGGACCTGCTGAACTTACTTTTTCAATGATTAAATTGTTTTCATAAACTTAGTATCCATCCATTTATCTCTTGGTACTATGTCCAACAGAGAGAAAAAAAACTGCTAGACAATGAAATTGAAATTAATTTTGCTACTTCACAGAAATATGTTAGGAAAATGTTAATAAGTTATATATTAAAGAATAGGTTAGGATGGCAGGAGAGAGTACTGGGAGAGACAAATGAAGCTGGGGCATTTGGAGGTGATATGGAAACCTAGTGCTTTGGAAACTCCTGGGAGTCCATAAAAGTGACCTTAGTGATGACTCCTTGTAAAGGGGTACATGGAGGCTGACCAGTCACGTTCTGAAACTAGGCAAGACTCTCCGCAGTAGGACTGGAACCAGCTTAACCATAAACCTTGAATTTAAAATTTGACCTGTCTGCAAGGTGTGCTGGGTAAATCTGACTCAGAAATTGTGGGAAGGGCCAATCAATGACTAGTTCAACTTAAAGCCCACACCAGGAGATTTAGGCAATGTCTAGCACTACCAGGATGGCTAGGAACCAGATACTGGATATTCCAAAGACCTAGGATAGAACCAAACAAGACAGAAGCCTCCCTCCCTGTACACAGATGAATAAGAAGTGAGTTGTACCTGACCCTCAGGCCAAGTGGAGACCATGGTTTCCAAACCCCATCCCAGAGACATTGCCTCCAGTACCCCAACCGCACCCAGCACCACCCTAAAAGAAATAAAGCTGAGAAAGACCCCCAACCCAATTCCCAGAAAAACACAGCTGGCGGGACATCCTACAGACCAAACCCTGCCTTATTCAAAGCCTGCAACATCACACACTGAGAGCTGGAGACACAGAAGCATCCCTCCTGGTTGACTAAGAGGCAAGTGGCACCCTGACCCTCAGGCTAAGTGGAGACTGTGGTCTCCAAACCCAGACCAGGGACACTGCCCCCTTTGACCCCAACCACACCCAGCTCCACCCTAAACCAAAGAAAGCTGGGAAAGTCCGCAAGCCCAATCCTAAGCCAAAAATAGTTGGAGGGATATCCCAAGGGTCAAACCAGACAAAAGCTACAATCTGCATCATCACACTTTTACAACTGGAATCCCATAAGCCTCCCTGTCCACACCTGACTAATAGTCAACTAAACGCCAACTAAGACCATACTAAGAATGGCCCCTGTGACAAATGGAGATGCATATCACCTTGGTCTATAGCCAACTAAGAGCCAAATAGAGCAGTCTTTACAATTACTGGAGGCACTCAGCACCCAGACTCACAATGAATAAGAGCCAACAAAAAGCTGACTATGCCAAGAACTGACTACAAGTAAACTATGAAAGCAATGGGCAGACTCCAGTGCAAGAATACATATAACAATATAAAAAAAAAAAATAAGACACCACCAGAAGAAGGTGGTGGTTCTACAACATCAAGATCTGAACATAGCAATGAAGAGGAAACAGAGGGAAACTACATTATGAACAACTTTATGAAGATAATAGAAGCTTTAAAAGAGCATATTTTAAAATCCCTTAAAGAAATAGAAGAAAATACAAAAAAAAATGGAAGAGATGAACAAATCCTTAAAAGAAAATAAAGAAAACCAAGCAAAAGAAAACAAACAGTTGAAAGAAACATTCCAGGAAATAAAATTGAAATAGAAGCAATAAAGAAGGCACAAAGCAAGGCAAAGCTGGAAACAGAAAACCTAAAGAAATGAACGAGAACAAAAGATGCAAGCATATTCGACAGAATGCTAAAGATAGAAGAGAGAATCTCTGGCGTGGAAGATTCAATAGTGAAAATAAATATGTTAGCTAAAGAAAACACTAAAACCAAAAAAGTCATAGCCAGACACCCCCATCAAAAAAATCTTCTTGCCACATAATAATCAAGTCACTAAAACTACAGAACAAAGAAAAACTATTAAGAACTGCAAAGGAAAAAGGCCAATTTACCTATAAAGGCAGACCCATCAGAATAATACCTTATTCAATAAAAACAAGAAGGTCGTGGTCAGATGTTATACAGACACTAAAAGAGCATGGGTGCCAACCCAGTCTACTATAACCAGCAATACAATCAATCACCATAAGTGGAGTAAACAAGACATTTAATGACAAAACCAGATTTAAACAATAACTGTCCATAAACCCAATCTTACAGAAAGAACCAGAGGGGAAACTCCAACCTAAGCAAAGCAGGTACATCCATGTAAAAAAAAATAAAATAAAATAATTGATAATCCCACAGAAGAAAACCCAAAAGAAGGGAAATACACACATGCCACCACCAAAAATAACAGGAAACATCAATCACTTGTCATTAATATCCTTAATATCAATGGACTCAATTCACACCCCCCCACACACACATACACACACACACACACACACACACACACACACACACACACACACACACACACACATATATATATATATATATATATATATATATATATATATATATATATATATATACACACACACACACACACACACACATCATAACATGATGGGTACAAAAGCAGAAGCCATCCTGCTGCATACAAGAAACACACCTCAACTTCAAAGACAGACACAGGCTCAGAGTAAAGAGATGAGAAAAGACTTTCCAATCAAATGGTCCTAAGACAAGCTGGTGTAACCATCCTATTATCTAACAAAATGGACTTCAAACTAAAATAAATCAAGAGACCAGGACAGACATTACTTATTCATCTAAAGAAAAATCCACCAAGATGAAGTCTCAATCCTGAATATTTATGTTTCACAACACAAGGGCACCTACATATATAAAAGAAACACTACTAAAGCTTAATGGTGAGAGACTTCAATATCCCACTTTCACCCTTCAATAGGTTAACCAGATAGAAACTCAACAGAGAAATAAGGGATCTAAGAGATGTTATGAACCAAATGGACTTAATAGATATATAGAGAATGTTACACCCAAACACAAAGGAATATACATATTTTTTAGCACTCCATGAAACTTTCTCTAAAATTGACCACACACTCAGTCATAAAGCAAATATGAATAGATACAAACAAATGGGAAAAAATCATATCATATTGGACAACCATGGTCTCAAGTCAGAGTTCAACAACAACAAAAATAACAGAAAGCCTACAAATTCATGGAAATTGAAACCTCTCAATTGAAGCACTTTTGGAACAAAGAAGAAGTAAAGAAAGAAATCTAAGCCTCCCTAGAATTTAATGAAAATGAGTACACAACATAGCCAAGCATATGGGACAAAATGAAAGCAGTGTTAAGAGGAAAACTCATAGCACTAGATGCCTATATGAAAAACCTAGAGAAATCTCACACAAGAAACTTAATAGCACAGCTGAAGGCTTTAGAACAATTAGAAACAAACTCATCATGAAGGAATAGAAGGAAGAAAATAATAACTTAGGGCTGAAATTAATATAATAGAAACAAAGAAACAAAGAGAACAAAACAAAGAATAAATGAATTCTTTGAGAAAGTCAACAAGATAGATAAACCATTATCAATGAACCAAAAAGCAGAGAGTATCCAAATGAACAAATCAGAAATGAAAAGGGGACATAAAAACACACACCCAGGAAATCCAGAGAACAAACAGGTCATACTTTGAAAATCTATACTCCACTGAAATGGAAAACCTAAAAGAAATGAACAGCTTTCTGGACAGGTACCACTTACCAAAATTAAATCAAGATCAGATTAAAGACCTAAATAGACTTATAACCCCAAAGGAAATTGAAGCTGTTATTAAGTCTCCCAAGTAAAAGAAGCCGAGGATCAGATGGCTTCAATGCAGAATTCTACCAGACATTCAGAGAAGAACTAATACCAGTACTCCTCAAACTGTTCCATACAGTAGAAACTGAAGGAACATTGCCAATCTCTATTTATGAGGCTACAATCACTATGATAACAAAGCCACTCAAAGAAGCAACAAAGAAAGAGAATTACAGACCAATCTCCCTCATGAACATTGTTATAAAAATACTCAATAAAATTCTGGCAAACCTAATCCAACAACCATCATTCCAACATCCAATCATTCACCATTATCAAGTAAGCTTCATCCAAGAAATGCAAGGATGGTTCAACATTTGAAAAACTATGAATGTCATCCATCATATAAACAAACTGAAAGAAAAAAAAAAGCCTTTGTCAAAATCCAATACTAATTCATGATAAAAGTTTTGGAGAGATCAGGAATACAGGGAAAATACCTAAATATAATAAAGGTGATAGACAAAAAGTCAACAGCCAACATCAAACTAAATAAATACTTAAGGGCAGTCACACTAAAATCAGGAACAAGACAAGGCTGTCCTCTCTCTCCTTATCTATTCAATATAGTTCTCAAAGTTTTAGTTAAAGCAATAAGAGAACAAAGGGAGGTTAAGGGGATACAAATAGGAAAGGAAGAAGTCAAACTATCTCTATTTGAAGATGATATGATTGTATACTAAGTGACCCCCAAAATTCTACCAGGGAACTCAGGCAGATGATAAACACATTCATCTATATAAGCGTGGTCCAAATTAATTAAAAAAATCAATAGCCCTCCAATACACTTAGGATAAATGAACCAAAAAAGAAATAAGGGAAATATCACCCTTTATTATACATGCAAATAGCATTAAATATCTTGGCATAACCCTAACCAAAACAGACCTGTTAACAAAAACTTTGAGTAACTAAAGAAAGAAATTGAAGAAGATATCAGAAAATGGAAAGATCTCCCATTCTCCTAGATAGATAGACTCAACATAGTAAAAAATGGTAACTTTACCAAAAGCAATACACAGATTCAATGTGATGCCCATCACAATCCCAACATAATAGTTTACAGACTTTGAAATAAGGGTACTCAACTTCATATGAATAAGAATAAACCCAGGATTGCCAAAACCATCCTGCTCAATAAATGAATTTCAGGAGGAATCACCATTCCTGACTTCAAGCCGTACTATACAGCTATAAAAATAAAAACAGCCTGGTACTGGCATAAAAACATACTTGTAGATCAATGGAATCAAATCAAAGTCCCCAACATTAACCCACACACTTATGACTTTGACAAATAAGCCAAAAATATTCAATGGAATAAAGACAGTAGCATCAACAAACGGTGTTGGGATAACTGGATGGTAATATATAGAAGAATGCAAATATATCCAAAATCTATCACCCTGCACAAGCTCATATCCAAATGGATCAAAGACCTCAACATAATTTTTAATACAGTGAACTTGATAGAAAAGAAAGTAGGAAATACACTTCAACACATAGTCACAAGTGACTACTTCCTTAATATAACACCAATAGCAGAGACAACCATAACAACAATTAATAAATGAGACCTCCTTAAACTGAGAAGCTTCTGTAAGGCAAAGGAGGCAGTCAATAAGATAAAACAACAGCCTATGGAATGGGAACAGGTCTTCACCAACCCTAAAGCTGACAAAAAACTGATCTCTAAAATATATAGAGTACTTAAGAAACTAGAGGCCCCAAACCTAAATAACCCAATTAAAAATGGGGTTCTAAGGAAAAAAGGAAATTCTCAACAGAAGAATTACAAATGACTGAAAGACACTTAAAGAATTGCTCAACATTTTCAGCCATCAGAGAAATGTAAATCTAAATAACTTTGAAATATCATCTTACACTTGTTAGAATGGCTAACACAGATGACAGCCTGTACTGGAGCGGATGTGGAGCAAGGGGAACATTCCTTCATTGCTTGCAGGAGTGTAAACTTGTACAGCCACCTTGTAAAACTGGAAATCTCCAGTGAACAGTCTCCCAAGTGACCCAGCAATATCACTCTTGGGTATATATCCAAAGGATGCATACTTTTACCCAGGGGTATTAGCTCAACTATTTTCAGAGCAGCATTATTTGTAATAGCCAGAACCTGGAAATAATCTAGATGCCCCTCAAGTGAAAAAATGGATTAACAAATTATGGTATATCTACACAATAGAGTAATACTCAGCAGACTCAAAAAGGCATCCTGTGGTGATATATTATATATTTAATAAAATAACTCAAGAATATCAGAGAACAGATCCATCCACAGTCAATACAGAAGGGTCAGAGAGTGGTATCTCATGCCTTTCATCCTAACACAGGGAAAGGCTGGGAGTGGTGACCTATGCCTTTAAACCCATAACTCCAGAGACAGAGAACTCTCTGTGTTTCTGTGAGTTCATTGCCTAACTACCCAATAGTAGTAGCTCACACCTTTAATCTTAACTCTAGAATATGAATCAGAGTTGAACCCAGAAGTGAAACAACTGGGTGAAGAAGGTAGTTAAGGCAGGAGTAGGAAGACAGAGTTAATTTCTAGGAGCAGCAAGGAGCAAAGCTGAGGAAGCTGGAAGATAGCTTTAACTCTCAGAGGTTGGCTGGCTAAGATTTTCCTGTGGTCTGTTTCCTCTCTCTGATATTTCTACTTTTCCCAGATATCTGGCTCTGAGCTTTCATTTAATAACAACTAGAATTCATGTTACAACATCCTAAAATTTTCAGGCAAATGGATGGATTTGGAGAATATCAGTCTGAGTGAGATAACACAGGCCCAGAAAAATAGACATGGTGTATAGTCACTCATAAGTGGATTTTAGACAAAGAGCAAAAAATATCCAGGATGCAACAACAACCCCTGAACAGCTTAGGAACAGAAGGAACTTACTATATCCAGTGAATCCCCTGGGAAGAGAAAAATAGAGATCTCCTCAGTAAATTGGGATCATAATGGATAGTGACCAAGGAGAGGTGAAAACAAATCATGAGAGAAGGGAATGGTTGAGTGAGAGGAGCAAAAAAGAGGGAGAAAAGAGTGATGGATATCTTGAAAAAAGGGAGCCACTGTGGGGTTGGAATGAGGCAAGGTGCTAGGGAAACCTCCCAGGACGCACAGGATGTCCCTGTCTAGGACTCCAACCAATAGTGGATGAGGTTCCTAAGCAGGACTTCCCCTACAATTAAATGAATCACAACCCTAAGTGTGATTATAGAACCTTCATTCAGCAATGGATAGAGTCTGAAGCAGAGCTCCTGGTCCAGCTGAAGAGAGAGAGGGCAGAGAGTATATGAGCATAAGGATCAGTATCATGAGGAGGAGACCCACAGAGATGGCTGATCAAAGTTACTGGAAGCTCAGTGAATCAGAAACAGCCACTTGGGAACCTACAGGGAAAGGAACTAAACCGTCCAAGGACAGATGATTATAGAGTGGCATGGCAGTTTGTGGAGCCTCTTACAGTAGGACTAGACTGTGTTCCTGGTGCATGAACTGGCATCTTGGAGCCCATTTCCTACAGAGGAAAACCAAACCCAGCCTGAATACTGGGATGAGAGAAACAGCCCTACTTCAAATGGATGCACCAGACTGAAATGACCCACTTTGGGGAATGGATGGAGGATGGAGTGAGTGGAAGCTTAGGGGAGATTAGGAGGGACTGGAAGGAGGGAAGGGAAGGCAAGTAGTGGTATACATGGAAGAAAAATCCTTTTAAATAAATGAAAAAAAAACCCAAGCATTTATTTTGAAGGCTCATGGTTTCAGAAGCTTTGAGTCCATGACCAAATTGTTGGAAGCATAGCACTAGGCAGGGAGGGATAGTGATTGCACAGCAGCTGGAAACTTGCTTCTGATGTGCAAGCATGAAGCAGAGGAAAAGTGCACTGGGAATGATATGGGCATTTTTTTTTTTTTTTGTATTTAAAACTTTACTTCTTCATTGCCAATAAACATAAAAAAATAATATTTCCAAATTGGAAAAGATAGTTATAAAAGTGTTTGCTGTCTTAAAGGATGCCCCCAGTGCCTATGCTGGAAGATGTTGCTTAATGAAGATGGAAATAAGAGGCATTAAAAAAAAAAAAAAAAAAAAAAAAAAAAAAAAAAAAAAAAAAAAAAAAAAAAAAAAACCCTTGAACTTTTTTCAGTGTCCGAGATTTCAGGAGTCAGGATTTTTATGCATCATTGCCTGCTCCAGTTGTTCTATTTTCTCTTCTTTAAGAAATTTTTGTTATTAATTTTATATACCAACCATAGATTTCCCCCTCTCATCGCCCCTTTAGCTACCCCCTTCAGCCTTTATCAGCCTTTACCAGACCTACTCCCCATCCGTCTTCTGAAAAGGTAAGGCCTACCATGGGGAGTTAGCAAAGCCAGGTACATTCAGTTGAGGCGAACCAAGCCCCTTTTCGTTGCATCAGAGCTGAGCAAGGCATTCTTCCTTTAGTAATGGGCTCTAAAAAGCAGTTCATGGATGAGGAATGAATCCTGATCACACTGTCAGGAGCCCCTGTAACAGATTGATCTACACAACTATCTCCAGTAGGCAAAGATTCTTGTTCCATCCCATGTAGACTCTACAGCTATCGGTCTAAAGTTCATGAGTCCCCAATAACCTGGTTCAATTGTCTCTAAAAAGTTTCCCATCATAATTTTGACCCCACCCCCACCTTCAGCTAATCTTTGCTCCATTTCCTTGATCTGACTCCAAGAGCTTAGCCTGATGCTTGGCTGTGGATCTCTGTACCATTTTTTGGATGAAGGCTCTATGATTACAGTGAGGATATTCAACAATCTGATTACAAGGGCAGACCAGCTCAGGCACCCTTTTTACTATTGCTTGTCATGGGAATTTTAAACCTCAAATCCCACCTTCAGTGACAGAGATCCCCCAAAAGGGACAAATTTCTCAATTCTTCCCAAGCATTCCCATCAGTTTGGAACCAATCATTCAAATGGCCTTTGGAGCCATTCTCTAATAACTACAATATGAACTCTATTACAGAAGAAGAAACATCAAGTTTAAAACTCTAGAGCTAGAAAACTGTAAGAAGGTGTATTTTAAGTACTGAAAGAAATCATGGCCAACCAATATTGTCTTATGGAACAAGCCTATCAATTTGAATTGATGAAAAAATAACAGTGTTTGAAAACAAAGAAATTAAGGGGATTTATGACAGGCAAATCACTGTCAATTCAATTCTAAAGGAATCACTGTACATGAAGATAGAATAAAGACAGTTCATAAATGAGAACTTGGGAAACTACTCATCCAAAAAGAGCATTCCCAGTGTAAGACAGTTCCTATTTCCAAAATTTATCTTAAGGTTCAATTTGTATCAATAAGTGTTAATATGCCTCTTAATAAATATTGACCATGCCCCGTTCAGGCTCCCAGAACTCCAGAGACAAGCCTCTAAGCCTTTTCAGCTAACACCTGAATTCCACCACACCTAATATTATTACACAGTCTTCTTGTAAAACTACAAGGAATTATTTTATTTATTTTATATTTTAAATGCTTGCTTTTGGACCCATTAAAAAAGCTGCCAAGACCCTAAACTCCCCCTTTGTTCCTGCATTCGGAAAGAGCAAAAGAGCAGTCCCAGTGTAAGATGGTTCTTATCTCCAAAAATTATCTTAAGGTTCAATTTGTATCAATAAGTGTTAATATGCCCCTTAATAAATATTGATCCTTTAATACTACAAATAAATATTACTATAATACCAGACACCCCATGTTGAGTGCCATCTGTAACAGGTTTCTAGCTTGAACTAGTCTTATAGTTTGGATTTAAAGTCTTAAAGAAACACAGAGAAGTTTATATTAATTTTATGTTGTTTGTTTTATGACAGGCATATTGTTAGTTTTCTATTTTAATTTAATTTATTTTTATTAATTTGTTTTATTTATGTGGCCTGTGGCTCAACTGTGTTTTTTATATGTTGTTTATTTGGGCATTTGGCTAGATTTGTCTGCCACTTTGTCCTTTACTTATTATGTTTTGATTTTTTGTCTATTTTTATGGCACCTGCCATGGTCAAAATAGTCTTTTACTTATAATATGTAGAAAGACATTACCACATCAATTGGAAATCAACAAATCAGAAAACTATACAAATATGTGGAGACTTAAATATATTTTTGAATGAAGACTCTCTCATTAAAAGACTCATGGAGGAAATTTTAATCACAAGTATTCTCAAAGTCCTTAGCTTGCTTTCTCATTTCATTTCAAACATGCTAGCTGGGGGAATAGTGCCACTCACACTTAACATAGGATTTCCCATCTCAATTACCTCAGTTCTAAAATATATCAAAGATATGTCAGAGATTTGGCTTCTAGACAGTTCTCACAAACATTAATTATCTTTAATGTCCAGAGAAACTGAAGAGGCATTTAGTGAGAGTACTCATGGTTGTTATTTGGAGCCTCTTTTTATTTGGCTTAAGAGGAGAAGGGTTTGATTGCTAAAGGCATAGTATGGGTGTGGTGATATATTATATATTTAATAAAAATAGCCTGAAATATCAGAGGACAGATCCACCACAAAGCCAACGTGAGGGAGTGGTGGCCCACGTCCTTAATCCCAGCACTCAGGAGACAGAGATCTTCTGGCTGTCTCTGAGTTCAAGACCAAAGAGATCCAGGCAAGGTGGTGATACCCACCTTTAATCCTGGCACCAGGAAAGTTTAACTGAGAAGTGAGACAGCTGGGCGGAGGAAGAGGAGGGATGAGTTCAGCTTTAACAGCATTCCCTTTCAGCTTAGGAGTCAGAGGAATTGAGTCTGAGGATTTGTGGGGACAGGATCTACGCTTTCTGGCCTGAAGAGTTGGCTGTGTGAGAGCTGGCTGTGGCTTGATTATCTGTCTCTCTGATATATCAGCTTTTACCCAAAATTTAGCTCCAGGCTTTTATTGATAATACCAAATAGAATTTGTGCAATATATGTAGTACAATTGACATTCTCATATTGGGAAGTCTTTGTTCACTGTGCATGTCTTTTTCCATGGTATATTTGATTTCATTCATATGTACCCCAATTCTCACAAGATTCTCCCAAAAGGGATACATACAGTTTTCCCAACTGAATATGTGTTTTTGTTTTTGTTTTGTTTTTTTAAAAATCCAGGCTACATTGGCCTTTCTTCCCTCATATTTTGTCATATTAGGACTAAGTTTGAGTAAAAATTAAATGATTACTAGAAAAATAAAGTAAAATAAATTAGTTTCAACACTATTCGTAAGCTTAACAGAAAAGAGTCTTCGGAGAAGGAGGCAATCTCAGGCAATTTATCTGTGAACCTCTGTAATGTCAAAAAATAAGGAAGACAGTTCCAACATACAGTGACATTAGTAAATGCTTATATTTCAAAATAGAGAAACGAGAATAAAGTACAAAAATAAAAAAAAAAAAAACAAAAAAAAACCAAGACCAAAACACAGCAAGGCAGACTCCAAATACTAAATATTTATGTCAGGTAAAAACTGTTAACAAAATTCTTGTAAACCAAAGTCAAGAACACATTAAGAACATACAATATGACCAAGTTGATCTCTTCCAGTTACAAGATTGAATTAATAGTACAAATCAGTAAGTAGCATCCACTGTAGACAGGTATTAATCACAGGCAATTGGTTGATAAGTTAATATTTATTAGAGATTATCAATAGCAACTTATAATAGAAATTAAAGGCAGGAATGCTAGAATGACCCATTTGTCAGGACAGAACGGCTCTTCCTTCTTGACTGTGGTAAAGCAGAGAGAGCTGCTGATATGATCCCCATCTTTAAGCCATTCCCAGCTTCACCTCAAGGCTACAGCCTCAAACGTCATAGGTGAATCCCATACCTACACTGGCCAAGATGCCACACCCATAAGTCAAGGTAATGCACTTGAATTCCACTATAGTGCACCATATAAATTGCCAAAGAATTAGAAAGAACATCATCATCTTCATGGACACTGTAGAATCATTTGACAAAGTTCAATATGTCTTAATAATAAATGCATAGCAATAGGGGAAATACACTTTAAAATACTAGAATATATTACACACATATAGCCAACATTCTAAACAACTAAAAAGAAATTGAGAACACTCCCTGTAACAACTACAATAAGACAAAGATGATCATTCTCTTATCTGTTAGTCAGCAGTGATCAAAAACTTGACTTGAGCAATAAGAAAAAATATGAAAATGATAAAAATAGTAAAGGAAGAATATGAATTTTGCCTATTTTCAAATATATGATAATATATTTTAAAGATACTATAAACTAAATGAAGGCAGATACTGAATGATGAAAAGATATATGTTCTTGGATTAAGTTAATAACACTTAAGATTCTTGGCTCAAAAATGTGTCTCTGTTTAGTGATTCCTTTTGTTACCTGTTTGTGTGCTCATGTCTTTCTGGCCTCAAAAGTTCTCTGACAGTATATACAAGCACAGCAATCCAGGTAAGTTATTAGGTCTATAACAACTTTTATTTCATTATCATACCACCTTTTACATTCACAGTTCCAACCCTTAAGTGAAAAATACAGATAGTGAATTCCTATAAGAAAGCACATTGTGCTGTGTAATGAATGTTTCCAGATGAAGATGTGCAATGAAACTATGTACATCACACGATCACTACTTACTTTAATAGTAAACAGTTCATGACCAGAGGCAAACATCTGGAGGAAAACAACACTGTTTCTTGCTGAGCATGTGCCACAACATATATAGAACCTAGATGTATAAACCATAGGCTCCATAGGCACTTTTAAATACAAATTAAAATACTGTGTAATATTGTATATTTGACAGAATTAACACACAAAAATCATCATTCTAATGAAAAATTTCAAGTTTTAGCAGGCTTAAGCAAGACAAGAATGAAAGGACACAGAATTCTGCAGCCCCTGCTGTTGTATTCTATTTTTCCATTACAATGAGGAGGAGAAACAGTGGTATCCAACCCCAGGGAACTCATTTTTAGAAGTGGTTTACAAAGAACACATAAGAAAAAGAACTAACAAAATCCAGTAACATTGTGAAAATATTAGAAGTTTATATTTTATTCAACTATTATTCAATATAAAACATTGTTCCCAGTCAGAAGAAAAGTCATCTTTAAGCCTTTTTATCCAAATTTCTCATATTGTGATGTAGTCACACTGCTTGCCTGCCTGCTTGAGACTGCCTTACAAAGTAGATGTAAAATACTAGGCTTTCTCTGAAACAGGGCTGAAAGTAATTTAGGTTTTATTCCAATAACTCATTCTTTCTGGAAATGAACTCCCATGTCTTTCTATATATTAGAGAATAAAGTATTACAAAAAAAAATCTGTTTTCTCCCCTCTCCTTACTCTGTAAGAAAAGTAACATATATCACTAATTACATGAAACAAGAAGGGAATGTATTATAATTACGTACTTCATTTTGTGTTTATGGTGCTGAGTAAATTTGTGGACTTAATACCCAAACATGTTTGTTGCATGGAACAATAGTCTTTCAGTGAGATTTGTACACTTAACAGTGAAAAATGTTAACTTCATATGTGTGCACACATTTATGATGTTGTGTGTTCAGGTGTGTGTGTGTGTGTGTGTGTCTGTGTGTGTGTGTGTGTGTGTCTCTGTGTGTGTGTGTGTGTGTGTGTGTGTGTGTGTGTGTGTGTGTGTGTGTGTGTGTGTAGCCAATAGGCACTCTTGGTATCATTTCTTGGGCACTTCCTCACTCCCCCACTTGTTTTGTTTGTTTGTTTTTGAGACAGAGTCACTGATAGCCTGGAACTTGCCAATTTGGCTAAGATAGATTGCCTGGAAATCTTGTCTACCTGCCTTATCTCCCCAGCTGAACTCAAGTTTGAATGCTTAGGAGACAAATACTTTCCTACCTGAAATTTCTCTCCACCTCTAATATAGTCACTTTTCAAAAAAAGTCAATCTTTTACAAAGTTAAACTCCATTTCTCCTTATACACACATCACATATACATCAATAGACAAATATGCATAATCCAATTTTCCATAGTTTAAATGATTCTAAAAACTTCAAATGGTAGCTTATGATTTATTTTTCTTATGGGAATAGCATTACTAAGTTTAGTAAACTCTTTATAATAATGTCTCTGATGTCTGTGTTAATTTGACAAATTAAAGTGTTTCTTTTCTTTTCCAGGCTGGCTTCAATTCCTCTATGTAGCTGAGGATGACCTTCAAACTTTGATTCTGCCAACTCCTCCTCCTAAATGCTGTGATTTTCCAGATATATACCACTATTCCTAGTTTATGATAGGCTTAGAATGGAGCCTCACTTCCATTTTGTCAAGGCAAGCATTCTACCAAAACAGTTATAACTGCATTTCGCAGACATATTTCCTACAGTTTACCCACGATTTTTCTCTCCAAATTTTATTTTCTTTAATGATCTACTATCATTTTAGTTCATGATATGTACTCACTCAAAACTTATTGGTCTGAATTATGCATTTTCCTCCTTAACTGACTCCCTTTCTTCATTCTTAAAGCCCGTTTAAAGAAGAGCAGCTATATGAGTTTGTGGTGCTGTGAGAAAACACCAAGCATGTTGGCTTGTATTCCTGAAGGACATTCCATAAGTGACAGAAGAGGCATAGTTTTAGAAACCTGGAACCGAGAGCCAAGAGTCTGCTTTTCCATCTATATGCAGAAGGCCGGGATAACTGGGAATTGGACAAGGTTACTAACTCAAAGCTTCATGTGATTTGCTTCTTCCAGCAATGCTCCAAACACTAAAGGATCCATAACCTCCCCAAAGAGTATAATTACGTACTCAAACATATAAATATATGGGGGCATTTATCATTTAAATCATCATAGCAGCCAAAATAGTATTTTGGGAACTTAACCTGGATTAATTTATACTATTCTTTGCCAGAAAACTAGATTTCAAACAAACTGGTATTTCTTACATTCATAAAAATAAATTTTTCTCCTGCTGCACATTTGTATACTTGCTTTTAGCATAAGTGTATTAAATTTACATTTTTTATTCAAGTATCAATTCAAAAGTTATTTCTTCTACAAAATTTTCCTTATAGCTACTTCTCCCTGTTTTGTTATAGTCCAGCATACTTCTTCATCGTAATTTAATATCACCAACTGGTATTATAAATTCACATTTTTGAACATTACTTTTATTGAAGGTAGGAACCTACTTCTTTATGACAGTGTGTCTAGAGAAAAACCTCTGACATCATCTTACTCATATTTTCACAGACACTCTCAAGTTAACACAATCAATCTACATGACCTGTTGGAAATGCCAGTGGCAGGTATTCCTAAGACTATAATTTGCGTGTTTCTAGACAAATTCTTAGAGATCTTCTTTTTGTAAAATGTATTACATTTTCGTTAGTTTTAATATTATATTTTAGCTTGAATATATCTAAAGCTGGCTTCTTTTGGACTGTAGTAACATTTTCAGACCTCTATTTCCTGGAAAGTTTAGTGTAGAAAATTTATTGGTTAATCCTTTTACTCTCCCCTTTTATTTGTAAATTTTTTAAATTTATTTTGATATCTTTATTGAACACAAAGTTTTGGTAACATTAAAGTATTGCTCAATATATAAACCTGACATCCTGAAAGTGCTAGAGAAACAAAATAGGCATGGCTAACAACTTTCTGAATAAGACTCTTGTAATAGAGAGCATACAACCAGCAATTATCACACGAAGTTTCTATACTGCAAAGAAACAATAAGCCCCTCATAGGGGAGAAAGATTTGGCCCAGTTATTAATCTGTCAGAACATGATGTCTAGAGTATACAAATACTTGAAAACTTAAACATTAAGAAATAAACACCCAATTATAATCAGGCAATGGATAGGAACAGAAATTCTCAACAACAACAAAAAAAAAAAAATTAAATGACTATTTACAAAGTAATCCAGAACCTTTGCCATTATGGAAAGACAAAACTATTTAGATCTATTTCACACAAGTCAGAATGGCCATCATTAGGAATCTAAATTAGCATGGATGAGGCAAGTTATAAATTCACAATTTTTTTAAGGCATAGCATTGAAACAAAGGAAAAGACCCAAAGTAATAAAACTGAAGAAGAAAAGGGGTCTATAACAATAGACACAATGTAGGTCAGAAGACTGTCAGGACATGACACTAATTTAGAAACTTCAAAAGAAGAAGATGAACTTCAAAACTTTCACAACTTATTAAAATTAAACTAAGATTAAATAAATGATTTAATTAGATCTATAACAAGAAATAAAATTGGAACAGCAATAAAAAAATCTCTGATCAAAATACCTCCAATCCAAGATGGATTTATTGGTGAAGTGTATCAGACTTTCAAAGAATTGATGCCAGTGTTCATCAGACTATCCCATATATTAGGAAATGAAGGTTCAATACCAAACAATTTTTCAGAAGACAGTATTAAAGTTATCCATAACCAGATAAAGACATAATAAGAAGGAAATAGTTTAGGCATCGTCACAGCGTTAAACTTTGTGCAGTTTGAGGGATAAGCATGCAGTCTCATTTCTCTGTCTATTTAAAGTGTTTTCTCCTCACTATCTTACTTTTGCATCTTTGCCATAAAGTACTTAAATGTAGCTGCATGCCCTTGTACCTCTGTCCTTGGTTTTATTCCTCTGATCTCTCTCTCTCTCCCTCTCTCCCTCTCCCTCCCGCCCCTCTCTCTCTCTCTCTCTCTCTCTCTCTCTCTCTCTCTGTGTGTGTGTGTGTGTGTGTGTGTGTGTGTGTGTGTGTGTGTGTGTGTGTGTGTGTGTGTGTGATTGTAGCAGGATGTTTTTAGTATAATGTCTTCGTAGTATACTTACATCACAAGTAATGAATCAACTGAAAATTACTATTTTACCTTAGTTTAATTTTGGTATTTTGCATGCTTTTTGGATTGCTTAAAGATTTGTTTTGTTCCCCAGTTCTTCAATCTACTGATAAGAAACCACTGGAAATATTTATACAATGTTTATTTTGTAGGGTTTTGTTTAGATTTTGTATGTTAACAGAATAAAGCCAAATGAGCTCCATATTGTTGTTTTTAACTACACTACTTTAAATCCTCAACAAAAAATTTGTTTGTTTTTTCCTTGATTTTGGGGATTGAATTTTAATCACATCATTTTTCCTTCACTTTTCTCCCTCATAACACTCTCAGTTAACCCGTCCCACTCTCCTTCAAATTGATGGCCTCTTTCACACATTGTTATTGCATGCATATCTATAGATTTGCATATACCTATATTTGCTCAAAACATGTTGAGTTAAAATAATGTTATTTGTATGTATGTTTTCCAAGTGAATCATTTGACATTGGACAACTAATACTGCTTTTCCTTGGTGAAGGTCACTTCTCTAACTCCCAACTTCACCCTGCTATCTGTAGGTCATTGTGTAGTGTTAAAGCCTCATAGGCTTCTCCCCAAGCCTTCTGAAGCCATTGCATGAATCCTCCCTGTTGAACTGACCTTCTGCTTCTCAGGTTTAGAGGCTTTACCAGTGTTGCTTCTGATGATACTAAAAGACATATCCTTGCAGCAAAGTTCCTCATTTTCTTGCTCCTAAAATCTTGCTACACCCTTCATCTACAATGTTTCTGGAGCCTAGCTGTAGGAGTGTTTTTCAGATGTATCCTTTGGGATGCCATCTGTTTCAAAGAGAAGATTGCCCAATGAGGGGTGAAGACTACATTGATCTGCAGGTATAAATACAAACATTATGGATTATTTTCAGGTGAGATGCCCATTAAGTGCATTAACTAATAAGAGATAGTGAAATCATGGTTTCTAAGGAGGATGGACACCAACCAATTTACTAAATCAACAGTTTTTCTTCTGAAGTTGTCATTAGATATTTTGTAACAGTGGACCTATGTTTTATTACTCAAATGACAGTCCCTTATTGATTAAATGGTACCCTTTTATGTCTCGAATTGTGGTGATATGATTTCAGACACTTTTCCATTTCCTGTGCTTCTGTGTTTATAACAACACTTTCTTAATTAATTTCGAGTACATTCTATACCTGTTTTTAATTTTAACTCAGTAAATTTACCACTCCTCTCTGCTCTTCTTTTTGTTCTTATGTACTTCTAATTCTTCTTGCTGAATCGGCACGAGGTAAGTTTTGTAATTACATTAATTACATCTCACTGGTCACCAGGGACTACTTATTTATTTTCATTAATATTTTACCTCCAAAAAGTTGTTTTCCCCAAAATATTCTTAAACAAAATTAAAATTGGAGGTTTATTTCAGTAAAATAAATTCTATGTCGACATGACTTTTTTGCCTATGATTTAGGAAATAAGTTGATTGCCTTGTATGATATTAGTAGATACCAGAGCCCGGATTGAAAACTCACACACAGTCATCGTACTGACAGCACGTACATGTACTGTTTGTTTCTGACTTCTTGACTCACTAGTATTTAGACCTTAGCTGATCCAATTCCAAGAAAGACTTTAGCTTAATTTTTCCCCTTTAATCCTGAATACTTGGCTCTCAAATTTCAATATAAATAATTAAATGCAAAACCTTATCTGAAGTTCAAGTTGCTGTTGAGGATATCATCTTACCTCACACAAAATAAAATAACTCATATAAAAATATAAAATTTCAGGAGTATTCCCACATAAATTATATGTTTTAAACTGCAAGACTTTGTATAGCTTGGATAGCTAAATGATAACTGGGCAACAAATCTAAAGAGTTTAGTAACTATCTATATACATATCTTACAGTATGAAGGCTGTCTGTGGAGAGGAGACTCTCGGTACTTTAGAGGGTAATCACGTCTTTGAATCCATTTTTAAAGAGATTAAGATTTCAGAACTAGATGAGGCCTAGAATAACCAATAATTTTAGCTATGAGGTTTTTTTTTTTCTGGTTAATTGCTAAAAAGTAATGACCTGAAATATTCTGTGACATCACACAGATTACAATGAAAATAAACTAGTCATTGGAAAGATGTTAAATTCCTATCTTGTCTAAATGTGACCTGAACAAGAATGATACCAACAGACAAGCTAACCTGGCTGAGGAAAGCACATGAAGCCTCCGTCCTACACAAAAAGTCACAGACAACTAAGAAATGCCGTGAGCAAGAGAAATTTGGGTAAGAGGACACCAAGTGTTTAGTTCTAAAATCATGCATACAAATAACATTATACAGATGGAGCAGGTGTATTTATGCATTTAGTAATATTTATATCTAAATACATATACATGCATGTATTTAACACCGGTCTATGAAATAAGAGACCATAGATTTAAAAAAACTAATTGAGGAGTGGCTATACGGAAGGATGTTGTGATATTTAGTATATTTAATAAAAATAGTCTGTAATATCAGGGGACAGAACCACCCACAGAGCCAAGCCATGAAGGTCGGGGAGTGGTGACCTCCTCTTCAATCCCAGCACTCAGGTGGCAGTGGCAGATGGATCTCTGTGAGTTCGTGGCCAGCCTGGTCTACAAAGTGATAGAGTGAGTTCCAAGATAGGCTTCAAAGCTACACAAAGAAGCCTGGTCTCAAAAAAGAAAAGAAACTCAATCAATGTCTCAAAGAAAGAGAGAGAGAAAATGAGAACAGAGAATCCAGGTTGAAGTTGTGGGTTAACAGTAGAACCTCTGTCAAGCATCTCTGCCTCTCCAGAGTGATGGGTGTGGGTTATCACTCCTTGACCTTCATGGCTTGGTTCTATGGGTGGCTTTGATATTTCAGACTATTTTTATTAAATATACAATATATCACCACATAAGGGTTTAGATGAAAGAAATGGAATGGGAAAATAATGATGTAATTATAATCTCAAAAACAAATAAAATACTTTTAAAAAAATCCAAAGATTCTGTTTAGCTAAGCTTACAAAGCATATATATTTGGATGCTACTTATCTTTAACAGTAGTATCTCCACAAATGCTACTTCTGCCTGTTCCTTAAACAGTAGTGCCTTCTATCACTAAGCACTCTTAAGAAATGCTTCTCAGGGTTTCAATCAGGCATAAACAAAAATGTTCCTCCTAATAGGAACTCATTCATAGTAGCATGTAATTCATTCTAGAATGAATTCACAAGCTTCATTCTATCCTTAGAGAACATCTTTAAAGGCCATCTGCTAACCTAGATTCATCATTCCCAGGAGTTAAAAATCCTAGAGAGAAAATGTCATTTTTTAAAATTATAGTTTTCATGCACTGTTTATTTAAGTAAGGACAAATGTACACCACAAACCTAAGATTAAAAACTGCAGACCTCCCATCGAAATGTAAAGTAATGCGCTACCATATTGTTCTTGACACACTTTCTCATTCTTTACTGCACAGTGTGTTATTCCTTCTGGATTTGCGTGAGTAATCCGGAACTACTTTCATTAAAAAACTTCTATAATTATATGACAGAGTGGATTAAAGCTGAAATGAGAATCTTTTCTAGTAGGAATTGTAACTCCACACTCCAGAGTCTAATGTATAATAAATTCGTTACACTAGTTGCCAATGTTGAGCATCTTGCAGACCCTCCAGCCAACTGGTCCACATGTGCATTGTCAACACTGCTTTCTTGTATATGTTTTTGAAAAGTAAAGTCATGTGACATTTTAATTTATTCCAACAACATCCATTTTATTGTTGCTCAATTTCTTTTGCTATGCTATTTTATGGCCATGCCCCTTACTCTGAATTTATTAATTATTGCCAACCAACAGACTTTTTAAGTGATTAAAACTGTCTAAGATCCTTGGAAATATACAGTTTAAATACAATATATAGAATCTTCATCTAAAGAAGCTAAAAGCATGACTTCACTCCCAGTTTAAACCATCTGATGTCAGGGACATAATTACAGGAAGAAACTGTGATTTAGGTCTAATTACAAGCTGGGATCTAGCTGGGTGCCTCCTGTGTCTTTGAAGATGAGTAGCCAGAATTAGAATTTAAATCGTCAGCTCAGTGAAACATGGGATCCATTTAGCTTCTGCTAGTTAAAGAGTCTTGAGAATTCAGAGAGGTATATTCGTGTCATTCACATTCCACTCTGCTTGACTTCAATGTTTTGGACTTAAAGGGGGGACCATGTCCTTAAGAAACTCTTTTAATTATCTTTTCATTTAATGCTGCACTCATGTAATACCTTATGATCAGAAATGGCTTCTGTTCAATATACCTGAATGCAACTCTATTCATTCCCATCATATTTAAATTCCAAGGTACACAGTAAGTAGGGAAATGGAGGAGAAAATGAGAATCTCTTAAAAATAATGTAGTTGCTAGTTTCTCTATTTTAAAGCTCTAAATTTTATTTTAAAAAAACCAATGATACAGCAGTGAGCTTTCACCCCTTGAAACAGGAAAAAGTGTCAAATTTCCTTTGGGAAACACTCGTTTTTGAAAACACAGACCAAATCAACTCAATTTTATTCTAAATTTTATACCAGTCTATAATAATTCAAACTTGTCTCCCAGAAGCACTGAATATGAAGACCTAGATGGCACTGTCATCTAACTTTGTGACATCTCAGCTTTTCTAAATGTTGTCTACGTAGGGAAAAGCAGAATGTCATTAAAACTTGTGTTAAGAAACATCAGAACAGCATATGCCAGGGTAACACTGAATTCTCCTCCCTCCCCTTCCCTTCTCTCTGTGCTTGTGTTGCATGTTTGTGGTTTTTCCTTTGAGGCATTGGTTTGGGTATGTGCAAACAGTTATTGTGCAGAAATGTAAGGTTGTAAAGGAACCTACTCCAGAGTTCCCAATAAGGAAAGTCATAGAGTTAAATGTTATGTGAAACGATTTTGTTCATCACCATTAATACTGAAAAAATTACTTATTTGAAAAAAAAATGGCATAGCAGTCTTTTAAAACTTCACTAAGGAGTTCCAAAATGAATTCAATAGATAATTAACTGGTAATGAAGTCAAGTTACAACATGCATGTTCCTATTAAAACAATAAATATTCATTTCATTCACTGTATGTCTACTCTATATGAACTAACAAAATCCATTACAAAATATGGAATTAGGGGTATAGTATATAACCATCACAGATATTTATAATGTCACTTATTATATTCAAATTAATTTATTTAGTTCAAAATTTAAATAAAATTAATATTTCTTTGGGAAAAATGCACTTATAACTTTGCTATCTAACGTGGGCCTAGTTAGAAAAAATACATGATTCATAATTAGAAGGAAAGACCAAAATCATTAAATGATACTGTAATGTTTCACATTGTTAAGCTGATAGGATTTAGAGTCCCCTAGAAAAATAGCTTCCTGATATTCATGTAATAAATTACCTAGAACATGTTAGCCTTTAGCCAGGACTGTGCGGGTTATTGAGATTGAGTTAATTAAGTTGGGAAATCCCATGTAAATGGTGGGCAGTTCCATTCCATGCCCTAGGGAGGGCCTTTGACAGAACAGAAAGGAGAAGGTGAACTGGGTACAAACAATCTCATTTCCCTCCGCTTCTGACTACAAGAAAGAACTGACCAGCTATGGCAAGTACTTCCCTCTATCACTTCTTCATGTAATGGACTATTCATCAAACTGTGAGCCAAATGTAGCCATCCTTCAGAATCCTTTGCTAAGGTTTTATACCATAACCATTGGGTGCTTCACATAGAGCTTATTTAAGCCATTCTCCTGGAATTTGAGAAGATAGGATGAAGCCCAGATAGTAGATGTTTATCTTTTGGCATATCAAAGGGAAGCAAGGCCAGGCTATGGAGCTGGAAGGTGACTCTGGCTGCATCTCCCCACATTATGAGAACTTAACTGAGTTAGATTTTAAAGTAATGGAATAATTTTATTAGCAGAAAAATTTCCAAGGAAGATTCGTGTTTAGTCTATGACCACTTCTCTTTATACTCTTTATCCAGGTATTCAGTGGGAGAGAAACATAAATATAATTTTTGTGACTAAAAATGTACAAGAAAGTTTAAAATTATGAACAAGCAGAACACAGATTTTTGAAAAAAGAAAAAAGAATCTGTAATTCTTAAAGAGAAATTCCCTCCCCCACTTTCTTTGGCGGAACAATAAGAAAGCTGTGGTGAAGTCCAAATTCTACTCATCGAAGGCTCCAGCTATTAAAAATAAGTTCATAGGAAAATAGAAATCTGAAACAAGAATGTCATCAAAGGTATCTCCTACTCAAAAACAGCTACATGTGGCAGTGACTGTTCAAACTCAGCTAATAAGACTTCCAAGGGAATAAAGCTCAGGCTCTGCGGGCAGCATTTGGCATTTTTCTCTTCATGATACTGAGTTAGTAGTCATAAAAGATGGGAGATTAAAAGAATCATGCATTCATTCTGTGCAGATTGAGAGAGCCACTGCAAGCAGATAAGGCAAGGTAGATTTGGAGTCCCTGCAAGGATGCTCTGTGATGCTACTATCTGAAGCTTTGAACTTCAGTTAAAAGAGACACCACAGGATGTCAAGTCAGATACGCCAAATCTAAGGTACTTTAGTGAAGGGAAACTACAGATATGGACTAGAACCAACTACATAGAGAGCTAATGTGTGCTACAAGTAGCAGAACAGGCATGGCTAGTCAACTGAAGCACTTCAGAGTCCAGAAAACCTCTTAGAGGCCCCAGTTAATAGACATAAACTATAGGAATCGATGCTTTCCCTTTGGGATTTCTGCCCTGCTTTGATTCTACCAATTCTTGATATACCAGTTCTTGCCTTTAATAATGGGAATGCTTATTGTGTGTCATTATATACGTAAAGTGTCTAATTCTTTTTTCATGTTAGAGGAACTCACAGTTAAGAAAGTTCTTTCCATTTCAGATGAATTATTGACCTTTGTTAGAATTGTAAAATATAAATGGAATTTAGGGAGTTATACTAAATGTTCTTTGTATTAGAAGATAATTACGATCATACAGAGACAAGAGGAGGAAAATTAAAGCTTTAAAATGATGTGTTTTGGTGCAAACTGACAATAAATAGAGTTGTGGTAATCAATATTGTCAACTTGACAAGAGATAGAATTATCTAAATGTAAGTCTTTATGTATATCTTTGTGGGCTTCTCTGGGTCAGAGATAGACTCACCTTAACTGAATAGCAGCATTTCCTGAGATGATGCGCTTACCTTGATTTAAAAAAAAAAAAAAAAAAAAAAAAAAACATAATAAAGTGATCATCATGAGGGTGCAGTATTGGCATGCATACCTTGGTAATAATCAACAGCTCTCTAGTTGGTCTTTAGACCTTTGATCAACAACTCACTGTAAACTTGGTCAACTCCTAAGCTGTCAACTACTCAGAGTGAGTGAAGTCAAGGATCTTGGAGGAGAATCTACAAACCACCACCTTACTAACACAGCACAATTCCTAACTATACTCTACATTTTTGTCCTTAAACCCCCACATCAGTGTAGTTCTTACTCCTCAATAGGAAGACTTCTCTTTAATTTCCAACTTTATTGCAACAATTTACACTCTAGTAAAAAATGAATAAAAATAGACCTGTAGAGGGGTTTTAGCCCTTCTTATTTAATTTTATGCAAAAATATGAGTTCCATACCTTCTCCTATGTGCACATATATTCTATGATATTTTAAACATCCTGGATATGTATGAATACAAATGCACTCACATTTAAAGCCTGAATCTGTGTTTACTGAGAATATGGACCTGAGGGAGTTGGCTTGTTTTTGTTGCTCTTTTGTTTTTTGTTTTTACTTTTCTTCATTTGTGGTGGAATGTAATAGAAAGCTTTTATTTTGAATCCTTAGAATCATTTGAATTCTTTTTCCAGCCAGAAGAGCTTTTAAAAGACATTCTCTTAAAGAGCCACCCAGGTTTGCAGAAAAAGCTAAGTTAGGAAGTTCTCTTAAAGGGGCTGCCAGAAAACAGAGCGGACCCAAGATATGCTGCTACTAAGAAACCATCTTTGACTCTGTTTCCTTTTGTTCAAAGTAAACAGAAACCTTAAATCGATCACATGCTACTGAGTCTTCTATGAGACTTTGGGAACTGGCCTGGTTGCAGCTTATGCTCTCTGCTGCAAGTCTGCCACTGCCATTTTGAACGTGGCCCCAAATCCACACTATCTCTGTACAATGATCTGCTTCAAATACACAATTTGAAAGTTGCTTTGGCTCAATATCTGTGCTCTAGAACACTTTCTAATCTTTCTCAGACTTTATGTGGGTGTTTGACCCACGTTGGGATGCCATCTGTTACATTAAGGTTTCTTAGCCCTGGGTGCCAGAGGTCAAGACCCACAGACCCACCGCCCCAGAGCACCTAGCTGCCTGCTCCTGCTTAGGCTTCCCCACGAAATGACTCAGAAGCTTATATTGTTTTCATGCTGTTTGGCCTATGGGTCAGGCATATTGCTAGCTAGCTCTTTCATCTTAATCCATTTTCATTCTGTCTGCCATGTGGCCTGTGGCTCACCCGTATTCCTTACATGCTACTTCTTGGGTGGCTGGCTTGATCTGTTCTGACTCTGCCCTGCTTCTTCTATCTATGTTGTGATTTCCCCTCCTACTTTTTCTATAGTGCCTGTCATGGGCCAAAACAGTTCTCTCATCAATTGACATTCACAGCATACAGAAAGAAATTTTCACATCACTCATTCATAAAATAGAATTGATAGTTCTTCCTAGTGTTTGTAAAGATAAAAAATATAACTGACAATTATTTAGAACATAAATAAAGATCTGATACTTAAGGCAAAGTATAATTACCTAAGAATGTGAAATCCAGCTCATCTCAAACTACTCTTGCCATAATCATTGAGATACTATAACGACCAAGCTTTCTAGGCACTAAACAAATTTTGAACAATGTGTTATTCTATCTTTAACTCTGTACAATCACATGGCTTAATCATATATAGAATTCATAAATCATTTTATTTTGGTAAATCATTTTCATAACATAATCTGACAACTGAAAAATTTCAAACACTATTTTATTCAAATTCTCCATTTTTTTTTTTTTTTAGGAGTAAAGGATTACGGTGAAAATCTTCCCCCAGACTTTACATTATCATTTTGTACTATTAACCATGTCCTTTGCCTTGCAAAAACCTCTCTGTTTCAGGCAGTTCCATTTATTAATTATTGTTTTTAGTGTCTGTGCTGCTGGTGTTATATTTAGAAAATGGTCCCCTGTGCCAATGCATTCAAGACTATTTCCCTCTTTCCTTTCTAACAAGTTCAGTGTAGCTAGGTTTATGTTGAGGTTTTGATCCACTTGGACTTGAGCTTTGTGCAGGGTGATAGGCATGGATCTGTTTGCAGTCTTCTACATACCACCATCCAGTTATTCAGTACCACTTATTGAAGATGCTATTATTTTTTCATTGTACATTTTTGGACTTTTTGCCCAACATAAGATATTCATAGGTGTATGGATTAATGTTGGGGTCTTTGATTTGATTTCATTGATCTAAAAGGTTGTTTTTATTATTGTATCTCTTTAGTACAGCTTGAATTCAGGGATGGTCATGCCTCCTAAAGTTATTGAACAGGTTGTTTTTGAATAGGATCTTTTGGCAATCCTATGTTTCTTTCTATTCCATATGAAGTTGAGTATTGTTCTTTCAAGGTTGTAAAAAATTGTGTTTAAATTGTGATGGGGATTTCATTGAGTTTGGAGATTACTTTTGGTAAGATTTCCATTTTTCCTATGTTGATCCTACCTATCCAAGAGCATGGGAGATCTTTCTGTTTTCTTATATCTTCTTTAATTCCATTCTTCAGTGACTTATTTCTTGTCATACCCGTCTTTCACTTCTTTGGTTAGAGTTACCCATAGATATTTGATGTTGTTTGTAGGAAATATAAAGGGTAGTGTTTTCTTGACTTCTTTTTCAGCCTTTTTATTATTTGTATATAGAAGGGATATTTATATTTTTGAGTTAATCTTGTATCCTGCTACACTGCTGAAGGTGTTTATCAGCCGTAGGAGTTCCCTAATGGAATTTTGAAGATCACTTATGTATATGGTCATATAATCTGTACATACAGATAGTTTTACTTCTTCCTTTCCAATTTGTATGCCTTTGATCTCATTTGGCTCTCTTATTGCTTTAGCTAAAACTTTGAGAATTATATTTAATAAATAAGGAGAGAGATGACAGCCTTGTCTTGTTCCTGATTTTAATGGGATTGCTTTGAGTTTCTCCCCATTTAGTTTGATGTTGGCTATTGGCTTGCTGTATACTACCTTTATTATATTTAGGTATTTTCCTTTTATTCCGAATCTCTCCAGGACTTTTATCATGAATGAGTGTTGGGTTTTGTAACAGGCTTTATCAGCATCTAATGATATAATCATGTCTTTTTTCTCTTTCAGGTTGTTTATATGATGGAAGACATTGACAGTTTTTTCTATGTTGAACCATCTGTGCATCTCTGAGATGTAACCTATTTGATCATAGTGGATTATTATTTGATATGTTCTTGAATTCAGTTTGTCAATATTTTATTAAATATCTTTTTCATCAATATTTATGAGGGAGATTGGACCAGACTTCTCTTTCTTTGTTGCATCTTTGTGTGGTTTGGGTGTCAGGGTGACTGTAGCACCATAAAGAGAGTTTGGCAATTCTCCTTCTCTTTCTACTGTGGGGAACATTGTGAGGCATATTGGTATTAGTTCTTTCAATTTATTTCTGGTAGAATTATGCATTCAAACCATTTTTTTTGGCTTGGGAGACTTTTAAATAACCTTTTCCATTTCCTTAGGGGTTATAGGTATATTTAGGTGATTTATAAGATCTTGATTTAATTTTGGCAAGTGATATCTGTCCAGAAAGCTGTCCATTTCTTTCAGGTTCTATGATTTGGAGGAGTACAGATTTCTGAAGTATGACCTAATGAGTCTCTGTATTTTCTTGGAGTCTGTTGTTATGTCCCCTTTTCATTTCTGATTTTGTTAATTTGGACATTCTCTCTCTGTCTTTAACTATCTTGAATAAGAGTTTGTCTATCTTATTGGCTTTCTCAAGAAACCAGCTTTTTGTTTTACTGATTCTTTGTATTGCTCTCTGTAGTAGTGGGTTCTCGGGTCCCGGGCAGCCAGAGATCCGAGACCCACAGACCTGCCGCCCGAGACCACTTAGCCGCCCAGCCGCCCGGGTCCCCAGAAACGACTTAGACACTTATATTAACTTCATGCTGTTTGGCCTATGGCTCAGGCACATTGCTAGCTTGCTCTTATATCTTAAATCAACCCATTTCTATTAATCTGTTGGCCACGTGGCCCGTAGCTCACCCGTGCTCCTTACATGTTTCTTCTTGGGCGGCTGGCTGGATCTGCCTGACTCCACCCTGCTTCTCCTACCTAAGCTCTGATTTCTCCTCCTACTTTTTCTATGGTGCCTGACATGGCCCAAAACAGCTCCTTTATTTAAAGATTGAGATTCACAGCATACATAAATGCATTCCCACAACCTCACTATTACAGCTCTCTTTGTTTCAATTTTATTGATTTTAGCCCTGAGTTTGATTATTTCCTGCAGTCTACATTTTCTGGGTGAGTTTGTTTCTATTTATTCTTGAGCTTTCAGCTGTGCTGTTAAGTCTCTTGTGTGAGAATTCTTCAATTTTTTATGTAGGAATCTAGTCTATGAACTTTCCCTTAGCACTGCTTTTATTGCATCCCATAAGTCTGGGTATGTTTGTCTGACAGAGGACTGATCTCTAAATTATATAAATAACTCAAGAAACTAGAGACCAAAAATCCAAATAATCCAATTTAAAAAAAAAAATTAAAGCTAAATAGGAAATTATCAATAGAAGAATTCCAAATGGCTGGAAGAAACTTAAAGAATTATTCAACATCCTTAGCCATCAGAGAAATGCAAATCAAAACAACTCTGATATAACATCTTACAACTGTCAGAATGGTTGAGATAAAAAACACGGATGAGAGCCTATTCTTGAGGAGATGTGGAGCAAGGGGAACACTCCTCCATTGCTGGTGGGACTGTAAACTTGTACAGCCACTTTGAAGGGCAGTGCCTAGGAAAACTTGGAATTAATCTACCCAATGATCCAGCAATACCCCTATTAGACATCCAACCAAAGGATGCATATTCTTGTTTCAAATGCATTAGCACAACTAAGTTCACAGCAGCATTATTCCTAATAGCCAGAACCTGGAAACAATCTAGATGCCCCTCAACTCTAAGAATGGATTAAAAAATTGGGGAACATTTACATGACAGAGTACTACTCAGTAGTAAATAAGTAAATAAATAAATAAATGCCATCCTGAAATTTGTAGTCAAATGCATGGATCTGGAGAGTATTATCCTAAGTGAGGTAACACAAACCCAGAAAGATAGCAATGATATGTACTCACTCATAAGTGTATTTTAGATGTAAAGCAAAGGATAACTATGCTACAATCCACAAACCACAAGCAATTGGATAACAAGGAGAATTAAGAGAAACATCCATAGATCCTCCTGAAAAGGGGAAACAGAGAAGACCTCATGAGTAAATTAAGATCATATGAAGGAGTGAGCAAGAGTAGGTAGGAAGAGATCATGTAAGGATGAGGTGGTTAAGTGGGAGAGAAACAGAGGAGAAAAAGAAATAGATACCTTGACAGAGGGAGCCATTGTGGGGTTAGGGAGATATCTGGTGATAGTGAAACATCCAGGAACCTACAAGATATCCAAGCTAGGACTCCAAGCAATAGTGGAGAAGGTGTCTAAACAGGACTTCCCCCTATAATCAAATGAATGACCACCCTAATTGTCATTATAGAACCTTCATCCAGCAAAGGATGATAGAAGCTGAGATCCATAACTAAGCACCAGGTCAAGTTCCTGGTCCAGCTGAAGATTGGAGGAGAGCATATATGAAAAAGCATGTATGACTCTGAAATAACAGCTGAGGAACCTTCATGGAAAGGAACTAAACCCTCCGGATATAGATAACAGTAGAATGGTGTGGCAAATTTGTAGAGCTTCTTGCATTGGGACCAGAGTTTATTCCTGGTGCATGAACTGGCTTCTAGAAGCCCATTCCCTGCAGAGGAACACCTTACTCATTTTTGATTCTGGGGCTGGGTGGCAGAGGTGTTGGTTCTACTTCAACAGAACCAACAGGATCTGCCAGACTAGGCTGACTCAGGTAAAGATGCCTTGCCCTCCCTGGAAAATAAATGGAGGAATGGGGGAGGCCTGGGGGAATAAAGCAAGGAAGGGGGAGGGGGACCAGTAGTGGGTATGAGAAAAATTTTTAAATAAAATATTACTTTAAAAATAGTAAAGAATTCATGTTTGTTAACTTCAATAAATTATGAACTATATATTTACATTGTATATTGCTACCTTCGGAGTCAGTATAATGCAGGGTAGTTTATAGAACCATAATTGACTCTGTTTACAAGCCTTTTGGTGCAAAAATATTGTGCATCATAATACCTCAAGCAAAAACTCCTCATGTCAGATTCAGTGTCAGCTTTCACTCAGTCTATGAAGACCATATATAGAACTTTTTTTCCTGCCTGGTGGCCTGGTCTTCTACCATAGAATAAAAAAAAAGTTGCAAAAAAAAATTGTTTATAAAACTTGTCTGTTCTTGGTTTACAAACACTAGCAAGGTAGAGCTGCAGACACCAACAGCACTGTCAACTTTTACAAAGAACGTAATTAGACAGGATTTCAGAAAGACTATCATATATATCACAATAACAAAGGCCTCATTAATGAGTGATAAGGTGCCTTTCTAGATTCCTGTAAAGCAAGAATTATTATGAAGCTGTGCTATCTATTACATTCCTTGATTCCTTAAAAAGCTATAATAATGGTGTTCCTGCTTTTCTATTATGCTACTTGATTTAGTTGCCTTACATTACCTTGTAGGATTTTACAGCTTGGCTCTGAAATAGAGTTTGCATACTAATTTCTTTTAAAAAATTTGTGTGAAATCTTTGACCAGCCTAAAAAAAGTGCAAGTTTCAAGCTCTTTAAAAATATATGAGGCTCCAAGATGCTTAGAAAAAATGAGAATTTTAATGAAAATAAGATAGCTTAAACTAAAAGTATGTTAACAGATTATAATAAATAACATTACTAGTTAATTTGAATTTATCTCTAATACCTATGTGTCTTTTTTTTTCAAGAGGTTCACTCCTGTAACCTCTAACTTTACCCTGAGGGACTCAGTACTATAAATTTAATTATAAAAATTTTATAAAATGTACCTCAAGATTGTACATATACAAATTTCAGCAGACAACTCAGGTTCATCTCCACCTTAAGTCATTGGAGTATATATTGAGAATTAAGATTTTATATTGTACATATTTGAAAGATACTTTGATAAACTGAAGTATATATATTTACTAGAATGCTATAAGATGAAAGATCTCTCTTGTATATTATTATGATAATTAGATAATGTCATATACTTATCAACACAACCAAAGTATCTTCCTCACAATCAATAAATGTTCTACATAGATTTAGTATTTATTATTCTCATTTTAAAATAAAGAATAGAACTGGTAAATACAACATTTCATGGGATGGCACTATTAATAACTACACAGTACTTTCATGCATTTTTCTTAGAATTGCTTCCAAATATAATTTACTTAAGGACAAGCAGACTTTCATTTATTTCAACATTTTGTTCCAATTCACTCACCTTATTATCTTAAACTTCAAAAAACAAATACCAACACAATGTACATCATTAAACCTCTAAAAGGACACTTCCAAAAACCATTCATTTCCCTGTACAGGAGCAAAACTAATTGTTATTATGGTAAATTCATTAGTTAAAATAAAACCTCACTCTGTATTCTAATTATAGTTTTAAACATTTAAATACACATGTGTATTGTGTATATGTGTGTCTGTCTGAGTTTTATGCACTATGATTCTACATAGAACAAATAGTTCTTTTCTGAACCCTGGAGCTGAAGTTACAGGCAGTTGTAAATTGTTCTGAAAGGGCAGGGAAATGAAAGTGGGTTGGCTGAAAGAACAAAAGATATTCTTACCTTCAGTGCAATCTCTTTAATCCTTAATTAAGTTTTGAAGGTACTTAATGACAATCTAATTATTCAACACTAGCCAAAGAATCCTTTTATTTTATTTTCATATATTTATTAAGATTTAATTTCTGGAAAAGGGATCTCACTGGTACCTTAAACTGAACTTTAATTTAGTATCTCCATGTCTTTTCTTCACATGCATACCACAAAACCAAATAAAACCTTTTTTTGCATTATTTTTAACTCTTATCATTAAAATCTGGATAAAGATTTATAGTTCTTCAAGTATAGGATGGGTAAGACCAGGAATCTTGGTTAAAACAAAAAGTTTAGTAAAACATTTAGTATAGTCAAATAATAGTAATAGCTGAACTGTCTAGAGATGATTTCTTTTTCTTAAAATTGTAATTCTAGTTACATGTAAATTATAATTGTTTTCAATTCAGTAATAAAGTAAAATGAAGCTAAACTACAATAGGTTTAATCATGATTTATTTGCCATCAGAAAATTTCTAAACTCTAGTTCTTAGAAAGAAAATATGTAGGCCGTGTGTGAGCTCATCAGGGATACTGTGCTGGTCATATAAATTTTGGAATACTCATATAGCCTACAAAATTCTGTCTACTTAGCAACTTCCATGAAGAGTTGCCACTTTAAGGGAAGCTGGACATTAATAAAGAGCTATAACAGTCAAGGACATGGCTAAAATATCAATGATGAGTTTCAAATTGCCAGAGACTACTGGGACACTCACTTTTCTTCAGAGGCTGGTAGGTGAGGGCAATAGAATTTATAAGTACTATCAGTTTGTCCTAAGTCAATGTCATGAGCATTTCTGAATAAAATGCACAAAACTTGACATGCTGCATTTTTAATATCTCCATGAGCTAAGGACATGGGCATAATCTACCACCTGGCAATAAAAGCAAGTTGTCACAGGGTAGGCAGAAGCATTTTTAGGATCCACAGGCTGCACAACCCACCCAGTGAGGTTGCTTTATAGTATATCATGTCTTCATAACAGCTGGAATATTTGGTAAATTTAAATGGAAGGTTTAGTGAGAACAGAGTTGAGTGATTCGGTTATGACATGTTAAATCAAAACAATAAATTCAGGAAGAAAACACATAGCTTATTTGAGCACAAATCACAGTTCCTATAAGACATAACAAGAGCATAGTGCTGTACTAAAATGCTACGGTTTGACTTTTAAAAGGGGGAGTTTATAGGGTATCCATAGTAAATATAGATGATGAACGCAATAATAAAAGCAAAATTGTATGTAGAGTTTTATCCCCTTCCCCCCAAAAGGTTAATGTTGCAGGACCTTTGTCATAGCTTACTAAAATACACAGTATTAACATTTTAATTATATTTTCTCAGTTTTACTTTGAGATTGTTTCACTATCTGGTTCAGTCATAATTTGCACCCAACTATACAGGCAAAGAAAGCCTTAAACTTATCATATTTCACCTTGGACTCCCCCAAAACTGAAATTTTAAACAAAATGAAAATCTCTGTGTATGTGTTTCTAGTTTTAGTAGGGTTTTGGTAAAATATAGATTGAAACTACAAGGTAGCAAAGTCTAAAACTACATTGCTTAACTGAAATTTCAAAACTATGGTATATAATTATATAACAAACTTTTAAAATTATGATTAAAATCTAATTATTCTACTGCAGTGTGCTTTATATTGTTAAAACATTTTCTATATAAAATGTTAGGAGCGAGGGGAGCAATATCACATTCACTGTCAGGTGTCCACTATGGTTCATGTTGTATTTCATCTCTTTAAAAACACACATTGCAGAGATTTTTTGAGGAAGGAATTAGCATTGTATTTGATAAATTTGAGACTGGTATGTCTCATGATTTTTCTAGCAAGAATAATAAAGTTTATCTTAAGACTTTTTCCCCTAAGGCCTACTGAATAGTAATGAATGGAAGATCATCTGTCTACTAATGAAACTATGGCCAAAGACAATTATATTAATTCATGGAAAGTGTTTGGTGGCACACTGAACGCCAAGTGAAGAAGGATTTTTGTTCTTTAGTAATTAAAATTTTTCATTTATTTTATGCACTGACATAATTTCCCCTCTTTCCTCTCCTGTTCCCCAACACACATATCTTATCTACCACCTCATGCTCCTCTATCTCTAATCAGAAAGGGGCAGGCCTCCTATGGGCATCAACAAAGCATAGGACTTCAAATTGAGACAGGATTAAGATACTCCCCTGCATCAAGGCTGGGAAAAACAGCCCAGCATGGGAAAAAGGTTCCACAAAGTAAGTTTAAGCACCAGGGACAGGTCTTTATCTCATTGCTAGGAACCCCACAGAGTAAGCTACACAATGGTCACACACATGCAGAAGGTCTAAGTCAGTCCCATGTAGGTTCCCTAGCTGTTGGTCCAGAGTTGGTTAGCTCCTACAAACTCAGGGCAGATATCTCTGTGAGTTTCCTGTCATCATCTTGATCCCCCAATTCCTATAATCTCTCATCCCTTTCTTTAACAAGACTACTAGAGATTAACCCAGTGCTTGGCTATGGATCTCTTTGTTTACTTCCATCAGTTAGTTAATGAAAGCTCACTGATGACAAACAGAGTAGTCATCAATCTGATTATAGGAAAAGACCAGTTCAGGTATCCTTTCCACTATTGCTAGGAGTCTTAGCTAGGGTCATTCTGTGGATTCATTGGAGTTTCACTAATACCAGGTTTCTCTCTAAACCCAAAATGCCTCCCCATCAAGACTACCCTTTCATTACCCTCCCCCTCCACTCACCACCAACCTTCCCATCCAGATTCCTCATGTTCTCATCCCTCCTATCTCTCTTGTATCTTTCCCCAGTTTACCTAGGAGATCTCTTTGGGCCCTCTTTGTTACCTACCCTCTCTGAGACTGTGGATATTATAGCCCGGTTATCCTTTACTTTACACATAATATCCACTTATGAGTAAGTACATACTATGTTTGTTCTTCTTGGTCTGAGTTACCTCACTCAGGATAACTTTTTGTACTTCCATTAGTTTGCCTGCAAATTTCATTGTTTTTAACAACTGAGAAATACTTCAGTATATCAATGTACCACATTTTCTTTATCCATTTTTTTTTTTTTTGGTTAAGAGTCATCTATGTTGTTTTGAGGTTCTGCCTATTACAAGTAATAGGCCTATGCACATGATTGAGTATGTGTCCTTGTGGTATGAATGTGCATCCTTGGGATGCCCAAGATTGGTATAGCTGGGTCTTGAGAGAGATTGATTCCAAGCTTTTTGAGAAACCACCATATTGATTTCCAAAGTGATTGTATGTTTTTATTCCCACCAGCAGTAGAGGAGTGTTCCCCTTACTCCACAGCTATCAAATATAAGCTATCATCAGTGTTTTTGATGTTAGCCATTTTGATAGGTATAAGATGGTATCTCAGTGTCAATTTTATTTGCATTTCCCTGATGGCTAATGATGTAGAACAGTATTTTAAGTGTATCTCAGCCATACGAGATTCCTCTATTGAGATTTCTGTTTAGACATTTCCCAATTTTAATAGAATTATTTGGTGTTTTAATATCTATTTCCTTGAGTTTTTTCCATAATTTAAAGATCAGCACTCTGTCAGATGTGGAGTTAAGGAAGGTATTTTTCCATTCTATGGGCTGCAATTTTGTTTTATTGACCATGTCCTTTGCTTTATAGAAGCTTTTTAATTCCAGGAGGTCTTACTTATTAGGTGTCTATCTCAGTGTCAGTGCTACTGATGTTACACTCAGGAGGTTAAAATTTGTGTCAATCTGTACAAAGCTATGTCCCACGCTCTATTAAGTAAGAGTGCACTTGTGATTTTTATGATGGTAAATCAGATCCTGAGTCGAATTATAACATCACTTTCCATAATCCCTGCTTTCTGCTTCTAATGACTCACTACTATTAAACCCAATTGTAACTTCTATCATGATTGGGTTGATTACCATAATAAAGATATAAGTTATTTTTTTATTACTAATCTTGATCATCTTCCTAAAACTATTTAAACCATTAGTATTTCTATAATTTACTTTTCTGAAATAAAAGTTTTATTAGAAACCCATTCATGGTTATTATTAGAAAAATACAGTCTTCCTGCTGTAGATAATCATATAAAGTTTATGTTCTTTTAATCTTTTCAACATTTTATAATTATTTCCATCTCCTAATAGAAAAGTTTAAGTATTCTATAAGCAGCCTATACAAGTTTACTGTTTCTCTTGTGTTTAGCCTATCAAACACCACACTTCACAGTTTAGCCAGTTTGTATCTACATCCTAATTAAGCCATTTTATGTTTCATACACTGATATTAAATACTGATCCCTTTTATGGTGATATATTAGATAGGAGAATGGATAGATAGGTGTAATAGATAATGCTTAACTATGTATGTGTATATGCACATGCATGATTTCTTTTCAAAACAGACTTTGACAGTTATACAGGTTCAAATTTGGTATATACCTCAACTATTTTCTTTCTGTTACCATAAAGAATTAGCTCTTCTTCTGCTCTCCTTTCTAGCTTACTCCAGTACTTTGCTAAAAACTACACTCTTCTAAGTGTATACTTGTGCACTGCATATATACACTGAACACAGATAAGTAGACCTTGTGTCTTGATCTATTTGTCAACAACTCATTAGTTCTTGACACAGTAAGATTTGTTTCAGCAAAGCACAACCAAGCATGTAATATGGATACCAATATTTTCTTAGACTATCATCCAGTCATCAGCAAGATAATTGGCTACTTTATAAGTTGCCATTAGTTAATATTATTGAATTAAATTAAATTCATTTAATTTTTGTTCTTTATAGAATTTTTAAGATTTTGCTTCTATATTATATTGCAAAATGCAAGCCTTACCATTTAAATGAAGTATAAAAATAATATTCTTAAAGTAGAAAATTGTTTCTTCATATTTTATTTCATATTGTTTTATCTTATTTTACTATTGCTTTATGGATACCTAGTTTAAATAAGAAATACATTATATATATATATTGGGTATATGAACATTGGATCCCTGTTGGTAGTACTATTTTGAAAGATTTAGATGTTGCCTTCCTGGAGGAAACATGTCACTAGAGATGAATTTATAGAGTTTAAATAATTCTATCACATCTGATTTGATCTCTCTTATTCATACTTGTAATTCAAGACCTAAGCTCTTAGCTGCCTGCTCCAACCCTATTGCCTGCTTGCTGTCAGTACTACTGTATGGATGTGCTCAGGAAGCATAAGCTAAAGCAAGTCCTTTCTCTCTTGAGCTGCCTTGGTCATGGTGTTTTATTACAGTAGCAGAAAAGTAACAACTTTATCTAGAAAACAGAATATTAAGGAAATATTGCATGTGCAGGCACTATTGAGATAAGAAATCTAAGTCACCAAATTTGGGGTGGAAATTATTTAAGGAAGGACTAAGAACATGTATTTAGGAGTTTGATATAAACCAGGGTCATAAATATTTAAAAAACTAGTAGTAAATTATCCTGAGAAATATCTTATTAAAACAAACAAACAAAACCACCTTGGATCTGAATGCTTCATGTTTGGGAACAGATCCTGTGACTTGCTTTTAAATATTTACTCCCTGGGCATTAACTTCCACTTTCTTCTGTTACCAGTCCCAACAGTTGTGGAGGAAGCTGAATATTGCATCCTGAGGTTTCTACCAGGAAATGATGAGTGGGAAAAGAAGTAATTCTGGTAGAGTAGGATGAGACATGAAGTTGATATTTCAGTGATAGCAATAGCAACTATGCTGAGTTCCAATTGTCACCCCAAAGATGGTAGAAACAGCTAAGACTGGAGGAAAAGAAAAGACAGTGGCATCCTTGTTTCTCTGATATTTGAGAGACTATCATAGTAGACAGATAAACTAAGCCAGGTACAATCTATTTCTGTGCCTTTCAAATCTTGGTTTAACATTTTCTAATATCTAATTTCATGTGAGAACAGGAAGGCATATTAATCTCTCACAGGGAGTGGCCACTACATCTTTTATCAAATTGGCACCAAGTCTAAGACAATGAAGATATAGTCTCCAATGATGTAAACCTCAGAACAAGAATGGGTGATTGTCTTTATGTGAAACCATATATCAGCTTTCCTCTTTCACATAATTTTCTCTCATATGTTTGGTTATATTCTGAATTGAGGTATATGTTAGTTTAAAAAGGACAGTCATTTTATAGTTCTCCAAAACTGACTCACTGTTTCACTGCCTCTGGATGTACTATGCTAATGAATGATCTGTCTTCCAGATCATCTCATCTTCTATTGCACAATTGTAAATACATGTGTCTTTCTAGGAATCAAAGTAAAAAATACAGTAAAAAAATAAAAATAAAAACTTTGCCTTTTGGTAAATCAGCATTTCTTGCTTTATTTAATATTAACATAGTCTAGTTTCTGACCAGCCAACATATCCGTGATTTCCTGAAACTAAATATGAATCTGTATCTATGGTCATTTCTCTCTGTATATGAAGTAATGTTCATGTGTTCTGTCTACAAATACTATCATTGGAAAGATAACTACATTGAAATTTATCCCATTTTGAAAGTTATGAGATTACAGCAAACAGAAGATTGAGTTCAAAGAGAACACATCATACTAGTGACTCTGAAAACCAAGCCTGGGTGAATTCTTTAACTGTGATTAAGCTACAGAGACTTCTTGTGAAGATACAGGTATAAGCAAGGTGTCATCAGTGCAATATATGTGTCAGAGATGTGTAGGACACCTGCTGTTTCCAGTTATAGTCCTCTAATTTGCCAAAGAATGACATTCTGGTTAAACAAATACTGGATGCATCTTATAAACTCAAAAAAAATTTCATCTAAATAACCCACAAAGATTTTATGAAGATTTGTCTTTATGGATAAATCTAAAAATTACATTTAAAATAAAATACAATATATCTAACTACGAAGTAGAGGAAAATTATAAATAGTACTTAATGGGAAAAAGTATCATTAAGTGATATAATTATTACTAAGTCATATCACTTAGCAGAAATACCTTGAATTCTGATATCAAAAAATGAGGTAAATGTGTACAAAACAAATCAAATACAAAGATGTAACTAATAAAGATAAGAGCTGAAATCAGAAAAATTAATGAGAAAGCTTTGTAAGTGAGAGGACTCAGTAGGCAAAGCAGTATGCCTGCAAGCATGCTGAACTGAGTTCAGTCCCCAGGAAGCACGTATGAAACAAAGGAACCATATTTCTACAAGTTGTTCTCTGCCTTCCATACATATGGAAACAACAGATTTTCCAAATGAGTAAATAAATAGTAAGCAAAAATTTAATGAAAAGATTTTAAAAATACAACAAATACCTGATATTTAAAAAAATCAATAAAATTATCAAAACTATTTCAAGATAGAAAAGAGAATGGATAAAGAGAACAAAGCAGATAATGCCATTAATAAAACCTGCCAGACTAGGGGTGTTAAACAGGTGAGCCATGAAAGTGTTTAAGGAAGAATATTATTTATGAAAATCTTTAGACATGAATAAGGTTTGGTGAGGAGAGAAAAATGACCGTTTAAGGATGAGTTAACATAAACTAAGGATACTTTAAAAATCTATACTGAAAACTCATGACTATATAAGCTGACTAGAAAATATACAGATTTTAACATTTTTAAAGGAAGTTTTCTGTGTGTTTGGATAATACTGCTCTCAGAAGCCACAGAGGTTTTTAATCCTAATATTTTATTTATTTACCTATCTGTTAGTAGATTTCCACCTCAGCTTTTGTTCTAGTTAGAATATTTTATTGGTTCTTTGACAATTTTGCACATGTGTGTAATGTGACTTGGTCATGCCCTCTCTCTTTGCTTTCTTTTCCCTGTGCCCAAACAGCACTCAAAATGTTTTTGTATTGTTTGTTTGTTGATAGTAGTGCCATGTGTAGGAAAGTAGAAGTTACTGGACAGGGACAACCCAAGGAGTCTGAAACCAATTGTCATTGTCCTTGGTAGCTCCTAACTAGATCATAATGATTAAGACCTCATTTTTAAAGATGCCACACATTTTAGATACAGAAAACAAAGAAATCAAGCTGGAACTGACTTGGAAGCCCTCTCCTTGCTAGCTAGTGTCAACAGTTCCAGAAGGTAAAGAGTACTAGGGCAAAAGTCAATTGACGGTTTTATTTAGTTTGGGGTCCTGAATTCTATATTAACAACTGTTAAGCAGTATATGCCAGCTAGAGCAATAATGGCATGTCTGTTTTAATGCTAACCAGCTACTTACTGATTAGATTTGAGGCGTACTTTTTTAAATATCTAAAAAACAATCTTTTTATTTTTAAGAATTATTTTTACAAAGTTGTAATTAATTTTATTAATTTCTTTTCTTTCTTTAAAAAACATTTTAACATGCCCACAACTGTTCCCCCTCCGCCCCTCTTCCCGTCCTCCCTCAGCTGCTCCCTATAATTTTTTTTTAATTTAAGATTTTTTAAATTTAATTTACGTCTCCCCTCAGCCTTTCCTTCCCTGACTTATTATCTGTTCTTCCAAAAAGTTGTTTCTTTATTATTTATTTTTTTCTGCTGCTTGGTCTCTATTTTTCCTTCATCCCTTTTATACTACCTAAGATCTTACATATCAAGAAAAAAAATAAATCACTGACTTGCATTTTGTGGTTAATTTGCTCCAAACACAAGAAATGTGGAGTTTCAGGCAGAAGGATGTTGATATTGGTCAAAGTATATAAATTTCACTTAGAAGTAATAAGTTCAGGGGCTCTAAGGCACAGCATGGTGTTTATCACTAGCCAAATATTGCGGACTTGAAGACTGCCGGGTACCTTTGAGCATCCTCACCCTAGTAAAGGTGTGTGGACTGCCGGGTACCTTTGAGCATCCTCACCCTAGTAAAGGTGTGTGGACTGCCGGGTACCTTTGAGCATCCTCACCCTAGTAAAGGTGTGTGGACTGCCGGGTACCTTTGAGCATCCTCGCCCTAGTAAAGGTGTGTGGACTGCCGGGTACCTTTGAGCATCCTCACCCTAGTAAAGGTGTGTGGACTGCCGGGTACCTTTGAGCATCCTCACCCTAGTAAAGGTGTGTGGACTGCCGGGTACCTTTGAGCATCCTCACCCTAGTAAAGGTGTGTGGACTGCCGGGTACCTTTGAGCATCCTCACCCTAGTAAAGGTGTGTGGACTGCCGGGTACCTTTGAGCATCCTCGCCCTAGTAAAGGTGTGTGGACTGCCGGGTACCTTTGAGCATCCTCACCCTAGTAAAGGTGTGTGGACTGCCGGGTACCTTTGAGCATCCTCACCCTAGTAAAGGTGTGTGGACTGCCGGGTACCTTTGAGCATCCTCGCCCTAGTAAAGGTGTGTGGACTGCCGGGTACCTTTGAGCATCCTCACCCTAGTAAAGGTGTGTGGACTGCCGGGTACCTTTGAGCATCCTCGCCCTAGTAAAGGTGTGTGGACTGCCGGGTACCTTTGAGCATCCTCGCCCTAGTAAAGGTGTGTGGACTGCCGGGTACCTTTGAGCATCCTTACCCTAGTAAAGGTGTGTGGACTGCCGGGTACCTTTGAGCATCCTCACCCTAGTAAAGGTGTGTGGACTGCCGGGTACCTTTGAGCATCCTCACCCTAGTAAAGGTGTGTGGACTGCCGGGTACCTTTGAGCATCCTCACCCTAGTAAAGGTGTGTGGAGTAAGTCACATTACATGTTATGACATCTTAAAATTGTGTGATATTTCTTTGCACTAAAATGATTCAATAATTTTCAGACTATACCATAAGTGGTGTTAAAAGTGACAAAGAGAGTTTTTGACGTGGGTAAAGAATAAGCTTGTGTGCTCTCTAGTTCTTTTCTCTACCTGTTTGAAGACCTTGGTGTAGGCAAAAGAAGCAGTTCTCTCCTCACCTTACTCCTGGAATTTTGGTTGTAGCACAATCCAAGGTGAAAGCCAGGCTTGGGCATGCCCAGGGGAGATGTATGAAGTATAACTTGACCATATTAGCAAAATGTTTGGCCCTGAACTTCTGACTAAGGCAAAACTCAGCACACACCATTTGTTTTACTCAACTAGAGTCTTGGATGACATAACAAAGAACTCCGGGAAAGTAAGCACATTGTAGTGAATCTAACACTGTTATAAATGATGAATGACTAATCTTTACTTTCTCCTTTGGGGGAACTATTTGGGATAGATAAAGTGTGTGCACACATGCTATCTGAAAGATATGACCTTCTTCAACTGGATAATTATTGCATTATATTTATTCAGTGGTGGAAAATAGATGATGTATCAAAGTGTATTCTCTTTTCTTTCCTGACTCCGTTTTATTTCCAGCTTTTTCCTTTGCTCTTCCAGCTGAACAATTTTTCTTAGTAAAGCCACTGCTAGTAGTGTTCATCTTTATTTTCAGCTCTAGAATTGGAGTTAGCACACTTTGTTCCAAGACTATCTCACAAATACATATTATTAAAATCTATTTTCAGTATTGAGCTGTTTACCGACGCCCTGGCGAGTTAGATGGCAACACCTAGCATACATTGGCACCATACTTACTAAACATTTGACCTGCAGTTAATGGAGCTTGGGGTCACCTTTTCTGTTACTGTTGAGACAGAATCTCAGCATATAACACAGACTAGCCTAGAAGGCAATACCTAGTGCAAACCAGGCTCCAACTACTTACACTTTTGCATCTGCCTTTCAAGTTGCTTGGATTAGGAGTGTGTTCCACTACAATTGATGATTTATGATTTATTCTGAAGCCTAGATCTTGGGCTAAAGTGGGAAGTCAAACCAAAGGTAAAGCAAATGGATGCATAACTTTGTAGATGGAGTTTTACTTTCAAGGCGCCAGTCCAAAATTAATATTTATTAGAATATAAATTAACACTCACAATATTAGTAACAGCTTATGGTGGCACCTGAACAAGGACTGGCGGATCCAAGCGATGGACGAGCGATAAAAGCGCGATGGAAGCACGATGGATTCCGATTCTGTCTGTCCAGCAGCCAGCAGCCAGGAACCAGGAAGAGAGCTCCTCGTGTCCCAGCAGCCACTTATCAATGGGCTTGGCCACACCCCCTCCAGGGTCCCGGAAGTGTCTTCTGACCTTATCACCTGACACCTTAATCCCGCCACATAACTTAATTGTTATGAAAACAGTGGTGATGGTGAAGATTGTGGCTTGAGATTTTTTTCTCTCAAAGATGATACTACATTGCAAAACAAAGTAGTGAAACTAATACATATAACTTAAGAAATTCTGTAAAAGTCAGAGACGCTGTACAGTTAAATGTGATGTAGACATCCACAAAGGAGACATCTTAGAAAACAGCACATCTTTAAAATCCAATCTCAGTTTATAATCGTACTCGTATCAGAGCTTCAGCAGACAATGAAATAAGAAATACTTGAAGTATGACTTTTTAAATGTCAATGGCAGGATGATAGGATATTTTATTAGGTTGGACAGAGTAGAGCATATTAGTTCAAGAATATTGAATCTGTAAGTGCCCTTTGTCCTCCTTGCTGACAGGAGAGTCCCTTATAACAGACCATGATAAGATCTCACCCAAAGTAAGTATGAAGTCCACCAGACTCATACACAGAATCATGTTGTCTGCAAAGTAATTCTCTACAAGCCAAAAGATAAGGAAGTCTGGAAATAGGAGCTATCAAACACCTAAAGAATGGACGCTAAAGATGTTAGAACTAAAGACAAAATATAAAACAAACTAGAAAAAATTTATTCATATGTTGATTTTTCACCCAAAACACAAAAATGAAAGTATCAAAACTGCCTAAAGCTGGATTTTACAATCTTGTTGAGTGACTCTTCGAAGCCTGGGGATAACGATTCAAGGCAAATAAGGTGGTATGGTATAACTAAAAAAATGTATGAAAAGGGGGTCAAAGAGAAGTCTAATATACGGACTTTGATTATCTAAGAACAATTAATTATTCTAGATTTAAAAAGTATTTCCAGAATATATTTTTCTTTTGTAAATTGGCATGCATTAATTCCACAGAATTATAGATTATGTCATTTCCATGTACTCTTATCAAGTACTTTGACATATTTACCCTAACTCCATCATCACCATGCTTGGCTCCTCTATTTTTCCAAATATTCCCCTCTATTTTTATGCTAAAAAATACTTTTCCATATTTAGATTATAAGGAATGTGTTGTTAGGTGATACATCTTAACCTCAGAACATTTAGTGATGTGGGATCTCTTTCCTTGGGGGAATCGTAGTTTTCAATATGTGTGTTTTGATCTAAATGCCTATTCTAACAGTATAGAAATCCTCTGACATGTAGAGACTTTATGTCTGCTTAATTTTTGTTTGTGATACTCGTATTCATCTGCAACTTTGCTGTGCAATGTAGTTTATAGAATTTAAAAAATTAAAGCAACACTTAAGTATAAAACTACTGTGAAAAATCTATTGATTAAAAAACTAAGCCAGGGTTAAAATAAGCTCAATGATCTATACTAGCTAGCTCACACTCTCCTAAATTAAGTTGTAAACAAATTGTTATGAAAAACACTTCACTGCTAATTTTTCCATCACAGGAGTTGCTACATCATACTTAAATCCTTTCAGTTAACCCACTGGTCAAAGCTGCAACTGAGAGACATTAGTAAAAAAATGTCAGGAGTTCCTGAGACTTCTAAGAACTGGATCATCCTGGCATGTATAGGTACAGTCTTGTTTGGAAGAAACTGGAGTGTTCCAGAATATATAGGGATAGGATCTTGTTCAGAAGATAAAGACAACTCAGTCAATTATAACAAAAACTTCTCAAGCAGTTGCCCTTTGTGACTGTAAGAAGGAAAAACATTTACACAGCAGTAGTAGTCTGAAACTGGCTCATCCTTGAAGGGGAGTGTTCATAAACCCTGCACCATAGAAAACCGCAGTTCAAGAAAATAACACATAAAGAGTTCTGCTGGAGTCGTTCGGCGTAAACAGGAAGGCGTGTTTTAAATTATCACTCCAGGTTGCATCAAATAAAATCATTTTCATAGATCCTTTTAATTTTATTTATGTTTCTTGAGCTTTTGTATTTCATAGGTCGAAATACCAAAACCATCTTTGAGATGCACATGTAATATCAATTTGAGCTCTAGTTTAAGTTGATTTTATTTTTCAGTTTCTTTTTCCCCCACTGGAAATGTTTGTTTCTATCCAGATCTTTTGTTTTAAATATAGCAATAAAAACCATTGCATCAAAGAATATTATAGAAACTATTAGTATTAAACTAGAAAGTGAACAAGAAAGTGAAGAGTTTGTTCATCTGTGAGGTTGAGATGGCTACATTTCAGGGTCATGCATGGGAACTTATTTGCCCCTCCTCACATATAAAAACACTATGCTGGTTTTGAGTCAATTTTATTCTTAAAAGACTTTATAACAAATGTTATTTTATGTATTAAATTGGCCATTGTTAAACAGTTCTCCATAATCTGCAGTCTCTAAATTCTGAGCAGAGTTTCTTGGTTCTTTGTTATCTATAGCCCACCATCGTCTTTGGAATATAAAGCTCTACCAGTCAATGCACTCTTAGCTTCTTTCATTTCCATTTTTATAGTAATTTCTAATGTCCAGATATGTTTTAGATGTTGGACAAGTCAATTATCTATTCTCAGGTGCACAGAATATTCATGATTATGTTGCTTTTCTTTTTGTTTATTTTTTTTCTTACTGCCTTAAAAAGTAATAGTGTTATTTTATGTGGTTTATGTTGCTCACTTCTTGGTTTATGTATCGTTGTCCCATATTAACATTACGTACACACATTCTTCATGTTTCCTCCAAAGTTTTTTTTGGTTATTTTTAGTCATAATTTTAAACAATCAGTAATAAACCTATTTGCTTACTCAATTTCAAAAGCATTTTATTCCAAATAAGAAACTTTTATTTTAATACCAATTTTCATTATACATTCAGTGTTTCCTTATGTCTAAATTTTATTTTGTTAACCTTTACATTTATTCTCTTTTTTCCTAATTTCTTCAGCTGAGAATTTTCTCTTTATTTAGTATTTTTTTATTTAACATTTTTTTTTAAAAAAAATTTATATACCAACCACAGATCCCCCTCTTATCTCTCTCCTTACTTCCCCCAAACCTCCCCTCCACCCCCTCCTCAAAAAGTGTAAGGCTTCCTGTGAGTAGTCAGTAAAGCCTGGTACATTTAGTTGAGACAGGACCGAGCCCCTCCACCTTGCATCAAGGCTTAGTAAAGTGTCTCACTATAGGTAAAGGGCTCTAAAAAGCCAGTTCATGAACCAGTGATAGATCCTGATCTCACTACCCTGGGCCCCATGAGCAGACCATGCTACCCAACTGTCTCCCACATCTCTTGCAGGGTCCGCAGCTCTCGGTCTAAAGTTCGTGAGGTCCCACTAACTTGGATCAGTAGATTTCTCCATCATAATCTTGACACACACATCCCATTCCCCTCTCCCCGGCACTCATATAATTATTCTTCCTTCTCTTTGACTGGACTCTGGGAGCTTTGTCTGATGCTTGGCTGTGGATCTCTGCATCTGCTTCCATCAGTTACTGGATGAACGCTTTATGATGACAGTTGCATTCGCCGATCTGATTAAAGGAGTATGCTAGCTCAGGCACTCTCTCCACTATTGCTAGTAGTCTAAGGTGGGGTCATCTTTGTGGATTCCTGGGAACTATGCTACCACCAGGTTTCTTCCTAACCCCATAATGTGTCCTTCTATCAAGATATCTCTTTTATTGCTCTCTCACTCAGTTCCTGTTCCAGCTCAATGGTCACTTTGTCTTCCTTATTATTTCTTTAGCTTTACACAAGTTTCTCAGTTTCAGGAGGTTCCATTTATTAAATTTTGTTCTCAGTGTCTGTGCTACTGGTGTTATATTCAGAAAGTTGCCTCTTGTGCCAATAAATTCAAGCATGCTTCTAACTTTCTCTTCCATCAGACTCTGTGTAACTGGATTTATATTGAAGTCTTTGATCTTTTTGAACTTGAGTTTTATGCATGGCAAAAGATATTGATCTATTTGCAGTCTTCTACATATTGACACCCAGTTGTGCCAGCACCATTTGCTGAAGATGCTTTATATTTTCATCGCACTATTTTGGCTTCTTTGTCAAAAATAGGATGTTCATAGGTGTGTGGAGTAATATTGGGGTCTTCAGTTTAATTCCATTGGTCCACATATCTGTTTTTATGCCAGTACCAAGCTGTTTTCTTATTACTATAGCTCTATAGTAAACCTTGAAGTCAGGGATACCTCCAGAAGTTGTTTTATTGTACAGGATTGTTTTAGCTATCCTGGGTTTTATGTTTTCCCATATGAAGTGGAGTATTATTTTTTTTTGAGGTCTGTGGAGAACTGTGTTGAGATTTTGATGGGGATTGCATTGAATATAAAAGACTCCTTTTGGTAAAACTGCTATTTTTATATGATGGCCCTACCTATCCATGAGCATGGAAGATCCACTTTTTAATATCGTCTTTGACTTATTTTCTCAAAGACTTAAAGTTCTTGTCATACAGGTTATTCACTTGCTTAGTTAATTATACCAAGGCATTTTATATTATTTGTGGCTATTGTAAAGGGTGATTTTTATTTCTTTCTTAGCCTGTTTATCATTTGTATATAGGAGGGATACAGATTTTTTGAGTTAATCTTGTATCCCACCACATTATTAAAGATGTTTATCAACTGTAGGAATCCCCTGGTAGAATTTTGGAGTCACCTTTGTATATGATCATATCATCTGCAAATAGAGATAGTTTGACTTCTTTCCAATTAGTATCCTCATTGATCTCCTTTGGTTGTCTTATTGCTCTACATAAATCTTCAAGTACTATATAGAACAGATAAGGGGAGAATGAACAGCCTTGTCCTATTCCTGATTTTAGTGGAATCACTTTGAGTTTCTCTCCATTTAATTTGACGTTGGTAATCAACTTGCTGCAAATTACCTTTATTATGTATAGGTATGTTCCTAGTATTCCCAATCTTTCCAGAACCTTTATCATGAAGGGGAGGTAAATTTTGTCAAAAGCTTTTAAAGCATCTAACAAGATAATCATGTAGTTTTTTCTTTCAATTTGTTTAGATGGTAGATGGCGGATTATATTGACAAATTTTCATATGCTGAACCATCCATATATCTCAGGGATGAAGCCTACTTGATCATGGTGGATAAATTCTTTTATTTTTACTTGGATTCTGTTTTCCAGTATTTTATTGAGTATTTTTGCACCAATGTTCATAAAAGAGATTGATCTGTAATTCTTTCTTTGTTGTATCTTTGTGTTGTTTGAGTATCAGGGAGACAGTAGCATCATAGAAAAGAGTTTGGCAATATTCTTCTATTTTTATTTGGGAAGTATTAGTATTAGCTCTTCATTAAAATTCTGGTATAAATCTGATCTGAAACTATTTGGTCCTGGGCTATTTTTGGTTCAGAAACTTCTAATAACTGCTTCTGTTTCCTGAGGGGTTATAGATCTATTTAAATTTAATAGATCTTGATTTAATTTGGGTATGTGGTATCTATGCAGATAATTGTCCATTTCTTTTTGATTTTTCAATAGAATATGACATATTCTTTTGTGTTTGAGTGTGATGTTCTGTAGATATCTATTAAGTCCATTTGAGTCATAACATAAATTAGATCCCTTATTTATCTCTTAAGTTTCTGCCCAGCAGGCATGTCCAGTGGTGAGAATGGAGTAGTAAAGTCTCCCACTATCAGTGTGTGGGGTATGATGTATAATTTAAGTTATAACAATGTTTCTTTTACATATATGTGTACCCTTGTATTTGGGGTTATAGATGATCCGAATTGAGACTTCATCTTGATGGATTTTTCCCTAGATGTATTCCCTTTTCCAATTTCTTTTGATTTATTTTAGTTTCAATTTTGTTAGCTATTAGAATAGCTACACTAGCTTGCTTCTTAAGTCCACTTAATTGAAAAGTCTTTTCCTACCCTTTACTCTGAAGGAGTGTCTGTCTTTAAAGTTGAGGTAAGTTTCTTGTATGTAACAGGATAGATTCTGTTTTCATATCCATTTTGTTAGCCTGTGTCTCCTTATAGACAAATTTAGTTCATTAATATTAAGAAATAATAGTAAGCAATTATTGTTAATTTATTTTTGGGATGTGTGTGTGTGTGTGTGTGTGTGTGTGTGTGTGTGTGTGTGTGTGTGTGTGTGTGTGTGTGTGTGTGTGTTTCCTTCTTTGGGATTTCCTGCTGTGGAATTTTCTTTTATCTTCCTTTTTGTGGGTGTATCTAACTTTCTTAGGTTGGAGTTTTCCTTCTGTTGGTTTCTGTAGGGCTAGATTCGTGGATAGGTATTTTTTAAAATCTGGTTTCTTTATGGAATATCTTGTTTCACCTATAGCGATTGAGAGTTTTTCTGGGTGTAGTAGCTTGGGTTGGCATCTGTGGCCTCTTATTGTCTACATAATGTTTGTTTAGTACCTTCTGGTTTCAGAGTCTTCACTGAGAAGTCGGGTGGTATTCTGAAGGCTCTGCCTTTATATGTTACTTGCGTTTTTCCTTTGTAGCTTTTAATGTTCTTTATTTTGTATGTTTAGTGTCTCAATTATTAGATGGTGAGCAGACATTTTGTGGGGGTCTATTTATGGTTCTGTAAGTGACTTGTATCTTAATAGTCATTTCCTTCTTTAGATTGGAGAAGTTCTCTTCTATGATTTTGTTGAATATATTTTCTATGCCTTTTGAGTTGGCGTTATTTTTCTTCTATCCTATTATTCTTAGGTTTGGTCTTGTCAGGGCATATCAGATTTCCTGGACATTTTGTGTTATTATTTTTGTTTGCTTTTTTCAGTGTTTCCCTTGAGTGGTTTATCTATTTTCCTTATCATATCTTCCATGCCAACAATTATCTCTCATATCTCTTGCATTCTGTTGGTTATGCTTGCATTTGTAGTTCTTGTTTGTTCACTCAGATTTCATTTCTAGTATTTTCCCAGTTTGTGTCTTCTTTATTGCCTCTATTTCAATTTTCAAGTCTTGAACTGTTTTCTTCACCTATTTGTGTTTTTCTTGGGTTTCTTTGCTTTCTTTAAGAAATTTGTTTATTTCTTCCATTTGTTTGTTCATCTTTTTCTCTATCTTTAACAGAAACTTTTATTTCCTCTTTAAAGGCTTCTATCAACTTCATAAAGTTATTATTAAGGTCCTTTTCTTCTGTGTTTTATACAATGAGATTTTCAAGTCTTGCTGTTGTAGAACAGCCAGATTCTGGTGATGCCATATTGTTCTTTATGTGTTTTTTTTTTTAAATGTATTTTTGCAGTGGTGTCTACTCATCCCTTCCTCCAATCACTGTAAGTGGTCTGTGTTTCAGGGAGCCACTCTTACTTTAAGGGTCACTGATTGTTTTGTCTCAGGGAGTCTCTGGGTCTAAGGGTTTGGGTAGTTTGGAGGGACACAGTGGAACTTGTTGATTAAAGGTTCCAGTGGGGAAGGTTGTTGGTGGGGACCCTGCCCACAAGAATCTTCCCTGCTGGTCTGCAGCTCTTTGTCCAATTGAAGCTTGTCGAATCTGTTAAGAAAAATTTTAATCCACAATGTTAGTTATATTAAAATACAAAATGTTAATGTCAATCTTATGTTAAATTTAAATTTACTTATCAAGTAATAGTTTTCCATCTGGAGTTTATATGTCTGTTTCATTTGATTCATTTTCTTCCCTCCATTCTCTTTTTGTCTTTGCCTTTCTTCCGTCTGCTTTTTGTGAAACCAGTTTAGGCTTCACTAATTTTTGTGTCAAGTTCAACTGGGCTGACTTTGGAAGAGCTTGATATTTGTGAAGAATATGTATGTAAACTATTTTCAATCTCTCTTCCATGTCACTCCACTGTGTATTCTATTCATTTCTTTTAGATACTTATAGTCATACAGGTCATCTTTGTAGTTTATTGACCTTTATTTATGCCCCCCCCCCAGACTGATGTATTTAACAGTACTGTCAAGCATCCACATATGAACGATATCACACAAAGAACCAATTGTTTTGAGAAAAATAAAATTAACTATGTTGAGCAACTTTGAGTACATTAAATTTTCTTAATATTTAGTTCTAAAAGTGTTTTTGCTTCTTTTATGACTTACTTATTCTATGAGTGTAGGCAAAGTTTACTTAGAAGGCACCAGTGCAGGATAGATATTTATTAAAATATAAACCAACACTCACAGTACAGGTAACAGTTTATAGTAGCACCTGAACAAGGACTGGAGTCTGGAATGGTGGACAATGGAATCAGATCCTGTCTCTCCAACAACCAGGAAGCAGGAAGTGGGCCTCATGTCCCAGAAGCCCCCTCTCAATGGGGTTGGCCACAAACCCTCCAGGTTGGCCACATCCCCTCCAGGAGCTCAGGACCCTGGATAAGCGTCTTAGGACCCCATCAGCTGACACCTGAATCCCATTACATCTCCCCCTTTTGTCTAACTAAGAAGGTTCTAAACTAAGACTATGTACAATGGGAATTATTATGAGGTAGTAACCTTAAATACCTATTCTTCAACCCCTTCAAGACCTGAGAAGGAAGATGTATCACTTGAAAGTCAGAAGTACATGGAAGTAGTGGCTTCCAAAATTTGGGAGAGGACAGCAACACAGCTACCTGGACAATCACTCCTGGTTTTGTGCACCATTGGAGCATCTATCATATTGGCTACAGGCCTATGGTATCTGAAAGATCTTCTCACAAGCAGAGCAATTTTGGAGGGACTGTCTTATCCTGTCCAGGCAGGTTTCATCAGTCTCCATCCATTACCTTGTTCGTCCAGCTTGACACCATGTATGTATATGTACTGTCAGCAATCAAGGTAAGGACAGTTCCTTACTCAACCAGCCATTCTCTGCCAAAAGGACAAACTCCAATGGAGTATCCTCGATGCTCAACACCATCTTGTGAAAGAAGCAGTGACACCAGGAGTTGTCATGTCTCTCGTGGCCAAATTTCAAATGTTAAATGCCATATTCTCTGGGTCTATGAAATGGTTGAAGATTCCTGTCTATCTATGATATTCTAACCTGTATCTGATATGACTGGAATATGATACCTTAAGTAATGTTGACTGCAGTTCTTATCGTCTTAAGGAATAAACCCTGTACTAAAAATTAGAATACCCATATAAGGGGTGTACAATCCCTGAACAATGACCTTTAGTAGGACTATCAAACATAGTGATGTGGGAATGCCTTTCTGTATGCTGTGAATCTCAGTCTTTAAGTAAAGGAGCTGTTTTGGGCCATAACAAGCACCATAGAAGAAGTAGGAGGAGGAATCAGAATAGGTAGGAAAGGAAGGGTGGAGTCAGAGGCAGATCAAGCCAGATGCCCAAAGAAGAAACATGTAAAGTGAGCCACGGGCCACGTGGCAGACAGATTAATGAGAATGGGTTGATTAAGATGTAAGAGCTAGCTAGCAATGTGCCTGAGCCATAGGCCAAACAACATGAAGTTAATATAAGTGTCTGAGTCATTTCTCAGGGCCTGATCAGCAGTGGGCTGCTTAGGGGTCTGGGGCTGCAGGTCTGTGGGTCTGGACCTCTGGCTGCCAGGCACCAAGAAACTTTATTAGTACAATGAGGACAGTCTATCTACATTCAGCAAAAATTCAAAACAATCGAAGAAAATACTCTATCACCTACTTCATCCTGGGAATCTGAAGTTTCATATCCAATACACCTTTTAAAATAACTAAGAAAACTAATAATTATAACTATCAAATCTTCCACTATATAAAGACCACAGAAGGATATAATATTATCTAAGTAAACAGGAAATACAAGCAACTTCCAAAATCTAGAAATGACAGAGATGGCACCTGTCTGCCTGGACAGTCACCCAAAGTTCCTTTATAAAGTTGGGGCATCCATCTTCAGCCTACAGGCCCAGAGTCTCTTTTCATTTCAGTGAAGCAAGAAATCTGAAAGACTGTACTGCCCATTCTGGTATAGTTCATTAGTCACTTTTCCTTTTGTCCTGAAGAATGTCTGACAGTTTTCTCTGAAAAGCAGGAACCTGAATGACCATCTCGGCTTGTTCTGCCAAAGTTCAGAGGTCACTTTCCTATGGAACCTGCATGTCCAGTTTAAACAGCATTCTGTCTAGCAGTCAATATAAGAACAGGTTCTTGTCCAGTTGCAAACAGTTGCCACAAAGAAAGTAAACTCCATATGGAGTTCCTTCATTGCTAACTTTTCTCTTGAAGTAGACTGGTACTACCAGGAGCACGCATGTCTTACTGTTCAGAAAAGTCTAAGTTCTTAAAATATTTTAAATGCTGTATTATATAGGTCTTAGAATTATTTGAAGATTATCTATCTAACTAAAATATATCTTTGTATACCTAAAAAAATCCTAATTAACATAACTATAAGTTTGGTTATCATAGGTGACTATTAATCTACATTTCTTCATTACACATTACAATTTACATGAGTTACATAAACATCATATCTTAAGCAAGAGTAGAAAAATACATACAGCATAACAAAATTTACCTTAAATTTGTATCAATAAACCAAAGTCTACACCAATGTAAAATATTTTGAGGTTAACAGCTGATTTTTTGGATTAAAGTAAATTCAATAATCTAGATATTTTTAAAAATACTCATTTACCATATCCCCTTTTTATTTTTGAAAGGAGATTAATCATTCATAATGTTAAAAAAATTATAAACAGTATTTTTGTAATTTGGGCATAGTTTTCTATTACTACTTCCTGCTGATTAAGGAGCACTGGCAATCTCAGAGGTTCTTGAGGCTGGATCACCTTAGTTGCAGCCTTCAAGCTGATGTGGCCATCTCTTTCCATCAAAGATTTTTTCAGGTTTTCATCTTCTGTGGAAACAAAAGCAGAACTCTTCCAAAGTAATATATCTTTAGACACAAACTGCAAAGTCAAGATACCTTTAAAATAGATATTTTTGTTTAATTTAGCAGCTTTTGCAATTAATTGTCTTTCTGAGCATTAATAGTTAAAAAATTAAAACAAAACACAATAATTACCATAATCCAGACTCTGTGTATCTTCCATCTTTACATAGCTTAATATATTTTATACTCTCTATTTTTAGGGACTTTCTAAACCTTTCTTTTTTCTCTCTGAAGCCTCTGTACATTTTCTACACATTGTAACCCATTTAGAGTTTCTTTTTTTTTTTTAAATCTGAATCTGTTTTTATTGCATATCATTAATCATCTTATAACCAGAAGAGCTTTGAAAATGCTAGCACTCTCTTAAAGAGCCACATAGCTTTTGCTGGTAAAGCTGAGTCAGAAAGTTTCTCTCTCTCTCTCTCTCTCTCTCTCTCTCTCTCTCTCTCTCTCTCTCTCTCTCTCTCTCTCTCTCTCTCTCTCTCCCTCTCTCTCTCAAAAAAAATTATTTTATTTTTCATTTAAAAAATATCATCTCCATCAATGTATCCCCCTGCTTCCTTTCCTCCTCCTTCCCAGCCAGCCCTCAGCTTTGCCCTCCCCATCCTCCCATCCTTTCCCCAAAAAGGGTGAGAAGTCCCAAGGTAGGTCAGGTCAGCATGGCCCATCCATTCCAGGCAAGTCTGATTCACTCATCCCAAAGTCAATGCTAGGTTAGATGTTCCTCTATAGAGAATGGGCTCCAAGTTGCCAGCCCATGAACAGGAACACAGTCTGATCCCACTCCTTGTGGCTCCACAAACTGCACAAAGCTATCCACCACCAGAGGGCCCAGCTCACTGTCCCCTTTAAGAGAAACTTCCTGAAGGAGGTCACTGAATCCTAAACTGCCACTGGAGATCCATCAGGAAGTTTCTCTTAAAGGGGCCATGTCTGCTCACTGCCAGCAAACAGAACTGACCCAAGGAAATACTGATACTAAGAAACTGTCTTTAACTCTTTCCTTTTTGTTCAATATAAAGAGAAACCTTACATCAATCATATGCAACTTGTTGTTTATATGAGTCTTCTGTGAGACTTCGGATACCAGCTTTGTTCTAGCTTATGCTGCCTGCCGCAAGTCTGCCACCATTTTGTCCATGGCCCTGATGCCAAGCTATCTCTGTACAATGACCCACTTCTAAGAGACAATTTGAAAGCTGGTTTTGGATCAGTTTCTGTGCTCTAGAACCCTTTAAAAGCTTTCTCGGGCTTTATGTGGGTATTCAGTCCACATTAGGATGCCGTCTGTAACAATTGGGTTTCTGATCTGGACTAGTCCCACAGTTCAGACCTGCAGGCTGCCATTTTCTGGACCAGCAATCCTAAAGTCCCAAAGAAACACACAAACACTTATATTAACTTCATGCTGTTTGGCCTATGGCTTGAACACATTGCTAGCTAGCTAGTTCATCTTAACTCAACCCATTTTCGTTAATCTGTCTTGCCACATGGCCCATGGGTCACCTGTGTTCCTTACATGCTGCTTCTTTGGGAGTCTGGCTTGATCTGTTTGACTCCACCATCCTTCTCCAAATCATGCTCCTGCCTATTGCTATGGTGTTCACCAAGGGCCAAAACAACTCCCTTATTTAAAGAGTAATACTTGCAGTATATAGAAAGACATTCCCACATCATCTTATAAGGCATCTAATGAACTTTTAGCACTATAATAAATGGTTAAAATTTAAATATACTGGTGTATGCTGATGCATATTAACTGTGTTGAGTCATATTATAAAAGTGAGCAGAGAACTTATGCTCAGAAATGTTTTTTCTATAATTTTATGAAATCCTATACTATTTCATGAAATTAACTTATTAGTTGTTTATATACATATACATACATATGTATAGGTACCATAGTTTGTAACTGAGTATGAATTTCTGGCCTGGGCCAGCCCTGTACTGGGACCCACCAGTGCCTGATTTTGCCACCCAAAATGACTCAGATGCTTTTATTATTTATACTCTGCTTGGCCCATGGCTCAGGCATATTACTAGATAGTTCCTGCATCTTAATTCAACCCATTTCCACGAATCTGTCTTGCCATATGGCCTGTGACTTACCTGTGTTACTTTTACATGTTGATTCTTGGGCAGCTGGATGGTGTCTCTCTTGACTCTGCCCTCCTTTCCCTATCTAAGTTTCCCTGCCTACTTCTAAGATGTCTGCCATAATCAAAGACAGTTCCTGTATTCACAGCAAACAGAAAGACATTCTGGATCAGTTCCCCTTTTCTGTCTAATCAAAAAAAAAAAAAAAGACTTCAATTTCAACATAGCAAAATTACATATAACATAACAGCAATCAAACAAGAATTATAGTTACAATATTTAGTTTTTAGCCAATTTAAAGAAAGTATTTTATCGTCTACTTTATCCATTGAGTCTAAAGTTTTAAATTAATATACTTTTTAAAATAACTAAGAAAATTATACTTAAAACTGTCTAATCTTCAACTACATCCAAGACCACAGATGGATATATAATATTACTTGAGTAAACAAGAAATGCAAGCAACTTCTAAAATGTAGAAACAACATATGACATCTATCTGCCTGGACAGTCACTCAAATTTCCTTTGTAATGTTGGGGCATCCATCTTCAGTCTACAGGCCTAGAGTCTCTGGCATACCCTTCAGTGAAGCAGAAAATCTGAAAGACTGCTCTGCTCATCCTGGCATAGTGTCAGTCACTTCTCCTTGTGTCCTGAAGTATGTATGATGGTTTTTTCTTTGAAACAGGAGCCTGAAGGACCATTTTGACTTGTCCTGAGAAAGTTCAGTGGTCACTTTGCTGTGGGTTCTACATGTCCAGTTTATACAGCATATAAACAAAAATAGTTTCTTGTCCAATTGCTGAACTTTGTCACAAAGAGAGTTAATTCCATATGGAGTTTCTTCATTGTCCATCATTCTCTTGAAGTAGATTGGTACCGCCAGGAGCAGACCTGTCCCATTGTTGAGAAACGTATTCGTTCTTAAAATATTTTAAATGCCATGTTCTGTAGGTCTTTGAAGTGTTTGAAGATTACCTTTCTAGTTGAAATATATCTTTACATACCTACAAAAACTAACTAATATGACTATAAGTTTGCTTATCACTGATGACTATTATTCTGCATTTCTTAATTATACATTACAATTTTAAAGGAATTGCATAAAAATAATACCTTAAACAAGAGTAAAAACATTCACACAGCATAATAAAATCGATCTTAAATTCGTATCAATAAACCAAAATCTATACCAATGTAAAATATTTTTAGATTAACAGCTGTTTTTCGATTAAAGCAGATTCAATAATCTATCCTATTTAATCATTCCAATATCAGAGTAGTTATTTAAATTCATCTATAGGTGAATAAGTACATAATTATAATGAGAACACATAAAAGAATTCTGTATAAACATATGAGAAATGAATGTTATTATAATCACAGTTTCACCAATCAAAGGAATAAAATGGCAAATCAGCCAGTGGAGGAAAATATTTGTAATGCAATAAATTTAATAGTAATAATAATAATAATAATAATAATAATAATAAATTAAAATCTAAAAGACTGACACATTCTAGCAAAACAACTGACAAAAATCATATCACGTTGATATAAGAAACTATGTGTAAGAATTAGACATGATCTTATTCACCCCCGAAGAAAACTGGCCAAAAGGACAGAAGGCATCCTAAAAGGCTCTTCAGAATATTAGTCAGCAGGGACCTGCAAACAAAATGACAAGAATAAATTTCTACTGTCCACCCGTAGTAATTAAAAAGGAAAGGATGGAAATTCTGTCCTGAGTTGCTGCTAACAGGGTACATTTGCATTGTTTTCACGAAACCGTGTCTCAATCTCAGCATAGTTCCACAAATGTGTCTCCTAGCTAGAATGACCTCAGGGAACTCTAGCTTTGTCTCACCCAAATAGCAAACCAGGGTAATGAAGAGGCCTCTGATAGTTCTGTGTTCTGTTTCTTTTTTTCTAGAATTAAGTGTTGTGATATTTACTATCCAACATCTCAATATCTTGTTCTAAATACATATTAATATGTAACTATGCTTTAGTTGTACAAGGTGTGGAAGGTTAGCAAATTCTGAAGACTTGTCCCTCTGGTGTGAAAGTGAGTTGATCTTTTGTGCTATTGGTAAGGAAGCATTCACTTGCCTTTACTAAAGCTGTTCAGTTACACTTGCCTCCAAGGGTACCCATAAGTTCTCGCCTCAGTATCAGATACTAGGCATTATGTAATAATCTAGCAAAATTACACCACTCTGAGATGGTGCGTTGTTTTTAATTTTTGAATTTTGCTTTTGAATTCCTTTGAGGTAAACAGGAAATTAAAGATGTGTACTATGTATATTTGAGTTTCTGAATTTCTCTACTGTGATTACATGTCTCTATTTGCCCTGAAAATAGGTATCAACTCCTAACTGACATTTGGGTTTTAATTTTTGACTCTGTAATGAGACCTCAATGTCTTAAATATTTTTAAACCTAGTTTTATTACATTGATCAGAAAAGATTAATTTTAAGGTTTATTTATTTATTTTTATATGTTTCTGTTTGTGCCTGCAGAGTATATGTTCACAGAATGCATTCAGGTACATCTGGAGGCCAGGGGATGATGAATCCCCAGAATTACAGCTACAGGTAGTTTTAATGTGCTTAATATCGGATGCTAGAAAACTAATCCAGATCCTTTGGAGGAGGAGTGAGTACCCTTTATCCCTGAGCCATTTATCCATCTCAGAAAATTTTATATTTCTTTTTCCTGTTAAATTTTATGACAGTGCTCTTTATGACGCTTTAGCCTTCTTAACTTGGTATAAAACTGCAGGTGTTTGTTCTGTCTGTGGTTAGTTGTTATCAATGTGAGAAAACTGAGTCAGGTAGAAAGAGGGGGCTTTGTAGAAGACTTTCCACCTTAAGACTGGTCTGTGGAGAGTCTGTTGGACAATTCTGATTAATGCTTGATATGAGAAAGTTCATCCCACTTTGGGTGATGCTACCTCTTGGTACTGATCCTGGGTATATGAGAAGGCAAACTGAAAAAACCAAGGGAGAAAGTCAGTAAGCAGCTTTGCTCCATGGCACCTCCCTCCGCTCCTGCTTGAGTTCCTACCCTCACTTCATTTAAGATTGACTGTATTTGGGACATATAAGCCATATTCTGGAGAACACAGGGTATCATTTAATTTTTATGATTTTAGCTTCAATAGATTTTTTGGTATTGAAACTTGTCAAAAATATTTTTCAAATAAAACAATGTGGATAGATCTGAAGACCACTCCTCACAGGCTAGAGTCATGGTTACAGGTAAATTTTAAAAATAAAAACAAAACCCAGCCAGTTAGTATGCTTACTGTGTTTATATTACCATAGTTCTTTAATTCTTTGGGTTTACTCATCTTTGCTGCTAGATATTTAGCCATTTTAACCAATTTTTCTTCACTAACTCCAGACTATTTAATGCATTTTTAAAACTACATAAATTGAAAGTATTATTAAAGTGCTTAGAACATTTATAGGGGCATATTCAAAGATGTGAGTGGTCACTCAGCAGGAAAATTCCATTTCTTATGCCACTATGATTCTATAAACGTTTGTAATACCAGGTACGGCAAAGGCTCAAGTAATTTTTCAAGCCATTTCACAGGGATTCCAAAGCTATACACTTACTCTTGGAATGAATAGCTAGTCATAAATCTTGACTTGCATTTTTTTTGCTTAGTAATGCATGCCTTCATTTACTCAATAAATGCATCATGAACCTACATGTCACAATACGAGAAGCTAGAGATAAACAAGTTATGTATATTGTTACTTTAATAAATTATCATTGCAGTTAGCGGGACAAATATCAAACAAATAAGAAAACACATCTGAGATCTCAAAACATGTTGTGTCATGTGAAGAAATTGATTGACATTTTTAAGGGTGAGAGTCATTACACCCAGTACCAGGTAACATATGAGGAAACCAAGCATAGCACACGAAGCACACTACTACACAGTCCACTTTCTAAGAAGGTTTCCTAAGAAAGAGGAGTTTCTTAAGAAACTAAGGTCACCTATAATAGCAATTATATGTAGTAAATAAAAAATAAATTTAAAACTTTTAGGTGCACAATAAAATAACATAGTTTCTTTTTATTTTTGCTGTGTGTAATAGTTAACTATTTGTTGCTACAACTACATTCCCAAACCAAACAAAATTCATAGTAGGGAGTTATGAATGCTGGTTTAACACCCATGCTCCTTTTCCTCCAGTCTTGGAACACAGAACAGGAAATGGTACAACCCACATCTATGGTGAGTCTTCCCACCTCAATGAAGACCATCTAGAAAGTGAGTCACTGACATACTCAAATTCTGTTTCCATCACAATTCTAAATCAGTCACATTGCACTAGTTCTACATTCTCCAATCCTATGGACCCTATCATAATAACCCTGTATCTGTGCTGGATAGTTTTATATCAACTTGACAAAACCTATAGTTGTCTGAGAGGAACAAACCACAATTAAGAAAATATCTCCATTTCATACGACGTAGGGCTCTTTCTCTATTATTGATTGATGGGGAATGCCCCACTCATTGTGGTGCCATACCTGTACTGGTGGTAGTTGGTTCTATGATAAAACAGGCTGAGCCAGTCATAATAAACTAGCCAGTAAGCAGCATCCCTTTGATGATTTTGATGATGAACAGGGATATGGGAATAAAACCCAAATAAACTTTTTCCTTGACAACTAACTTTTGATACAGTGCCTCATTGCAGCAGTAGAGCTCCTCACTATGACAATATCCATATTCTAATCTCAAGAAGCCGTTAGGAGCCTTCAGGAGAACCTCATGCTCCATTTAATGTGAGACAAGTTAATAATGGACAGGATATCCAATGTCTTCTTCTTGTGAACACCTAGTTTTGTTCAGTTCCAATGGTCCTCTTTAAACACATCAACAGATGCAATTTTAGCAGTCACACAATTCTTTGTTTCAGGATGCCAACTTTGCCTACAATTAAAATGCACTTAAGACTAAGGTTTTATTTCATTTATTATATTACACCACTCCGTGTTAGTCTGTTTTTTAACACAATAGTCACACTAGAATACTGGACAATTTTTCTTTACCCCAAAAGACACTTTTAAACCTCATTTCCTACCTTAATTCAACAGCAGAAAGAGTAAATTTCTGAACAAGTGTTTTTTCCTCAAAAGCATAATATTAAATATGATTGTTACCTTTCTACCAGGAATAGATAATTTAGCAGACGGAGGCGAAAATCACTAGTTAAGTTGTTATTTCTGAAAATACAATGTTAGAAAGTCATGATTAATTTCATGGAGCCATGTCCAAGGCTGTGAACCAATTTTTCTTTGTATGTGGCTTCCGTGTTCAATGAAAATAGGTGGAATATAAGTAAAGATTCTCAAAAGAATTCAACATGAATTGGATTAGAGGCAGTGATACAAAATGATAGCAGGAATAAAAGCCCTGTCTCTCTCCTTCTTCTTTCTGGACACCTACCTTCCTGATAGACAAAGGGAACTACTGTTCAGGTCTTCGGTTTCGAGGTCTACAGCCAGTCATTTTCCATCTTCTCTCTGGCATTTAGTATTATTTCACAATTACTTGTAGCGCATCATTCAAAGTTTTTATTGTATTTAGAAAAATAATAAGACAATGTCCGCTATTTTATTTTACTACAAGCAGAAGTCAGATATGGTTATGTACAACTGACATATTTATTTCTTTTAATTTCCTAAGCATGGTGATGTACTCCTTTAATTCCAGCACTCAGAAAGCTGACACAACAGATCTTTATGACTCTGAGGACTTGCTGTTCTAACAAATAGGATTACCTGTATGGAATAGAAAAGTGATTTTTAAATTGTTATTATTTGAGAGTTGCATATGTGTCTACAGCATATCTTGATCATACCACTACTCAATTCTTTCCCCACAACTCTTCCCACAACCCTCTATCACATCTCCCTTCCAATTTCATCACTTTATTTTACAATGCTTAATTAAATCGTTCACTTTCAGCCTACTGAGTCTAATCAGTACTGCACTTACGTGCATGGGTGTGGTATCATTCACTGGAGAATAGGGAATCTATTGGTGACAATGAACCTTAAAAATATGACACTCGCTTCTCAGAAGCCATAACAGTTCCTCAGCTAGGGTATGGTTTAGAAGCCCTTCTACCTTATGTGCGAGAATTTTGACAAGTTTGGTCTTCTGTAGGACTCTTGCAGGTAACCACAGCTTCTGTTATTATTGTGTGAAATAGCCATGTCATGTCCAGAGGATGGCATTACAAACACTCAGGCTCTTTTGTCAAGGTTAGTTTCAAGATTTAAAACTATTCACAAGTATTTTATTCTTCCATCAGTTTTGAATAAATTGTAATGTTTTAGCTGTTTAAATGAGACTTTTTATTTTTATTGTTGTTATTGAAGCCAACAAAAAAACCCTGAAGATGAGAATTAAGAAGATGTGAAATAGCTGAGCAGCAGTGGCACAAGCCTTTAATCTGAGCACTCAGGAGGCAAAGGTGGGTAGAGCTCTAAGTTCAAGATCTACAGAATTGAGTTCCGGAAGAACTACACAAAAATATATGACTCAAGAAAATAAAAAAGGAAAAAATAATATGCAAAATAAACTATGTATATGACAAAGTCACTCTTAATATATCATATTTATTACTATGTCTCTTACTTTTCCAAAGTTTACTTTCTGAGATAAATTGTTTATATCATTAAGTGTATAATAAAGGGGTTCATGTAAAGGTCATTAAGGGAAATTTGTCATATTTTCTTTTCTATGTGTGGATTTTAAATGTATTATCTACAGCCAGAACAGACTCAATCTAATACCATGCATGAACATTCAAAAAAGTAACGTGCTTTTTAATTCAGAAACACATGTTCCTCCATGTGTCTTTTGACATCCAAAACATCTTAGCAAGAGTTATGAACTTGTGAGGTCAATACCTGAAATGTACAATACTATGTCAAAATTTGCAGACCAGTGTCAATGATTCAGAAAATATAAAAAAGACTGTATTTTGTCCTCTTAGATGTTTTAGGATCCACAGGGATCTTAGGTGAAGTGAAGCAGAGAGCTTGTAATATAATTGTTATGAGAAATAGTGTTCAACTAACTGTTTGCTCATATTGTACATTCTCTTGATGATGATGTATCTATGTGCAATGATATTTCTCATATTTGTAATCTATATGTATGAAAAATGTCTCCCTTCTTGTGCCTCTCAAGCTTTGAATAATTATATAGGTAGTCTTTCTTAAATACATTAGATCCAATTTGCATGGAGTTGTTTTTCTAATAACAGCATGTAAAACAAATATGTATCAATCATCTTTCCATAACCTTGACAAAATACATGAGAAAATCTTTATATAAAGAATAAAGTTTTCTTTTATCTTATAGTTTCAGAGGGTTATGTCCATAGTTAGGCAAAACCATTTCATGTAGGTGTCTCCTAGTGATTGTAGGCAATGTCTCTTCATGGCTAGATAGCAAAATAGAAAGTATAAGGGGCTGAGCTACCATTATCCCATTCAGTGGCTCAGTCCCTGTGACCTGAGGACTTCACATTTTATCTTATATTAGGGACACTCTATGGCCATTATTTAACACTTGTTCTTACATGTGTGTATACAAATACATATACATTTATGTGTATATATTTACTTATAAATATATAAAATTTAGATATATTTATACATGTAAAACATTTACATATATTTATTTGTGTATGTAAAACAGCAAATCCATGTGCAGAGTCTCCACCATATAGCATTCACCATTTTTCTTGCATACCTGACCAAAAAATTTCCTATAGTAGCACCATGGATCTCTGTTTCATAATGCCACTCTTATCAATTGTACTGTTATTGTTTTTTGACAAAAGGTCTCCTTTTTCAGTCCTGACTGTCCCAGAACTCACTATATATATCAGGTTGATCTCAAACTCACAGGTATCCACCTACCTCTGCCTCCTGATGACTGGGATAAACATGTGCCATTATGTTGAGCTGCTCTTATAAATTTATGTCACAATTTTGTGTTGTGTTTTGTCAGTTCACTTTTATATTTTTTTAAAAATATATTTATTAATTTATTTTACATACTGACTGAAATTTCCTCTCCTACTCTTCTCTCATTCCCTTTTCCCACGTCCATACTGTTTTTCCCCATGTTTCTCTCTCTGTCTGTTTCTACAGATTGAACAGTCCAGGGCTCTTGTGGATATCAACAAAATGTGACGTATCAAATTGTAGTAAGACTACATCTCTCCTTATATTAAGGCTGGACAAGGTACCCTTAATGGGGCGTAGAGTGCCAAAAGACTCAAAAGAGTCAGAAACAGCACTTGCACACATTGTTAGGCGACCCATAAGAAGATTAAGCTACATAACCCACAATTACCACTTATATGTAAAGGGCCTAGGTCAGTTCCAAGCAAACTTCTTTGTTATCTGTTCAGTCTCAGTGAGCATCTATGAGCTGAGGCTGGTTAATTCTGTGGGTATTTTTGTGCTGACCTTGTCTCTCCTTGTTCCTATAATCCTTCCTCCAACTCTTCAGCAGGGCATTCCAAGCACAGCCTAATGTTTGGCTACTGGCCTCTTCATCTGTTTCCATCATGTAGTATTCTATTTAAGTAGTTAACAGGGACTCCATTCTTGTTGGTACCATCAACAATGTTGCTACTAATTATCACCTATGTCAGAAAGTTACCTCAATATATTTTCTCTAGTCTTGAAGACTTAATATGTAAAGTTTAAACATCACAAGTTTAAATGTCACTTAGGATAATCACAGTAGTGCAATTTCCATGTAGTTGAAGAGAAACTACCTAACAATGGTAGTCGATGAGGGACAGAAGTCATCACTAGAGCTGCTAAAAATGCATAATTCTGTAGAACATCTTCTTATATCATGCAGTAGTTTAAACAAAATCAATCCCTGCATCTAAAATAGCTAGGAAAATAGTCTACATTGCCCTCTGCACTCAACAGTTGATTCCAACATAATGACACATACTGCTGATGAGCTATTTTTCTCTCAACTTATACTGGCAGATAGTGGAATATATTGAGCCAACTAAATAAGATTTATTTGTGCCGAATCAAAAATGGGCTTTTGACACACTGAGAACCAGCTAAGTAAGATCTGTTAAAACAATACGGAGCATATTCTTTTCAAAAGGCAGTCATGAGGAAGTTATATGAACGGTCGTAGTGACTATTAAATGGTAATAGTTAAGGAAAAGTGCATTTTGACATTTTCTTCTACACATATGCGTAATGCATGCTAAATTTTAATAAGTCATTAGTCCCTGCTTGCTTTATCAGAAGTGTGGAAGGGAGGAACAATTTAAAATCAAAAGCATGACATTGTAAAGCTACAGATCTATGTCTCATAAATATCCTATGGCAGGCATCCTTCCAAATGTTCTCTGAGTAAAAACATAAACTAGGAGCTTCTGTAGTATCTAAATCCAGTGCTCAGATAGTTGAGTCATTTCTAAAGGCCACAGAAGCAGGGGTGGAGTATTTGCATGGGATCAAACATGGCTTCTTCACATGACAGCAATTCTGGCTATGGTTACTACTCAGTGCCCAGGTGATACATAGAAAATCCTGTGCTAAGCACTAAAGCCTGGCACCTGGAACCTACATGATTGTAACAGGTCTGTTTATTCCACCTTGAATTGTACAACACTCAGTGCTATGGTTAACCTGGGCTGTCATCTTCATTGGATCTAGAATCAACTAAGAGCCATGCCTCTAACAGGTTTATCAGAGTGTTTAGAGGATGGATGAGCTCAAGGGACCCAGGTCCTCTACAATGGGCCAGTTTTAAAGCAGTCTTGGTCAAACCTTGCTTTTTGCTGCAAAGTATTCACCTTATTGCTGCTGTTGTCACTATTATTATTCACTAATTTACTCAACCTTTTTCTGATGGACTAAAGACTAACGGCTCTTCAGGGACCTTTCAGGCTTTCAGCACAAGATGGAGATTTCTAAGGAACCTAGATTCACGGACTAATCACCTACCAAAACTTCAGCTTCTCCAGTGATCCCAGAGCTACTGTTGTTCTTCCTATTCAGTATAACATATCTCTTCTTTTAAAATTTTATTAGCCATATTATTTTAATTGAGTGCTTTATTTGGGGATTTTAGAACATTCTAATTATCTATTATAAAGTTTTATTCTTTGAGAATTAACAGTAAGTTATTACTAATTTAAGGTTCTCATAAGCACAGCTAAAGAATCAAGGGTATCTGATTTAGCCACTGGTGTATTTCCTTCAGATCCAAATTCCAAGAAAAGACAATTTGATCCTAGCTGTTTCCCTCTCTCTTTTTATCTCTATCTCTGTCTCTGTTTCTGTCTCTCTGTGTCTGTCTCTCTCTGAGTCTCTATGTGCCTGTCTCTTTGTCTCTCTTTATGTCTCCCTCTGTCTTTGTCTCTCTGTCTCTTTCTTTCTCTGCCTTTGTTTCTCCCTGTGTCACTCTGTGTTTCTCTGTGTCTCTCTGTGTGGTTCTCTCTGTCTCTCTATCACTCTGTCTCTCTGTCTCTGTGTGTCTACCTCTGTCTCTGCCTATACTCCTTTTGTGTTTTCATTCTACACTTTTTCATATAAGACAATTCATTACTCATTTTCTTTATTTCAATGGCAAGTGTTACCATAGACTTACTAAGTGGAGACTTGACTGGTAACAATTGGGTCACCTGTAACTCAAGCTACACATGTTAAAAATTTAAGAGTTAAGATCAACAGAGACTATGAGGAAAATTTAAAACTAGAGATAGAGATTTATGGACATGACTCAATTCAAAGATCAATTGCAGCAGTTGCTAGACATCAAATTGATAACCAGCAAATAAGATCCAATTAAGAAAAATGATGTTGTTAGGGTCTCCTGAGGCACAGTCATGGGACACTGAGATACATTTCTAGGGGATTGACAGGGGTTTGGGAATGGATACTTCTAAAATCCTTTTATACTACATAACTATGTATTGTATATTCCTTGAGAAACTCAATTACCAAATATCTCAGACAAGATGAGTTACTCTTTGAAAGTGAGAGAAACTATGAAAATTATATAAAATGCTAAATTGGCTTTCAGTGTTCAGAAAATACTATAACTGAAACACACTGATTTTTCTTGTCAACACAATCCTGGGTGTCTCTAAAATACCCAAACCTTGTGAAAGAAAATTTGATTTTTTTCTAAATTGAGGACTTTTCTAAACCCCCAAGACATCACAAATACACATTTTTTTAAATGATTTTAAACATATCTATTCATCCCCCAGAGCTTCAATTCTTCTGAGCAGGGTACTTAGCAATGAGCCAAAGGTAAAAGAGTATAAATGTATAGATTTGAAGCGCTGCTTACACAGGGCTGCAAAGCCCTGCCCTTTAAAAAAAATTACCCAATTAAGTGTAAGGAAAAACAAGCTAGTTCAATGTGGAATAAGAATGTACTAGCATACACTATTGAGATGAATGCATTTCTCCTTCAAAGAACAGATTGTTTAAATTTAGAAGTTAACATGTGATGGTAACAATTCTATCCTTTCTAAGAGTTTTATGACATAGAAAGCTGTGGCCTCATTCTAAATAGTAAAAGAAACTGGAGCAACAACAGGATAGTCACTGTCAGTCAGCATCAAGCTAGAGATGGAACACAAGCGTAGTTATGGCTGTCCATAATTAACTGTGGAGTTTCAAGTTCCCCATTGCCTGTGAAACCATAACTATAAACAAAGCTAAAGTTCTGGTCAACTGAGATATAGAGAGAGAAATGTTGTTTGTAAAGAACTTGTAAAATTCCTGTGTTTAGGGTGCTTTCCCCTCATGACTTTGGACAGGCAACTGTGAGAAACTCAGAAGTAAAGCATGAGCAGCACTGTCAAAATCTTTTATCAGTGCATCTTAAAAAGGCAGGAAAAGGCTCTCACTCATCCTACTAGATGCACTACCACCTCTCAAAAGTTGAGTCCAGAACATTCCTCATAAAGAAAGGATGAGGTTGGGTTTTGCCCAAACCCAGAATCAGTGACTTTCATGTACAAAGCCATAACTTGAAAGCACCCTCTAATATCCTACATATGAACTGAAATTGCTGAAAAGTTGGATTATTAGAAAAATCACCACATGAAAAATAATTCATACCCAGAAGCCTCCCTCTGGCACCACAGCTGACTATGAGGTGAATGGCACCTTGACCCTCAGGCCAAACAGAGACCATGGTCACCAAACCCCAACTGAGGACACTGACCCCTGCACCCCATCCACACCCAAGTCTGCCATAAACCAAAGAAATCTGGGAGAGCCACACAAAGCCCAATTACCAGCAAAACACAGCTGGAGGGACAACACATGGGCCAAACCCCACCCAAACCACAATCCGCATCATCACCCACTGACAACTGGATACCCAGAAGCCTCCTTCCAGGTTCACAACTAAGAGCTGACTAAGAGCCAACTAAGAATCAACCTAGACAGTACCAAAAACAACCCCAGGGATTACTGTAGACACAGAGTTATTTGGACAATAGCCAACTAAGAGTTGAATAGGAGCAACCCCTGCAGTTACTGCGAACACACAGCTCCCAGGCTCGCAACTGATGCTACCAGGAATGAACCAAGGAAGCAATGGGCAGACTCCAGTGCAATAAAACTTATAACAATATAAAGAACAACAAAACATCCCCAGAAGAAGTTGATTTCTCTACAACATCAAGATCTGAACATAACAATCAAGAGGAAACAGAAGGAAACAACCTCAAAAACAACTTTATGAACATAATAGAAACTTTAAAAGAAGATATAAAAAACTCCCTCAAAGAAATGGAAGAAAATACAAACAAAATCAGAAGAGATGAACAACATCCTGAAAGAAAAAGAAAACAAACAGTTGAAAGAAACATTCAAGGAATTAAAAATTGAAATAGAAGCAATAAAGAAGGCACAAACTGAAGCAAAGCTGGAAACAGAAAATCTGAAGAAATAAACTGGAACCACAGATGCAAGCATAAACAACAGAATGCAAGAGAAGGAAGAATCCCTGAAGTAAAATATTCAATAATGGAAATAGATACGTCAGTTAAAGAAAACACTAAAACCAAAAAAGTCATAACACAAACATCCAGGATATCTGGGACACCATGAAAAGACCAAACCTGAGAATAATTGCAATCAAAGAAGGAGAGTACCAACTCAAAGGCACAGAAAATATATTTAATAAAATCATAGAAGAAAACTTTCCGAACCTAAAGAAGGAAATACCTATAAAGATACAAGAAGCCAACAGAACACCAAATACACTAGACTCCCCCCGCAAAAAAAATCTGCTTGCCACATAATAACCAAGCCACTAAACCTACAGAATAAAGAAAAAAAGGAAAAATCCAGATTATCTATAAAGGCAAACCCATCAGAATATCATCAGAGTATTCAATGAAGCAATGAAAGCAAGAAGGTCCTGGTCAGATGTTATACAGACATTAAAAGAGCATGGCTGCAAACCCAGACTACTATACCCAGCAATATTATCAATCATCATAAGTGAAGTAAACATTATATTTCATGACAAAATAAGATTTAAACCTATCCACAAACCTGGGCCTACAGAAAGCACTAGAGGGAAAACTCCGACCTATGAAAACCAGACACATTCTTGAAGCCACAAACAATCAATAATCCCACTGAAGAAAAACCCACAGAAGGGAAATACATACAAACAAACAACAAAAATAACATGAAATAACAAACATTGGTCACTAATATCCCTTAATATCAATGGAATCAATTCACCTATAAAAAGGCACACCATAACACAATGGATACAAAAACAGAAGCCATCCTTCTGCTGCATACAAGAAACACATCTCAACTTCAAAGACAGACATAGGCTCAGAGTAAAGGGTTAGGAAATAACTCTCCAATCAAATGGTCCTAAGAAACAAGTTGGTGTAACCATCGTATTAGCTAACAAAATAGGCTTCAAACTAAAATCAACTGAAAGAGACCAGGACAGACATTATTTATTCATCTCAGGAAACATCCACCAAGATCAAGTCTCAATCCTGAATATTTATGGCACCAAAAGAAGGACACCTACACATGTAAAAGAAACACTACTAAAGCTTAAACCCCTCATAAAATCCCACATACTAATAGTGAAAGACTTCAATACCCCACTTTAATCCTTGAATAGGTCAACCAGACAGAAAAAAAAAACAGAGAAATAAGGGATCTAACAGATGTTATGACCCAAATTGACCTTATAGATATATACAGAACCTTCCACCAAAACACAAAGGAATATAAATATTTCTCAGCACCCCATGGAACTTTCTCTAAAATTGATCATATACTTGGTCATAAAGCAAATGTCAATAGATACCAAAAAAATGGGAAAAACTCCTTGTGTCATATCAGACCAACATGGTCTAAAGTTAGAGTTCAACAACAACAAAAATCACAGAAAGCCTACAAATTCAGAGAAAGTAAACATCTCGCAATTGAACCACCTCTGGGTCAAGGAAGAAATTAAGAAAGAAATCAAAGAATTCCAAGAGTTTAATGAAAATGAATCCACAACACACCCAAACTTATGGGACACAATGAAAGCAGTGCTAAGAGGAAAACTCATAGCAATAGATGCCTATATGAAAAACCTAGAAAAGTCTCCCACAAGAGAGCTAACAGCAGAGCTGAAGGCTTTAGAGCAAAGAGAAGCAAACTCACCTAGAAGGAGTAGACAGCAGGAAATAGTCAAACTTAGGGCTGAAATCAATACAATAGAAACAAAGAAAATATACAAAGAATCAGTAAATCAAAGAGCTGGTTCTTTGAGAAAGTCAACAAGATAAATAAACCCTTATCCAAACTAACCAAGAAGCAGAGAGAGAATATCCAAATTCAAAGAATCAGAAGTTAAAAGGGGACATAACATAAGACACCCAGGAAATAATGAGAATTATCAGGCCATACTTTGAAAATCTATACTCCACTAAAATGAAAACCTAAAAGCAATGGACAGCTTTCTGGATAGATACAACTTATGAAAATTAAATCAAGATCAGATTAAAGACTGAAACAAGCCTATAACACCAAAGGAAATTAAAGCTGTTATTGAAGTCTCTTAAATATATATATATAAAAAAACAACCCAGGACCAGATGAATTCAGTGCAGAATTCTACCAGAAATCCAAAGAAGAATTAATACCATTAATCCTCAAAATGTTCCATAAATTAGAAATAGAAGAAACATTGCCAAACACTTTTTATGAGGCCACAATCACCCTGATACCCAAGCAACTCAAAGATGCAACAAAGAAAGAGAATTACAGAATAATCTCCCTCATAAACATTGATGCAAAAATGCTCAATAAACTTCTGCTAAACCAAATCCAACAACATATCAAAAAAATAATCAACCAAGATCAAGAAGGCTTCATTCCAGAGATGCAGGGATATTTCAACAGATCAAAAACTGTGACTATCATCCATCATGTTAACAAACTGAAAGAAAAAAAAAACACAATCATCTCATTAGATTTTTAAAAAGCCTTTGACAAAATCCAACACTCCATGATAAAAGTTTTGTAGAGATCAGGAATGCATAGTAAATACCTAAATATAATAAAGGCAATATAAAGCAAGCCAACATCAGAATAAATGGAGAAACACTCAAAGCAATCCCACTAAGATCAGGAACAAGACAAGGCTGTCCTCTCTCTCCTTATCTATTCAATATAGTTCTTGAAGTTTTAGCTAGAGTAATAAGAGAACAAAATGAGATTAAGGTGATATAAATTGGAAAGGAAGAAGTCAAACTATCTCTATTTGTAGATGATATGATCATATATATGAGTTACCCCCATAATTCTACCAGGGAATTCCTACAGCTGATAAACACCTTCAGCAAAGTAGCAGAGTACAAAATTAATTTTTAAAAAATCAATAGTCCTCATAGTGCTAAGGATAAAAGTGCTGAAAAAGAAGAAAGGGAAACATCCTCCTTTATAATAGCTGCAAATAGCATTAAATTTCTTGGTGTAACTCTAACTAAAGTTGTAACATACCTCTCTGATAAAAACTTTAAATCACTGAAGAAAGAAATTGAAGGGGATATAAGAAACTGGAAAATCTCTCATGTTCCTAGTTAGGTAGGATCAACATAATAGAAATGGCAGTTTTACCAAAAAATCAACAGATTCAATGCAATTCCATCAAAATCCCAACACAATTTTTTACAGACCTTGAAAGAAAACTACTGAGCTTCATATGGAATAACACAAAACCCAGGATTGCTAAAACAATCCTGCTCAATAAAAGAACTTCAGGAGGAATAACCACCCTGTCTTCAAGCTATACTATAGAGCTACAGTAATAAAAAGAACCTGGTACTGGAATTGAAAACAGACCTGTGGATCAATGGAATCAACTTGAAGACCCCGACATTAACCCATACACTAATGAACACCTAATTTTTGTCAAAGAGGTCTAAAATATTCAATGGAAAAAGATAGTATCTTCAACAAATGATGTTGGCATAACTGGATTGTAGTATGTAGAAGAATGCAAATAGATGCAAACCTATCATCCTGCACAAAACTCAAATACAAGTGGATAAAAGATCTCAGCATAAACCCAGCTATACTGAACTTGATATTCAAAAAAAGTGGAAAATACCCTCCAGCACATTTGCACAGGTAACCACATCCTATACATAACACCAGTAGCACAGACACTAAGAACAATGAATCAGTGGGATCCCTTAAAACTAAGAAGCTTCTGTATGGCAAAGGACAAAGTCAGTAAGACAAAATGACAGCCTACAGAATGGGAAAAAATCTTCCCCAACCCTAACCAAACAGAGGACTGATCTCTAAAATATGTAAAGAACTCAAGAATCCAGAGCCCCAAAATCTAAATAACCCAATTAAAAAATGGGGTTCAGAGCCAAAAAGGGATTTCTCAACAGAAGAATTACAAATGGTTTAATGGTACTTTAAAAATTGCTCAGCATCTTTAGTCATCAGAGAAATACAAATCAAAACAACTTTGAGATACTACCTTATACCTGTCAGAATGGCTAAGATCAAAAACACAGCCTATGCTTGAGAGTATACTTAACAATTGTTGATGGGAGAGTAAACGTGTACAGCCACTCTGGAATGCAATATGATGTTTCCTCAAAAAACTGTGAATCTATCTCCTTAAGAATCCAGCAATACCACTATTGGGTATATACCCAAAGGATGCACATTCGTACCCCAAAGGCATTATCTCAACTATGTTCATAGCAGCATTACTCATAATAGCAAGAACCTAGAAACAACCTAGATGCCCCTCAACTGAAGAACTGATTAACAAAGTGTGATACATCTACACAATGGAGTACTACTCAGCAGAAAAAAGTAGTTATCCTAAAATTTTCAGGCAAATGAATGGATTTGGAGAGTATCTTCCTGAGCTAGGTATCACAAACCCAGAAAGATAGGCACAGGATGTACTCACTCATAAGTGGATATTTGACAAAAAGCAAAGAATCCACAAGCTGCAAACCATAACCCCTGAACAGCTAGGTATAAAACAGAAGGAACTTAAGAGAGACATCCAGAGATACCCCTAAGAAGAAAAAATAGAGATCACCTTAACAAATTGGGGTCATAATAGTTTGCAAACAAGAAGAATTGGGAACAAATCTTGAAATAAGGAGATGGTTGACTGAAAGTGAAAACAGAGAGAGAGAAAGAGATGGATATCTCAACAGAGGAAGTGAATGTGGGGTTGGAGAGAGACTGGGTGCTAGAGAAATGTCTGAGAGCTCATGGGATGCCCCTGGCAAAGTCTCCAAACAATAGTGAAGTTGGTGCTTAAACAGGACTTCCCCTATATGAGTAACCACCCCAAATGTCATCACAGAACATATATCTTACAAAAAATAAAGGTGGAGGCAGAGATCCATGGCTGAACACTGGGCAGAGCTCCTAGTCCAGCTGAAAGCAATGGAGGGGATTGTGTTTGAACAAAGGTATAGGGATTATGAGGAAAATTCTCACATGGATGGCTAGCTGGAGCTCTGCGGGACTCACTGAATCAAAAATATCCACTGGAGATCAAGTGGGAAAAGGAGCCAGGCCCTCCAAGGATAGGCAACTTTTGACTGGCATAAGCAGGATGAGGAGCCTCGAGGGATAGGAACAGACTATGATCCTTTGTGTGGGCTGGCTCCTTGGAGCCCATTCCCTGCAGAGGAACATCTAACTCAGCCTTGATTTGGGGGTGAGTAACTAGGACTGGCCTGGAATGGATGTGCCATGCTGAGTTGATCTACCTTGGGACTTCTTGCCCTTTCTGGGGAGGGAATGGATGGATGGGGAGGGGCAAGACTGAAGGCTGATAGGGAGGGATTGGGAGAAGGGAAGGGAGGGAGAGCAGGGGATGCATAAATAAAATGTAATTTTTAATAAAAAAGATTTAAATAGATTCTACATTTAAGAGAAAGATTTGAGCTATTTTATCCTCCTGAGTTTGGTAGCAACTGTAACTTTTCTACATACAACACCTACAAGTTGGTCCTTTTATCATGTCTCAGCATCTAGGGATGCCCCAGATCAATACTGGCTCTCATGTGTTTTGTTTTATTCATTTAACACCTGTGATGAAGACTCTTGCCAAAATCCAGGTCTGAGTACATGGGCATTTATGTCACAATTTCTGGATTCATTTTATTTGAGCTGTACATTATCTAAAGATATCTTAATTAATGTGCATTAAGAAGTTCTGGCTATGGCTTTAGTGTGTGTGTTATACTTACAATTTCATATCGTTTATAGTAATCCTTCAATAAGTGTTAGCACTGCACCATTCAAATGGATATATCCTTCATAAGGATTTTCTGTAGACTGAATTTTCAGCACTTTTAACATATTGTGTAGACTCTCAGGCATAAAATTGACAGTCTATCCATGCCATTACTCTTACTTAAAGGTTTAATTTGTCATATCTATCGAGATTGAGTTCTTGTGAACAGTAGGAGGATGAAAAATTCAAGTATAGAAAAGAAAAGAATTTTCAAGTGTGTTTCACCAAATAAATAAATTTTGGATTCTGTCACCAGGATCTTAATGATAATTAAGGTGCCTGAAAATAAAATGGGTTTTGTGGCAAGCAGGGAAATCTCTAATTCTGTCCATAAAAATTACAGACTCATTTACCTGAGACAAGGATAGGATAGTTAATAAGTAATTTCAAGGCTGCCCTTGATCAAATTCCAAATAATAGAAAGATTGTCACTGTCCTGGTTATCTTTTTTCTACACATTTCTCTTCTACATATCTCTTTTTACACATCCTTACATAACTATTACTCATCTCTCCCCACAGCTCTCTCTGCACACATCTCTAATAGCTACATCTCTTCTCTCCACATACCTTTCTTTACCCACATCACACCCCCCACACACACACATCTCTACCCTATATCCATACATTTCTTTTCTCCACAACAACAAATCTGTACAAATATGACTAACATTTTCAGGGTCACAAAACATTTCTTGGTTAACAATCAGAGACAGAGCCATTATGATACACACAAGAAATCACACAGTTTCTCTTATATTTGGAATGTCACACTGACTGGCCTGGGAGTCAGGAAGCATGTAGTCAGGGTTCTCAGACAGAGAGTTGTGGCGAGATTCAGGTGTCAGCTGATAAGTTCCAAAGATGCTTATTCAGGGTCCCGGGCTCTTGGAGTGGGTGTGGCCAACTTGGAGTGGATGTGGCCAACCCCATTGATAAGAGGCTGCTGGGACATGAGAAGGCCACATGGGGCGCCATCTGTTACAACGTAGTTTCTTGGTCCCAGGCAGCCTGAGCTGCCTGAGGTCCAGACACACAGACTCCTTAGCTGCCCGCTGCTGTTCAGGCCCCCAGAAATGACTCAAGACACTTATATTAACTTCATGCTGCTTGTCTTATGGCTCAGGCATATTGCTATCTAGCTCTTACATTTCCAAAAATTATCCCTGCTAATTGTAATAGCCGGGAAACAAAGTCAGCATAAGGCTTAGAGGGTCCTTGTGAAACCTGTAAAGTCCTCTGTAATTCAGCCTTAACCTGTTCCCAATCAGAAATATTAAATCCTCCCCCTGTCAAGAACCAAGGACAAATGTCTCCAACTGTAGTAACAAAAGCGAGTGCAGTAGAAGACTTAATTGCAGTTCCTTGTATGCATAACAGTTCCTTATGTTTGGAAGCCAGCCGAACCTTTGATTCTTATTTTCTATGGTACATACCCTTTTATATCACAATTCTCCCCCTGTCTAATATACAGGTGAGCCCTGTCCGATTACCCCTCATACCTGGATCTCGGTGGAACCTCCACTTGCCGCATCCAGCCTAGTGTAGCTGAGCCTGGAGAGGGTCCTCAGGGTTAAATCAGCACTCAAGAGACAGTCAGTTTCATCATCCAGGGAGATCAGCTGCTTCTGCTCCCTCAGCCTTTATTTAGCAAGCTTATATACTCCTTAAGTTCCCCTGCCCTGGGTTCCTGTACCTGTCAGTGTGTTCTCTGGCAACAGGTGCAAGACTCCTCATCATAACAGGAAAACCACTGATTGCCAAACAGGGTGTTGATGCACACAAGGTGTATCAACAAAGATCAGGGAAGTAAACAAAAGGGCACTGACCTTGCCCAGGCTTTTTTAGCCTAACACAGAGTATATTAATCTGGGTATGCCAGCACCCAACATCTCACTCCCTTTTATTTAAAAAGAACAGAGGGACCCCTGTCTTAGGTCATCTCCTAGCCCCCCTCACAGTACCCATCATTGGGGGTGCCCTTATTCCCTACCTTAGGTGGATGTGAGGAGCAGAGAGGTTGCCCATCATTAGGTATCCCTCTAAGACATAGATAGCCAAGTCTGTGCATCGTTAGGTGGCCGTAAGGCCAAAAAGGCATGCTTTTTCATCTTAACTCAACCCATTTCCATTAATCTTGTCTGCCACATGGCCCGTGGCTTACCTGTGCTCTTTAGATGTTGCTCTTTTAGGCTTCTGGCTCTGTCTGTCTCTGACTCTGTCCTGCTCCTCTTATCTACTCTGATTCCTCCTCCTACTTTTTCTATGGTGCCTGTCATGGGCCAAAACAGCTCCTTTATTTAAAGATTGCTATTCACAGCATACAGAAAGGCATTTCCATATCAGAGAGTGACATTGAAATTCAGGATTTAAACAATAAACAGTTAGTAGGCTGAACCATGATTTCAGGAGTACATGAAGAAATTCAATTACTGTTTCTAAAGTTCCTTTGTGTCTGACTAGTTCAATAGACACCTGGAAATTTGTATTTCTACAGTTTGTCTACAGAGGCAATTATTCTGTTTGGGATTTTCTCTGAGTTATTAAATCAAATGATTGTATAACAGCTGTCTTTGTAACTGAGATTATAGCTATTTACCTATGTAAGTCTGAGTAATAAAAAATAACCTAGAATTATTTCTATTAGTCACAGTTATATGGTTTAGGCAGAAATCATCTTCCTGACCATCCGTAGTCTGTGCCCAAAAGATTGAATATATTCACAAGAGAAACACAAAAGGAGTAGGGAAAATACCTATAATGATTTTTAGGGAAGAAATGTATTGGCACATGAAAAAAGTTGCGGACAGAAACAGTTGGATTCAGTCAATGATCCCACAGTCTTTACCAAGTGGGGCTTCCCATCAGAGAGTTTTTGATCTGGTAGTTTGATCTTTTGAATATTATTTGTTATCTACTATATGTTCCCAGCCTGCAGCAATTGAGTAGTCAATGTACAGCTGGCCTGATTCTATTTTCTAGATATTGTGAAAAGGTCAATAATGAATATGTATGTCCAGTTACCTCTACCACAAAATATGAAGTTACTGCAATGGAGTCCCTAAAGGCATATGAACAAATTATAAGACAAATCTATTTTAGATTATTAGAAACATGAACAATAATTTCTATAGTGACTGTTCCAGTTTATATTCTTATCATCTGTTTAAATTTTCAGTTTTCCTATGTCTTTATTAGTATCTTTTCCTTCTTTTTAATTTTTAATATTAAATTTTTATTACTTTAGAAAGATCCTCTAAATATTATTATTTTTAATACTCTCATAGCTAAGGACATTGAACACATTTTTTGAGAGATCCTTTAAATTATATAGCACATTTATATTTGTTTTCTTAATGATATGATCCTATAAACAAGAGATGAAAAATCTCCACCAGAAAACTTTTTAAACTGAGAAATACTTTCAACAAAATATCAGGATATAAAGCTAACATCCATCATCAGTATCTCCCTATGTAGCCTTCTATAACAGGCTTTGAATAGCCACATCTACAATGCTTTAAATACAAATCTCAAGTACTACTCCAAACAACTTCAAAAAGATAAATAAATCTATACTAATAATATTTATAATTCAGACTGCTTTATATTTATATATTCAGGTGTTAGTTGGTAAAATATCTTTGGAAATCAGTAATCCTGAAATAAGTTCATTGTGACTCTACAGTTCTGTCCTCAATAATTGTTCTTGATTACACAATCTGTGCATTTGAGAAAAATGTCGGTGTTCATGTCGATTATTGTTAATTTTATTATGCTTGTATTATATTGTATATACATGTAAAACATCATAAGCACCTTAAGCTGGTGAGATTAATCACAAATAGCTAATATCATGGCATAACTGTTTTAATTCAATGGATTAAAATTCCAGAGTGACAGAGGAGAGGGAAGAAAAATAAATTCCTAAGGACAAGAGACCTCTGGAAAGAAGGCAGCAGAAGAGGGAGTGGCTATGGTGCAGGGAAGATGAGTTTAGATCTCTGAGGGAAAGAGATTCTAAGTGCAAGTATGTGGAAGGGGTGATTAGAAAGGAAGCAAAATAAAGGAAGATTGGTCATCAGGCTGAGACATGAGACTGGGCTGCAGGTGTCCCCACCATCTTAAGGGGGTGACTGGGGAAGGTGTGGAGGATGTAGCTTCCATAGTCTTGTAGGAAATTCAGAACAAAAGCACAAAATAGCAGAATGGACTTCCATTGTTGATATTCCCTCTTCACATCTAATCAACCATAGAATTTGGGAAGGAGTGCCATAGTAGAAGCAGGAGAGAGAGAGATGCACAAATCATTCCACTAATATATATATATATATATATATATGTATGTATGTATGTATGTATGTATGTATAATATACACAAAACACAATTTTCTCCATGGAGGATAAATTAAAGACATTTCAGGATCAAAAATATGTGAATCTATTATTGACGAAAAGAGCTTTCTTTTAAAAAGTGTTTTTAAAAGAGAGGATATGAAATTCACTACTTTTAAGATTTACTAGTCACAGCTTTGCAACAACAAAGTATAGGTTTATCTCTATGTGAAAAAAAAATATTATTCAATTTATACACAGACTAAAAACTGTCTAAATCAGTGCAGAACAGTAAATAAATACAAAGACAGTCTGAAAGAATCTTATTCTAAAGTGAAATCACAAGATGGGCTTTCATCGTCAATCAAGACCACAGTCATCACAGCCCAGAGAGTCTGGTAATGGGCCCAGAACATGATCATCAAAGATAAAGCTCCACGTGCCGGCAGCTCATGCTGAATGGCAATCACAGGGCCCAGATGCCAGCCTTTGAAAGTCCTTGCTCTAGCAGCAGGGGCTGACTCACTGGCAGGCTTTTCAAACACTTTCCCTGGCAGCTTCAGAAGTTGTGCTAAGTCAGATATGTGATTAGGTTCTTTGGGGAGCCTGGGTTTGCTTATCATCCTCTCCGCCATAGCTGTGGACAATGCACTTACTCACAAAGGCAAGGCTTAGGAGGCTCTGATCAGTTTAGGGTACTGGTTTCTTAAGAAAGAATTATCTATTTTGCTAAATGTAAAAGTAATCAGACTCCCCGTACTTACTTATGGAGATGAAAATCACAATCTCTGAAGAAATCAGGTTTATTTTTTCCACTTTTTAATGCTTTAAAATTTTTTATTTATTGATATTTTATGTGAGTTTGTGTACATGTGTGTATGGAGTGGTCATATTTGGGTATATGCTCAGGCACATGAGCACATGCATATGAATGCCTAAGCAGGTATGTGCATGGCATCTGTACAGGGGTAAGAAGGCAAATTTCTCAAGTGTGTTTTCTCCTAATGTGGGACCCAGGTATCCAAGTCTGGCAATCAAGCCTACCTGTCATGCATATTTTACGGGGTAATACAGCTCAAGAACAAGATTTCTGTGTTGACTGGTTGTATATTTTCAACCCTGAGCTCCATTCTTGTTCCTTCTTGGTTTACATCTATTCTAAATATTTTTTGACATCGAGACATACACACCACTACCCCAACAGCCTTTCTAAAACTGTGCTTTATCATAGAACTACAAACGACAGAGACGTCAGGAATGAAAAGGAAGCACTGTTGGAAGCAGTTGTCACAAATATTTTTCGTGTATATTTTCTCAAATTATAGAGCCTAAAGACAAAGATTGTGTAAGTCACATAAAACTGAGAAGCAACTGGAATTCTCAAACACAGTCACCTGTGGTATATGGATGTCTCCTGCATCCTACACTTTCCTTTGCACTCATTCCTGTGTGAGCAGACAACAAAGACCATCGTCTTTAGGAAGATATGATTGTCTAATTATCAAGTGTGAGTTTTGTCTCCTTCCTAGTTTATTAGAATTATAAGCTATAAGTAGCAGAATTTGAGCTGTGCTCTGAAAACATATGAGGGCGATGCAAAAGAAACCTCAAAGGGTCTAAGAGAAAGCAAAATCATGCTGATTCCTGACTTACTATTTGGCACCTCACATGGCTTTCTATTCTTTTCTTACAATCTGCTTCCGGGTCTTTCAATCAATCAACAGAAGAATTTCTTCCTTCTTACTTTGGATGGAAAACGCTTTTTTTATTTTAAAGATTAGAATGACATTAACTTTTTACTATTTACCTAGGGCCATATCTGATATTTATAGGTAATTTATATTATTCTGATATTGTTAGTAATACTTAAAAAGTTTAAATCCACAGAATATATTTTTACATAGTTACATTTACCATTCAGAGAATTTATAATATAAAAACCCTGTAAAGGTTAAAATAGCTGCTTACATAAAACCTTCACAATTGCAATGCAAACTTCTCATTGATTTTATCAGTGAAACACTTTTCTCCAGCCATGAAGAGCCTTTCTACATCTTAATGGCAGTGCATTTTGATTTATTAAGTTTGGTCACTATGGTATTAGCCATGAAATAATAACTTTCTGGCATCTTTCTGAACACTCTATGCTGTACTGCTGCATGTTTTAAACTTTGTTTTCTGTTTTGTTTCTAGTATTACTTGGACAAGCAGAGCTACCTAGTTAGAACAGAGGTCACTCTCACAAGCTTCAAGTGTACAAACACGGTGTTAAACCTCAGACCTTCCTTCTTGACCACAGGGACTAGGAAAACACAAATGAGGTCTGAAATGATAGTGTTCAGAATCTCAACCATCCAACCACGAAATGTTAGAACTTCAGCTAAGCCAGATTGAAAGTTAAGCAAGTTTACTGATCATTTTCTTTTTAATCTTCTAACTCACTACATGAACAATTAATGGGGAACTATTTCATGTTTGACTTTTAAGCTCAGTTTGTGTCTTCGGAAAATTTTTATTTTGTCTGTTTATTTTTGGGGGGTAAGGCTTGAACTTCTGGCTGCATACATGAAAAGACTGAGCCTGTTTCTGTGCTGCACAGCTTTCCTGGAAAAGCTTACTTTCACATGTGGCAGAAGAAAAAATTAAGTTGTTTTTCCCTTAACAGAGTTCAGGTGACAGGTACTAACCCTGCATCTTAACACTGTATAATTTGAATGGAATTTAAAAGACATAGATCTTCAATGACAAGACAATAAAAGCAGAAATTCATGTTTTAATTATAAGAAACTAATTTTCTTTCATTATAAAAAGTAATTTTCCATCTTGTCTGGATGTTCTATTAAAGAAACACATGTACTAATGAAATTGTGCTCATTTTTTCTTCTACTTCTACCTTATCCAATATGCTTTTGCTATTTCCCATCACGGAGTATTCCATTTCTAAGCACCTGGACTACTCCATGTTACCCAAACTGAAAGGGAAAGAAGAATCCAATTATGCTTCATACAATCGCATGCTGATTAGGGTTGTCACCTTTCACTTACACTACCTCTTTGCAACTTCAGAGGAATCAGAAATGGCCTTAAGGGAGGAGCTACTAGATTTTCAGAGAAGAAAAAAAAAGCTTGGAGATATCTAGTGACTTTTCAGCTAAAAGGTGAACCCCACCTTGTTCTAACTTCTTCTACACATACAATAAGAAGTTTCTAAGCTGGGTGGTCCAGGGTGGTCTCTGCTATTGAGTATCCAGGCAGGGTTTATATCACATTAATCTTCCAGCCAGTTTCTTTAGGATATGAGGAATCTTATTTCCTTTACCTTTGGGCATATGTGAGTCAATTTTATGCATCTCACAGTAGAAATATAGATAGAAATTACTTCTACAAATAATTTGTGTTTCCTCAAAACATTCATCTACATATGAAATATTATTCAAAGTATAGTTTAATATTAAATTTGTAATCTTAATTAAACCTGTAATATCATATGGATTCATCTATTTTTTTCTTAAAATCAAATCTATTAGTGTTCTCTCTATGACAAGACCCTCAAAAGTGAGAAGACGTTAAATTTAGTTGATTGTTTTGGGGAGTTCACTGTCTGGTCAGTTGGACTTGAACACTTGTACAGAACACTGTGGAGACAGGAATGTTTACAAGAGGTTATATTTATTCCTTAGTGGACATGAAGAATGGGTAGGAAAAGGTAAGGGCAAAATACAGCCCCAAAGACAAGCACCAGTGACCTCTGGCTCCATGTCTATCCATGGAGCCACATCTATCCCCATCAAAAGTTTTGACACTTTCTAAGTATGTAAGCTATCAAGCAGTCAATATATCCATCAAATGAGAGCCCTCATAGTCTACATGTCTCAGATAAAACCCTCTTAGAAACATACAAAATTGTGTGATTCAATAATCCATTGGCATTTTTTAATTTATTTTTATTTTATGTGTGTTTTTATTGCTTATATGTATGTGAAACAAAGCAAAGTCAAAGAGGTCAGAAAATTGCATCGTATCCTGTGGAACTGGAATTACTAATGGTTGTTTGCTCCCATGTGTTTTCTGGACCTTGAACCTGTGTCCTCTGCAAGAGCGGGAAGTAGTATTGAGGGTTAAGCCATATCTTGAGTCATCGCCACCTTTTTAACTCAGTCAATTTGATAATCAAATTAGCCATTACATCCAATAAATCTTGTTCTTTTCCGTAAATTAAACAAGTAAGAGTACATGTATGTACATATCATAGGTACTAATGTATTGATTAATGTAATGCTAGGCAGGTATATAGTTGTAGATGTAGGCCTTATTTAATCTTATAAATATGAATAAGTACATAATTAACTACCCATTTTCTTCTTAAATTTACCTCTTGAAGCTATGGCAATAGTTGAAATTTACTTATATTTAGTAAAGGCAACACAAATTAATATTTAAGTGTTTATTTGCTATTTATAATTTTTAGACATAATTTTGCATGCATCTGTTTTTTGCATTCTTATGATAACTTTTAAAGTTAACTATTATCAAGTTATCCTCAAGATTTAAGTGAGAAAGTATTTTAAGCTCTCTCTTCTGAAATGAGAGCAGGTTTATGCATCAGCCTAGACTTTCAACACGTTCTAAGAAGTGATTATGAATAATGACATTTTTTGGCATTCTGATTTTCTTTGATTTGCTCCTCAAAATTTATGAGATACACTTTTTTCTATCTTAATTAATATATCCAGAGAGAAATAAATATCCAGCTGCTCTTAACTTAGACCATTGGTTGGTTCTGCTCATATTTTCAAATCATCAGGTTTCCCATTCTCACCTTAGGTCTACAAATAGGCTGCAGTTCTGAGACAAACATTGTTGAATGATACAAAACTATCAAGTTCCACAATTTCTACCAAGAGAAAATGATAGATATCCAGTATTTGGTGGAGTGTTGTATTCAGAGCAGAGGATGCCAGGGTTATAGCAGAGAGACAGTATGGCAGCACGAAGCTGAAGAAACTGGGGAAGTCCAGAGCATATTTTGAGTCTCAGACTGTTCTATATACCACCAATGTCTGCTGTTCATCAAACACAGTATCACAATGTGCTCCATGGCTCCAAGGTCCTATTCAAGCCCCACTCTCACATGAATATTTCATATTTTAAAAAAATCATTTCAGAGCTTCAAAGCTCCCATAGCTTCTTTCAAGATGACAGATAACTCTGGTCTATAGAGACTAATTTTACTGATGGCCCCAGAGTAAGTTTTGGATAGAAGGCTTTATGATGGATTTCAGAACAAGAGTTTTTCTGCTGTTCACAAGCTTGATGTCCAGGCAACAGCTAGGAGTCTTGACATCAAATTCTTAGACTCAGGTTCAGCACTCTGGACAGCAATTTTCTTCCTGGCTGTGGGAAGACACATTCCTTGTTGTGGTATCTGATTAGTGAAGGATTATTAACTTCAGACTTCAGACTGATAATCAAGGGAAACTAGTGGTGCCTTAGATTTGGCATGCTTGGTTTTTAATGTTACACAGAAACTTTTAGAAATGTATGTCCTAAATAGCTGTGATATTAAAGACATTTACAACACTAATCTAAATAAATAAGAGTTTCCAGCATGTTCTTTACTAAAATATATACATACTGGACAAAATCTGGAACTAAAAGAAAATAACTTTCATCTGCATAAGTTTTCAGAGGTCTTAACTTCACGTGAAGACATACTTATGCTCTTCATTTCCAAGATCGGATGCAACTATGAGTTCAGTGCTTGTGCTTCAAAAGGCCATCAGCTGAGAGAAACAGTTGTTAAGGGAAAGAAAAATAGGGATATTCAAATCCAGAAAATCAATGAAGATGGGAGTGATGGAAAGCAAAGGCCGTTTCTTAAGGGTTGTGACCACAAGACTTGAGTTATCAGAGAGGTGTCAACCACAGAGGTTACAAATTTCAGAGTAGCTACATATTTCATGTGTCTTGAAACTCTGATACTTGTAAGTCTTTGGGTACTTTAAATTCTGTAAATCTTAAGAAAATTAATGATTAGAATATTTTGTTGCATTTTAGCTTCTTTTCCCAATTTTTACTCTCTTTTCTAGAATAGTTGATACTTAAGTTAATTAAAAAGATAAAAAATGTGTCTTTTTCTCTGAAATAGGCCAAGGATAGTGAATAAAGGAAGATAGTGAAAGTTTTTTTTAAGGTAAAATCCTTTTCCTACATCACAGAGAAGATAACTGAAAGTCAACTATCCTCAGACAAAATAATGATGTGCAAGTTTTACAGAGTAGTTTTCACAATTAGATGACTATAGCATGAGATGCTGTCATCAGCAGGGATATAAGCAGATGGTACAGCTGTGTGACCTCCAAAACTAATGACTTTGGAAAGCAACCAAAAGCAACTGGTTGTTTATGCAAGTCTTCTGTCCATAACTCTGACATCATAGGAAAGTGGTGGCAGGAGAAAACAAAATCAATGTTTACAAAGAATCATTTTGATCGATACGTCAACCCATTTATTCAATGGATCAACATTTATTGAGTGTCTATGACAGGCTATGTTTCAACTATTGGCTATTGAATTACAAATAAGATAAAAATCAATGTCCGGGGATAATCATGAGTGTTGAGAGTCAGAAAGAAACACGTCTTCCCATCCCCATATACACAAAGGAAAAGATAGGCAGAGAGAGATAACAAAGACAGAGAGATGAAGATATGGAGAGACACAGAAATAGGCACACACACACACAGAGAAAGGGACAGATAAACACACACACACACACACACACACACATGAGAAAGAGATGTAGAAAAAGTATATTAGCAAATGCCTATGAGTAAAATAAAGCAGGATATTCTGACAATTGAAAATAAATGTTCTATTATTATATATGTGATTATAAGTACCTAAATATTTGAGTGAGGAAGTATTACCAGGTTTAATCTGCAGAAATGGGTAGGTAAAGTGCAGAAAGGACAAATAAAAGACAGCAACATCTGAATAGGCTGGGACAGTCCAGGACCAGGATCAGAGAGGTAATTGTAAAGACAACCACACTAACTGGCAAAACTGTGAGGTTAGACTGAGCAGATTGAATGTAGAATTTGAAGAAAACAATTGGGAAAGGATAGAAAATTACTGTGAATAGCTTTAGTGCTGTTGACACTTGATGACATTAGAACTTCAAACTCAGTGGCAGGGTTCTTTCCTGGAATACCTTAGGTGTCAATCCTAGCATGGATGAAAAAAAAAAAGAGGTCTATGTCTTGGTGTGGTGATACAAATGCTCTATCTATGTCTTGGTGTGGTGATACAAATGCTCTATCTATGTCTTGGTGTGGTGATACAAATGCTCTATCTATGTCTTGGTGTGGTGATACAAATGCTCTATCTATGTCTTGGTGTGGTGATACAAATGCTCTATCTATGTCTTGGTGTGGTGATACAAATGCTCTATTTGCAGTGCTGAGACAGTGCCAGGAAAATTAGGAGGTCTAGGCCAAACTACATCATTAATTTAAGGCCAGTCTGAGTTTCCCATGAGATAGCATCTCACATGATCATAGAAATGTAAGATAATCAAAATCTATTAGGAGCAGTGGCAGCAAAGAGTTATATATTAAACCTAAAATTATTCGATATTTTTTGACAAGTAAGTCAAATGCTTCAAGAAATCAGCATGCAAGTCAAGGAGAGGTTAAGAATTAAATTCCAAATTAAAGAGGTATTAATTTACCATGATATTTTAAGGTACAGACAAGAGACAATCACTTGTAAGGCATGGAAATAAGAGGTGGTGTAGAGACTAAACTTTGGAGTGCTCAGTCTGTTAGATATGACAAAGATGTTTCTCCAAACACTCTGAGGAGTAAGAAATGAGATGGAAATTCACTATGTATTTCATAATAATTTTGGCCACAAGAATAAATTTTGGGAGGGCAAGATTATATTAGCTGTATAAGTTATTATGGTCCACCTAGTTTGATGTATATTTTTTTCCTCAAATTTTCATTTCCTAAATCAATGAGTATCTTAGATGTGATGTCCTATCATTTTTCACAATTACTTGGCAGGGATTTTCTTTCACAGGAGTGAATAAAACAATAGTTCACCTTAAAAGTAATATTTGTTTAGACTCAAAAATAATTAGTATGATAGTAACACACTACATACAAAGACAGTAACACTTATATGTGTGCATGTCGGTTATGGTTGCAATTTGGAATGTTCTTTAACTGTTCATGTACTCAAGGTCTTCAGCAAGTGGCAGTACTAGAAGATGGTAGAAGCCTGAAGAGTTTGGGCATCATACCTTTGAAGGATATATTTCACCCAGATCTGCCTTTCTTCCTTCCTTCCTTGTTCTATACACTTGCTGCATAGTGCAATGCAAATAGCTTCAACTTTCCCCTGTCAAACTTTTCTATATTGATACATCTGTCCACTTGATTATGTGCTAATATCTCTGGAACCCACTTTTTCTTTCCAGTTGTTTCACTCAGCATTTTGCTGTGGAAATCTGACTAACAAACCATCAGAAATGTGAACACTCTTTCCTAAAGATTGTTACATATTTCATAGAGAAATATTAATTTTCTAGTAGAAAACAATAGCCCATGTTTAAGTAAGCTAATAGCTAATACATGTTATATTTGACAAAGAGACTCATACTACATCTGTGCTTCTCATATACAAAAATATGTAACTTACAAACGAAAATTTTATTTCATATTATAAACCCAAGCAAAAATTTGATGTTCATTAAGAAAATCAGTTTAAATTATTCTTTTAACATTTGTAGCTAACATAATTTGTGTCTAGTTTGTTGAATATTTTCGATTTCCAGATAAAAAGAAAAATGTATTAGCAGAAACTGCTACAAATCTTTTGTTCATAGTAATTTGGCAACATAACTTTGCTTTCAATCATTTATGGTTTTAAAATGAAAATTGACCCTAAGAATAAAATTTAACTGTGTAGATATTCAAAAGTCTTATATTTATTGTATACCAAGCACATACAGAAATTATTCTTGCTCATAAGAAGTTTGTGCCCTACACAAACTGATTCTTAAAACATTATCAGAAAATATGCTGAGTTCATATTTATGGAGAATGAATTTATTGTGAGGGATGGCAACCTGTCTTATGTGAGGGAAGTTGCTTAATTGGGCAATGCTTGATTGGAGATAGTTTATAATTTTCATGCAGCTTGTTCTTATCCATTTATTAAGCCATTACTCTGTTTAACAACTAAAGATGAGCAATTATGCCAGCCTACCACTTTTTAAGCAAGCATTCCCATCAGCGCTAATGCAATAATGAGTCAGAACCAGTTACACACAGGCTCCATGGCAGAACAAGGCACAAAGTTTTTGGGGTTTTTTTTCCTCAATCCCTTTGACATTAGAAGCAGAGCCTGCTTAAATGTGTCGTTTGAAATGCAAGGTCAGCAGACTGGAGGAAATCGGCTGCCACTCTTTTCGACACTTCTAATCAGTCAACCTTGACTGGACATGCAGTTGGATTTCCACGTTAAGAAAATGATGTTTCTCATTTTTTTCTACTAATACTTTAGATTAGGGCAAGATGCATCTTGATTTGAAAATTTAAAAAATGGTAGAACTAAGCATTTATACATTATTCAAGCTTTATCAATGGCAGGCATAGATTTGCAAATTTATTGTTCTTCAGCTAAGCATTGTGCAGCTTCACTGGCTTTTTAAAAATTGAATTAGATTTAAAAACTCTGATGTAACTTAAAATGTATACCAATACATAACACTTTACTTTTCAATCCATATTTTTTACCTAAAGAGAAATTAATTATTTACAATAAGATGACAGAAAAATTGTATGAAGGTCACACTTGCCAGTATGTTAGTTTGAATGAGAACTATCCCCCTGTGATAATGGATGTTGAAGAACACTTGGTGGGTACTTGATGGCATTGTTTGGCAAGGTTTGTGTGGCACAGCTCTACAATGGGAAGTCCATTACTGGTGGGATAAGCTCTGAAATTAAAAGCCTTTCACCTCTTCCAAGTCCCTTTCTCTGGTTTATGTTCACAGTAAAGGAGATGAGCTCCTCATTTCCTGCTCCTGACACCAAACCTACTGGCTGCTGCCATGTGTCCTTTCACTAATGCACTCTTAGCTCTCCGAAATCATACACCCAATAAACTCTTTGCTCTATATATTGCCTTGTTCATGGAGGCTTATTACAGACACATAACAGTAACTAATACACCTAGTAGTCATGAAGGCAACTTTCATTTCAGGGATTGGAATGTACATTTTTTATCAGAATAGTAGTATCTAAATTACTTTTATATTTCTGTAAAGAGACACCATTATCAAGGCAACTTATGAACAATACATTTATTAAGGAACATAGCTGTAGACAGGCAGACATGGTGCTGGAGCATTAGCTGAGACCTTACATCTTGATCTACAAATTTAAGGAAGATAGAGAGCTAACTGAAAATGGCTTGTGCTATGGGACAAAGTCCACTTCCCAACCCCTCTCCAATGCACTCCTCCTCCAATAAGGCTACACCTCTAATCATTACCAAATAAATAGTTCTACAAACTGGGGACCATGCAACCAAATACATTAGCCTATCCCAAGTGGGGAGGTTGAGAGCAATCTCCCTCAACTAATACTAGTAGCTATTTCACATGAGATTTAACAAATCTATATATTCACAGCCAAAGTGATACAGATCAATGGAGGGGAAAATAATGATCCTTTGAGGCTATATATGTGTAATATCCACAATTTAAAAATGGATCACATTTTGAGTTGTGCATGTGCTGTAGGTTATATGTTATGTGTGTGTAGCAGGTAATTACATTTTTAAAATGCTTATATGTATGCCTTACATACTGACCGCTCTCGTGTCCCACTTACCTACTATCCCTGTTCAATATCACTAGCCTCTAATTTCTTACACATTCATACCAATTTGTCTTATTTTGTGACTTATCAATATTAACCAGGGCCATCTGTGTAACTGGCTTTGGGGCTACCCACTGGAGGTTGGCAGTCTTAGCAGAGGTATACAACAAGAATAGTGATCCTCCATCTATAGATATGTTTATAGTCAATAATAAAGGTGGGGCTTTAGAGAACCTTTCCTATCCTGCATGATTGCTGACAGGGCTGTTCTTCTGTGGGCCCAATGAAACCAGAGTTAATGTGACTCAGTGTGTGTGTGTGTGTGTGTGTGTGTGTGTGTGTGTGTGTGTGTGTGTGTGTGTGTGTGTGTGTGTGTTGGTGTGTGTTGTCTGTCTGTCTCTCTGCCGGTCTGTCTGCTATCTGTGGATATCTGCTGTTGAATTATCCTTTTGTACACTGTGAAGATTTGTCACTGTGATTAGTTTAATAAAAAAGCTGACTGGCCAATCGCTGAACAGAACAACGTTAGGGAAGAACGTCAAACTGAGAAAGCTAGGAAGAAGAAAGGTGGAGTCAGAACTGGTCAACCAGATCCAGAGGGAACATGAAAATAAAGCTACTACCATATGGGCTAACTTAAAACATAAGAACTACTTAGTAATAAGCCTGAGCTGTTGGCAAAATATTTGCAATTAATATTAAGCCTCTGATAATCCATTAAGATTGGCTGCAGAAGATAAAATCTCTGCCTTCAGGTGTGAGTGTATGTGAACTTGTATATGAGGTTATATGTGCCTGTGCACTGTCACAGTGGCCAGAAGATGACCTAAAGTATCATCCTTCAACACTTTCTGCCTATTCCTAGGAGACAAATTATTTGCTAATCCAGGCCTGCTGGGGTGTGTCTGCTTTTCTTGAAGTTGTGGTTACAGGCATGTGTGTAATGACAAGCTTGTTGTGTGGGTGCTGAGAACAGAACTCTAGTTGTCTCAATTATACAGCAATCACTCCAATCCTTATAACAGAGATTTTTTTTCTTTTGTGATGTTTCCCTGAAATGCCTATATTTGTCCTAAGAAAAGAAAATTTTACTTAGTTGTTAATACAACTGCAAAATCTCTTGCCTGAGCTCTCTGCCAAGCTCTGACAATTTTTGAGAGACTGTAGCCATACACTTGACTTCAACCAACCTCTTACAAATGTAACCTACCAATGTATTTTATCTAAAAAAACTCATTTTTCTGCTGCTTGAAATATCTGTTACTATGTCTCTGTTCTCTATTTACACTTGAGAAATTTTATTTTTTGCATAATGGGAAACTTGAAAGGCTGTGTATCACTTTTTAAGTTCACTTTCTCCTCTTAAATATAATTTCTGAGTAAAGTTAGACTGTATTACCTATTTTTTCAGGTTGTTATTATATCCAAGCATGTGACCGTATGATTTTATTTTTAGTTTTAAAAATGTCAATTACTGAAGAAAAAAATTACTTTGCTCTGATTTACACATGATTCATAAAATACATATTCATTGTTTTCATGTCTCTGAAAGTGTTATCAAGATTTGTTTCTCCATGGCTACAACACAGCAGATTTGGAGATTGAAATCCTAGAAATAGGTTTCTAAAGTTATTATCTGAATGTTTCTAAGAAAATAGCAAGTAACTCTGGACTCTCAGCTTTCTTGAAGTCTTTAGGAGGCCAGTCTTCATTATCACCGCTGTAGATAGAATGAGCTGCCTAAAGTTGTGGAGCGACCTCAAATTCCTCTATAAACTCTTGCAATAAGTAGGATTAGCAGGGACGTCTTCCACATTCATTTTTTGTCAAGGTCTTGTTTATATGGATGAAAGGAACCACTTCTGGATAAAATAATAAAAGCAATTGAAAAGTCACCTTGTATTAGAAATAGTAACAATTCAGTTTGTCTAGTATAACTAGTATATGTTGAGGAAAAAGAAAATGTAGATAAGATTAGAGGAGCAACAATTAAAATTTGTGATTCTTCACTGTGTCACAAAGAAGTTTATAGAAGGTATTTATATATGTGTGTGTGTGTGTGTGTGTGTGTGTGTGTGTGTGTGTGTGTGTGTATCAGAATGTGTATGGTCTTCAACTTAGACATGAAGAAACTGAGACACAGCATCTTTGACTTCATTCAGTTCAAACAGATATTAAGTGAAAAAATGATTCAAAACCATATAAAATGAATTATTCTCACTACAACATAGAAAAAGTGGGTGAATCTAAAACATAAACTACCTTTAAACCACAGCCTAAAATGTTGATGAAAATTTATGTCAACAATCATTCATCATAGTATTTCAAGAACCTCTGTTTACATTTTTCCACACTGTTCTAACTCATATTTGGAAAACGTCGGCTTAAGATAAGAAAATCAAAATCACTAGTCCTTTTTGCCTACAAGGATAAGTAACAACTATGATATGCTCTGTTCAAAGATTGTAAAGATTTCATATGATGAAAAAGTCAGCCAACATTCAGTAAGTTTGTCAAAACGGTGACAGGCATAGCATTAGCTTTTGTCAGCCACTCATATATGATGTTACATTATTAACAAGAAAATGGAAAACTTCATGGATCTGAGCTCCCTACAAATTTTAAAATTTAGAAATATAAACTTTTTTCTAAACTTGCTTTAAATACTTATATTCATGATAACTGAGTATATAATGATGTAACAGAAAGTAGCGAGCTACTATCTGACATACTTAGATAAATAAATGTATACTATTTAATTTATTTATACATGTATATGATTTAATTACATTTTATTAATTGGAACAAATCAACTATAGGGCACTAGATTAGATATAAAAACACGGTTAATGATTCATTGCATTAATTCATGCATCCAAACACTGTGAATTTGTTTTTAGACAATATCATGTAATATAAAATGCTAGAGAATAGAATCACTTCTTTGAAATTTGAGAACTACTGAACTAAGCCAATTTTCCAAAAGAAAGGATGACCTTTGAAATTAATAGCTAGCCTTCGTACTCTGGGTGCTAACTCACCAGCTTTGAGTAGATAGTGAGTTGAGCCAAGCATAATATGTATTATGAACATTAATTCTTTAGTTATATTATATTTTCCCTCTTGTCTTAACCATACCTTTTGCTTTTGTAAAGTAAACTTTTAACATTTTCCAGTCATATGCCAGTCACTTCTTCTGGCCATATGCCAGTCACTTCTTCTGGACAGCACAGTGACAAGCTCGTCATGTTGCCTCGGTATCCTACCTTTCTTGGAGCCACTCCACCACCTCCAGAGGTCCTTCTGGAAGTGCACTTTTCAAATATAAAGCAACCAACCCAGAGCCCTTATGCCTAGCAATCTCATGTATTAGACACTTAAACGCCGGACTATGGTCAAGAACCAGACAATCACAAATAGTTCCTTCCATCCACCAAAACTCACAGAAGTTCTCTAAACCAGAGTCTGTCTCTTCTTATTTGTTTCTTCTCACTGAAGGCATAATAAAACCTCTCTATCCCACATTTTTTCCTTTTTCATAACCAGTTCCAGGCATTATATATATATATATATATATATATATATATATATATATATATGTCTCTCTGTGGGTAGCATCCCCCTGCTCTTGTAAATTATTAGTGACAATCTATCTTGTCAATGGTAATGCATTTATTATACCCTGGATTCCTTATACATAGTTCTCTCTCTCTCTCAATCTCTCACTCTGTATTCTTTAAATTTCTTCCTATTGCAGTCCAATCCATAAGAAGAATATATAGGATTCAGAAACTGTGAGGAGGTAATCTGTTGTGTGAATGAGGCCTTGGGAAAACTTACTTCAAGTCCAAGTAGCTGTCACTCAAAATTCTACCTCAAAAACTTTTTTTTGGAAACATAATAAAATTTCTTCCAAAAAATAAAGCCAGTAGCCGATATGCTTTAAAATACTTGAAGGGAAATTAAGCTTGTTGTTTGTACTATCATTTAAATAAGGTTTTCTTTGAAATGCAAAAAGTGTTATTTTCATGTTTTTATGTTGAACATAAGTATGATGTCAATATAAAAATTATAATATGTATATTTTGAAGAGAAAATAGCAACAATAAATAACGCATTATTTGCCTCCTTCCTGAGAATGTATAAATCACAGCTGACACTTGTGACAGATCGTAATACATATTTCAAAATATCAAATGTCAAAAGAACTAAATTATACAAGAAAATAGTCTCAGTGATAGAACAAAGCAGTGTGTCTTCTTTGGCATTGGTTTGCACTGGTGATTTCTATGAATTTCTCAGATTCAGCAGTGATATTTTATTATATGTTAATTCCTGTTCATGAATGTGTGTTTCAATTTTGAGTTTAGCTATTTTATTTTCCAAGGATTGAAATTTAAAACTAAGAGTACAATCTCAACTCCATTGACCTTGTCTTTCAGGTGTTCTCTGGTGTACTAACTAAGAAAACTGCAGAAGGCACATTCATCTTCATTACGTATATTTTGAAAACTGTTTTTTGATTTTTAAATTAAATAGTTTACAGATTATTTCAGAATCCAAAATTTTCTGCAAATTTTCTATCTTATGAGTGATTTATTTGTAGGTCCAAAGCACCAGAGGCTATAAAGTTGGGTCCTGAAATATTCCTGTTCTATGTGTAAATTAAAAGATTTTATCTCACTGTAGGTACAACTCACTCTGCACAGGTGCCAAAACTCAATGTCATGCATCATGTCTTAATGAGTTTTATAATCATTTGTGGTCAAAGCCAGGGGAACATTGCTGTCAATCTTCCTTGTGAAAATACTTTGGGAAACAGATTTTTTTTTTTTAGTTAGTTGAAGATTATTAGTCATTAACAACACAGTTCCAATTAAGTTTGATGAGATTATATTGCCCAAATAGACTATCCCCAACTGTGGTGATATACAAGATCCATATATTACGTGTAACATTGTTTTATTATAAGGCTTAGTTGGTACAAAGGTTTTTAAAAAGAGTAAGAAATATCACCAAACTAACAAGTTGTAAATTCTCTAATTTCTCCATTTTTGTGAAATTTTTAAGATTTATTTTATTTTTAAGTCTCTGCGTGTTCTTGAGTGTCATATTCCTAGAAGCCTAAAGAGGGTGTTTGTTTCTGGGGTTGGAATTGTATGTGGTTGTGAGCCACAAAGGGGGGAAGAACTGAACTCTACAAGAAGAACAATGTTCTTCCTCCTGAGCTATTTCCCAATCCCCTTGTAAACATTTGATTGCAGAAATATTTTGGTCTGAGGAGTTTCTTATTTACTGCTCCTTGAGAGCCTTAACTCTCAAGCTGACATAATAAGAACTGTGTGAAAACAAAGATCATAATTACCATAATTGCATAAATGCACATAGGTGTGTGATGTTGCACTGCATGCTTAGCAGGTATTATCTTTCTTAACCTTTAAAATGACCTTAAGAGATTTAATTTACTAAGCAAACCCTTTTTGAGTAACTAGTATTGTGGGACTATAATGAGACAGATAATGTTCAAATCTAGATTCTTACAGACAAATGATTGATCATATACATACTGCTTAGTCTCTGACAAATATTTGACTTATAGTGATGATTTAAAAATATCTTAAAGAGAAGACAGCTCATAATATGAAAAATCCACCTCACATAGACCATGACAGGATTGGTTCCCTGCTAGGCAAGTTTCAGGCTGCTTTACATACTCTCACCTCACCCATTCCAACTGAGCAAAATATATCCTTCTTTTACACCATCAGCATTTTTCTATAACTGGCTGCACTTTCTCAAAAGAATAGCATGTCAAATATATTGAAATTCTAAAATCTGGATTCGTTATTGGCGGCTGTGCAGGCTTGGTCCTTGTCAACTTGACACAAGCTGAAAGCATACAACCTTAATTGACAAAATGCCTTCATAAAATCTAGCTGTGGTACATTCTTTTAATTACCCATTGATTGGGAAGGGCTATACCCACTGTGAGTGCTACTATTCCTAAGCTCATTGTCCTAGATTCTATAGTGAAGCAGAACAAGCCAGAGCAAGCCAGTAAGTGGTGCTCCTCCATGGCCTCTATATCAGTTCCTCTTCTTTAATAACATGTTTAAGTTTCTACCCTGATTTTCCTCTGTGATGGACTACAAAATGGAAGTGCAAGGCAAATAAATCCTTTCCTTCAAACTTGCTTTTGTTTATGGTGTTTCATTACAGCAATAAAATCCCTAACTAGAACAATAGCTTAAAATGATCTCTGGTGGGAGTATATAGACCAGGAAAATCTGGAAGCTCTATCCATCAGAATTTCTTCCTACTTCCTCTGGCAGATTCAGTTTGCAATACATAAAATATACGTTGGATCACTTTTTCTTGACCTTCTATTTACTTCCAAATTCTTAGAGTGCAAACAGGATTACTTGGCTTTGTCACAGCTGGGATAGAGGCAGACTGTCCAATTAGTCTCCCAGTTCTTTTATCTGCAACATATTTTTGTTGTTGTTGTTTTAAGGCAGTTTTGACTTAGTGTTCACTAGGTATTAATAATTCTGTCTAGATATGATAAATCACAACTTCTCGACTATCTAGAATTTTCTCTATATGACAGACACTTGAAACATGTTTTTAAAGCATGATTTAATTTTATATTCTAACCTGTGTAACTTTTCTAATGTCTTTTCCTCTTAAGGGGAAAGTAATCCTTCCCTCTATATGTTTTTTTTTTTATGGCATATTATAGATGAAAACATTGAATTTACTCATGTGTATTTGGTTAGGTGTCTTACTCGATCTAATATCTGAGATTATAGTTTAATACTTGGAGTATAGTGCGTGTCTGTCCAAGAAAAAAATCCTAAAGCTGGAGTACCTTATCAAAAATGCTAGGGAATGAATGGTCTTTCTGTATTCTGTGAATATGTGTTCTACCAATGGTTAGTAAAGAAGCAGCTATGATCTACGGCAAGAAAACAAAAAGACAGGTGGAAAATCCAAGAGAGAAACAGGAGAAAAAGCGTAGGGTCTGAGAGACATACTCTAGCTGCCCAGAAAGCAAGATGTGAAAGTACTGGTAAGCCACCAGACACATGGTAATACATAGATTAATAGAATTGGGTTAACTTAAGATAAAAGAGCTAATTAGCAAAAAAGCCTGAGCCATGGACCAAACAGCTAGGTGCATCTGAGAAACTTTTGACTACAATTGACATCCACCGTTGATCCACATAAAACCAAGAAAGCTTTAAAAAGGTTATGAAACAGAGCCCAAAACAGCTTCCTAATTCATATCACCCTTATTGGACATGGAACACAGACCCATCCCCTGCCTACCATAGGTGTTGTTGGCAACATGAAAGACTCCCAAGATTTCTCTCGGGCCAGGGTACAAAGAGGCTGTGCTCAGCTCTTCACTATGTGCTTAGAAACAAAGCACCATCTGAGGAACAAGAATGTATGCTGCTTAATTCTGCTTCCCTGAGTCATAAACAGAATCATGACTCATTGTTAACTGCACCATGCTGGATAGCCAAGCAAGGAAGAGCCAGTAGCCAAAGCTACAGCTTTGCTCTGTTTAGCTATTTAAAGACTCTCATGGTCAGAAACATTGCAGTTGTACAATATAACAGAGTCAGATGAAAAAAAAAGAAAGAAAAACAAACAAACATCTCAAATGGTTACAATGTGTGTAAAAATGTACATAGGCTCAGAAGAGAGAAGACAAGTGATTAGGCAGCTACATAAAGAAATAGTTTTAAAAATTAGTCTTTGAAGAGACAATAAAAGTAATATTAAAAAACCATGTAAGGATAGAAAATATACTGAGAGTCTGGATACTGTGTATTATTGTTTGGTCTTTGACATTTCTAACTGCTATAAGACATCTGATTGTAAAAGCTGTTGAATTAAACCAACAAATGTATTTTAAATGTATCTTAACTTTAAAAATTGGGTCTAAGGATATGATTCTTTGAAAAAGTGGTTCTGCTTTTGTTTCCACAGAAGCTTCCAGGCCCCTGAAGCATCTCCAATGACAAGCATGGCCTAGATGACACAACATCCAGAACAGTTTCTAAACAATTGGTTGAGGCAGTGCAACCCCATAGACTATTGCAGCCAAGATTTATCTATAATTATAAATTTACTTAGTATCCCCATAAGATACTTAGGACCCCAGTAAGCAGGAAATGGTATAGAAGACTATGCCTAAATGTCTAAAATATTGCTTATAAATATTTATTTTTCTATTAAATAGTTAGTGGACATAGTTAGTCTCTTTCTTTAAAGGGAAGGGAATATGGTATAGAAATTATTTTTTAAAGGCAGATTATTAAATCTACTTTGATTCAAAAACAACTTAATCTCAAAATACCTTATATTGGTATTTATTTTGATTTATCAATACAAATTTAAGGTCAATTTTGTATGTATATTTTTACTCTTGTTTAATGTTTATGCAACTCACTTAAAACTGTAAATTATTAAGAAATGCAGATTAAGAGTCATCTATGATAATGAAACTTATGGTTATGCTAGTAAAATTTTTTTAGGTATATAAAGATATATTTCAATTAGGTAGGTAATCTTTAACTACTTCAAAGACCTACAGAATACAGCATTTAAAATTTCTAAGAACTTAGACTTTTCTGGATAAGGTAACATGTTTGTTCCTGACAACACCATTACTTCAGAAAGAATGATGGGTATCAAATAGTTTGCTTACAATGCAGAAAAGGTGAGCCATTTGGGCAAGAAACAGTTTTGTCTAGACTGCTTGACAGTTTATGTTGTGTAAACTGGACATACAGGACCAATATGAAAGTAAACATTGAAATGTGTCAAATCAAGGTGAGATGGTCCTTCGTGTTCCTGCTTCACAGAAGCAACTGTCAGATAGTCTGCAGGACACAGGGAGAACTTTGCCAGAATGGGCCCAATGGTTCTTCAATTTTTCTTCTTCACTGAAAGATATACCAGATACTATAGGCACGTAAGCTGAATAATGATGTCCCAATTTTGCAGAGAAACTTTGGGTAACTGTCAAGATAGACAGATGTTTCTACCATTTTTAGACTTTTGGAAGTTGCTTACAATATACTTGCTGTTTACTCAGATATTACTATATCCTTCTGTCTTTGATGAAGTTGAAGACTAGATATAATTTTCCTTAGCTATAATAAAAGATAAATTAGATATGTATTTTTAGACTACTAAAGATAGAATAAATGATAGAATATCTCCTTTTTAATTACACAGAAAAGGGGAAGTGGTGTGGGATGGTCTTTCTATATGCTGTGAAGATGTGTTGACACCATTGGTTAATAAAGAAGCCTGTAGAGCAAAGCAGAATACAGTCAGGCAGGAAATCCAAGAGAAAGAGACAGGAGTAGAGGGTAGAGTCTGAGAGACAGGATTCAGCTGCCTAAGAAGTAAGTTATGAAAGTACTGGTAAGCCACTAGCTACATGAAAATACATATATTAATAGAAATAGGTTAATTTAAAATGAAAACAACTAGTTAGTAATAAGCCTGAGCCATATACAAATAGTTTATAATAAATATAATCTTCTGTGTGTTTATTTGGAACAAAACAGCTACAGGATACCCAAGAAACTATCAACTACACAAAAAAGTTTTAGGATAAATGTAATTAGCTTGAAGTTTATGCTTCTGTAACAAGAGATAGAATGAATTTAATCCATGGAGTGAACTGGAAATACTAGAAGATTTAAGGGAAGCAGGTTGGTCAATGTAATTCTGTTTGGTAACTAAATGATCAATTTTTTGTTTGCTCTTTTCTTGGATACCTAAGCAATGTCTGACATTTGAGCCTAAGAATATATATTTCACAGACCTAAGGAATAATCAAATACTATTATTTTGCTAAGGAAATGTAATATTCTGCATTATTCATAGATAAATGTCATGCCTGTGCATTACTAGAGAAGTGTCCTTTTGCAGTAGATGGGAACAAATACAGAGATCAATAACTGCAAAGAATGAAAGACCTTGGAAAACTCAATCCTAAATGGGATATCTCCATCAAACCTCTCCTCATAGCTCAGGGAATTCTGCAAAAGAGGAAATAGAAAGAGTGTTCTAGAAGTGAGGATGGAAGACACCAGTAAAATGTTGTCTTCCAGACACATCAGGATTGATGAACAAATGAACTCACAAAGACCATGCCAACATACGTAAGGTCTGAGCAGATCTTGACAAGATGGTGTTCCAGCTCTGAGAGGGGTGGTGGACACATCACCCATCCCCAAACCTGAAGATATCTCCAAATGATAACTGCTAGCAAAGTAAAATTACATTTCCCCAATGGAGTTTCACTGGATATGTAAACGATGCTTAAGAGTGGAGCCCATGCCCGGGACTAAATGGCCAACATGATACTAAGTTAGTTGTATTTGTGTATTTATTTTCTGTCTCATAGTGCTTGGTCTGAGCATGTTTCATCTTCCTGGTCTTTTGTTTATATATGATTATTTTATGGGGGCGGGGGGTTAATGGGTTTTCTCCTCTCCTTTTGCCTCTCTCTCTCTCTCTCTCTCTCTCTCTCTCTCTCTCCTCTCTCTCTCTCTCTGTCTGTGTGTGTGTGTGTGTGTGTGTGTGTGTGTGTGTGTGTGTGTGTGTGTGTGTAGTTTATATGGCTTTTTCCTTGCCTTGTTTTTTCCCCCTGTTTAGATTGTATTAGCTTGATTGTTTTATAAAGAAAGAAAGTGTGGAGTTGGACGGGTAGAAGGAAGAGAACAATGGGAAAAGATGTAGGAGGGGAAATCATTATCCGAATATATAGAACTAAAAATCAATTTTCAATTAAAAGTAATAAATATCTTTTAATGTGTTTTATACCTTCCACAAAATGTGCAGTGTGGTCCTCCATTTTTTTTCTTGATGAACATACTTCAAGGAGATTCCAGTTCCTTCAGGAAAACAATGCAAGGCCCTGAAAGTACCGTATCTCAGAGACAGGGCAGGAAGAATTTACAATTGGAGTGTTCCACAGGCCATAACAAAGCAGGCCTCTGCAGTGAAAGAAAAATGTCTAAGTTTAGATCAGTCAGGAAAAACAATTGAGTAGCTGAGCCAAACTTACAAAATAGCCTAAGAAGTATGTTTTTTGAGTAACCAATGCTATGAAATCCTATTAGTTAATATTTCACAACAATATTTTGGTTAAAATTGATAGGAATAACCCCTCACTTTAGTTTTACTAAAGTCTTACAAAAGTTGGCTAGCAATTGATTTTATATCTCTGTGTGCATTTTTAAATTAAATTTCCTAAACTTAAAAATCTCAAAAAAATGTTGTGTACATACATGTTGTATAAAGAAAGTTATATTTTTACATAATACTTGGTTACTTTAAAGGTAACACAGCAGTTTTTTATACTACCAGAAATTTAATCTTCCATTAAATTTTATTCTATATACTTTAAAGGCTGATGTTCTAGGGATATTCTTGCCCCATTTCAATTTCCCTACCACCTGTAAACTGTGCCACTGTTAGAATTGTTAGGTCTAAGGTGGTACCCCAAAATGGCAGTGCTAGTGACATTGTCCTAAACAGAAAAATTGATCCTCAATAAACATTTGACCACAACATGAGGAACTGTATTAAAGGGTCACAGAATTGGGAAGATGGAGATCCACTGGAAGAGTTCTGGCAACACGTTTGGGGAAGCACCATCATATTATTGCTTATTTATTTCCCCCAGTTATGTGAGTTCAACAGATTAAACACAGATGGCCAGACTTAGTCTCAAGCACTTGTAACTACTGAGCCCTCTCACTATCCATATGATGATATTTTGATATAAATTTTCAAATGGCTGACCTGACAAAACTGGTATATTCTTTACTTTAGATACACTATTTTCTGTGTTAGATGAAATCCTCTTGTCTTCCCTTTATATCATTACTGTATTACAAAGGAATCTTACAATACAGATTTTGTATGTAATTTGAAATTTTTTTCATTTAAAACACTTTCACTGAGGTTAATTACAGTAATTTTATGTATTTGAAGTTATTTACTTTTACTTTTTAAATATACTACCACTGTATGGCTCTAACACAGCTTATTTCCTACTCACTAGTTAACAGACATTAGTTGTTACTTTTTCACAGTGATGAATTTTAAAATTTAAACATTAAAACATGATTATGTCAATTGCCTCCTTCCTTCTCCTCCATACAGAAATACATGAATGTATTAATAGAACTTTCTCAGTCTCCTTAGGGCTGCTTGTTTGTGTATAAGTTCAGAACTGACCAGTTGGTATTGATAATCCACTGGGAATCTCAATCCTGGGAAGACTGTTAATCTTGCTCTCAGCCTCACTTTGCCTGTGGTTCTTTGTCTATGAGGGGCTGAGATTTGCTTCTTCTACGTCAGCATGTCTATTGGTATTTTACTTGTTTAGGACTTGTTTAGGGAGCCACACTGTTGAGGTATTATGGGTATCAGAACAGATTTTTCTGGTCTTCTCTTACATTCTTCCCAAAACCTCTCCCACAATGTCTCCTTTATCTTAAGTAGAGTTGTATTGTACATGTATTTACAGGGCCAGGCAAGCCATGATATTTTTCTTTGCTTTTTGAGCAGTGGTAGTTTTCTTTAACTGTCTCTGTTTCTTTTTTATTCAAAAAAAAATTAATTCTTAGCCAAAGAAAAGCTTATTTGCTGAGGGGTGTGGAAGCTCTGTTGGTATGTAGGTGAGAATTTGGAATGCAGTTGAGGTTTACTCTGCTCTAGTAGTTTTTACTCTAGCTTCTGACAATCATAAATAAAATATTATATGGAACTATGGCTTTATTTCTTTTGGATACATTTTCTCTTGAAGAAATATTATTTTCACAGGTTTCAATTATTTGGCCACATTATAAGAATGTGGGTAACTTTGTATTTTATTGAAAAATTTACCACATCAATATCCAACTTACATTCTTTAAAATGTCAAGTGAACATTCTCTTTATATATTGTCATTGCCAGAACTAAAAACTGACACTACCTGAGGATGGTGACATCATCTTCTGCTTTTACTTTCAATTTCTAAAACAGCCCATAACTCTGAGTAGCTTTGTGTTGCTCTATCAAGTATCATGTCTTTCCCATGCTTTTCATTCTAAACGTTTTTTACAGTGTTGTTTGTGTGCTTTTGTTGTCCTTACTAAATATGATTCCCTTGCATTTTGCTGTGGAAGTCTTTTAGAAATATATCTTTTGCAAATCATTCTATATTGTTATTTCTCTATATAAATTTGTTTTAATTTAAATTTCATCTTCTCCACTTATGTGGGATTTAATTTTTGTTTCTTTTTTCTACATCTCAAAGTTAAAGAGTTAGATTCACTTTCAGATTTCTTTCTATTTCAATTTAAGAGTATAATTCACAGAATTTTACTCAGACTGCATTGCTACATCTCACTTCTGTTAAAATTTCTATTCAGTTCAAAATATCTCTTGTGATTTTAATGGGAATTGCATTGAATCTATATAACACTTTTAGTAAAATTTCCATTTTTACTATGTTGATCCTGCCTATCCAAGAGCATGGGAGATTTTTCCATTTTCTAATAGCCTCTTCAATTTCTTTCTTCATTTACCTAAAGTTTTTGTCAAACAGGTCTGCTCCTCTTTGGTTAGAGTTATGCCAAGATATGTAATGCTATTTGCAGCTATTATAAAGGGTGATGTTTCCCTTCTTTCTTTTTCAGCCCCCTTATCCTTTGTGTATATGAGGCTATTGAATTTTTTGAGTTAATCTTGTACCCTGCTACCTTGCTGAAGGTGTTTATCAGCTGTAGCAGTTCCCTGGTAGAATTTTGAGGGTCACTTATGTATATGATCATATCATCTGTACATAGAGATAGTTTTTCTCTCTTTCCACTAGCCACTGAAGATCCATTACGAAAAGGAGCTAGGTCTTCGAAGGGTAGGTGACTGTAGACTGGCATGAGCCGTGTGTGGAGCCTCAAGGAGTGGGATCATACTTTGTTCTTGTGTTGGGGCTGGCACCTTGGAGCCCATTCCCTGCAGAGGAACCCCTAACCCAGTCTTGACTTTGAGATGCAGAAATTGGACTTGCCTGGAGTGGATGTGCCACACTCAGATGACCCACTTTGGGACATCTTATTATTTGGGGGGACAGGACAGGGAATGAAGAGGGGCAAGCTGAAGGCTGACTGGGAGGGGTTGGGAGGAAGGAAGGGAGGGGGAGCAGGATACATGGATAAAAAAAGACATTTTTTTATTTTGAAAATTAATGAAATGAAGGAAAGAAAAAAATGTCCCTTGTGACTATTTTTTTTGACTTGCTGATAGTTATAAGACCATTTTCAATTTCCAAATATTTGAGAAATTTTCCAGATCCTTTCTATTATTCTTTATTCTGCTTTAGCTATTTTGCTTTCTAGTTCTTTAAACCTATTTGAGCTTAAAGTCCAAAATATGGCCTTGTGATGAATATTTTATGTGTGCTTGAAAAAGGCTGCATTGTGTTCTTGTTTGGAGGGGTGTCCAATTAGGTCAGGTTGATTGATGGTGTTGTTCAAGTCTCATCCATTCTTAATAAACAAGAGTGTGCCTTCAGGAGAGGGGTGAAAGTCACTATTGTAGCTAAAGCTTGTCTGTTTCTCCTCTCAGTTTTCATTTTGTTTCATGTGTTCATAAAACTGTAATATCTGTTTAAGGAGTTAACCTGTTCAGCATCACTCAATTTACTTTGTTTTTATTATAATTACATTTTATGCTCATAAATATGTCTTAACCGACACTTGTGTGGCTGATGAGTCTTCAGATTCCTCCTTGGATTGTAAACTTTTACTTTTTTATCTTAACAATTTTAATAATTTTTCCATACCTACCACTGCTCACCCTCCCTCCCCTCATCCAGCTCTACCCTCAGCCTCCCCCCTACCACATTCCCCTATCCAACCCCCAGGGAAGGCAATACTTCCAAGGTGAGTCAGTTCAGTCTGCAATATGCACTTGAGGTAGCATCTCAGCCATCCTCTCAGTCTCAAGACTGAGTAAGTTGTACCTCTAGGAAAATAAACTCTGGTCCTGTGGCAAGAGGCTCCACAAACTGCCCATGCCTTTTGACTGCCATCTATATTCAGAAAGTTTATTTCTTTTCCATGAAGTTTCCTCAGCTGTTATTTCAGAGTCAGTGAGTTCCAAATGGGTCAGTCAATTCTATGGGTCTCCTTCTTAGGATCCTTATCTCTTTGCTCATATACTCTCTCTTCCCTCTCAGCAGGCCTGAGAGCTTGATCTGGTACTTATCTATGGATCTCGGTGTAGCAAAGGGGTTTCTTGGTCCCAGGCAGCCAGAGGTCGAGACCCACAGACCTGCCACCCACCACCTCTGCTCAAGTCCCCAGAAATGACTCAGATGCTTATATTAACTTTATGCTGTTTGGCCTATGGCTCAGGCACATTGCTAGCTAGCTCTTATATCTTAACCCATTTCTATTAATCTGTCTGCCACATGGCCTGTGGCTCACCTGTGTTCCTTACATGTTGCTCTTTTGGGCTTCAGCTGGCTCTGCCTGACCCCGCCTTGCTTCTCTTACCTATGCTCTGATTTCTCCTCCTACTTCTTCTATGGTGCCTGTCATGGCCCAAAACAGCTCCTTTATTTAAAGATTGATATTCACAGCATACATAAAAGCATTCACACATCATCTCGACTTTTGCCTTTATCACTTGCTGGATGGAGGTTTATAATGACAATTAGGGTGGTCATTCATTTGATTACAGGTAAAGTCCTGTTTAGGCCCCCTCTCCACCATTGCTAGGAGTTCTAGCTGGGGACATCTTGTTGGTTCCTGGCTGTTTCCTTAGCACCAGGATTTTCTCTAACCCCACAGTGGTTCCCTCTATCAAGATATCCATATCTTTGTTATCCCTCTCTGTTACTCCTCCCACTTAACCATCGCCTTCTCGCATGATTTGTTCCCACCTCCCTTGCTCACTCCCCCTTATGATCCCAATTTACTCAGGAGATCTTTATTTTCTGTTCCCAAGGAGATTCCTGGATGTCTCTCTTAAGTTCCTCCTGTTACTTAGCTGCTGAGGGAGTATGGCTTGTAGCCTTGTTATCTTTTGATTTCTGTACAGAATCCATTTATGAGTGAGTACATCTTAATGAGTCTGTGTTACTTCACTCATGATGATACTTTCCAAAGCTACCAATTTGCCTGCAAATTCCAGGATGTCATTTTGTTTTTCTGTTGAGTAGTACTCCATTGTGTAAATGTGTCACTTTTTTTAAAATCATTCTTCAGTTGAGGGGCATCTAGGTTGTTTCCAGGTTCTGGCTATTATGAATTATGCTGCTATGAACATAGTTGAGCTATGCCTTTGGGGTAAAAATGTGCATCTTTTGAGCATATGCCAAATAGTGGTATTTACATTACTCTGATGGCAATAGATATCAAACAACTCTTTATATATCTTTCAGCCATTTGAAATTTTTTCTGTTAAGCACATCCTATTTAGCTCTGAATTTCATTTTTAATTGATTATTTGTTTTTTGGTCTATAGTTTCTTGGGGTTCTCTATATTTTAGAGATCAGTCCTCTGTCAGATGTAGGGCTGGTAAAGATATTTTCTCATTCTGCAGGCTGTCATTTTGTCTTATTTACCATGTCCTTGGCTTTACAGAAGCTCCTCAGTTTCAGGAGGTCCCATGTATTATGTGTTTTTCTTAATGTCTATGCTACTGGTATTATATTTATGAAGTGGTTATTTGTGCCAATGTGTTCAAGTGTATTTCACACTTTCTTTTCTATCAAGTTCAGAGTAACTGGTTTTATGTTGAGGTCTTTGATCCATTTGGACTTGAGTTTTATACAAGATGTTAGATATGGATCTATTTGCATTCTTCTACATACCACCATCCATTATGTCAGCACCATTTGTTGAAGATACTATCTTTTTTCCACTACATATTTTTGGCCTCTTTGTTAAAAATCATGTGTCCATAGGTGTGTGGGATAATGCTGGAGTCTTTAATTTAATTCTATTGATCCACAGGTCTGTTTTTATGCCAGTTCCAAGTTGTTATTTTATTCTGTAGTATAGCTTGAAGTCAGGGATAATGATGCCTCCTGAAGTTATATTATTGAACAGGAATCTTTGGCAATCCTGAGTTTTTAGTTTTTTCATATGAAGTTGAGTATTGTCTTTCAAGGGTTTATGAAAAAAAATTGTGTTGGGATTTTGATGGATATATCATTGAATCTGTAGATTGCTTTTGGTAAAATTGTTATTTTTACCATGATGATCCTACCTATTCAGGAGCATCGGAGATCTCTTCATTTTCTTATATCTTCTTTAATTTCTTTCAATGACTTAAAATTTTTGTCATACAAATCTTTACTTATTTGATTAGAGTTATCCCAAGATATTTGATGTTATTTGCAGTTATTATAAAGGTCCATGTTTCCCTGATTTCTTTTTCAGCTCTTTATCATTTGGCTATAGGAGGACTATTGATTTTGTTTTTGAGTTAGTCTTGTATACTGCTACATTACTGAAGGTATTTATCAGCTATAGGAGTTCTATGGTAGAATTTTGGTAGTCAGTTATGTATACAGTCATATCATCTGCAAATAATGATAGTTTGACTTCTTCCTTTCCAATTTCCATGTCCTTGAGCTACTTTTGTTCTCTTATTGCTTTAGCTAAAACTTCGAGAACTATACTGGATAGATATGAAGAGAGAAAACAGCCTTATCTTGTTCCTGATTTTAGTGGGATTGCTTTGAGTGTTTCTCCATTTAGTTTGATGTTGGCTTTCAGCATGCTATATATTGCTTTTATTATGTATAGGTATTTTCTATATTTTTCCTGATCTCTCCATATTTATCATGTCGCAATGTAAGATTTTGTCAAAGGCTTTTTCAGCATCTAATGAGATGATGATGTAATTTTTTATTTTAGTTTGCTTATATGATGGATGGCATTGACACTTTTTCATATGCTGAACCATCCCTATATCTCTGCGATGAATCCTACTTGATCATGGTGGATGATTTTTTTAATGATATGTTCTTGAATTCAGTTTATCAGTATTTTATTGAGTATTTTGTATCAATATCCATTGGAGGAATTGATCTGTAATTCTCCTTTTTTTGCCATATCTTTTGTGGTTAGATTATCATGGTGACTATAGCCTCATGAAAAGAGTTTGGCAATGTTCTTTTAATTTCTATTGTTTGGAAAAATTTAAAGAGTATGGGTATTAATTCTTTTTTGAAATTCTAGTAGAATCTGAAGCCATCAGGCCCTGGGCTGTTTTGATTGGGAGACTTTTAATAACTGCTTCTATTTCCTTAGGGTTTATAGGTTTACTTAGAGTGGGGATTTAATAAAAGCTCCGAAAGTTTTGGAAATATAAGAGGGGTCTAACCACAGTCAGTCTAGGAGGATCAGAGAGTGGTGATTCATACCTTTAATCCCAAAACAGGGAGTATATTTGGAGAGGTGACCTTAATCTAAACTCCTTTACTCTAAACTAAGTTCAAGGTCATTTTAGTTTACAGAAGGAGTTCCGGGCTCCCAGGCAGGCAGTGGTAGGGCCACGAGTTAACTTACCAAGAAAGTATTTAACACAGGAATAGAAAGACAGAAGCTAGAAGAAGCCAAGAGAAGCCAAGCTAAGGAAGCTGGAAAATGTCTAAGTAAGATCTAACTGTGGTGTTTATTCTCTCTAATATCTCTGACATTCTCAGAGATCTATCCCTGAGTTTCATTTATTTGTGCAACAACTTAGGTCATTTATCCAATTCTGATTTAATTTTGGTAAATGGTACCTGTCCAAATAACTGTCCATTTCTTTTAGGTTTCCCAATTTTGTGGAGTACAGATTTTTCAAGTATAACTCTCTAGACTCCTTTGGTGTCTGTTGTTATGTTGAGCTTTTTGTTTCTGATTTTTTTTTAATTTGGATACTCTCTGCCTTTTGATTAGTTTGGATAAGAGTTTTTCTATCTTGTTAACTTTCTCAAAGAACCAACTATTTGTTTTATTGATTTTTTGTATTGTTTTCTTTGTATCAATTTTATTGGCATCAGCCCTGAGTTTTATTATTTCCTGCTGTCTACTTCTGGGTGAGTTTGCTTATATTTGTTCTAGAGCTTTTGGCTGTGCTATTAAGTCTCTTGTGTGAGATTTCTCCAACTTTATATTTCTGTAGTCACCTAGTGCTATAAACTTTCTTAGCACTGCATTCATTGTGTTCCATAGGTTTGGGTATGTTGTGAATTGACTTTTATTAAATTCTAGGAAGTCTTCAGTTTCTCTTTTTACTTCTTCATTGACCAAGAGGAAGTTCAATTGAGTTTGTAGGCTTTCTAGGGCTTGTGTTGTTGTTGAACTCAAATACTAGTCCATGGTGATCTGATAGGATACATGGGATTATTTCCATTCTTTTTGTATCTATTCATACTTATTTTATGGTCAAGTATGTGGTCAATTTTAGTATAGGGTACTGAGAAGAAGGTTTATTCTTTGGTATTTGGGTGGAATGTTCCATGCATATCTGTTAAGTCCATTTGAGTCATAATGTCTGTTAGTTACCTTATTTTTCTGTTTAGTTCAGGTCTGGTAGACCTATCTATTGATGAAAGTAGGATATTGAAATCTCCCACTATTGGTGTGTGGGGTTTGATATAAGGTTTAAGATTTAGTAATGTTTCTTTTACATATGTGAGTGCCCATGTGTAAGAGGCATAAATATTCAGGACTGAGATTTGTTCTTGATGGATTTTTCCTGAGATGAATAAATAATGACTTTCCATATATTTTAGATTGAATTTAGTTTGAAGTCTACTTTGTTAGATAGTTACCCTAGCTGTTTTTCTTTTGTCTATTTGGCCCCAAAGTCTTTTCCCAACCTTCTACCATGGGCAGTGTCTGTCTTTGAAGTTGAGCTGGGTTTTTTTTCTTGTTTGTTTGTTTTTTTATTTTTTGGTTTTGTTTTTTTTTTTATAGAGCAGAAGAATGTATCCTGTTTTCATATCTATTGTGTTAGCATGTATCTTTTTAGAGGTAAATTGAGTCCAGTGATAGTAAGGGAAATTAATGACCAGTGATTGTAATTTTTGTCATTTTTAGTAGTAGTGTGTAGGCTTGTTTGCCTGTTGCTAGAGCTGTGATGGCTTATGGAGCACTGTTTGTGACCTGTTGCCAAGACCTGAGGCCTGTCCTAGCTGGCCTGGCTGGCCTGCTTGGAGGAGAGTAACTTACCTCTTCTGCTGTGACTCTCTAGAGGTTGTGTCTCAGGGAGGAGCTGAGGTTGGGGGCATGGGTGATTTGGGGAAATGGATTGAGGCTTATGGGGTAGAGGGTCTGATGAGGGGTGTAGATAATCAGGCTTTCAGGCAGAGATCCTGTTTGCCTACAGTTGGAGCTCTGATGGGTTAGGGAGCACATTTTGTGTCCTACTGTCCAGAACTGGGTGCTATTATAGCTGGCCTGGCTGGCACGCTGGGAGGAGGGTCTGTAACTTTTTTTTCCAGTCATATTAACTTTAATACACCAAGATCTATATAGTTAAAATATATTCTTAGTAAGTAGCATACTGTTTTTTATTTCTTTAATCTACTCTGTCAAATTCTAGATCCATTAATACAATGTGAAACTATAAAGATTGCATTATTAGTGCTTTTATTGTACTTGAATCTATTATATCTCTAGTTGCCTTTTGTCTCACTACCTCTTCCTGTTTCCTTTTAAACTTTATTTTAAAATATATAAAATTACATTTCAATTTCCATAATGTTTCCATATTATATGGTTAGATTTGCTTAGAATTTTGTGGTTTCAATGACAAAAAAATACATATTAATTACATTTCACAGTCTGTTTTCAATGAAGAAGTGGTTTGAATAAGAATGGCCCCCATGAACTCATATGTTTGAAAACAGTCACCAAGAAGTGGAACTCTTTGATTTGGAGGCATGGCCTTGTTGGTGGAGGTGTGTCACCAAGGGTTGGGCTTTTAGGTTTCAAAAGCCCAAGCCAAGCACGATCAAAGTGTGTCTATTTCTGGCTTTCTGTTTCTGGCTCTCTGCTTCTGACTCTCTCTCTCTCTCTCTCTCTCTCTCTCTCTCTCTCTCTCTCAATCAATCAATCAATCAATCAAGATATAGCTCCCCACTATTGCTTTAGCTTCATGTTCTCCATGATGTTGATAATGGACTAGGCCTCTGAAACTGTAAGCAAGCCCCCAGTTAAATGCTTCCTTTTATAAGAGGTGTGATGGCGATGGTGCCTCTTTCCAGCAATAGAACAGTGGCTAGAGGATTAAGTCCTGAACCCATATACTCTAATGCATTTGAACTTTAAACATAAGCATCACAAGATGCTTTTTACACATTTGATAGTTAATGGTCTCTAACATACATAAGCTATAATGATGGCTGTTTTGTTTCCACCTCATTTTGATAAACATTCTGTCCAAATTTTTGTACCCTCAGGTTTTCACCTAGAATACCTTTCTTTGTGCTAGAAGAAACACCATTATAGTGTTTCATAGAGCTCTCTTTTTGACAATAAATGCAATAGACTATCATTGTCTAACAAATTTCTTTACAACACCTTTTTACTTAAAAGCTTGTTTTACTTCTGCTTTGTTTTGTTTCTGCTTGGTTGTCGTGGCTTCTAATAAGACAAACCCTGTCTGAGATTCTGCACCTGACAGCTCAAGGGAGCAGACGCAGAGCCTCACATCCAGACATAAGATAGAGAGATCCCAGGTTGGAGGTTTCCATGGAGTCCTTCCCCTCAGAGATCAGGGAAGCCCATGAAAGAGGGAGGGGAGGATTCCTAGAAGCCAGAGGATAGGGGACGTCAGGAGAGAAAGACCTAAAGAACCAACTAATCAGGGCTTATGGGGCTCACAGTGTAAGCAGCAATTGCAGAGCCTACATGGATATTCACTAAGTGTGTGTCTGTCTCTCTGTGTGTCAGTGTGTGTGTGTGTGTGTGTGTGTGTATGTGTGTGTGTGTTTCAGTGTGTGTGTGTGTGTGCGCGCACACACATGTGTGTACCTGTGTGTGTCAGTGTGTGTGCCTGTGTGTGTCAGTGTGTGTGTCTCTGTGTGTGTGTGACAGAAATTAAAGAAAAAGAAAAAAGAAAAATGCTAGCAGCGTGGCTCTGAGATATTCAAGCTGCTCTTTACATTTTTTTTAATCTTGGATTTCATAGAATTCTTCCACCAAAGAATCCAAACCTGACTCATCAACTTACCCATTTTTGCAATATTGTTGAATACATTTCAAATTTAATAGACTATTGTTTATTTTTTAGTATTTTCACTTTATTAATTTTTTTGCTTTTAAAATTTTTTTGGTGATACTTCCTGTCACTTGCTAAATATTGCTGTCTATTCTGTAAAGCCCTTATCATATGGGTTATTTCTAGTCCAGAAGTTATGTACTGACAGTTTTGTGACTTGAGTCATTCTTCATTTAGGTCTGGGTAGTGATTTATTTGTCCCTAAATGATGACATTTTGTGCCAAGTCACACATCTCATGATTTTTACAGAATGCCAGCTAGTGGAGATCAGAAAAAAATAATGAAAATCTAGCTCCTGTCTTAAAGGGAGTACAGATCCTCCTCTGAAGGGCATCTAATGGACAGTTGGAGTCAGCTAAATCTCTTGACTTTTATGTGGTTTCCAACTATGTCACAACTGTTTTTTCTCCAGTGTACAGTCTTATACTTTGCTCTTCCTGAAGCATGGAGTGTTGGAGAGTCCTTGCTAACACTCATACCTGCATGGCAATCTCGGTGTCAGTCCAGTGTCTTAGATAAAAATCACTTATGCTTCATCAGTGTTAAACTTCTATTGTTTCTTTTTCAGCATTAAATTTTGTTTTGGTAAAAATAGTTTACATCACCTTTGTCTATCTTCTGTCTTAGATAGGTTCCAGGGCCTAGACCTTGGGCTCCATCTTTAGGATCCATGGCCTTTCTTTTTATACAGACTGAGCTTTCAAACTATGTTTGATCCTAAGGCTACCCCATCATGGAGTCCATGGGTCCATACTTCTCTGCATGTATCTTGCTTAGATGTTTTTCTCAGAGGAGTGGGCTATTTCTGCTTATATCCTAGTGAGGAGCAGTTTGCCAGTCCTTCTCTACAGTGTTGTGTATAGGAGAGGGACATCTGGGAAACAGAACACACCTACCCTACACACATGTCCACCATTGCTTCTTTTCAGTGGCCCCCTTTAACCAGCTCTGTTCTACACTTTACTGTCTTCTCCTAGTAGAGGTAATTTAAAGAGCTTACAACTGAGTGAAAATATCTTACTTTTAATGTGTCTGTTTATTTCTGTATTTTTCCCTGGCTATTTTGAACTTGGCCTTTAATTTGGCTAAAATTTTTAGCTGGTTTATTGTTAGTACTCTATTGTTCACCAAATGCCTTCTGTGAAGTCTGACTTGCCCTTTGTCTCTAGGCAGAGATTCTCCAACTTTATAGTTCAGTGCCACTGAAGACGGAAAGCGGCTCCCTGTCAGGCTCAAGAACAAACAACTTTCTTCATTTCAAAGAAAAACAAAACAACAAAAAACAATACATGTGGGAGGTTGTGTTGTTTCATTTTAAATAATTGTCCCAACCACTGGTTTAATAAAAAGAGCTGATTGGCCAAAGGCAGGCAGGAAGTGTAGGCGGGGCTACCAGACTAAAAACTCTGAGAACAGAATGCCAGATCAGAACACCGGAGGGAATTCCAGAGAGAGGCCTGGAAGAAGCCAAGGACAACTATGATGCCTTAAGAAAAGGTACCGAGCCCCATGGCTAAACAAGAGACATGGATTAGAATAAGGGTAGAGAGCTAGCATGTGATATGCCTGGGCCTGAGGCTGATCAGCCAAAAACTAATGAAAGCATCTGTGTGTCTCTGAGGAAAGCGGGTCTGCGGGTCTGCGGGTCTGCGGGACTGCGGGACTGTGGGCCTAGACCTTGAGGTTAGGCTGGAAAGTACAGGCCAGAAACCTCGTACTACAAATACACGTTTGAAATTTATTGTATAAAATGCTATTTAAATTAAAAAATCTTTAAAAAGATTTACTTCATTTGAGCATGTTCTATAGTTTAGTTTAGTATATGTGTCCGTTTGCTTGTGTGTGTATAGAACAGAAGATAGCATGCAATCCTTTAGAACTAGAGTTTTAATTAAGCATTGTTTAGATTCCAAGCCAGTTACATGGGCACTAGCATTGAACTTTGATCTTCATTACTGAGCAGCAAACACTTAATTTCTGAGCCATCATTGCAGCCTGTCAATGCATTTTAACAATATTTATAGTTTATTTTTAGCACTGTTGTAAATACATTTTATCTAGAATTCCAAGGTTTCTTTTCTATTTATTTAAGTTGGGGCAATTTTATTAGAGTTTAAGAGAAAGTAAGAAGGCAGCCAAGCTGTGAATTTCAGCAGCTTCTAGACAAAAGAAATAGAGACAAAGAAGAGAGAAAGCCATGCCATTTATAATGTGAACCCACAAGTAGATGCTTGGCAAAAGGAAATATGGGCTTTAGATAAGCTTTAAATGCCCAGAGTGTTTTAGAAAACATGTTTAGTTTTGGCTGTGTGGCAAGTATCCAAAAGAAAGAGAAAAATTAGAAATTATGGACTCTTTCTTTTTACTTTTATTGATGCTTTGTAGATTTCACGTCATGCATTCCAAACCTACTTATCTCCTTCTGCCCTTATATGCACCCTATGCCCTTATAGTTCTTAACACTATAGGTGAAATAAAAGAAGATGGGAAAAAGATTATTTAAAATAAAAATTATTATTTTTAATGTGAAATAGAAAACTATTTTCTCAAATTCTCATATACCTATGATTGTCTTGAAAATTCCTGTTTAATGTTACCTTTTTAGATTTGTATGACCAGAGCCTTAGACCCCCAATATTGTTCCCAAACCCCTCCCATTGTCTTGTAGAATAAAGAAAACATTAATAAATAGACACGACCTCACCAATTCTCTATAATGGTACTTATCTAAGTCAAAACCAAAAATTCTTATCTTCAGAATTATACTTCTCATGTTCATGTCTCTATGACATGATAGTGTTCTTTGGACCATACCAGCAGAAGGAAGAGCAAACTCCAGCATCCACAGATAGAAATGTGAAGAGGAAACTGGCATAGCTAAGATAAAGGGATGTATCTGGGAGTTTGACTCCAGAAACTGGCAGAAACTGCATGGTTACAAACACACACACACACACACACACACACACACACACACACACACACACACACTGATATACAGCTCATGGACTTTCTGTGTGTTCTGAAAAGCTCAGGGCTGATGTTATGTATCTTCTATTTCCAAAATCTTTGTTTGGGTGCTGTAATAATGGAATTTTATCTTGATATGTTCACTTATTTAGTTTCAGTATTTCTACAGTATTCCTAATGAGTGATGAGATTATTTTAGACTAGGGTGATAATAATCATAGTGTGTGGTATGTGCAACTTGATCAGAAGATGTAATCATATGGTGTATGTTGGTCTGTGTGCATGTGTGTTTGTATGTGTGTGTGTGTGTGTGTGTGTGTGTGTGTGTGTGTGTGTGTGTGTGTGTGATGCTGAGGAAAATATAAGAAAGCATTACAAGTGAACACTAGTTCTTTTGGCTTAACATTTAACATATGAGTGAGTGAAAATTGTAATGGTGCTTTTACTGAGGTGAAGAAGATTGATGGAGAATTATGCTGTAGGGTAAATCAAAAAGTTCCACTTTAGACATATGTAATTTAAGATGGCCATTAGTCATTCAGGTGACACTTTAGATTATGAATCTAGAGATCCAGAGAAAATTGACATAAGGACATGTTTGGAGCCATGATACAACTCATTATTTTTACTTTCTGTTCATTGTCAACTGGATTTACTTTCAGTTGAAATAGTTGATTCTTTTTTTTCATATACATTTAATAAAGCTATCAGCAAAAACACCCAGCTTGTGTTTTACTTAATGTCTTATTAACATACTCAATTATATTTTCTAAAAACACTGGTAATGAAATATCAAGTCTGAGAGACTAGGCCATCATCATTCATAACATTTATCTCATACCTACAGCAAGCAAAATGTGGGCACCTAATTCTCCTACTAGACTTGAGTGTCATGACGGAGCATGGAAATTTTCTCCAGCATCTGTGAAGAGCATAGTCAAAAGGAGGAGAATGATGATTCACTGGAGTAGACAACAACAATGATAATTAGTTTCCAAAATAGTATTGTGATGGTTTGATTACAATGGCCCATATAGGCTCATACGTTTGCATACTTGGTCTACAGTTAGAACTCTTGGGAGGAATTAGAAATTGTGGCCTTGTTGGAAGAGGTATGTTAGTAGGGATGTCTAGTCCTTGCATTATCAAAAGCTCATTCCATTCCCAGTTAGTTCTCTCTCTCTCTCTCTCTCTCTCTCTCTCTCTCTCTCTCTCTCTCTCTCTCTCTCTCTCCCTCTCCCTCTTCCCATCTCTCCCTTCTATTTGTATATAAAGGATGTAAGCTCACAGTTATTACTCCAGCACCATGCCTAATTCTCTTCACCATGATTGTCATGGACTCAGCTTCTGAAACAGAAAAACCTTATATGTACTTTCTTCTATAAAAAGAAAAAAGAAAGAAAGGGAGAGAGGGAAGAATAGAGGGAGGGATGAAGGGATGGAGGAACAAAGGGAGGAAAGAAGGAAGAAACGGAGGGGGGGAAGGAGGAAGGGAGAAATGGAGGGAAGGAGGGAGGGAATTATGGATTTCTGGTAGTTACGAGCATCTTACTGAATTCTGAGAACTATGTACTTCTTTGTGCACATGTAAACATAGATTCTGGCATGCATGTGAAGATCAGAAGGCAGGTTTGGGGAAACATTTCTGTCAATGAGATTTCAAGGCTTACACAAAACTAATACCCAGTGAGCCATCTCTCTGACTCTCTAACTCATGTTTTCCCGAAATCCTAAAGAGATGGCTACAGAAACCAAGGGACAGATTCAGGTGTCAGATTTGAACATCTATACAGTCATATAGGTCATGAAGGTATGACCCTCATACAGGTATATATATTAGCTGTTTGATATTAAAAAATGTTTTCTCTCCAGGTAGTAGTGGTACACACCTTTAATCCCAATATTCACTTGGGAGGCAGAGGCAGTCAGATGTTTATGAGTTCAAAACCAGTCTGGTCTACAGAGTGAGTTCCAGGACAGAGAAAGCTACAGAAAGAAACCCTGTCTCAAAAAACCAAAACCAAAAAAAAAAAAAGAAAAAAATATTTTTCCCCCACTGGAGAAAACCAGGATTGAAAGAAATTTAAAGCTGTCCATTTGGCAATTCAAAGAAATTTTAGTAATAACCATTGTCAGAACAACCTATAAATGAAAAAGCAAGAAAAGTTGACATAGGTCAGGATTACACCAACAGAATTTTCTTTCCTTCGGATATTGATATAGTCGGAGAAACAGCTCCTGTAGTTACTGACAAATAAGACCAATAAGATAAAGTACAAGTTCCTGATTTGAAATTTTAGATTTTTGTAATTCAGCTCTCCAATTTTTGTTAGAAAGGCATCTTATTCTTCTAATGCAATCACTCTCAAGCTGGTTGAAGCAATCACAAATTTGACCACATTGTTTCAAATAAAGCCACTCAAAAGTGAAATATGTGAGACAGATGGCCTCAAACAGTAACAGCCAATCTTTATAATAGTTCCTAGGATTCAGTTGGAAGTGTGTACTGTATGTGGAACCCTATAATGACCTATACTGGGATGCCTGAATATCCTAATTCTGATCTTTCAATTGTATAAACTTTGGTATCTGACGCCTTTATGACAGTAAAATTTTCAATTATTTTTGTAGTTCTTATATCTCAGGATTTTTTTTTATATCCCTTGCTTTACAGTTACAATCTCTACAAATTTTAAATTATCAAAAACTGGAAGAAGCAGTAATTTTTCTTTATTAATAGTAGCTTGAGCCTTGTAGTTATGAGCAGGCTCTGGGTTATGGTCCAGGTTATCTCCAGACAGATTATGAAAACTTACTTTTTGCTCCTAATGTACAGTGTATGTATACAACACACATACACTCATTTGACAATGAAGAATTTTATTAGTCACTTGTGACACTCTTAGCCAGATTCAAAACTATATTTTACTTAGAGTAGTGTGTGTGTGTGTGTGTGTGTGTGTGTGTGTGTGTGTGTGTGTGTGTGTGTGTGTGTGTGTGTGTGTCTATCTCTGGAGCCTATGTCAAAACCTAATTTGAATAGAAAAACAAAAAATAATTAAATAAAGGAGGCTGGTGGTAAAAGTATGAGCTCAGTCTCTAAGCAGAAGAATATATACCGTTTCAGGACAATGTTGGTGGGGAAGCTGTTCAAATACTGTCTACAAAATGATACATTTTTCATGATTCCATGTTATATGTATTCTCATTGATACAAGCCTGTTTGATACTTTGGGGAGCTCAACAATATTTCAATCTACATTTTCTGAAGAATCAATATTGAGTCATTATAGAGAATACATAGTACAACAGTACTTATCATTATCCTTACTACAAAATTATTTTACACTCAATATATTAGGTAAAGATCATTTTTAAGTAAAAATTTTGATATCTTAAATGCATCAACTTTTTTTTTTTTTCAGAAAAGGTGTCCATAGATTTACTCTACATCATTGTCTATGTAGGAGGCTGAAGTATGATAGCAACGGGAACAGATGGTCACATATTTACTTATGTTTCATAGGGCGAACATCAGAAGACAGGATAATACATACTAAAAGAAAGCTTCAAAATGAGCACTTAAAGTGGTGACTGACCTTCAAATACTGAAATATGCTATGCAAGCAGTTTACCCCTGAACTATATTAGTACAAATATTGTGTGTTAATTTCTAGCTGCAATATGTGTCACTGTGATTTGGTGTGTTGAAGTTTTCCTTATCAAATGTTTACATATGTTTGTTTCATTACCTTTTACCCCTTTTGTATTTTTGACTTTTCTTCAATAACCACACATTATATTATTGCTTCGACAATTAAACTAAGCCAAATTGCCTGCATTTTCTCCAGATTATCCCTCTAAGTAGTTACAATAAATCTACAATAGTACTAAAGTAAGAGTATCTGTTTTAACTCATCATGAAATCTCATTTTTAAATTCTTCAGATTGTACATTGGTGATAGCAAAGGGAGTTAAAACGTTTTGATAATAAAGAAGTATTGTGAGGTAAAGATTGCCAATAATGCCTCTGCTTATTAGAATTCAATTTGGGGAAGTTTATATGGAGAATATAAAACACTACAAAGGTATGTGCTATTAAAGTTTATCTCTCATGAAAAGTAATACATTCACATATAGGTACCATATTCATTAATAAGAATAATATTGTTATTAAGAGGATGCAGAATACCAGAATTCTAGATTGATCCATTGAAATTGCTAAGACTGTTCTTTAGTGTCATTTGCACTTGAACATAACAACATGCAGCATACTTCAGATTTTGTTTGCTATCTTGCCAAAAACAGTGTTTCAAGCTTAATCACTCATCCTAAAAGAATGTTAAAACTAAAAGCAAAAGAAATATCTGGTTCCTCTTTCCCAAAGTAACGTTTTAAAACATTTGAAAGTATTACTACTTGCCTATTAAAACAAATGTCACATAAGCTACCTATGTACTTTTATCTTGACTTTTTATATTTAATAAAAGTTCACAAATTTAATCCAACAAAATTTTATTAAAATATATAATAGTGCCTAATATGCATATACTTTATTCCTATAAATTTTATATTATGAAGAAGGTACTTGAGGAAAGTATTGAAAATATCACAGAACAGTTGTACAAAGTGATCATTTCCCAGTTTGAAAAGTCCTGCAGAAGAACTATATCCAAACAACACAAACAGGATGTGAGGGAGAGAATTCATTAAGATGGTAAACTCTTCCAGACTAAAGACTCAAGCCCAGTGGCCTGAGTTTAATCTCTGGAACCCGTGTACAGTTGTCATGATAGAGCAGGTTCCAGAGGCTTCTCTTATTATCCCACATTGTTGTGTGCTATGAGCATACACACACACACACACACACACACACACACACACACACACACACACACACACACACGTGAATCTCTTGTACACAGTAATAATGCACTTTTGTAAAGCAAGGTGTGAAAGTTTCTGACTTTGTTGTCAGTTACCCTGACTCCTAAATGACAAGTAGGAGAAGATTGCAGATGATCTTGGTAAGGACTACACCAGCAGAATGCAGAGCAAACCACACCATCCAAAGATGGAAATGTGAGGAGGAAACTAGCATAGCTAAGATAAAGGGATGTAGCTGGGAGTTTGACTCCAGAAACTGGCAGAGACCAGGGATGCATGGTCACACACACACACACACACACACACACACACACACACACACACACACACTGATATACAGCTCATGGTAAAGATCTGGACTTTCTGTGTGCTCTGAAAAGCTCAGGGCTGATGTTATTTATCTTCTATTTCCAAAATCTTTGGGTGCTGTAATAATGGAATTTTATCTTGATATGTTCACTTATATAGTTTCAGTATTTCTACAGTATTCCTAATGAGTGATGAGATGATTTTAGACTAGGGTGATGATAATCATAGTATGTGCAACTTGATCAGAAGATGTAATCATATTAGTAGATGACTTAATTTATGGGGTGTGTGTGTGTGTGTGTGTGATGCTGAGAAAAAATATAAGAAAGCATTACAAGTGAACACAAGTTCTTTTGGCTTTAACATATGAGTGAGTGAAAATTGTAATGGTGCTTTTACTGAGGTGAAGAAGATTGATGGAGAATTATGCTGTACGGTAAATCAAAAAGTACCACTTTATACATATGTAATTTAAGATGTTCATTAGTCATTCAGGTGACACTTTAGATTATGAGTGTCCAGAGAAATTTGACATAAGGACATGTTTGGAATCCAATTCATTGTAGTTCATTCTAATCAGCTGTGTAGCATGATATATAAGACCTTTCAGAGAAGCAAGAAAATAGAACTTAAAATCAAGCATTCCAGGTTGTTTCAGTTTTCAAAGACTGAATAGAAGAAAAGGTTTCCAATACTGAGAAAAAAGGTAGTAAATACAGTATTATGTAAAACAAGAACGTAAGGCAGAAACGATATGGAAGACTAAAACTGTGCAATTCTAATCAACTTGGAGAGTATTGTGAATTTAATAGGCACAATGTAAGTGAAGCAGAGAGAACAAAACTTGACCTAAGAGAATGTTTAAAGCAAGTGGATGGTGAGAGCACTTAGTTACAGTTATCCTGTGAAAGGATTAGAACAGAGAAATAGGCAAGAAAGCTACCCAGCATACTAGACTGTGTACTCAATGTAAATGAAGAGGTTCATGCTGGAGAGATGGCTTAACTCTTCCAAATGACCCAGATTAGATTTCCAACGTCCACGTCCATTTATAACTGCATATATCTCCAGCTCCAGAGGATCCAATTACCTCTTCTGCCTTCTGTGAATATCACTCTCACACATATAAGTTCACATATAGACACACACGCATTTCTATATGATTACAATTGTAAAATAACACTCTTTTCATCTTAATTTAAAAGTGTGGATGTGTTCCTGTAAAATGTGACAATTTACCATAGCATGAGAAGAAAAGAGTGAATAAGGATTGAAAGAAAGGAAGGCCAGAGAGAGTGGCAGCGAGCAAAGGGCTGAAATTTCATAGAACCACAGACACCTCCTCATAGTGTCAAGAGCAGATGTAGGCATTGAGAGTTTCAGAGTAAGTGGTCAGAAGGGTGCTTGCTATGAGGTTAAGCTGGTTTTGTTTGGTTTTTGTATTGGTAAATAAATAAAAGTTGAGGCCACTGCTTGCTTGAGAGTGGCTAGGGGACTTGAAAGGCTTGAACAGAGAGTAAATAACAGTAGGTAAAGAAATGAGAAGTTTCCTTTATTAGAAAAATATCACAGAATTCTCAAAATATCGTTGAATTTGCTGTTGACTTATTGAAGGTACTTTGTTTGACATTTTTACAGAAATATTCAGTTCCCTACAAAGAGGGAACATAATGTGAAGTGTGCTCATTTAGTTAGAGTCAGCCCTCATTGAAATAAATGTCAGGACATGAGGCTTATTGCTGTTTTATATGTGTGTATGTTTGTTTGTAAGCAATTATTTTAAGGATATATGGATATATATATATATATATATATATATATATATATATATATATATATATGAACTGAACCTTAATGTTAGCTTAAAAGTTGAAACTAATGACTTGTAATGAAAACCAAAACAGTCTGTTAGTCCAGTGCTATTAGTAGCAAAAAAAGAAAAGGGAAGAAGAGAAAGAAGAAAAAAAACACATAAAGACGTGACAATGCTTATAGATGTGTTCTGTTATGATTGAATATAGCTATGTTACAGCTTCTATTTTAAAATGTAAGACACTAGTCCATGGGCAAGTTCATCTACTCTAATACTGATGATTGATCTGGTGCACTGCTTGTCTAAAACAGCCTCAGAACTAAATTCTACTTTACACATTCAGGTTCATGTTTTAGGCCTCAGGTCCAGACTGTTGAGTTTCTCTATATTCTGCTAATACGACCAGTTAATGGGATGGTACTAGCCCCACCCACAGTTCAACTCAGGCAAAACAGTCATGGTAAGTATGGATTCATTGCATAGATTGATGATTTTTCTCACCTCACACTAGACATTCTTTGATTTCTGCTATATATGCCTCTGACACTCTTGTATGAGAATTTTTGTATCAGTTTAATAAGTCCTCAAGCATATGTATCTAGGGAGTCCAAAGTAGTTAATTTTTAGTGTTAACTGTGAACCATGAGATATAGCAATTTTAGAGCATTGTTTTCAACTTTTTACTTTCAAGTTGGGCTGTTCTTTGTGTGTATGTGTGTGTGTGTGTGTGTGTGTGTGTGTGTGTGTGTGTGTGTGTGTGTGTGTGTGTGTGTTCTGATATATATGACATATAAATATATATTTATGAGTTCAGTGATATCACTGCAAAAGAGTCATAGGTATTCCCCATCAAAGGCCAACTCAGAAATTTAGCCTTATATTGGTTTTATTTCTGACCTTTACTTTCCTCATCTATCAATTCATCTTTCTATGATTACTTTCCCTAAACACTATCTTCATACAAATAGTTGTCTCAGGGAAATTATAGCAGGGCAGTGTAAGAGTCTCTACAAAAATGTGTCTTAAATAAGTAGAGCCAATTCACATTTTTCTTAAGTTTTAAAGCAAGAACAAAGAGGTTTAATTCTGCATGCATTTATTTACAAAGAAACATCCCTCCAAAACCCAATTGAAAATAAAACAAATAATAGATAACAACTCTCCTTTTCTTTCACATATAATGAAAATGGCATATCTTAATATAGATTTAAGAATCAAATGTAATTAAACCAGCCTGTGAAATGAGCTGGTCAGCAGTATTTGATATGGTTTCAAGTAACTTAAATGATGCCTCTGAAAATCTGTGTGAAGAAATTAAATTCAAAGGCAATTTGCTTTTTACAGATGAATACACAAATCAGATATTCTTTTGATGAGAATTGTTCTAATTCTTCTTAGCTTTTATGTATGTTCTTTTTTTTTCTTTTTTTTCCCATGAAGAATGGCAAATTAAAGTACTCAGGAGAGGAGAAAACAGTGGATATGCTCCTTAGCCCCGTTAATCTACCTGTTTTGAGATGTACTGCAGTAATAGGATTCAGGTTTGCTTTTATTTTGCAAGGTTGTAGAAAAAATATAGATAAATGGTTTTCTTCCCTCTGTAGCTTGCATATTTGTGTTCTCTAATTTTCTAAGCTAGAAATGTGCTGAGTGTAACACAGTATGGCACTCTTAAACTGTCTGCTACTTCAGGCTGTCACTTTTGATCAGGAGACACCCAGGATTGGAGCATCAAACTTGCAAATAAAAATCAGGGAAATAAACACAATTTCCATTTCTACTTAAAAATTCACAAACTGTGGTGCTCTGAGCAGCAGGCAGTGGCTTAGGTTATGTGTCCTTCATTTGTCTTGCTTCTGTGGGAAACATGACTTGGGGAAAGAGAGAATGATGAAAACACATCTCTCTGCCTACCAAGCGTTTGGGAGTGCAGAGGGGATGAAGTTTGGCTTGCCTCTTTGGCTGAAGTTTAACACACCCGAACTGGTAGCCGTTATGTTCTCCTTCACTGCTTGATAAAATATTATTCTGTATGATCCGCCCACGTGTTCCAACACAGAGCACGGTTCTTAAGTCTCTACTGTTTCCTCACTTTAATCCTTCTTATAACAGCTGCACCAGTGTTTGACAAACAGATGCCAAACAACACTTAGCATAAATAAATAATCAGCATTTAAATTTCATAATGAGTCAGATCTCAGCCTGCTTTCTTTGCCTGTGGAGCCTGTCTGACATAATGACCTATTGGAGATCAACAGTTATCTATTTCCCATCCAGACTGTGAATTTTACCCATCTTTTTCTAAACATAAATGTAAAGGAAATTTCGAAAAAAACAGATTTGTCTACTTCATATGGTAACAAAGATCACAAAATATGTTTCTCTTTCTGAGTCATGGATATGCCTATTGAATGTATTCTGCAAAAATATCATAAATATTAATTTTTAAAATATATTACCTGGGATAAGGAGATGGTTCTGTGGGATAAAGTGCTAGGAATAAATGCATGAGGACCTGAATTTCAGTTCCTAGAATCTATATAAAAACAAGATGTGTAGTGTGAGCATCTGTAATTTAGAAACTCCTGAAGAGAGACTGGAGGTGAAGAAATCACAGGGCTCACAGACCAACTTGTTTGTGTAGTTAGATAAAAAGGAGACCCTACCTCAAAGGAAGTGGAAAAGGAGAAACAATACTTGAAGTTGTCTTCTGATAAGAAGGCATGCAAGTACACACACACACACACACACACACACACACACACACACACACACACACACACATACACACAAATCCTTTTGCTTTTTATTATTCATTTTTTAGTAACTTACTGTCATTCTATGGCCTCCTGGATACCATAATAGCATGCATGCAATGAAAAGTCTGACTTAATGTAATCCTCTATGTATACACATGTAAAGGTAAAGGTACATATATACATATACATATGTATATATATGCATGTATATGTATATATTTTTAGGTGTGTGGACATTCAGGTGTTTATATGCTGAGGTGAACTTGAAGAAATATGTAAAAGTATGCATATGTTCAAGTGCATGTGGAAGACATGTAATTGTGTGAATGTTCAGGTGCACATGAGGGACAAATATGTTTGTGTGTTCAGGTACACTTTGGAGACACATGTAAAAGTATGTGTGTATTCAGGTACATATGAGGGACACATGAAAAAGTATGCATATACTCTGATGCATAAGGGAGATACATGTAAGTGTGTATGTGTGTGTGTGTTCAGATGTACATGGGATATACATGTAAATGTTTGTGCATGTTAGGGTGCTTGGGTGCACCTGCAGGTGGACAGAGGCAAACTTCAGGGGTTGTCCTTCAAGAGCCATCTACCTTTTTTTATAAATAGTTCTCTCAGTGGGACATATGTCTCACCAGTTCAGGCAGGCTGACTGGTCTAGGGGTCCCAAGCAGCCTCTGTCTCAGTCTCCACTGCACTGGAACTACCAACTACTACACTTGGCCTTTTTAAATGTTTGATTGAGAATTGAACTTGAGTCTTCGTGTTTAAGCAACAGGCATTTTATTGAGTGAAGCTATCCCTAAAAGCCACATATGGGTTAGTTTAGAGATTCAGTGGGTTGGAGTCCATTACAAACCTTGCAAAGAGCATTGCAGCAAGCAGGCAGGCTTGGTTTTGGATCAGTAGTGGAGAGTTTATATCTTTAGCTGTATGCATAAGGAATGAACAGCAGAGACCAGCCTCCCCCCCCCCCCCCCCGGTGAAACAACTCCATCAACAAGGCCACACCTCTTAATTCTTACAAAATAGTTTCACCAGCTAAAAACCATTAATTCAAATTTATGAGTTATGGGAGCCATACTTACTCAGATCAATACCTGTCAACTGGTGTATTTATGACCACAGAGTAATTTTTTAAACTATAAGTTTTTACTCTCTGATCTACAATATGAAAATAGCAACACTTATTTCTCCACCTGTCATAAAAATGAAAAGTAATATATATGAATACATACTTAGCTACAAAATAGTTTATACAACTTTTCTGCCACTCAGATGAGAATTTTTATTGTAGAACAGGACTTGTATGGTAGAGATTAAGAGAAAGTAAGGCCCTGTAGACTTCCTGTACTTCATCACCAACAGACCTAAGACTAGAAAAATTTTAATGTTTGATAAATCTTCAATTTTCAGAATCTCTATCAATGACCACTTCCTTAGTTTGCAATTTATAATGAAATATTCTGCTTTAATCTGTCAACTTTTATATGATTACCGAATTTGCTTTTGAATCTGGTCACCAAATATTGCTTTAAACCTGAACAACTCTGCCTTGAGAAAATGTTCCAAATTATCAAGTCTCCTTTTTATGAATTACAGACTGGGACAATTGATGTATGTCCAGGCTTCAGTCTTTCACAACTGGGGATCATCAAATTAAGTGTGTTTTAAGTCAAGATTCTGCCTCACTAGCTTTCTACCAAAGTATCTTCATTTCAGAACACTTTCTAACTTTATAAAGACAAGAACCAATTCCCAACTTGTTTGTCCTATACTGAAGTTAAAAATGGCTTCATCCTTAATAACTTGTCCTGACCAGAGAAATCTAAAGCACATTATTAAAGATGGCAGCAGGCTGATTTTTCAGGTACCACAAGCTTTCATAATTCTTATGAATCTCAATAATTTCTAAATATTTTTATTTATTTTTTTACATGTAGCAGGAAACTTCATTGAAACAGTATCCTATCGAGCATTTCTTCTATTTGCCAATAGATATATGAAATCATTTTTATGCTAATGAAAACTATTCCTTTTTTCTAAAGAAGAAATTTATGAATGCCTAAAGGTAGTCTTTAATGCTAGGTTCAATAAAAATTAAATGTAGATATTGGCACAAACTGCACTGATGACATTCAGCTTTACTCTTGATTTATAATTTACATTTGTAACTTTTCTTTCTATTTTCTGTGTTTATAACCGATGATTAAACATAAGCTTTCTTTGTCTTAGGAAATTCTGTTTCTTCCATTGTTAAAACCTAAGCTCTATGAAAGGCAATGCAAACAGAAAAAATCATTACTTTTGTTTTACCTGCAGACAGTGAGACAGCTAGACAAAGAGTAAATATAGTTGATGGGGAGTCATTATTATTAAAAATAGCTTTATCTGCAGGGCTTTCATCTATTGCATCTCAGTAAAAAAGTCATGTCACATAATCTTCTTGGAAGAATCTGAGGTTGGCCGTATTCACTCACTCACAATGGTATTCCCTGTCCCAACCAAAGTGCAGGCATTTCATTCTCCATAGGCTACCCAAGCTTTTCACCTTAAAAGCATCTTTACAGCCAGTCGATCTTAATAGAAATAGATGTATTCCTGATTCTGCTTACATCTGAACCCATGTTGCCATGGGAAATTTCCTTAGGTACTACTTACAAATGCTGCTTTGCAGTTTCCTGACCCGTGTCTGTAATGCGCTGTCTGATATGTTTGCTTTCCCTATTGCTTTCCATTTCAGTGTTCACATCTTCATTACTCCTCCTAGGTAGAGCTTTTAGTGGAAAACATTCAGCACCTCATTTCACACACACTCTTGCTCGAACACAGCTAACTATTTCACTGCCTTGAATGGCAGAATTTGCAAACCAGTCATGTGCTGCTCTGTTTAAAATTAGTAAAATAACATCCAGTTTTTACAGCTACTATCTCTAAGTATTTTAATTCAAAGCAATTTTCGCCAGGTTCTGCTTCATCTTGAAGTATTCTTGGTGATGAATTTTACATGCTAAAGTGCAGATTAGGGAAATTCTTTAATTATAAAACTATAAATACACAATTAATAATTATTAAGCTTATTCTAACAACTAATGGGCATTATTATCAAATTTACACCTGATTTGGAAAAGTACACAAAAAATTAGTCATCTGAGACCTTTCAGTTGGTACTTATTATATCTTACCAAATATAAAAGGAAGCAGAAACACAAATGACCTAATACAGTTTATTTACCTAGAAATTTGTTTTAAGCTGGCAAGTAAAATTGAATCATCCAATGTCACAGCACAAGCCAAATTGGAAGAGTTTTATTCTATTAACTGAATAGTTAGGAGAAATGGTCTATGAAAAACTTTATTCAAGAACTGCCAATTAAAATATTACATCTAGAATCTCACTCCACTAGGAATGTTATAGATTGCTGAGAATATTTGTTTAACTGTTAAGAGATATGTTGCATTTGTTTAACTATTTAAAGATGTGTTGCTATTTTACCTTGCCAGCCTAAGTCACCTGACTGGTCTAATTCAAAGTGAGTGGCCAATAGCACTGGAGGAGGTAAGGCAGGATTTCCAGGAAGGGAGGTAAGGAAGATGAGAAACTTAGAGTCCGGTAAGAAAGAAAAAGAGATGTCAAGGAGACACTGGGGCCAGACAGACCAACACTGTGGAAGCAGGAAAGTAGGACATACAGAGAGAAAGAGAGTGAAAAGTCTCGTGGCAAACCATAGATGAATGGAAACAGGTGAAATGAAGTTAAAGGGGCTGTAGAACAAGCCAAAACTAAGGCCAAGCTTTCAAAATTAATAAGAAGTATTCATGTCATTATTTGGAAACTGGATGGTGGGACACAAAAGACTCATACAATATATGATTATATGTATATGTATGTAGATATGTATGTATATATGTAAATATGACTGTATATATCTATGTCGTTGAGAGAATATATAATCTTTCATTGAAGAATATGACATATCATCCTATTTAGCTGTCCCCAAAGACTTCTATAATGGTTTTGAACTACAAGTCAACAATTCTACACATCAAAGACAGTCTAAGGATGTGGCAAGTTCAGGGAAGCATCATACAGAACCCATGGAAAAGTAGCCTGTGTGTTTGTGGGGTGATTCTAGTATTCTCTCTGTGCGTCTGATTGGACTGCAGCAGTAACAATGCTTTCTTTTCTATTGCATTCTCAATCGACATGAACCACAAGCTGCTAAGTTTTCAAGGTGTATTAATGGGAAAATAGAAAAGGTTGGGAGATTTGCCTAAGATCAATGCTGTAGTTGATTATTAAGCAAAATTCTTAAAATTTCACTGAGTAATTTAAGTTTCTTATGAAATCACATCTAATGGATGTGTACATGTGACTGTTCAGCAAGTGATTAGTGGGTCTAATTTTATTCTGTGACTTAATTTTTTGGGTAGAGTATCGAGGAGTCTCCTCTGTTGATATGTAAAATATCATATCTTATATACGTATATAAGATATGTAAAAATCTTCTTGGACAACAGGAAGTATAAGCTCCATAATATAACCAGCCCTAGATCAAGCATTTTGAATTAGTTTGGTTTTCTAGCTGTTATCAATCTTATCAATTCTCTCACATACTAACTACTGCTTATTAATTAAAGCAGAGGTTTACAGTTTACATGTAAGGGCACATCTTACTTGTAAGATGCACTCTATTTTATTATTATTTACTATCCAAGTAAAATTATTTCATTTGTTAATTTATTTCATCTGTTTTTGAAGTTTTTATATTTTTCAGCTGAGATAGGTGGCAACCCCAATTTTGTTTTAAGTACTAAACATAGATATCAGTTAAGGATGGTATGGCTAAAATAAATGATTTATCTGCATTTTATTTTACTTTATTTTAGGATATAAGAAAAGAAGATTCACAGAACAGAAACTCGACTAACCAGCACTGTACTGTGAGAAATGTCACAGTATATTCTAAACACAGTTTGGTTCTCTTGTCTGCTCTCAGATCCTCTGCACCTCCTCACCTCCTCGCTTCCCAACTCCATGCCTACTTTCTCTTTCTGAAAGAACTAGTCTCATAGAACTGAAAGGAGCTATGCAAGCTGCCAAGGGAGAAACGGATCAATAGCAACAGCCACCTCCAGGACACCACAACAATGATCAGAAGAGCAAGAAGTTACAGAAGATGCAGTGTGGCACTTATATCCTTGGAGTAGCCAAGAGCTTTCTCACTGGAATCCAGGACCACTCAAGAGAAAGGATTTCACACCTGATATAATTTTCATTCTTTATTAAAGAGGCTTCTTTTTGTACTATACAAGGACCATTGCAGAAAGTTTCCACTGTCAAAATTCAGAGAATAATTGATTATGGAGTTCCCAACCCCATCTGATAACATTACCAACATGACCTCTACACAGAAGAATAAGTGAACATCCTAAGAGAGAGAGCAGAAAGATTGTAGGAGCGAAGTGACCAGGGCATCTGTTGTGAGATAACATCTTCTTATATAACAGGGAAATTATACCCATGAAGTAAAAAATATGGCTGCCTAAATAAAACCTGAAAAATGACAACATTAGCAGATACACTGACATGGATGAGAGAAGTCACATATAAACACAACCCTCAATGAAGAAGGACTAGGAAATTAATGACTGCTGAGAGAGAATTAGTCTTCATCGGAGACAAGTCCCCTAACAGCATATCCATTCCCAAGTTGACAGTTCTAAGCACATATGCATATGAGCAACAGTCAATGAACTAAGCAGTGGGTTGTATTCATAAATTTATGTATGTAACTCTGTGTATGTGTGTGGGGGAGAGAGAAAGACATCAAAACAGAGACAGAGAATAGAGAGACAGACAGAAACACAGAGGCAACGATAACTGAAGAAAGTCAGAGGGCAGAGGTACATGAGAGAAGCTGACGGAAGAAAAAGGAGGCAAGTGGCTTAAATCCAATACTAATATGCGAAGTTTTCAAAATAATGAATGTTTTTAAATGAAAAGCAAAAGGTAGTGGAGACAGGAGACAAACAGAACAGAACCCAGACCTAGCAAGCTCATAACAATAATACACAATCTTCAGTCCATTTTTTAATTTATATCATACTCCTGGCAGATAATAGAACAATATACTATTCTCTCTGGGAAAAGGTTTAACCAATTAAATGAAGATTCATTTGTATAAGAACTAAGAAACCATTTTAAAAATACATTAAGAAACTACCCTGAGTTTTAAAATTTTGGTAACAGTCACTTGTGGCTATTAGACCCTTACAATAGAATTTTGACTATGCTAAGACAAATTAGAAACATAAAACTTACCTGAATTTTGGAAACCTTAGTGTGCCAAACTAGTTGCCAGTTGACTTTCTGTTACTATGAATAAAAAATGAATAAATAAAAAAGGAACTTGGGGAGGAAAAGGTCTTTCTTATCTTGCATATTATAGTTCGTTATTGAAATAAGTCAAGGCAGAAACACAAGCAGGAATCTGAAACAGCAAGGAGCCCTCTGAGAGGAAAGCATGTTTCTCCCTGGAAAATAAGGACAGGATCGATTTTTCAGATGGACTGGGAGAAGCTGAGGACAGAAACAGGGGGAATCCCATAGGGTTGGAAGAAAATGATATGGGGAGATTATACAGGAATTGGAGGAGGTTTGGGGGCAATGTGGAAGCCTAATGCAGTAGAAACTCACAAGGATCTATAAAGGTGACCCTAGTAATGGAGGAGGTAGAACTTAACCAGTCATCTTCTGTAACAAGGCAAGTCTTAAAGTGGTGGGACGGGGACAGTAACCAAGCCACAAAACTTTCAGTCTATTATCTATCCTTTCTGCAAGATGTACTGGAACAATGGTGGTGTGGGACTCGTGGGAGTAGCCAACCAATGACCAATCTACTTTGAGAGCTGTACAAAGAGTGGGATACCATGTCCAACACTACCTGGATAGCCAGGAAACAGGATGGGTAGACCAGATACCTAGGATGGCAGTGAGGTGGGGTGTGGGAGTGAGACAGTAATTTCTAATGATATTCTGCTGTGCTCATTCCTTGGTACCTATCCCAGTCATCATCAGAGAGGCCTCTGTTGGCAGTTGATGGGAGCAGAAGCCATAGACAGTGGTGGAGCTTAGAGAACTTGGCAGAAGAGTGAGGAAGATTCTAAGAGACAAATATGTTGAGAACGACAGAAAACAGGCCCACATAATCAACTAAGTGGGTCCCTGCAACTAACGTCTGTCAAAGGGTTCCCACTTGCTATGAAGAGACACCATGACCAAGACACTTTTATAACAGAAAACATTTAATTGATTGGCTTACAATCTCAAAAGTTTATTTATCATCATCATCATGGCAGGATGTGGTGGTATGAAGGTAGACATTGTGTACACATGGTGCTAGAGAAGAAGCTGAGAGTATAGAATGAGCTACTTCTGGATCCAAAGGCGATAAGAAGTGTACTGAGCACTACAATAAATGGAACTTGAGCAAAATAATCTTCAAAGCCTCCTCACACACACACACTTCCTCAAACAAGGCCACACCAATTCCAACAAGGCCCCCAGACCAATAGTGCCACTCCCTATGAATTTTTTTTGGGGGGGGATTACATTCAAACTACTACTATATAATATGTTTTATACATTTGTGTATACATATACTTTTTTCTACGTAGGACAATTGATATTTCCTCTCACCATACATGTCTAGGTTTGTACTAAGTTGACAAAAACTAACCATCACATTCTGTTAATAATTTTATGTTGATTATATGTTGAAATAATATTTTAGATACATAGGATTAATTTAAGTGAACCCGGCATATATTGTCACAATCAAAATGGAAAAAATAATATTTTAGATATTATCTTGCAAAAGAACTGCCCTAGGTAAATTCATGTTCATTCAGTTTATTATTTTAGCAATTACTTCCAAAACAATTGTCTTGGATCTTGGATATAGTAATAAAGGCTTTTGTAATTTTTTCCCTCTCAATTCAATGTAATTGCCCATTTGAGAGAACATAAGGATTGATCAATTATACTGGAACATTGAAGAGGCTAAAAGATGAAGATTCATTATTAGACAATAAAAATCACTGAGCAAAATACTGGGCAAGATAATGTTGCTCCATCTAGATGGGTAATTTGAATGTCTTTGCTTAACACTTGATTTTTTCCACACACATTTTTATTGTAAAGACTCTTATAAGAAATATACCAACTCAAATATTGAGGTGGAATATCCTCTGTGAAAACGGGCTACCAATTTCAAATTTCTTTACTCATGCTTCCAAAATGAAGGAAGAAGCTTAACAGATTTTGAAAGTTAAAAAGGCAGTAGCTGTATCTAAAAGGTCCCAGGGAGTTGGTCTTTCTTAGATTATCAGACATTAAAGTTCTAAATTGAGACACTTCAAAATAGCCCTGTGTGTAAAGTACATTGACATGACTTATGTTAGATTCCAAGTACTGCTGTTATGTCATAATTAAATAACTGATTGTAATAAAACAGTTCATAAAGGTTGTGTAGAAATTAGTAAGGCTTTTGCATGACAAGTATATAAATAATAAATATATCAATAAGGAATGTGATATGAGTATATCCATATAAGTATTATTCTCCATAAAAAGTGAGCAATATTTGACATTAATCTAAATGATGTAATTTTTCTCTATACATGGCTCTGATAATCATCCCTCATCTCCTCATTATTTCTGAATTTAACAACTTTTACAGTTCAGCTTTACCTCAATAGTAATTAAGACATTCAACTTTAAAATAGTTCAGAAACAGTTTCTCCACATAAACAGAGATGACCCTGCCTATACTAGAGATGCTTTCACTTTTCTACAGTCATTCCATACCACAATTGCTCCCCTCTTGGCATCATGGGAAAGATATAGAGATTTTCAAAGCAAAAGCTTTAGAAATGTGTTACTTTCCTTATTCAAACTTAAAGCCAGAGATACTTAAGACAAGATTTGGATTCTACTTCCCAAACTACTTGTTGCTAAGGAAAGTCATAAATCATCATAATCTAAGGAAGAACACCTCTCTTTAAGTCTTATAATAAAGCCATGGTCCCTTATATCCTAGGGATCTGGACATGTTTCTTCCCCTCTTTTCAGTGATAGGTAACTTCTGTATTATATCATCAGAGTATCATACAGGAAAAAAGGTGGAATTCAAAGTTTCTCACAATGTCATATTACTTATATTTACTCTGAAGCTATAAGATTCATAGTTCAGATGAAGAGCTCTACTATCATGCTCACAGCAACAATTACACTTTTGTTTATGTGAAAAAAAAAAGAATAAGCTGACAGATGAATGAGTCCTACCTTATCACAATGACCCCCAACCATTCCCACCACAGATTCTCAAAGCTGTGCCACTTGTCAGTTTTCCTTTTTCCTCACCCTCCACATGATACCTGTCGATCCCCGTGTTCTGACTCCTGCACACCAGGGACATGCTGTGAGTCTTTTATCAGTAAAGCTCATGCAGTCCTTTAAGAATTTGTTGCATTTTCAGGAGTTTGTTTCTATTTATTTTTACACTTATCCCTCTTCACTCATGAAATGTTTATTGCAGGCACAGTTTCCTTGCTCTATCGCGTCTATGGTCTTATTTCTCTGAAATTTATCTCACTTCATCCCACTAAATGCCCTTAATTTTTGTTAGTGCTCATGCTGCTCATATTTTGCATGTGATTGTGTGTGTCATTACTTGCTACACTGTGCACTCTAAGGAGAGGAGAGGCTTTTCAGCAAGTACACTTGGAAGCCAGAACTTTCCTGAAACTGAACTAATATGTATTTATACTATGAGTTTGAAGAAAAGGTAACAAATTAATACCAAATCTGATAGGTAAAGTTTGGTAAGGATTAGATAAAAAGGTTGAAAATAATATCTTACAAAAAAATCAAACTGCAGAAGCAAAAATTCTAACAATTCAAAGACACTTTAATCACATGACCAAAATTTTTATGAGTAGGATTGAAAGTTGATGCATTTGAGACACCAGGCCTTCACAACATTTCTGAAGTAATTCTATGAAACATAAGTCATTGAAATCTAATAAATTAGGTCCTTTAAACTCTCCAAGACAGTAGATTTTTCACAAAATATCTGTAGCCTTCAAAGTTAATATAATCATGAAAAAAACAAAAGCTGTAGATAAAAGGCCAAAGAGCAGGACAGGAAGTGTTTCACAAATCTTGTATTGCACGTCTCTAGAGACCACAGCAATGACTTAATAAACTACTCTAGTACCACATAAGACTAACTTCCTGATTCTGACTGTGCTGTTGGGATGTAGGTGAGGTTGATTGTCTCAAGAAACATAAAATGACTCACTGAGCTAAAGATGCTTATTGTAGAAAGTTATTTATACTTTGCAAGAAATATTTTTAATTTATATTATATATAAATATATTGTATTATGTTATATAAATATATTTAATTTATTTTATATTTTAAATATTTTTAGTAGTTCATAACAAAACATTTATATGGAAACTAAATAAAATGTAGGAAATATTTCACAAGATTAATTTAGTAAAAGGTATATAAAATTTTCAAACTCTTAACAATAAAATTCCTTTTGTCAAGTGAAGATTTCTAATGACTTCAAAAGATCCAGCCTGATAAAAATACTATGTCTTTTCTATTATTTCCTATTTTTTTCCTTTGTATATTGGTAGAATTACCATTCATTACTCTACAGCAAAGTGCAAAAGAACTGTGACCTCGACACTGCACAATCCATTGGCTTTGTAAGAGCTGCATGAATTTATTTTATTCACGTCTCATAAAATTATTTTTCTGTGCAGTGCATCTACATTATACTCCTCAATTATTACATTTGCAGTCAAGATTATTTTTAAAGATTAAAATGTAGAGCCACTTGATACAGAATTTTATATATGTTTTAGTTCTGGGTTTCTGATACAGCACAAAGTTTCATTTACAATCAATGTGTTATATTATATGGCTCATTAAGGAAACTCTTGACACTTGTGTTTCCATGTGTTTTTATTTATCTTACTGTGCTGGAATATTATGTGTATTTGTTTTAGCAAATAAACACAATAATTTGGAAGCGGCAGCTCTACTGAGACACATAAATACTCAAGTGCATGTGTTCATGAAAGGAGGGCGGTGTCACTGCTATTTATACATATTCACAAATGAATAAACTTGAACCAACCAATTGGTCCAGAGATATTAAAGTCATAGAGTAAGTGATAGAACATGATTGCTAGGACATGTCATTAATCCACGTCTTCTAAAGCATCAACCTTTGAAAGCTAGATCTAACAGATCTTAGCCAAGCATGAGCCTACTTCCTTTGTGCCTGAACTGGCAAAGTTTTCATTCTGTAGAGAAAGAGATAAACAGCTCTCCCTTCAAGGAAATTATTTTATATCTCTAAATATTTGAAATGTAAAACATACCATAGAAAATTGTTTATTTCATGAGAAATACAATAAAAGTTCAAACTACTATCTTGCTATTAAAACATCATGCCTATTGCAGATGAAATTGTCAGTTTACATTTAATCTAATTAAAATTCACTTTTAATTGGTGAGTTTAAGAGGAATTATAGGTACATGAAATTGCAAAGATAAAGTGAACCGTATGTTCTGAACTCTGAATAAAATGTAAAAAGTTATATATTTTCTTTTTAATTATAATTAAAGGGAAGAAACTGTCTTGGTTATAGTTTTTATTACTGTGAAGAGACACCATGATCATGGCAATTCTTATAAGGGAAAAAATTTAATTGAGGGTAGCTTACTTACATTTTCAAAGGTTCAATATATTATCATTGTGGTGGGGAGCATTGAGGCATGCAGGCAGACATAGTGCTGAAACTGAAAGTCATACATGTTGCATGCAACAGGAAGTCAACTGTGATGCTAGATTATATCCTAAGCACAGAAATCCCCAAATACACCCCCAGTGACACACTTCCTCCAACAAGTCTATGCCCACTCCAACAAAGCCACACCTCCTAATATTGCTACTCCCTGCGAGCTTATGGGGGCCAATTGCATTCAAAGTATCACAAATGACTCTTTGGCCCCATAAGCTTGTAATAATTTCACATTGAAAAACTTATTTAGTCCAACTTTGAAAGTTCCCATAATCTATCACAGTCTCAACATTTTAAAGTCCAAAGTTCAAAGTCTCTTCTTAGATTCATGAAATCTCTTAACTGTAATCACCTGTAAAAATCAGAACTGAAAAGCAGATAACATACTTCCAGTATATAATGGCAGAGGACATACATTACTATTCCAAAATTCAGGGAAGGGAGCACAGCAAAAAGTAATAATAATAATAATAATAATAATAATAATAATAATAATAATAATAATGGGTCAAATGAAGACAAAAAACAGCTGGGTAAACTCTAAACTCTATATGTCTATGTCTGTTGTCAAAGCACTTTCAGATCTCCAACTCTGTTCAGTTTTTTTTAATTGCAACACACTCTCTCTGGGCTGGTTCCACTCCAGCCCAGTTCTTCTTGGTAGGTATCCCAGCATTCTGGCTTCTCTATCATCTTCAGTTCTCCAAGCAATGAAGGGCTTCATCTTCACAGCTTTATGCAATGGCCTCTCTATAAGGCCCCTTGACATATGCCTGGCCTCAGCAACTTTATTCCATAACTACTTTCTTCTATCATTAACTCTAAGCCACAACCATACGACTGAAGCTGTCAAGTTCAGAGGTTGAATCCATTATCATTATAGTGGGAACATGGCAGTATTCAGGCAGAAATGGTGCTGGAGCGGAGAGACCTACATTTTGCGAGAAACAAGAAGTCAATTGAAACACTGGGTTGTACACTGAGCATAGACAACCTCAAATCTCCAGCAATGGCATATCCACTCCAACAAAGGCACATCTCTTAATAGTACCATTTCCTGTGAGCTTATGGGAGCCAATTGCATTCAAACAACCAAATAAACTAAGTGAAAGCCATAAAATGGAAGAAACAAATTAGAGAAATGTCATCAACCACATGTGTAGAATAGATGACGATAATTCCAATGTTGTTAATATAATCAAAGTATAAAATCAGTACTCTTAAAAAATCAAGCTGTACTTTCAAGAATAAGTAAGATATTTCTTTATATCAGAGCCAAGAGAGAACAAAAGTAGAATATTCATTATAATTTTTAAAAAATTTACCACATATGAAAGAAAATCTGAGGGAATATAGAATTTTGGTAAAACACTTGTAACCTTTTGAAAGAGCAATTCTTGCATTACATCAACTATATTTAAGAATACAATATCTTAATGTGGTTCAGTAATTATCCTGAGGATTTTATTTTCTTTGAGACAATATGTAATATCAGTGTATAATGTCTAAAGATTATCAGAATACATATATGTTATTTAAATGATTTGTTTATTAAAACTATCAAAATGTAGTACAGAGCATAAAGATATAAAGAGACTATGCTAATGAAGTTATACACAAGTTGATGTCTGTTCAGTCTTAAGAAATTGGGTCACACTTGTCAAATGAACATGATCAGGAGAAAGAGAAAAAAAAAAGGAGGAGGAGGCAGCCATTGGATGATACCACCTTCAAATTCAGATTACTGAAAAAAATGTTACCAATTGAAAACTTACAGCATTTGTTACAAAACTTTAAACATAATATAAATTGATGAGTCTTTAAGAAATAGATATCTTGATAAAGGTAGCCATTGTGGGGTTAGAGAAAAACTTGGTGCTAGGAAAACTCCCAAGAACTACAAGATGACCCCAGCTAGGACTCTAAGCAATAGTGGAGAGGGTACCTAAATTGGCCTTCCCCTGTAATCAAAGATATGACCACCCAAATTTCCATTACAGACCCTTCATCCAGCAACTGATGGAAGAAAATGCAGAGATCCATAGCTAACCACCAGGTAGAACTCCTAGGCCAGCTGAAGAGAGAGAGGGCAGACTATATGAGCAAAGGAATCAAGTTCATGAGAAGGAGGCCCAGAGAGATGGGGCTGACCCAAGCTATTGGAAGCTCACTGACTCTGAAATGACAGCTGAAGGACCTTAACTGAATGGAACTAAACCCTCTGAATGCACTCAAAGGGTGTGAGCAGTTTATGAAGCCTCCTTCAGTAAGACCATAGTTTATTCTTATTGCATAAATTGGCTTCTCAGAGCCCATTCTCTATGGAGAAACACCTAACACAGTCTTGATACTGGGGATAGGGACTTGGATCTACCTCAACTGGATATGCCAGACTGAACTGACTTACTTTGAAATTCCTTGCCCTTCCTGGGGAATGAATGGGGGATGGAGTTGGGGGAGACTTGGGGAGGACTGGGAAGGAGAGTACTGGTGGTTATAGGAAATATTAAATAAAAAGAAATAAATGAGTCCCTTTAATCATAACACATTAACTCTTTAAAAGCAACAGAATATCCATTGTGTGTTGCCTTCAGAAGCCATTTGTTTTCCCTTTTAAATTTTTAGTTATATAGTCACAGAACTGAGGCATACTCACTGTTTCTGCCTCTCCATTTTCTACACTTTCCTAGAAAATAGTTGTGAGGGTAAAAGAAGAAGGCAAGAAAAGAGAAGGTAAAAGGTCCACAAGGAAGGGAGGGGAAAATCCCTAGCACAAGAAAATATAAACGATGTTCATTTCTCTCTTGAAAGATGCATATAATCAAGGGTAAACAGAGAACAGTGGAACAGTCCAAGAGCTCAATTTCTGTTTCACGTCTCTTAAAATCAGTTTATACTTTCACGCAGTCAGAACCATGTTGTAAAACCAGAGAAGATCATATTGACTTCAACAGCATGTCTACATTCTAGTTTTTCAGTAAAAGAGGAATCAAAGAATGTTGGGATAAAGGAATTCATCTCTAGGAAATTTATGGAAGGATACTACCCACATCACACATTTGTTTTATGTTGACTGAAATATTATCTACCCAGTACTCGCCAAGTTGGATAAAAGACTGGGAAATAGTTTATTTAAATGCTCTTGGAATACCTAAACCATATAATTTATTCTTGTAATTCAACATATAATAAAATTAGATAACGACATAAATTTTCTTAAATATTTTATCATCATCGCCTCTAATTTGATTCTATATTTATGAGAGTGAGAAAAAGTCATTGTCTAATACTTTGTTTATATTTCACATTCGAATCTAAAGAGGCACATTTCATTTTCCCAAATACTTAAAAGAATCTGGGACATAGATTAACTTAACCTCTTGAATAGAAATCTGTTGGATCAATAATTCTCAAAACTTAATATGCATACAAACAATTTGGGTAATCTTATAATCTGGAGTGAGTCTTGAAGTCTACACTTAAAGTAACCTAATCCTGCTGGTAAATATACCCACTCTGTGGAAAAAGGTCAACCCCATTAAAACAGAAGCAGCCAACTGATTAAAATAAAAAGTTAAAATGTACATAGGTTTATTAAACAAAGCTCCTAACATTTTCAATTGTTTCAACATTATCTATTACAAGATGTAAGGGCAATGATTGATAGAAAGCCTGAGGCATTTTTCCTTGTCCATCATAAACTCAAAATTCACCATTAAGTACCCCTTATTAGAACCTTGTGAGAAATATTAAGATACAAAGAGAATGAGTAAATGTTTGAATATCATCGTTAACAAAAGTCTTGCTTATTAAGGTAAACTATAATCATGTTCCTGGCTATTCCATGTACCAGAGCTCTGTAGCCAGTAACTATAATCAGATGTTTGCTACATCAGATTCCTTCATAAAGAAAAAGCACCCAAAACTTTGTAAGAAAAGTAAGTCAAAGTCAGCATCTAGTTGACAATTTAAAAGAGAAATAGTATCCTAGAGGGTCCTTTTATAGAATTGCCTAGCAACATATCAAAGATAGAACTTGGGAATCTTGAATAATTTCTGAAGCCTGTGGCTTAATGACAGAGTATCTGGCAGCCTCCTTTAATCAGGGAACATGGGTGGTGAGGGTACAGCAGAGCCCATTACAGCTTCAAGAAGTTCTCTTGCAGAAAAAGAGTGGTCCACAGTATACAGTTTGCAAGTATACCTTTTAGGTTTGGCCTCAAAATTTAAGAAGATAATGTTGTTTTTCTTTCAACTGTGGATAAGCATTGTAGTCATGACATAAGCCAAGTTCTCATCCTCTATTTGGGTAAGATATACACCAAAAAAAAGAAGTAATTACTGAGAAAGAGTTGTCCAAGTAATTTCATAAGGCTAAGAATAATGTCTGGTAACTTTGGTCTCTGGTATGGAAACATACTGATAATTTCAGTCTTGGTTATCTTTTTATGATGAGTGTTTATGGCCAGGTCTGTTGCCAGAACTATTTTTTTGCTTTTGTACTTTTAGGGCCAACCGAAGATCTGGTCCTCAGTGGTAAGTTGGGCTTCTGAGATGACTCTGGATACTCTAGCCTTTTCTCTACCATATGCCCATCTATGAGAGGATAAGTCAAGGTCTTGGTTGGCCTGAATGTGGCTTACCTTTGGAGGCACTAAAGGAACCTCTCCCAAGTAGACCTTCTTCTTTGTAGATGGGATGATGCTTATAATTGCATGGGTTCTCCATGACCTCCCTGAAGAAGAGAATAGATGATTAGCCTTGGGACCTCGTTGACTTTGGATGTCTTGTGGGAGTGGGGCATTCTCTCTTTAAGCCCTCTGAAAACATTAAGATAGCCTCCAAGTATAGTAATTGAACACCCTAAAGGTTAGTTATATCAGTCTGGTCATTAAAACTACTGTATAATTTTTCAATAACAATATATGTCTAAGTAAATTCTTATTAAACATATATTTTGGACAGTTTTGTAATTACTGATATTGACTTTAGAAATTTTAATACCATATACATCATAACTAAGTCCTATACTTTTGATGTTTTAAATAACTCAGCTCTTTATATTCTGCAAAAGCTTTTTAGTTTCTTTTCCATTCTGGAATCACCCATCTATCTTAATCTTTGTACATAAATCCTTCTTTACTAAAACAATTTTTATGTTTATATTTTTATAACATTGTTTTTAATTTTTAAATATCATGAGTCAAAATTGCATTAACAAATGAATTTTACTTTCTGTTGTGAGAACTTTCTTCCTGAAAGAAAAGGAGACTGGGAAATGTCTATCCCTTTCTCATAAGGTCCCAAATCCTAACCAAGTTTAGTTTACTGGTTAAACATGGAAAACCAATGAGCTATTGGGTATACTCAGAGTGTGGGTGACCCAGAATCAGCTACAGTGAAAAATCTTAACTCAGTATTTATAAGGGCTTTTTATAACTCACATATGTAGATTTACCCTTATTTAGCCCTCTTAAAAACTTTAATATAAAATTGGTTGGGATGTACTGTCCGTTTTCTCTATTTTTGAAGACATATTAAAAGCAAACAGTTCCACTGTGGCATTTTAGGCCAGCACAGCTGAAGAGATAGAGATTGTGGTTATTTAACTAAGAAAGTAGGATATAGCCATGTATTCTCAGAGATAGATACTAGTTTGAAATTATTTTCTTCTTTTACAAGACCTGCCTAAAGTAAAGGCTTGAAAACTCCACTTATTAATTTGTTTATTTTTAATACAATTGTAGTGGTAAAAAAAATCCTTAAAATTTTTAAAAAGCTATACATAAAACAATTTCAAAGTCACGGACATAAATTATTTTTATTTGATGGGAGACAATTGTCCAATAGAAAGAAAAATGTATTCTAGAGTAAGATCAACCATCTCTTAAAACTAGCTTACACTTTAACACAATCAGAACCATGTGGTAGAAACAGAATTAGGCTAAGAATCAATGACATAACAACTTGATCAAAATTCCATATTTTTCCTTCAAAGTAGTTTCAAAATTTAAAAGTTCACGTTAGTTATCCCCCAAAACATTTCCATACCATTATCTATCTCTATTCATATACTTATATAGTCACATTCTCTAAATATATTTTTATCATTCACTATTTTAATTTTTTTAAACTTTAGTTTTACTATAAACAAAATGAACTTGGACTAAATTTAATACTTTGGTTTACATGAGCATCTGCTTATGAATCAACATCTTACTAAGATGATGTAAATGAGAAATGAAAGCAACAGCATAATTATGTGCAGTAAGACTGTCCATATATGCATAATCATTATAAAATCTGCTTTAACAAAACAAGATTTTGAATGTTATCATTTTTTGGAATTGTGCTTTTGATAATCTTCAGTGTGAAAGGGAAACTTAACATAGAGATCTCTAGTCAACCTATTGTTAGATCAGACAGCAAAAAAATACAGACACATTGGAACAAAAGAGTATTGAGAAGGAAAAGCACATTTTATCTCAGAGAAAAATGGGCCTGAAGATACCAGGCAAAAAATAGCAGCCATTAAGACTCAAAAGAGCCAGATGCAGTGACTCCTCACTGGGAGCAGCATGAATAGCATTTGGCAGTTTAGCCTTTGAGTCTCTGCTGGCAACTGTGAATCTCAAAGTGTTAGCTTTTTTTGTTAGTATGTTACTGTCAGAGATACAGGATAGGAATCTTTCAGGTTATCCTTAGAAACCAGTAACTATATCATATAAAGTCTGTATCAAATTCAAGCATACATATACACACATTAAAATTATAATGTAAACCACTTGAGGTCATATGTTACCTCCTTAATCTAGTATTTTAAAAAGGCGTAGTGGTTCCATGAGGGTTCAGCGAGACCGGTCTTGTGGATGTATCAATTTTGGTTGAGCTTAGTTTCATAGTAGGGTAAGCCATTTGCAATCAGGGCACAAGTGCATGTGGGATCCACACATCTCACAGCTAAAATTTAGACTGTTACAACCTCTTTTATTAAAAAAAAAAAAAAAAGACACCTATTTATGTTAGCATGGATACCAGAAGAGATGGTATCTATCGTATAGGAAGGTAGACCCAAGATAGGAAATAAAGAAAACAGAAAGGAATCTCACAGAATGACAACATTAGGTCTTTCTCAGATATGCAGAAGAGACAATAGAAAAAGAAAGAGATAAAGATGCTCTTAATGGCCCCAATGTGTGTTTGTTTCCAATACGAGAGTAACATCCCAAATATCCCTAAGGAGCATTATCAGCCCAACTCGTGTCAGAAAAAGTTCATCAATTAGTGGCTCTTAAGGGCACAATATCTTTACTTCTTAGATTGTATTGTTCTCCTTTTCCCTGTCACAGGGACAGGACACCATCCTGATGTAGGATAGGGATTTGGAGGACATTCTGAAAAAGAAAAAAAAAAACATGCTTGAGCCTTGAAGCATATCCAGAGCCATCTTCTCAGTGAGCTCACAGGGCAGTTTGTCAGAAGTAACCATTCTTCTCCCACAGAGAGAACTCTCACCAGCCAGATTAGCTTCCATAACACAGGTTAGGCCATTAGTCTTGGACCTTTGAGCTGACTCAACCTGTTATACAGAAATGAAGGAATAGAGGGACATGCCAGAGGAGAGACAGAAAGGAGACTTGGAGGTGAAGAGCTATAGACCATAGCCATTCTGTGTTGAGAAGCTGAGTCTCTGAGACTTTAGAAGTCTAACGTATTATTTATTTTGTATTGGGCTCAGTCCCCAGCCAACAGGTGGAATAACAAATTGAGGTTTGTTTTAAGACAAGGCAAAGGTGTATAGGAATGGAGATCTCAGACCCCCTTTGTGCAATGTAAGGGTGGGGCACACTTCTGACAGTCATCCTCACTAACAACCAGAAAGGGTAGGAAATGAGGAGTCAGGGAGCTAGAACAGGTGTCCCAGTTCCAGTTGAATCAGCAGGCAGAGCCAAAGGCAAGATACTAGAAGAACTCCCCATGCTCAAAATTTCCACAACCTTTACAGGCAAAGCCCGAGGCAGAAAGCAGAAGACAGAAACCCAGAAGACCCTAAGGGTCTGGGTAGATAGTGTCAATCTAATGTCTCCCTGTATTAAACCTGGACCTTACCTCAGTATCTTCATGTTAGATGTGCTTATGTGGTGAATGGCAAAAGGCTCCTGCTTTGGAGGGCATTAGGTATCTATAACAATCCATAGACAGACAGACAAAAATGTAGATAATAGGTAGAAGCAGAGGGAAAAAAGACTCAAACTCAGTTGACTTGGCATACCAACAATGCTGCACAATGACTCTTAACTCACTTAAGCAGACAAAGACTGTAAAACTCCAGAGTTTCAGGTCAGGATCAGAGACCAGCTGCTATTTTTTAATAATCCTGGGGAGTGAGTGTGCAACCATGCTCTTGACAGAATGGGATGGGTTTCAAAGGAGAGGAGACGGAGTAAGGTGGAAAAGGAAAAGTTGTCCAGAGCTGGGGAGACTAGGGCACAATGACTTAAAACCCATCCTGTTTGGGGGACCCAAATCTTCAATCATGACTAATCAGACTGAGAAAGGAAGAGACCAACTTCTGCAGAAGCAGACTGTCATTTAATCAGAGCAGTGAACTCTGCCGTCTTTCCATAGACTTTGTGCCCACGTGCAAGGGGCTTGGGGTTTCCTGGAGCAGAAAAGGGAACTCCTATGTGAAATATTCCATATGCAGATCTGTTCCTGTGCACTTTTAAAGTGGTAACTACTCATAAAGGTTGGTATACTAACCTTACTACCAAGAGCCTCCGGGATCCTCCATGCCTGCAGATGTTATTAGTATGTCAACTTTCCTCATTTCACCTGGGACTTTTAGGTCATTAACCGTTCAGGTAGGCTTACAGAATAAGAATATTAATAACAGTAAGAAAGTGAGAGAAATCAGACAGGTTTAGGGGTTGGAATGTATAATTAATCTTCTTTGACTATTTGCCATTCGTGTATTTTCTCCTCTGTAGCTTTCTCCTACACATCAGATGATACAACCATGTTTTTTATGTCTTGCTAATAGAAGCAATCAATTCATACAATGGTTTTTGGTGACTCCTCTTCATTCCTAAAGTATTAACATATCTTTCTGGAGTTAATGAGAACAGATTAGTCTTACTATTAAGTTTGTATTCTCTAGGCAAAAACTCCCATGAGTTAATTTTCCAGCATAATGACTCAGTTTGTCTTATTTATTTAACAAATATCTGAAGGCTTACCATAATTGTTTACAAAGACTTTGGGTCATGCCAAGTGTTATAATCTCCACTTGTTTCTTTTTAAATTCTCACAGCAAAATAAAAGGCAATGTTTTTATCTTTATTTTACAGATAAAGAATCTTAGATAGTATAGATAGCTTAATTACTGGAACTAAACAAATTTTGGACTTGAGACTCTATGGAAAAGTGCCATAAGCTACTCTCAAATTTTAGCGTTTCATCTTTGGCAGTTGTCTACCTACTAATAAACCAGCCTGCCTCCATCTTAGGCTTCAAACCTATCTTATAATAAAGACAAACTAGGTTTATTGCTGTTTATGATTAAATCTCCATTTTTCAATGATTAAGCTGTGCCTTACCTATAACCTTAACTATAAATGACTCTGTAATTCCTGTTCCAGGAAACACAAACTATGCCTTTGTTTAAAAGGTTGTTATAATCACCCATTTAATGACCACCTTGTTATGACTGCCTTGCAATATCTCTGTTTTAAGTTGCTATAACCAACTTTTATGCTTTGTTATGCTTCTGTGACTCTGCCTGTTTGCTTGTCATATCCACCATTTGGAAACTTCCTGCTCCTGAACTATAACAATCTTATATCACCTCAAAGGAAAAGTATCAGCTCAGGAACCCCAAGGCCAACTTTTAAGCATAAGGGACCCCTGAAAAAATAGCCACTTGTTAGCATGAGGTGTTAAAATTTAATTGAACATGTTAATTAGGTGAGCCAAAAGGGCCTTTATATTGATGGACTTCAATACTTTGAAAAATGGACATTATTGGCCAACTTCAGATGGAGTAAGTAACCAAATAAGGGACTAGATCTAGAAGTGTAATCTAATGGTTTTTGGCAAGGTAGAGGGTGTGAGGGAGAAGGGGAAGGCCTGCCACAGTATATTGCACTGAGCCAGTGGCCCTTCATCACCTATATCCAATGCTGATCTTTTGAAACCCCCTCCCTTTAGGGAGATATAGTCTATATACCTGAATAAAAAAGCTTGCTTTAGTTAATTTGGCCATGATTTGGATCTGTGGTCTTTCTTCTTGTATCTGTGAGATTAGCACTATCATTACTTCAATCTGTGAAGAAGTAATATAGAGGAGAAAAAAAAGTCATCATAGCTTCAACAATACATGACACTCGATAGGAGGTATGAGAATATTTGCTACTACGTGAAAGTGGTGAAAGTAGGAGAAATTTTTTACATATATTCCTAAGGTTTGTGAGATGGTAGATGCACTAATAACATCTACTGCCCTACAATGTTTGAAGGACCACTTATGTCACCTTGAATATGGGGCTTTAGTCACTACAAATAGAAACCACAGTGCCCTGTAGTAACTAAGATCAAATTAGATTTTAAAATATTGAAGATTTTCTCCACTGGAAAACAGTCAGTGAGATGGTCTGAAAGCTTTCCAATGAAGGAGAACTGGCTATGGAATTACTCTGTTAAGAAATTGGCAGGAAAGCCACTCAATTCAATATTCAATGAGTAAAGAAATTCTCTGTTGTGGCCAAGTCATCAGGAATTCAAACAGTCTTCTACAATGCAAGCACAGACAGAGGCAAAATTAGGTTTGACACAGCAAACATAATGCTGAAAGATGTTAATTACTGTAACAGAGGAATAAGCATAAGGAGGGCTTCATGGTTTCCAGAAGCAAAAGACTTGCAAAGAAGAGTTTAAGTTCTAGGGAAGTCATCAGGCATGGAAGATGCAATGCCAAGGAGAGTGACTAAAGAGAGGCTCAGTTGTATGAACCAAGTTCAGACCCTCTGAGGAAAAGTGGCTGCAAGATCCACAGCACATGTCGGAAGCAACATCTTCAGCAGTAGAAAATGTTCTGAGCAGCTGAAAGATCTGGGACTGAGATGTATTCTCTGACTAAGGCAGGTATTAACTAAATTGGCTTCTCTTGTAAAGGTCAAATAGGTGTGGGAAAAGCAAATGGGGAGTTTGCTATGAAACAGGACCCCCAGCTCTGTCATCAGCAGGACTCCTCTGATTTACAGGGTACTTGTCAGTCACTGATAAACTGCCTTCCCTGTCTTGCTCTTGTAAATCATATAATGACAAAGTTTTTTAACTTTTAAAAATTATGTGTATATATGCACTAATGTGCATAGGTCAGAGGCATCGGGCCTGCTTGGGAAAGCGCCAGAGGTTGTGTTATGCATCCAGGAGTGATAAGGACTGATCCCAGATTCTTTGGGAGAGCAGCAGGCACTCAAGTGGAGCAATCGCTCTAGCCCCCTGAGAATGATCTCCAATCTCACTTCTCTAAGAATCAAAAAGAAAAACATAAAGTCTTTGTTTTGTTTTTCTACAGAACCATGATAAGCAGGTCTCTGGGCTAATAAAATTCAGTCCCACAGGCATGGGATTTGTGTGCACACTGAAAAGTGAGAGATGTATAGGATGCTACAATTGCTTATCAATAAGCTCAGAGTCTTTTCTGGATCCAGAGACAGAGACACATACCCAGATAACTGTAATATAAATGTCTACAGGCTATACCTGAATAAAAAAGAATAATAAACATTTCTGAGGGAACAAAAAGTAAAAGTATTTGATTAATTGATGTTAGGGATATTATGAAAGAAAACTTTTCAAAGGATGTGACATTTGAGTTACACCTTGGTGGATAGTTACATCAAGAAGCCAGAAAAAAAGAAAATAAATGTAGATTGAGGGAAAAAGATATTTTTGACAGAGAAAGTAATCTAAAACCTAAAATTTCATGTTTTATTCAAGGATTGGAAATAGCAGCCTATATGTAGAGATTTAAGGGACAAAGAGAAGAAGAGAGCTGTGTGAGGTCATAGATTTTATTATTAGAGGCATTGAATGTTCTAATGGGGTTTTAATTTTAGTCCCTTGGAAATGGGAACCCATATAAATAGGACTCATAATGAGGAGCCAATTAGGAGAATGTTAATGACCAATTCTTAAATGTTAAAATCTCACTTCTAAAACTAGAAAATGTATACCGAAGAAGCACTATATGGTCTTTAACTAAGTTATTTGGTTTTCAAACTAAGAAATTATTTTGTGTAAAAAATAATTGTGTAAGAGAAATTCATAATCTTGTACAGGAAGTAGTTTGCAACTAAAGCAGAAGAAAGCTATAAAACAACCAAGGAAGGAAGAGGGAGGGAACATCCACAGATCACAGAGCTCAGAGGACTTTTCCAGGCTCTGTGTGGCTGTGGGAGACGATGACTTTAGAGTGTGAGTCAAGGGTCATGCCTTTAAAGTAACTAGAGCTACAGGAAAATAAAAAGATTTTCAAAATTGTTTTGGATATTATGGCAGAGGTTTTGATTGAGGATGCTTTTCTCAACTTCTTTTGGACTTAAGTGAATATATATCTAAGATCTTCCTAATAAAATATGAAAGGGGTTCTGTACAGCATTTCCAAACACATCGAAAACTCATTCCACCTATGTACCTTGGTTTCTGTATTGTTACCATGAATGATGAATGGCAATGGCAGGCATCCCCACAGATGGAAGCAGACACCTCAGGAGATGCCTTAGTTTATGAGTAAGAGTTGCAAAGAAAAGACAAACCTAAATAGTATTAACTATTTTGTTTTTCAAAATATAAAGTTTTATTTTATTCTGATATCTAGCCCATTTGCATTGAAGTATTTGGTTTACAATTCCTTTAACACAAATATTATAACACAATTATGAAGGTTATGTTACTAACATCCATGACAGATAAATAAACAGGGCTGGAAAGTTACTTAGAGGAGAAATTTCCAACTTAGAGGGTGCAGAATGAAAGAATTGGGCATACCTGTTGGAGAGCTGCTGTATATATTTTAATTATTTCCTAGGGTTTGCTTGAATCCATGTGACTATGAATAATAACACTGTAATTGAAAGAGATTGATAATAGCTTAACATCAGAAATATGATAAGATAAAAACTTAATGAAATATACATCCATACTAAAGAGAGAAAAAATAGATCTGAGCATGACACAAATCCTAAATACCCATGTAGCTATCAATTTCCATTTCAACTCTTGGGAAATGGAGACATAAATCAATAGGTCTTATTAAGATAGATAGGTATGATTATTATTTGGTTCAAACTCAAAACTGATTAAGTGGTTCAAACTCAAAACTGTACTCAGGGTCTTTTGTCTACAGGCTTAAATAATATAAGAATAAGATGATGGTGTAATTATGAATGTTATTATTTTAAAGTAATCATTTATTTCATATATTTATGTTTTATGTATGAGTGTTCTGCCTGTATACCTGCATGTGAGAAGAGGGCAACAGGTTCTGTTATAGATAGTTGTGAGCCACAATGTGGTTACTGGGAATTGAAGTCATAACCTCTAGAAGAACAGCTAGTAATCTTAATCACTAAGTCATCTCTCTAGCCTCTAAAATTTGTGATCTGCTTCTTGATTTTGATTTTATAGTTTGTGTAGTTATATATAGATTTTGTAGTTAAGAGACTGCATGATTCTCTAAAGAGACTTTGAACTTTTCAATAAGTTTGAGACGGTTTTATACTATGGGCATTTTTGAAGTTGAACTGAGTTCACTTTTGAATTAAGATGTGGCTACGAGACTTTAGAGACCAGGGAGTGAAATGTGGTGATCTGAAAGAAAATGCTCCCCAAAGGCAGTGGAATTATTAGGAAGTGTGACCTTACTGGAGTAGGCATGGCCTTGTTGGAGGAAGTGTCCCAATGGAGGCAGGCTTTGAGGTCTCATATATACCAAAGCCATGCTCAGTGAGGCAGACCTCATCTTGTTGCCTGCAAGTTAAGATGGAGGATTCTCAGCTACTTCTTCAGCACCATGTCTGCTATGTCACACAATTATGGTAATGGTCTAAACTTCTAAAAATGTAAGCCCCAATTAAATGTTTCTTTATAAGAGTTGTTGTGATCATGGTGTCTCCTCACAGTAATAGAAACTTTAACTAAGGCACGTGTAGTAGGAGGTTTCTGTTCCATACTTTCGAGCCTAATCTCAAGGTTTAGGCCCACAGACCCACAGACCTGAGGACTCACAGAGACACACAGATGCTTTCAATAGTTTTAAGCTGATTGGCATAAGGCTCAGGCATATCACTTACTAGCTCTCTACCCTTCATCTAACCCATGATTCTTCCTGTTCAGCCATGTGGCTTGATACCTTTCTTTAGAGCAGCATAGTTGTCCTGTGCTTCTTCCAGCTTCTCTCTGGCATTCTGCTCTGTGATTCCTGTTCTCAAGAGTTTTCTTAGTCTGGTAGCCCCACCCACACTTCCTGCCTGCCTTTGGCCAATCAGCGCTTTTTATTAAACCAGTGGGTGGGACAATTATTTACCATGAAACAACACAATCCGCTACAGGCACATATTAAACTTGATAAGCAAAGATAAGTACATGATAAATTTACAAGTAAAGAAATTTTATGCATACAAAAGAGTAATTTCTGTCCCTAATATCTTTGAAATGTATTTTGGGTAATGGAAGAAGATTCATCACATGGTTGCAAAATGATGAATCATGGGGAACTACAGACTAGAATGAGTCTAATATTTATAGAGTTGTTTTATACAAGCATTTCTTTCTATTCCAGAAGAATGAAACTTTTTCTGAAGTGTAAAATTTAGAATTGAAAAATGAACCTTAAGAACCAAGTGTCTCCTTTATCTGTATTTTTGGTATAAAGGATAAAAGCTCCATTTTAGTTCAGAGAGATTGTCTTTCCTTATATGCTTCATGGGTGTATTATTGTAATTTAAAAACAGATTCTGAAAATAGAGGCAATAAAACTGCTTCACTTGCCTGCTGTGAAATTCTCCCCATAAGACTTGAAATTGAGCTTGCTCAACAGGCGGAGACACCCACCTCTTTCCTTTGACACTGAAAGCAACCTGTTCAGCAAAGGGAAAGATCTGGGCAGTGTCAGGAAGTGGAACAGTGAATGTACTGCAATTGGCATCTCTGTCAGCAGAACTGTCCTCACATCATGCCGAGGGAGATGGGGCAGATGATAAGGCAGTAAGATAAGTAAGAGTGGAGCCAACTACCTGAAAATGAGCATCACAAATGCACCTGCAATTATTTGCTGCCAGATTTGTGTGTTGAAAGCTCAGAAAAACTGGAATGAGCTTATCAATATATTTTCCAGTCCATTCCATACAAAATCACAAATAAACTTTCATTAGCATTAAAACAAGATTTAAGGAAAGCCTACATTTTAAGAATTTATTATATGTGAAGGAGGAGTACAGTGAAAGAAAATAAGAGATAAATACTGGTCTTCCTATTTAATTTTCCATAACAAAATAATTACTTCTATTTTCTGAATAAAGTAAAAGTTATTTTAAGGAAAATATGCATTTGTAACTCTGATCAGACTCTCTAATCTTTCTGCCATTCAGTGTGGGTTTTATTAATCTTTCTGCCATTCAGTGTGGATTTGCTAGGGTGGGTTTCAATCTGCACCTTTTCAAATGTTATGCCTAGAAAGACATTAGTTAGCTCAAAGATATTTCTTTGAGTTCCTTTGATCCTGCTAGAAACTCTGCCTAAATTCTGAGATATAATGAGGTTCTTTAAAAAGAAGGAACGTACATCAAACACTTTATACAAATAAATATCAAGACAGTCAGTGAAAGACTTCTAGATGATCTATAAAATGTCATCACCCCACCCCAGTTCCCACTCAATGAGCATTTTGGCTACTCCATAATATAAAACCCAAAGTGGATCCTAGAAATTCAAAAACCTTGTGGAGGTTGGAGTGGATGAAATGATCAGGAAAGGGAAGTCTTCTGGGAACATAGAAAAGAGAAGATGATTTGGTGACTGGAAAAAGACCCAAAGCATGCTGACCACCTCAGGCTTCCCAGACCTCCAGATGATAGCCTGTTGTCACTCAGCTTATACTCCACACCACTCACTTCCCAAACTGGGCTCTCTTCTGATGAGAGAGACTTGTAAGATCCTAAGAAAAACATAAGGCTACGAGTCTGCGTCTGCTGGCTTCAAAGATATGGAATCTGGCTTTCCCAAAGGAGCATTTAATAGTCAGGTAATAGCACATAAAGATGTCAGTACCATTTGGTGTTGACTTTATGCAATAGCAAATGGGAGACCACAAATACATATTTTTGTCCACTTCCATGGCACACATCACCCATGTAGCCAGCTGTTTCCTGGCACATTGGTGGCAGTTCTGTGATGTTCTCCTTCTACTGTGCCTCTGCCTAGATCTGTTGGGACACTCAATTGGTTTTCTATAGCTTCCACTTCAGAGAGTTGCATATACATTGAGTAAAATGAATTCATATGTCTTCAGTTTCCCTTTCTAGAAAACCTGAGTTTAAAATAATAACTCATTTAAAAAATTATTTCTATATATTTAGTAAAATAAAAGGATTGAGATGTTAAAAGAGAACAAGAAAGCAGTTATTCAAGCATAAAAACAAGACAGAAAAGAAAGAATATTCAGACAGAAATGTTACACGAATAAAGGAAACTCAGGGATAGATCTCTGGGAAAGTTGGAGAAAATAGGTTGAGTAAACACCACAGTCAGATCTTACCCAGCTGTCTTCCAGCTTCCTCAGCCTGGCTTCTCTTGGCTTCCTCTGCTTCTGTCTTTCTATGTCCACCTTAAATACTCTCTTGGTAAGTTAAGTTGTGGCCCCACCACTGCCTGCCTGGGATCCTGGAATTCCTTCTATAAACTAAGATGACCTTGAACTCAGTTTGGATTAAGGGCACCCCATATGCTGGGATTAAAGGTGTGAATCACCACTCTCTGATTCTCCTAGACTGAATGTGGGTAGATCCCTCTGATATCTCTGAAACTTTTGGATCTTTTATTATATACTCACACAGAGAAGTTAATAAATATTACAAAAATAGAGTATTAGCTAAGTTGTTTAACTATATAAATTAAGAATCTTGAGAAAGAATCCACTGTTTCTTAAAGACAATCACCTAGGAAGCTATGGTAATTTTGTATTATATATGTTTTCTAAGTAACTAACTGTAAAGTAAAAAGAATTTGGTAATAACTCAACATATTGGGCCATGAATAATAATAAACTGTAGATGTATACAGTTTAAAGCAAATTAACTTATTTCAGATAATATTGCACAGTAATGGATTACAAAAGCAGTATCTAACATCATCAAATGTAAATAGGCACAATACGCTCATATGTTCATACAAGATACCTACAGTGCACATTCTCTATTTCATTAAGTCATGCATGATAAAACCTCAGCATTCATGCCCTCCTTATCAGTTTTCATAGAGTCCTGGCTAGGAAGCTTAGAATAAGCTCAACTACTTTCATTGAAATACTCTATGATAATGTTCTTAGAAATGCCAACATTGGGAGTAATGAGGAGTACTTTGTTAAAAGGCTGTTGAAGCTACTCCCATAACAATTAGCCAATTCTCACTAGAAAAGCAAAGCCATCTCTCAGAGAGCAAAGAGAGAGCTTTGACACACATAAAACAATTATATAAATATGGGATGAACCCTCCTGATTGCTTTTAGTTAAAATGTGATTTTGAGATTTTGCTAAGGCTGTCACAGATGAGGAACTAAGATTTTCCCAAAGTGAAAGGAAAAAGATATGGTTCCTTGTGGGTATATGTTTCAAATTTAATAAAAACCAGTTTGAGATATCAGAGGGATCTACCCACAGACAGTCTAGGAGGATCAGACAGTAGTAACTCACACCTTTAATCCCAGCACAGGGAATATCCAGGAGGGGTGACCTATACCTTTAATCCCAGAAAATCTGAGTTTGGGGTCATCTTAGTTTACAGAAAGAGTTGAGGCTCCCAGGCAAGCAGTGGTGGTGCTGTGCCTTTAATCTTAACCTGGATGTGAAACAACTGGCTGAAGAAGGTATTTAAGGCAGGATAGAAAGACAGGGGAGGTAGAAGAAGCTACAAGGAGTGAAGCTGAGAAAGCTAGAAGACAGCTGGTGAAATCTGACTGTGGTGTTTACTCTCTTTGATATCTCAGCCTTTCCCTGAGATAAGGCTCTGAGTTTCTTTTATTTGTGCAACAGTTCCTGCTTATTTGGAAGGTTTCCAACACAAAGATATAACTAGGCACACTTAGTATGGCAGACTGTATACTTGCACAACACCTAGAATTATTAGCTACTCTGTGGAGCTTTGTAAAAGAAGATAACAATGGAAAAGGTACATGTGGACTGGGGACATGCTTCAGTCAGAATTTGAATACTCAGCACCATTAATTTTAAAAAAAATAAGAAGCAGGATTCAGTAGGTGGGAAGGTAAAGACAGCAGTTTTCTGGATCTCATCACACAGTCAGCCTAGAAAAATCTGTGAGCTTCAGGGAGAGACACTACTTCAAATAATAGACACAATGATATAAGAAGACAGCCCATGTGCCAACCTCTGGCTGCCACATACATGTATTCACATGTGCACCTACAGGAATATACATGCACAAATACACATGACCAAAAACATTGTACACACACAGAGAGAGAGAGAGAGAGAGAGAGAGAGAGAGAGAGAGAGAGAGAGAGAGATAAAGCACAACAATAACCAAAGTAATTACTGATGGACCTTATGGAAAAACTTGGAATAAAATAAAAACATATATGTGATTTTTCACAAATAATAGGCAATAGTATTAAAAGAAACTGCTGATAAGCATGCATTATATGTATGAAGAGTAAGAGACTATAAAACATCAACTTTCACCACACTAATAATATATAAAGTAAAAATAACAATGATTTTTCTAATCTCTTGTGAGGCTTGTACATAGAACAAAAGGAGAATAAATATTGTACTTGGCATTCATATAGGAGGTGATCTATGAAATTGCTTGTAGAGATTAGGAAAGTTAGCCACATTCAAATAATCATGCACCATTAGAGATAAGCAACCTGTTCCCCAAAGCCAAATTCATTCAAAGGATCAGATACATATCACTAAAAATACACAAGAATTTGCTAAATTAATTTTTTTCTCTACCACCAAATGAGTTTCCCTCAAATATGAGCAACATCAATTAGCTAAGCTGGAGGAAATGGTGCACTAGAGTAGATAACTACACTAGAAAAATTCTAGGCTACGCGGAACAGGCCGGTAATGCTGGAATGAAAGATAAACAGCATTGTGTCCTTCATAATGTTGTACATAATGAGCTCCAATACTCCTATATCCACGTTTAAGCCCCTCTTTCTAATTATGTAACTAGACTGTCAAGGAAGGGTAGATTGAGCACTATTAAGGACCAACAAAAACATAGAAAAATAGCAGTAGATTAATAACCACAAATAAATTGTGTTTATATTTTGTCTTGTGTCATAACTTTTATTTTCTAATTCTACAGTATCTCTACTCTTAGTTTTCAACTCAAAATTTGGCTCTAAAATCAATAAAATTGGCCTCATATTGGCATTTATTAGAAGTTCTTAATTTAGGACCTGCCTCAGACTATTACGTCATATTCTAAGGACACTATAAATGATTTTAAAGCTTGATGAGCTTATTTTGCTATTTTATTTGTAACTCTCACTCCACATATGGTGTTGCCCTAATTTTCTTATAGAATTTTAAACTGGTTGATATATTTTAATACATACCTAGAACTATGTATGTTTTTGACAAGTTCTTTCCTGAGTTTGGCTGAAATGTAACATACAAGTTATAAATTTCCATCAATTGAAACAAGGAACTTTTCTCATAAGCTTGAGAGTAGTAATAATCCATGGGTATAAGTTTAAAATGTAAAGAGAAGTTTGATACTGTGTTCATTTAGCAACTTTAAATAGTAATGTCATTCCTGTAAGCCATGAACATCCCAGTCATAGGTTCTTGGCCCTATACAAAGAACCAGGTTTGTCTTTCCTCTTTTGTAGTTTCAATGCAATTGTGAGGCAGTTGATCATTCTCATAAAAAAATACTGCCATGCCCATTATTATAAAATTCATAGGATTCACAGTTGAATAAGTCCTTAAATGCTTTAAACCCAGAAGTCTGAATAGTACCTTCTAGTACTATGAGAGCTGACCAGCATAGAGGAAACTTTCTGCTCAATACTAACTTGAGTTCTCCTTGCCTTGTGATCCAAGTATGTAGTGTCTTCAGCAACACTATCTCTGAAGTCTTTTCTTGATTGTGAGCCTGACTATCTCTGGAATTAACTAAAACCCCAATGTCTGGGTTTATCTATGAGGGATTTTCTTTGTAATTAAATCATTTGAAGTAGGAAGACTCATTTTTAATCTGGATCTTCTTAGGTGGGAAGATATACCTAATCAAGGCTACACACACTTCCAATATCCTAGAAAAAGGATGCAGAAGAAGAAAGCTTGCTCTTTGCCTGCGTGCCCTCCCTCTCACTATAAGGTCCACTACTTCACTAAAGCATACTTCTTCAGAATATACAGAAGACTAGTAAGTTATACGGAGTTGCCCAAATGCCAAAGTTTCCTATTCTGTCTGCTGCAAAATAATAATAATAATAATAATAATAATAATAATAATAATAAAACTTAAAAAAATACACATATAGCTTCATAGAGTGCATCCTATGCTGTGTTGACTAAGGAAGTGAAGAAGTGGTCCCCATTTACTGATAGTTCTGCACATGACTCTGGTACCAGAAGTGGACAGCTACAGCACTACAACTCCTTTCTGTAACAACCTTGAAAGACAAAAGCATAGGGAATTCTTCACAGAGGACAGATCTTCAGGTAGTACACATGGTGATGCATTTTGTTTGAAAGAAGAAATGTCCAGATGTGTGACATTTTTTCATGAGGTGTAGCCAAAGGATTAGTTAGATGGTCAAATACTTGGAAAGAATATGATTGAGTATTTTATAAGAAGGCATATAAGTAAGAAGTATGTAGATAAAACTCTCCAAGCAAGAGAAGATTATGAAAATACTTATGTCTCCTGTAAATAGTCATCAAAGGTGGCTTCAGCAGAGGAGTTTAGTAATCAGGTAAATAGAATAACCTGTTTTCTGGACAATGAGGTTCTCTATTTATCCATCCCTGTCATTACTCAATGGGCACATAAACAAAGATGCCATGGTGGCAGAGAGGGGGATTATGAATAGCCTCAACAATATGGATTTCCACTCACCAAGGTTTATTTGACTATAAATACTGCTAAATTCCAGATCTTTCAACAATAGAGACCAACAGTGAACCTAAGATATGGCCCAGTGTGGAAAGCAACGAACCTGGTAGCAGGATGACTACACTGAACCATTTCCTTCATCAGAAGAAAAATGCTTTGTCCCTTCCTGGAGGAGATAATTATTCTTGTTAAGCATTTGCCTTTTCTGCAAAAAAAAAATCTATGTATTTACAGAATGCCTATCCACCACCATTGTATTCTACATTGTATTGTTTCTGACCAAGGAACTCACTTTATACTCAGAGAATTATTCTATATATTTTTTCCATAACATATATGAGTTTTATATATATATAACTCATTCCATAAGTTCTGTTTCTATAATAAACCCTGAGGTATACAAGGTCTTACCATAAATTCTTATTGTGAACCAAGAGAAATTTCAAAGGCCTATATTATTTTGAGGGCCTCAGTAGACTCATAAACGGTCGATTTCTATATAGTTTCTTAGCGCCCCTTATCCCATTACATCTTCTGCTCTACCGTCCAATTTAGACTTTATATCTACATCCTTTAGTTGTGAAAAAATTATTTTAAATAGCCTCAGAGAGAGGCTATGGCCAGTCAGATATAAAGTGTAACACATATCCATTTACCTAAATATCAACAGCATTACTCATCTGACTGTCTTTCCCTAAGACACTATTCCTTTTGTAACTCATATTTAATACTAGTACAAGCCAGTCACTTTTGTCTTTTCTCTGAAAGTTCCTTTATACTTTCACTATAATGTAAAGTTATCTATAACCCAGAGACACTATTGTATCATATAAATATATATATGATATATGATATATTAGATAAGGCTTCTCTTCATAGTCCTGGCTGTCCTGTAACTGCTTTGTAGACTAGGCTGCCCTCAGACTCAGACACTGCATGCCTGTACCTCCAAAATGCATATATTAAAGGAGTCTGCTATGAAATAAACTCTTTGCACTTTGTGAAGATGTCTTTGCCAAGGCACCTTCTTATTGGTTTAGAAAGAGAGCTAACTGGCCAGTAGTTAGAAAAGAAAGAAATACAGGTGGGACAAGAAGATGCAGAGAACACTGGGAAAAAGTAGGAGTCTGAGGATTCAAGAGGAGATGAAGATTCTGGAGAATAGGTAATTGAAATTGGGGGTTTGGTAGATAAAGGGACAGATGTAATGAGAATTGTGCCAAATTCTTGATATCCAAATTGGCCTCTTTAGAAGTTCAGTTTTAAGGGATTGGAACTTTGTCTCAGATAAAACAAAGTGCAAGATGAATTGAATGCATGGGACCTGATGGACAGAATGAAATTAAAACAATATGTGACTAACATAGCAATGAATTTATGTGGATGTGATTTATTACAACAGTGAAAAACACAGGCTAACATTCCTCCAATCTCAGAAACAAATGATAATGTAGAAAATTCTTCAGGGAGAATATTAAAAGTTATTTCCTAGAGTGGTTACAGACTACTCAAGTTGTACATAAACAAGACCCAACAGCTGGTAACTTCTCAATTTTGTCAGTGGCCTTACTTTTAAAATGCTTAACTGATAAATTTCTGAGGACAAAACAATGCCCTTGAACATAAGAAAAATTACAGGCATTAGTATAGCTGGTACAGGAGTAGCTAAATGTTCAACATATTGAAGAATCACCCGGTTTCTGGAATTTCCCTATATTTGTCATTAAAAATAAATCTAGAAAATGGAGAATGTTAACAGAGTTGAGAGCCATAAATCAGGTGATTCAACCAATAAGCTATTTACAGCCAATAATTCCCATAATTTGTCTATTAACTAAAGAATAGTTTATTACAGTGTTTGATTTAAAGGGCTTTTTTTTACTATAACTTTACAAGAACAGGATAGAGAAAAAAATTTCCTTTATGTTGCCAACTTATAATTTTCAACCCTTTAAAAGATAAAAGTGGAGAGGGATGATAAATAGGCCCTACCCTGCGCCAATATTTTGTATATTAGCTGTTGGAAATATTTTGTAAATGGTTTGCTCAATTAATTTTCATGGACCATATTTTAGTAACTGATTCAAATGTAGATATCTTAAAAATGTTTAAGAAAGTTAAGAAAATATCTTACTGAGGATTACAAATTTCTAAAGAGAAGATTATATAAATTACCTGGGATGTAAAATAGGTTTTTATAAAAATTCAACCCTAAAAGGTATAAATCATGAGAAATCAGTTACAGACTCATAATGACTTTCAAAAATTGCTAGGAGACAATAACCAGCTATGGCTCACACTGTATAAACAACATAAAAACTAATTAATTTCCTTTAAATATTACAAGGTGACAAGTACTTATATAGTTCAAGAAAATTATCAGCTGAAGCTGAGAGTTAATTTTCTCTAATAGAGAAAATATTTAGGATGAACAAGTGGATTGTTTGTATCCAGAGCTTGGTTGTATCCTCATTATTGTACCTTCTACCCATTCTCCTAAAATTCTTATGTAGAGAAAAGATAATGTTGAGGGATGGATATATTTGCCAAAGAAAAAAAGTAAAAAATTAAGGAGCTATGTAGAAAAGGTTTCTACATTCATTTTAAGAGAAAAAAAATTGAGACTGTCATTGAACAAGAATGATTCAACAGAAATTGCAGCAGTTCTTACTAATGCTGAAATTTCTTCATTGTAGGCAGAAAGTAAACATTGGCAAAAAAAAACTGCAGCAATTTTGGGAGAAGAAATTAATAACAAATATCATGAAAATAAGAGACTTCAAATTAAAAAATAACCAACTGGCCTCTTCTTCACATTGTATGGGGAACACCCAGTATTTGAAGTCCCTACATTCTATACAGATGTAAATAAATCAAGAAAGGTAGGTTATACGTGGGAAATGTAAGTAAAGTGGCTCAAAGCCTTTCTGATTCCATTCAAAAGTCAGAATTATAAACTATTTATGGTATTATTAGATTTTCCAAAGCTCATTAATAAAGTTACTGATTTTCAATATGTAAAAAGTATTGTTTTCCATATTGAGCCTGGTAAACTTATTACTGACAATTCAGAACTAACTTAGTTATTTGTCTAATTATAGAAAATAGTCAAGAATAAAAATCACCCCCTATATATAACATATATCCCATACATGTCTACTGGTCCCTCTAGCACATGTAGTTGATCAACTATTACTAGGAAATATGCTACAAGCCTCAGAATTTATGTGATACAATATTACTAACAATGGTTTAAAAACTGAATTTTCTATCATGTGGCAACAAGCCAAAAAAATTATAAGCAAATGTTCTACTTGTTATTTGTATAACCAAACTTTATATCCTGAAGAAATTAATCCAAAGTGTACTCAAAGAAATAAAATTGGGAAATAAGTGTGCCTAATTTTTCAGAGTTTAGAAAATCAAATTATATACACTATATCAAAAGTATATTCGGGATTTTAATGGACAACTACTTTAAGCTCTAAAAAGACTGATTCTTTAATCACACATCTATTAGAAGTTATGGCAACAATAGACATTCCTGTACAAATTAAGACTAACAATGTTCCACCATCTGTCACTAGTAAAATGAAACAGTTTTTTGCCTATTGCAACATAAAGCATATTATAGATATACCACACAATTCTATAGGGCAAGGAATTATAGAATGATCTAATCAAACTTTTAAAAAAACATTTAATAAACAGAAAGGAATAATAATGATCCCTAGAAATAAATTGCACAATGCTTTGTTAAATTTAAGTCTTAAATGCTAATGAAAAGGGAACAACAGCTGCAGAGAGACATTAGATAATAGAAAAGGCCACTGAATTGCATTGGCTGATATACTTTAAAGACATATTGAGCTCAGAATGAAAACCAGGATATGTATAACATTGGGAAAGAGGTTTAGCTTTTATCTACATGGGAGAAGAGAAACTATGGATACTATCAAATTTGTTAAAGGTTTGATTCAAATAGGAGACATCTTGATTAGGACAGTGTTAGCTCATCAACTGAAGTGCAAATTTAACCTAACAAAAGGAAAACTCATCAAAATTGGGGTCAGGGCAGGATATTGTTTTGTATTTCCAGAAAACAAAAAACATCTAACTGGGAAATCTAACCTTTGAATAAATAAAGCATCATAAGAAGAAGGAAAACCCACCTAGAAAAAAAAAAATCTATGCCCCACCCCTACCCCACCTGCCACCTCGCCTAATGACCTGGCCTAATGGTGTAGAATACTCCAACAGGGTAAAATTTTATAAATGCTTCAAAATGTTAAACAAGTAGTCTTTATGTCACCATGACTAAATTAAAAATTAAAGCTAGCTTTGGAGATTGGCGTTCTCCCAAACACGTCTGTTTAAAATAAATAAATAAATAAATAAATAAATAAATAAATAAATAAATAAGTCAAAGTTTCAGTCTCATATCAGAAAAGCCACCTGGTTTGGGACAGAAAAACAAAATCTAAAGACTATCATATTGTCACAAATCTCATGCCCTTCAGATTTTTATTCTTTAAAACTTTTCTGAAAGTATAATTATCTTTAAATTTCAACACTCTGTTTTGCTATTAATGATGTAACAAAGGACTAACTAGTTCAAAACTTAGGCTTCATGTAACTTCCTCTATGTGATATTAGGCTTGAGTCTCCAGAAGATATTTAGAAAAAGCTCTGGATATCCTAGGTGTATTTAAAGGATCATGGTTGTTTAAACTCCCTAAGATTTGTAGCATATGACATTAATATGTTTAAGATTTCCACAGTAAATGATAAACATTCCTAACAGTGATCTCTAAAATCTCCAAAAAGATGATGGGTAACCAAACAAGGATTCTGCCTAGATTATTGTAATGTTACTAAACTGATAAACATCCCCCAAATATAGGATTTGGATTACAAACTGCTCAGGACAATTACAAAGTGTCTTGCTGAGATGGTCCACCTTCATACGCTACTCCAGCCAGGACTTCAGATAAGCTCTACATTTTCTCCTTAGCAGAGATTGGCAACAAATGGAAAACTCTCCCAGGACTTGAAGATTGTTTCATTTTGTTCCCTAGACATAATGCCACCTCTCTCCTCCAGACAGTAGAAAGTACTCTTAAGAACATAATATCCACATTCCCAAGAACTGTAGTGGGTGGGTTTTTGGTCTTTCTCTGGGTTATGAAAATTTGTAATTGTGTAGAGGAGCTGATTACAAGTTGGATATAGTAAAAAAACAAATAAATAAAATGACTGAACAAAAGAGATTAGATTCAGGGATCTCATTTTCAAAGGGGGGCATAGAAATAATAGAATAAAAAATAGATTATTAAATCTACTTTCAAACTAAAAGAGTTATCATTTAGAAATAATAGAATAAAAAAGGAGATTATTGAATCTACTTTCAAACTAAAAGAGTTATCATTAGTCTTAAATATTTTACATTGGTATAAATTTCTGTACAGTGATACAAATTTAAGTTTATTTTGTTATATTCTATATATGTTTCTATTTTTAAGATATTTTTATATATTGATATAGATTAAAGCTTATTTTATTATACTGTACATATAAGTCACTTTAAGATATTTTTGTTATTGACAAATTTAACATTACTGTCATTATACTGTATGTTTCTATTTTTGCTTACAGTATTACCAGTACAACCTGTTTAAATATTGCAATATAAAGTTTTAGTCCTTTAAAGCCATTTAGGATAATAAAATAATACAGGCTAATAGTAACCCATAACTTTCAAACTTAAGATCATTTTAGTTAGGTTTTCAATGTCATAAAGAGATATATTTCATATAGATAGGTAATCTCCAAACTCTTTAAAAACCTACAACATATGGCATTTAAAATGTTAATAACAGATTTTTTTTCAGCTTAAGATATGTCTGCTTCTGGCAGCACTAATCTACTTCAAATGAGGCTGATAGGCATCAAAGAAACTCCATATGAAGTTTATTTCTTTGTCACAAAAGTCAGCCATTTGGGTAAGAAATTTCCTTGCTTTGACTGCTGAAAATATGCTGTCCAAAGTGAACAAGCAGAACACAAAGAAAAATGACTACCAAATTTTGTCAAGACAGGGTAGGACAGTCCTTCAAAATTCCCTGCTTCTTGTAAAAGTCTCCAAGATACTCTAGATCTGTAGTCCAAAGATGATGCTCCAACAATGCAGAGAAACTTTGGGTGACTGTCCATGCAGTCAGCTATTTCTGTCGTTGCTTTCTATGCACTTCCTGCCTACTCAAGTTATATTACTTCCTTCTCAGGACTTTGATAGGGTTGAAGACAAGATAGTTATAGTTAAAATTCTCCCAAATATTGGCAAAATTTATATTAAATACAAAACTTTGGACTCTTCAGGAGAGGACAACTAATAGAGTAATCTATAAATTTGCTAATTATTTGTGAACTAGACATTGACAATTATTTCTTACTTGATAATTGTTGTTGTATATAGTTTTATTTTTGTTTAGGTTATTGTTTTTCATTTCTATTTTTAAAATTCTTGATAATAATTCTTAGTATATATAGTTTTACTATATTAGAGTGATACTTCCCTTTTTATTAGACAAAAAATGGAAACATGAAATTTCTGTTTAATGTTGCTGGTCTACTGTTCAGTTGCAAGGAGATGGAGTTTCCATTAAGCTGGACAGAATGAATCAGTGAGAAAAAATAGAGTGGTCCAGAGTGAAGAAGCATGGCTAGAAGAGTGTGGGGCCCTTTTGGGTCAGAAGACAAGCAGTGGCAGAGGACTTTAGAAGTAGCTTGGATATGACTATATGACTCAGGTTTTCTTTTTCCCTTAATATTTGTGCATGAGATTTGTTTATTAATTAACAGTAAAATGACAATTTATACTTGTAGGTTTCCTTTATTATAGTATATAGCAAATTAGGTATAAAAATTTAAACTCACAAAGATAATATAAATAAATATTTTCTCTAAATTTGCCAAATACAAATGGACAGTATATTGTAACTGTAATCCTTACTTGATAACTTTTTGTTATATTTAGCTATACTACATTAAAGTTGAAACTTTTTTAATTACAAAAGGAGAAAAATGTTAAGGAATAATCTTTTTATACACTGTGAAGATGAGTCATTTTCAATGCACTTTAAGATTTATTTGATAAAAGAGCTTCCTGGCCAGTTGCCAGGCAGGAGTTATAGATGGGACAGAAAGACACAGAGGACACTGGGAAGAAGAGAGCAAGACATACTGGATGACGGAAAAAGCAATGTGATAGTATATAAACAGAAATAAGTTAGTTTAAGTTGTAAGAGCTAGTTAGTAATAAGCCTGAGCTAACAGGCAATCATTTATAATTAATATTAAGTCCCCACATCACGAGATCTGGTGGACAAGAAAAAAAAAAAAAGTCTGCCTACAGGCACATGCCACCACCACCCAGCAACACTGTTCTTATAACCCTGGGGGAAAAAATGTTTATCCCTTTTTGATAGCACTCAGAGACTATAAATGAAACAAGTGCCCATTGGTACTTTTTATATATAATTTTTCATGCCTTAAAAATACACTTTAATGGAAACTTCCCCTTAAGTTTGTCATCATTTGGTTTTACATACTAAATATTTTCAGAGTCCTTAAAAGATTTCACTAAAAAATAACAACTTAGAAAAGTCTACCTCTGCAGATCTCATTGGTTCACTACACTAATGTCTTATTTTCTTAAACCTTTCACTTTCTACAAAGGTTCTACCTAGTCTCAGTCACCTCCTCTCTTCAGCTAATGTGCAAGATAGTTTTTATGACAAATCAATACAAACTAGGGTTATATTAAAGGATAAAATCTCAATTGAGCAAAAGCCTCTATAAGATTGCCTGCAAAAGTCTACAGGGCATTTATTTTAAATCAGCAATTTATAAGGAAGGATATAGCCTTTTGTTGGTGGTACCATATCTGGGCTGGTGGTCCTGAGTTTTATAAGCAAGCAAGATGAGCAAGCCATGAGGGGCAAGTTAGTAAGCAACACCTCTCTACCTCCTCTGCATCAGGTGCTGCCTCCAGGTTCCTGCTCAGTTTGAATTCCTGCCTTGACTTCTCTTAATGGGATGTGATTCAGGATATTTAAGCCAAATAATCTTTCCTCCAAAGTTACTTTTGGTAATGGTGTTTTACATCAGCAATAGTAACCTACCTAAAATAATATTTTTTGTCAACAAAACAGTGCCATGTATAAATCTCACTTCCTACAATTCTTGATAATGTATGTTAGGAATATACATAATATGGTAATCTGACAAACCAAAACAGAAAAACATGACTTTTATTTTCTTATTTCAGATACATATTAAGTACACACGGAAAGTAAAAATTCTCACTGCACTCCAAAACAATGATGACACACTTCCTTCCATCTTGATGGAATTCAAATGGAAAAAAAATCTCTGTTCATCAGACACTAATAAAATTACATTTTTCCATTATCAGGAATATTCAGATAAAACCAACTATAAAAACAAGCATTAACTAAGATGAAACAATCATAAGATAGTATTATGTCCAAGTTTCAAACTTAAAGATTACCCATTTTATCAAGAAAAAATGATAGCATATATTATTTTTTAGTGTTAAATCAATAGATAGTTTGAAATGAGAGATATTTCTACTCTGAGGTAACAGAGATGACAGTGATCTAAAGGTTTGAACATATTATATAAAAGACTCAATAAGTCACTATTAGCATGCTTGAATTCAATGGTAAAATGAAGACAGAGTCAACCTAAAAACTGCATGAAGTATAGTCACAGAAGAAGACAAAGAAAAGTCAAACATTAATTTTAGATTTGAATGCAAACATATTTCTAAATAAAGTTGAAAGTTATTGTCTATTAGTTTTTCCTGCTTCTAGTAAGCTAGAAATTAAGGCTGAAGGTAAATTATTAGTCAAAATCTTTAGAATACAAAAATAACAATAGGAAATAGAATTAAGAATTATGCTGAGGAAATTATTTCTAAAGAAAAACACAAAAGCTTTTCAACTTTTGCCTGATATTTTGAATCTCAACATTAGGCTCTTAATTATAAAATGACCCATTAACCTCTTTGGTCATATCAACAGAAAACAAAAAATAGAGGGGATTATCACAGAAATATCTGTAGAAAAACATGCCGTTCAGTGAAGTAAATCCTTAAGCTACATATATGTGGAGAACCACACAGTACTTGTAATTGCAATAAGAATAGATACATTGATGTCTGGCCCAAATACAATGGAGAACGGGCAAAACTGGTATTATAGGTGCCGCTTTTATGACCATGAAATATGATAATAAAGCTGCCCAGCTAAAAAAATATATGTAAATTCTGAAGCTATCAAGAGCTAAGGTATCAATGTCACATGGGTATATTGCTGAAATTTCACCTGTCTCATTCCTATGTCTTGTATAAAAGACTTGATTTTTTAGTTTTATAGGTCTACAGGTACAGCAAAATTACAACCTGAGATAGGTTAATTTTACTGTTTACTGTTCTAATTGGAACTGAAGAGGTAAAACTTGAAAATGAGGCAGGCAAAAATCTCATGTTATAGCTAACTTTATTCAGAGCATCAGAAAATTTTTATCCCAGCATTTACTCCATGTCAGGAAGTTCACAACTACCTGTAACTCTAGCTAATGGAAGTTATAAAGCTTCTTACTTCTGGCAGCAGTTACCACACAGACACAGACATACACACACTCACACACGCATGCACATGCACACACACACATACATACACACACATGCATACACACACAAACATACAATTAAATTAAAATTAATAATATAATTTTAATACTTTTTAAAGCAATGTATTTTCTAAACTACATGTAAGAATTCTCACAACATATTAGTAAATCAAATCTAATAACTAATAAAAAATGTATGACATGGAAATTAAAATTTCCTTAATTATAAATGCCTGACTAAATAGCCAAATAATATAACTTACTATATTCACAAGATAGACAAGAAAAGTTGCCTGACCAAGTCAGTTAACCAGAAAAAGCATTTGAAAAATTGATATGCTCACTAAAACTAACATTGTAAACTTGAGGCACAGGCCACTACAGGAAGCCCATGCCAGACACTGTCTGGATGGTCAGAGACATAAGGTAAAACAAACACAACTTCCTTCCTCCCCCTTACCCCAGGGGAAAAAATAGCCAGTGAAATGATTCCTAAGGACCTTCTGCTATACACATAAATCAGTGCCTAACCAATTCATTAGAAAGGCTTCATTCATCATCTAATGGAGGCAGATCCAGAGACTGAGAGCCCAATTTTTTGATCTCTGTTGGGTCTCTTCCCTTAGAACTAAGGAAAGGCTGCAAGTGGAATATTAATTTATACTACATGGATATATGTCATTGTGATTGGTTTAATAAAAACATCTGGCTGGCCTATTGCTAGGCAGGATAACATTAGGTGGGAGAACCAGCCTAAGAGAATGCCTGGAAGAAAAGAACAGGGTCTGGCCAGAATCAGGAGAAAACACAGAGAGAAGCGAGATGAACTCACTGTACAGAAAAATGGTACCTGCCCATGGCAAAGTATAAATAAAATATGATTTAATTTAAAATGTAAGGGTTAGCTAATAACAGATTTGTGTTATTGGTCAAGCATTTGTAATTGATAATAATTTTCTGTGTGGTTATTTGAGAACCGGCTGGAGGCAAAGAAAAGTCTGCCTACACCTGCAGAAGAAGGGCAGGGAAGAGCTGTAGGAGGAAGAGAGGTTGAGTAAACCAAGAGGCTCACAGCATTCCAAGGAGATTAGAGACTGAATCAGCAAGCACAGAGCCTACACGGGTCTGCACCAGTCCTCTACATACATGCTGTGATCATTACCTCAGGATTTTTTGTGGGACTTCTAACAATGGGAATGGGGTTGTATCTGACTCTTTTTCTTGCTTGTAGAATTCTTTTTGTCCTACTGGGTTGCCTCACTCAACCTTGATATGAAGGTCTTTGCCTAATTTTATTCCATCCTGTTATGATGTGTTCAGTTGATATCACTGGGAGGACTGCTCTTTTCTGAGAAGTAAGAAATGAGCAATGGATCTTGGGAAAAGGGAATATGGGGGAGGAGGGAAAGGAAGTCATAGTCCGGATGTATTATATGAGGAAAAGTAATATTTTATTAAAATAAATAAATATTATACATTGTGCAAAAAGGAATATGGTAGAATATCGTGACCTAATATATACTTAATGATACAAAGAATTATATTATATGTTTCCTCCCTGATGGTAGAATAAACAATGGTAACTTCTCTTGTTATACTCCTAAATCCAGGCCAGCATGGAAAACCCCTATGATGTGGTAATGTCTTTCTGTGTACTGTGAATATCAATCTTTAAATAAAGGAGCTGTTTTGGCCCATGACAGGCACCATAGAAAAAGTAGGCAGGGGAATCAGAATAGGTAGTAAAGGAAGGGTGGACCCAGAGACAGGCTGAGCCAGCCACCCAAGAAGAAGCATGTAAGGAACACAAGTGAGCCAAGGGCCACGTGGCAAGATAGATTAATGGAAATGGATTCAGTTAAGATGTAAGAGCAAGCTAGCAATGTGCCTGAGCCATAGGCCAAACAGCATGAACTTAGTATAAGTGTCTGAATGATTTCTGGGGGCCTAATCAGCTGTGGGTGCCTAAGGGGTCTGGGGCTGCCGGTCTTTGGGTCTGGACCTCTGATTGTCTGGGACCAAAAAACCTCATTGTAACAGATGGCTTCCCAATGTGGGCCGAATATCCACTTAAAGCCAAAGAAAAGTTAAAAAAGGTTTTAGCAGAGAAACTGAGCCAAACCAGCTTCCAAATTGTGTATCTGAAGTAGGTCATTGTACAATGAAAGCATGGTATCTGGGTCACATTCAAAATGGCACTGGTGGACTGGGGGCAGGCAGTGTAAGCTGCAATCAGGCCAATTCCTGAAATCTCACAGAAGACTCAGTAGCATGTGATTGATTTAAGATTTCTGTTTATTTTGAACAAAAAGGAAACATAGATGGTTTCTTAGTAGCAGCATTTTCTTGGGTGAGCTCTGTTTGCTGGCCACGAGCAGAGACGCAGTCCCTTTAAGAGAACTTACTGATTCAGCTTTCTCTGCAAAAACTATGTGGCTCTTTAAGACAGTGTGAGTATTTTTAAAGCTCTTCTGGTTGGAAGATGATTAAGGATTCACAATAAAACAGATTCAGATGAAAAAAAAATCTGTAAATGGGTTACAATGTGTGTAGAAGGTACATAGGCTTCAGAGAGAAAAGAAAGAAGGTAGAGAAAGTCTTTAAAAGGAGAAATAGAGTAATAAAAATATAATGAGCCACATAAAGATGGAAAATAGACACAAAATCTAGATTTTAGTTATCATTGTGTTTTCCTTTAATTTTTTAACTATTAATGAGCTAACTGTAGAAAGACTGAAGCTAACTGTAGCAAAGGCTAAGTTAAACAAGAATATGTATTTTAAAGGTATTTTGATTTTGAAATATGTGTCTAAAGATTTATTGCTTTGGAAGAGTTCTGCTTTTGTTTCCACGGAAGATGAGAACCTGTGGATTGTTTCCAGGCAAGTATGGTTTCATCAACCAAGACCCCCTGAAAAAAAAATCTCTGATGGGAAGAGACGGCCATATCAGCTTCAGGGCTGCAGACTATGATCCTTTCTCAAGAACCCATGAGATTTTCAATGCCCCATAATCAGCAGGAAGTAGTAATGGAAAACTACGCCCAAATTCCCAAAATATTATTTATAAATGTTTGTTTTCATTATAAATAGTTAATGGTCATAGTTAATCTCTTTCTAAGAAGAAAAAGAGGATATGGTATATGAATAATTTTTAAAAGATTAGATCATTGTATTTACTTAGATCAGAAAATCAGCTGTTAATCTCAAAATGTTTTATAATGGCATGGATTTTGGTTTATTGATACAAATTTAAGGTCAATTCTCTTATGCTGTATTTTTCTACCCTTGTTTACGATATGATATTTATATTACTAATTTAAAATTGTGATGTACAGTTAAGAAATACATGTTAGATTTTTAGGTATACAAAGATATAATTCAATTAGGTAGGTAATCTTCAAACACTTCTAAGATCTACAGAATATGGCATTTAGAATGTTTTAAGAATTTAGATTTTTCTGGACAATGAGACAGGTCTGCTCCTGGCAGCACCAATTTACTTCAAGAGAAAAATGGGCATCGAAGAAACTCTATATGGAGATTAGTTTCTTTGTGGCTTCGGTTAGCCACTGGTCATGAACTTGTTATATTGACTGCTTGACAGCAAGCTGTTTAAACTGGACATGCAAGTTCCATAGGAAGGTGACCTCTCAACTTTAGCAGAACAAGCTGAGATGATCATTCAGGTTCCTGCTTTGCAGAGAAAACTGTCAGACATTCTTCAGGACTCGAGGAGAAGCAGATGAATGGGCAGAGCAGATTTCCTGCTTCACTGAAATGAAAAGAGATTCTGGGCCTGTAGACTGAAGATGGATACCGCAACTTTGTAAAGGAACTTTGGGTGACTGTCGGGAAGATAGGTGTCATCTCTGTCATTTCTAGATTTTGGAAGTTGTTTGCATTTCCAGTTTACTTGGGTAAATATATCCTCCTGTGGTCTTTGCTGTAGTTGAAGATTAGATAGTTATTAAGTATAGTTTTTCTTAGTCATTTGAAAGGTATATTGGATATGAAACTTTAGATTAATAAGGAGAAGATAGATGATAGAGTATTTTCTTTAATTTTGTTAAATACAAACAGACTAGATATTGTAACTGTAATTCTTGCTTGATAGTTATTTTGTTATATGTAAATTTGCTATGTTAAAATTGAAATCTTCCTTTTTGATTAGGCAGAAAGGGGGAAGTGATGTGGTAATGTATTTCTGTGTACTGTGAGTATCAATCTTTAAATAAAGGAGCTGTTTTGGCCCATGACAGGTACCATAGAAAAAGTAGGCAGGGGAATCAGAATATGTAGGAAAGGAAGGGTGGACCCAGAGACAGACTGAGCCAGCTGCCCAAGAAAAAGCATGTAAGGAACACAGGTGAGCCAAGGGCCACAGTGCAGATAGATTAATAAGAATGGGTTGATTTAAGATGTAAGAGCTAGCTAGCAATGTGCCTGAGTCATAGGCCAAACAGCATGAACTTAATATAAGTGCCTGAGTCATTTCTGGGGGCCATAGCAGTGGTGGGCAGATAAGGGGTCTGGGGCTGCAGGTCTGTGGGTCTGGACCTCTGGCTACCTGGGACCAGAAACTGCATTGTAACGCCCCTGTAGGTCAGAAGCCCTAATAAAATCCAGTTCACTGGAAACCCCCAACATCAAAACCCACCCCATCACCCAGCAACCTCACCAGCAACCTGAGACCCACAGATCTTCAGTACCCATTGAACTAACAAGTGAGTTACACTACACCCAGTCCAAGCAGAGAGCTTTGTCTTTGGGACCCAGACCCTGGGACATAGCCCTTGAAACCCCACTGCCACTCATCTCTTTCCTAAATCCGGGCCAGTAGGAAAACCCCTACAGACCAGAAGCCCCAGTAAAATCCAGTTCACAAGAAATCCCAATTACAAAACTCACTCTAATCCTCAACCCACCTCATCACCTGGTGACCTCAGTAGCAACCTGAGACCCACAGTCCCTCACCACCTATTGAATCAAGAGTGGTTCCCTTAGACTCCAATTCCTCAGTACCTACTGGATCAAGAGTGGCTACCTGAGAACCAAGTTTGGCGGCAGTTATTGGATTAAGAGAGGCACCTGAGACACACAACTTGCTAGCATTTGTTGGATCAAGAACCCCTATAAAATCAAGAGCTCATATTGGAACAAGGTTGGATCCCTGAGACACAGAATTAGCCAGCTCTTATTGCACCAAGTACTGCTCACTGTGATGAAGAATACACTAACTCTAAGTGGACCAGGAGCCCAGATTGGACCAAGAAAGACTTCCTGACATACAGACACAGCCAGAGTAGATTGAACCCAAGTCAGCTCTGTGAGATACAGACAAATCCTGCAGTGATCCAAAGAAGCAGTAGGCAGACATCAGTACAAGAGTAGATATAACAACAGAAAGAACTATATGGCACAACCGGAATCTGTTGGTTCCACAACAATAAGACCTGGTCATGACAATGCAGAAGAAGCAGAAAGAAAAAACTCCCATAAAGAAATAGAAGCAAAGGCAAACGAAACATTAGAAGAGAACAGGTCACAAGAAAATAGATAAATCCAAGAAAACCAATAAAAAGATCGATCAGGTGAAGACAACATCTTAAAATTTAACAATTGAAACAGAAGCAATAACGAAGACACTAACCAAGGGAATACTGGAAATCGAAAATCTGAAGAAATGAACTGGAACTACAGAAGCAAGCATAACCAATAGAATGCAATAGATGAAAGAGAGATTCTAGGTTGTGGAAGATTCAATAGTGGAAATAGATATGTCAGTCAAAGAAAATAATAAAACCAAAAAAAAAAAAAAAAAGTCATAGTACAAGAAGTCTCAAGAAAAAACCAAATGAGAATAATTGGAATTGAAGTAAAAGAATAACAGCTCAACAGCACAGAAAATATATTCGACAAAATAATAGAAGAAAACTTTTTCAAAGAAGGAAATGCCTATAAAGACCTAAGAAGCGTACAGAACACTAAATAAACTGATGCCCCCCAAAAGTCTACTTACCACCTAATAATCAAGCCATTAAACCTACAGAATAAATTAATAATACTAAGACCTGCAAAGGAAAAAGGCCAAGATACTTATAAAGGCAGACCAATCAGAATAACAGCAGACTACTCAATGGAAACAATGAAAGCCAAAAGAACTTTGTCTGATCTTATACAGAGACAAAAAGACCACAGTTGCCAACTAAGACTACTATTTAAAGAAAAATATCAATGACTATTGATGGAGTAAACAAGATAATTCACAACAAAACCAGATTTAAACCAGATTTAAACAATATGTATCCACAAATCCATCACCATAGAAAGTACTAGAGGAAAAACTCCAACTTAAGGAATCCAAGTACACCCATGAAACTACAAGAAATAGATAATACAACAGAAGAAAAATCCAAAGAACATAAATATGCCCGTACTACCCCAGAAGTAGCAGAAAATAAAAATCACTGATCATTATTATCTCTTAATGTCAATGGACTCAGTTCACCTATAAAAAGACACATCCTAACACAATGGATTTTTAAAAAAAAAAAGCAGCATACATCCTTTTGCTGCACACAAGAAACACACTTCAACTTCAAAGACAAACAAACACTGGCTCAGATTAAAAGGTTGGGAAAAGACCCAACTTTAGGGACCCAATCACATGGACCTAAGAAACTAGCTGGTGTAGCCATCAAAATATCTAAAATAATAATAATAATAATAATAATAATAATAATAATAATAATAATAAACTAAACTCAACCAAAAGATATCAAGATGGACATTACTTATTGATCTCAGAAAAAAAATCTATCAAATGAAGTCTCAATCCTGAACATTTATGACCCCAACACAAGAGTACCTACATATGTAAATGAAACATTAATAAGCTTAAATCTCAATCAAACCCCACACATTAATAGTGGGAGACTTCAATACCCCATCCTTACCAATGGATAGGTATACCAGACAGAAACTTAACAGAGAAATAAGGGATCTAACAGATGTTGACTCAAATGGATTTAATAGATATACACAGAAATTTTCACCCAAATTCAAAGGAATTTTATGTTTTTCCCAGCACCCATAGAACTTTCACATACTCAGTCATGAAGCAAATATTAATATATACAAATGTAAGACTAATTCCTGGTATCCTATCAGATCACCATGGACTAAAGTTAGAGTTCATCAACAACAAAAGCCAGAGAAAGCCTACAAATCCATGGAAACTGAACATCTCTCAATTGAACAACCCCTGGAACAAGGAAGAAGTAAAGAAAGAATTCAAAGACTTTCTAGGATTCAATGAAAATAAATTCATTACATACACAAACTTATGGGACACAATGAAATCAGTGCTAAGAACTAAATTCATAGCACTAGATGACTACATGTAAAACCAACAGGAATCTCACACAAGAAACCTAACAGCACAGCTGGAAGGCTTTAGAGCAGTGAGAAGCAAACTCACCTAGAAGGTAGATGACAGGAAATAAACTCAGGGCTAAAATCTATAAAATTGAAACAAAGAGAAAAATACAAAGAATCAATGAATCAAAGAGTTCATTCTTTGAGAAAGTTAACCAGATAGACAAACCCTTCTTCAAACTAACCAAAAGGCAGAGACGGGAAGAGAGGGAGGGAGAGAGAGAGAGAGAGAGAGAGAGAGAGAGAGAGAGAGAGAGAGAGACAGAGAGAGAGAGAGAGACAGAGAGAGAGAGAGAGAGAGAGAGAGAGAGAGAGAGAGAGAATTCAAATTAACAGAATCTGAAATGAAAAGGGGGACATAACAACAAACACAAAAAAAATCCACAGAATCAGTAGGTCATACTTTGAAAACCTATATTTCACTAAAACCTGGAAAACCTCAAAAAGAAAAAAAGGACAGCTTTATAGACAACTACCACTTACTTAAATAGATAATAGGCCTATAATCCCCAAGGAAATTGAAATTGCTATTGAAAGTCACAAAAAGACGTAACAAAGAAAGAGAATTACAGACCAATCTCCCTCATGAACATTGATGCAAAAAATACTAATAAAAAACTGGCAACCCACATTCAAGAACATATCAAATAAATCATCCACCACCATCAAGTAGGCTTCATCCCAGAGATGCAGGGATGGTTGAGCATATAAAAAACTACCGATGTTATTTATCATACAAACAACCTGAAAAAAAAAGAACCACATAATCATCTCATTAAATACTTTTTTAAAAAGCCTTTCACAAAATCAACAATCTATAATGATAAAGACCTGGAGAAATCAGGAATCCAGAGAAAATACCTAGACATAATAAATGCAATATAAAACAAGCTGTCAGCCAATGTCAAACTAAATGGAGAGAAACTCAAAGAATTCCCTCTAAAATCAGGAACAAGGCTAGGCTGTCCTCTCTCCCCGTATCTATTCAATATAGTAGCTAAAGCAATCAAAGAACACAAGCAAATGATTAAGGGGATAAAAATTTGAAAAAAAAGAAGCCATATTATCTCTATTTGCAGATGATATAGTAGTATAAATAAGTGACCCCAAAAATTCTACAAGGGAACTTTTATAGCTAATAAACACTTTCAGCAATGTACCAGGGCACAAGATTAAATCAAAAAATCAATAGCTCTTCTATACACAAACGATAAAAAGTCTAAAAAGGAAATCAAGGAACCATCACTCTTTACAATAGCTGCAAATAGTGTTAAATACCTTAGGGTAACCATAACCAAAAAAGTGAAAGACCTATATGACATGAAATTTAAGATACTGAAGAAAGAAACTAAAGAAGATAGGAGAAAATAGAAAGATTCCCATGCTCCAGAATAGGTAGGATCAACATAGTAAAAATGGCAATCTTACCAAAAACAATCTACAGATTCAATGCAATTCTCATCAAAACACCAACACAATTTTTCACATAACTTGAAAGAACAATACTCAACTTCATGTGAAATAATAATCAAAAAAAAAAAAGCCAGGACTGCCAAAACAATCCTGTTCAATACTAGAACATCAAGAGGCATCACTGTCCCTGACTTCAGCTATTCCATAGAGCTACAGTAATAAAAATAGCTTATTAGTGGCATAAAAGCAAATTTATGTATCAATAAAATTGAGCTGAAGACCCTGACCTTAGTCCACACAGCCATGAACACTTGGTTTTTTACATAGAGACCAAAAAATATACAATGAAAAAAGATAGCATCTTCCACAAATGATGCTGGCATAACTGAATAGTGGTATGTAGAAGAATGCAAATAGATCTTAACCTAACACCCTGCACAATATTCAAGTCCACATGGATCAAAAACCTCAACATAAACCCAGCTACACTGAACTTAATAGAAAAGAAAATGGGAAATACTTTGAATGAATTGGCACAGGTGAACACTTCCTAAATACAGCACTAGTAAGCAGACACTAAGAACAATAATTAATAAATGGGACATCCTGAAACTGAGAGGCTTATGTAGGCAAAGGACACAGTCAATAAGACAAAACAACACCCTACAGAATGGGAAACAATCTTCACCACCCCTACATCTGACAGAAGGCTGATCTCTAAAATATATAGAGAACTCAAGAAACTAGAGGCCAAAAGAAAATCTCCAAATAATACAGTTAAAAAATAGTGTTTAGGGCTAGAAAGGGAATTCTCAACAGAAGGATTTCAAATGGCTGAAAGACACTTAAAGAATTGCTCAACATTCTTAGTCATCAAAGAACTGCAAATCAAAACAACTTTCAGAATGGCTAAGTTCAGAAATACAGGTGACAACTTATCCTGGAGGGGATGCTGAGCAAGGGAAACACTTCTCCATTGGGAGTGTAGTGGGAGTGTAAATTTGTATAGCTACTTTGGAAAGCAATATGGTGGTTCCTTAGAAAACTGAGAATCAATCTCCCGAAGGATCCAGCAATACCACTATTGGGCATATACCCAAAGGATGCACATTCTGATGCCAAGGATATTATCTCAGCTATGTTTAGAGCAGCATTATTCATAATGTCCAGAACTTGGAAACAACCTAGAAGTCCCTCAAGTGAGGAATAAATTTAAAATATGTGGTGAATTTATACAATGGAGTACTACTCTGCTATTTAAAAAAAAATGACATTCTGAAATTTTCAGGCAAATGGAAAGATTTGGAAAGTATCATCCTGAGTGAGATAACACAGGACCAGAAAGATAGACATGGTATGTACTCACTTATAAGTTGATTTTAGTTGTAAAGCTAAGATTAACCAGGCTGCAAACTCTAACACCTGAACACCTAGAGAACAGGAGGAAATTGAAAGAGACATCCAGGCATACCCCTTGGAAAGGGGAATGGAAAAGATCTCTTGAGTATATTGGGATCATAAGGGGAAGTGAGCAAAGGGGGGGTGGGAACAAATCATGAGAGAAGGAGATGGTTGAGAGAGTGAAGCAACCAAGAAGGAGAAAAAAGAAATGGATATCTTGATAGTTGGAGCCACTGTGGGATAAGAAAGAAATCTGGTGCTAATGAAACCTCCACCAGCCCACAAAATGTCCCTGGCTAGGCCTCCAAGCAATAGTGGAGAGGGTGCCTAAACAGGACTCTCCCTATAATAAAATTACCATCCTAATTGTTATAAAACTTTCATCCAGCAATGGTTGGAGGCAAAAGCAGAAATCCTTGGCTAATCACTATGTTGAGCTCATGGTTCAGCTGAAGAGAGAAAGGAGAGAGTATATGAGCAAAGAGATCAGAATCATGAGTAGACCCAGAGAGACAGCTTATAGGAGCTATTGGAAGCTCACTGACTCTAAAATAACCACTAAGAAACCTTCATGGAAAGGAACTAAACCCTCCAAAGGCAGATGACATTCAAATGGCATAGGCAGTTTGTGCAGCCTCTTGCAGTAGGATCAGAGTTAATTCCTGGAGCATGAACTGACATCTCAGAGCCCATTCCTTACAGAGGAACACCTAACTCAGTTTTGATACTGGGGGATGGGTTCTCAGACCTACCTAAAATGCATATTGCCAGACCAAACTGACTCAAGTCAGGATTCCTTCATCTTCTTGGGAATGATGGGGAGACAGGACAGGGAGTAGGCTGAAGGGGAACCTGGAGGGACTAGGAGGATGGAAGGGAGGGGGAGCATGGTATGTATGAACAAAAAAAATTTAAATAAAAAAATTAGCTGAGTATATATGTAATTGGAAAATAGATAATTATACTTTGAAGAATTTTAACATATAGTTTAAGTATGGTCACCACTGTTAAGGATATGAGTGGTAGTTCTTAAACTTGTACAACAAAGAGTGATTTTTCCACAGAATGGGGAAGTGAGGGAATCAGTGTTGCACTAAAAATGAGTAAAAAAAATACTACTTTACCTTGGCAGAAAGGTATCATGATGGCAATACGTATCTTTGTTGTAATATAATGAGAAGAGTACTTAATCTCTGTGATCTTTTATGCCCAAACCCACAATCCAAAGTTGGTCATGATAAAAATATCAGACAAATATAAACTCTAAGACAATATACAAAATATTTGACCAGCACTCATCAAACTATCATGGTGACCAAAACTGGACAGAGTCTGAGAAATTGTACAACTTAAGTGATGTCTCAGAAGGCAAAACATAATATGATATACTTGATGCAATCATAGAGAAGTTATGAGGCTTTTAGCTTACAATAATGTCCAAATTTTGGTTAGTTATTTGAGTAAATGTGCCATACTGATGTAAGGTATGGTTAATAAGGGAACTTTCTCTGTACTGATCAGCTTTCAGCATCTCAGGAACTGAAGAAAGGTGTGTAGCTGGAAATTAGTCATTAGTTGACTTAATTTACTTTTTATCTGAGGGAGGGAGTAAAACAACTTCCTGGAGCAGGTATAAAAGGGGAACACACACACTTACGGGGTCTTTCTATCTTCTTTATTTCTTTCCTTGCTTCCTTCTCGTGTATCCCTCCTGTCTCTATCCTGATGTCTTTTTTTCTATCTAACTTCATTTTGTCCCTCACAGTTTCTAAATTTAAGCAAAATCTTTTAAGCAACATAAAATTTACAACGTGGTTGCATTCTGTTTTTCAAATGAATGATTACAATGAATCCAAATAAAAATAACAGCATGCTTCTCGTTTCTCTTACATGACTCAACATTTTACATATTACAGCTGAAAACAAATTATTCCCGAGGACCTACATACATTAATAGCTAGACACTTTTTATAGGTTAACTAAGAGTAAGCAAGATATTCTTCTAAGCCAGTTCTTTTACTGATAGGTTGTATTTTGCAGTTACAAAGAAATGGTAAATAGTTTTATTATTTATTTCAGAATGTAATCTTTTAGAGTAAGCTCAAAAGAATCGCAATTCTAAAATTTATGAGAAAAATCATGAGCCATCTCTACTTTAAATCCAGGCGCATACCTACTCATCAACAGGTTTTTTTTATTATTATTAAATTATATCAGGAAGTTGAGGGCAGACATAGGTACAAGGAATTAATCATCATCTTCTATCACTAATCCATCCTAGCAAGAAAGCTGTTAACAATAATAGCCAGGAGCTACCATTGTTTTCATTTACTAACCTCAATGAGTCCCTCACTCTACTACTAAAAGTGTCCCTTTCTAACCTTTAAATTGTTCCCCAAGATTGTCTGCATTAAATTCATTAATAAAGGTATCTTAACCTATTTTTACTAACAGTCTACATGTCAGAGTTCTTTCTAGGAGTGGCAGTTGAATCAGTAATCTGCTCCAGTAGTAATGTTTAGAAAAAACTCATTCAGGATTATCGTGAATCCCAGTAACACCATATAGTGAGGGGCTAGAAACCCCCTGAGAGTTTTCATGCAATTCATAGACTATGAGGAATATAGTGGCTATGAGGGAAATAAACAGAGCTATGTTCAATAACAGCATGAGGTCCTTAAGACATATGGTCCTCAGGGCCCTGCTTCTCTATGTTCACCCAGCATATTTGTGCTAGGTCACATTCCAAAAGTTGCAAAGCTACTTGCTCTTTTGACACCCTCTGGTATGATGCCCATCAGGAAGCTATGTCTGTAAGTCTATTATCTTTACTACTTTTCTTCAATGCCACACTATTCAGTAATACATGTTTTATTGTCTGGGCCTTGTTAGCATATTGCTCTACAATATTTGTGATGTGTATTGTTATACAAATTGCATGTTTCTTTCACTTCCCAAAGATAAAGCTTCTAATGTCAGGCCTGCAGTTGAATACAAATGTAAGCTCAGGATATTGGTGTTGTCTGGAGCACATTATGTTTCTTTAGCCTATAGAAGAATAAAAGCCTCCCAGCTCAGCCTAGCATAGTATGAAGAGTTCCTAGGAAACATCCCTCCAATTAAAATATTCTTTTGAAGCCTAGATATGCTAGCTACTAAATTCTTGACTCTGCTGTTCAGGAAAGGAATCATGGGAGATGGAAACTCACTGCGTTAAAAGATCTGTTTTCCTGTCAATATGAATTGTTCCATTGTTCTGTATCTCTTGAGGCACAATTCTAACATCTAAACCCAGGTCCAGAGATTGCATTTCCAGCAGTAGTCTTTGATTTTCTTGACAAGCCACACTCTGTCAACTCCCTAATCAGGGACTGAGCCTCACACTGTCCATGTTTGTGTCTAAGTAGAAAGCAGGACGCATTCTAACAGGCTGTTAAACTCTCTCCCTTGCTCTATCAGTACATTTCTTTGAATGGCTATTCCAAACCATTTCCAAGAGCTTCCAACAGGGAATTCACCACAGGTAAAAGTGAAATAACAGGCCATTTTTTAGTTTTGCTACTTATTGTACCCAGCTCCTGAAGCTGGATATAGGTTTGCATAAGGGTCACACCTGACACTTGAGATTCAGTAGCCATCTCTAAAATGCATTCCTCAATGCTGAATTAAAAATGCATAAACCCTGGGAAGAAGACACTGGAACTAACCAAGCAGCTCATAGCAATAGGTGTCCACTACCACCAGTTGGCATTCAGTCTAGTACTTCAGTCTATTAATGATATTTTATAAAACTGCATCTTTCCTCTGATTCTCTTTTGTAACAGAACCCTAAAGTCTGTCCACCTTCAATTATTCTGTTCATGTTTACACTACTACCATCTATCTGAGAATAATCATTTGTTCACACCACTTGACTGATTCATAAGAACAATATGAAAGCTGATGAGGTTCCAGCCATGAATCATGTGGAGTGTTATGAGGGGACTGACATTTAAATATATAATTTACCACATTATTATCATTGAATAACTTTTGGTGTGACCTGTGTTCTGAAAATTTCCACTTGCTCCCCTTTACAGTTTATAATAAAATGTCACTCAACCCCCAATTGGAGAAGATTTAAAGTACATGCTAAACTAAATAAACTGTAATGCTCATTCTCTGAAGTGACTGATGGGGCAAGAAAGAAGAATGGAAATGATTCTCGTATGGAACAAAAATGGTATAAATTTTTTAAAGAAATGATTTTCCAATAAAAATTGTAAAGCAGAAATATGTGTATTTTTTCACATAGCTCAGAGATCACATAAATGCCAGAAGAAATGACAGTTGCTGAAATAAATGTGTTTTTTATGAAAAGCAAAGTAGTAAAACAAGCAAAATAGATGCATAAAATGGGCAAATTTTCAGTGGATTAGTTATTGTTGCCTCAGGGCAACTATAAATTATAGACTTGTTTTTAAACTTTTGGGTATTCATGAATATATTCTGAATCTGTTCTTCTTTAGACAGCCCTTGCAATTTGACTCTTTGCTGATTTATAATATTCTTCCAAGTTTGTAAGTCAAAAGCTCCCAGAATGGTTGGAAAAAGCTCATATAAAAACTTAAAACAATTATGAACCAAATACTAACTTTTAGGCACATAAAGAATTCAACTAAGACTTGACATGGTATCTCACACCTGCAATTTCAGAACTAGAGAAGATAAGGCCAAAAGATTGCTTTGAGTTTGACACTAACCAGGGCTTCACAGTGAATTTGAAGCCAGCCTGTTTTAAAGACCGAAACATTTTCTCAAAAAACAAAGCAATAAATTAAATCCAATGTAAGATTTCATTTCATTTCTTTGACCCACTTTTTCTTTATTGTTATTATGAATAATAATTATATTTATTCATTTGATTTACATCCATGACTTCTTCCTTTCCAATTTGCGTCCCCTCGATGTGGTTGAGTTGTCTTACTGCTCTAGTTATGACTTCAAGTCGAATGAGTGGACAGGAGGAGAGTGGACAACCTTTTCTTTTTCCTGATTGTAGTGGAATTGTTAGAGTTTTCTCCATGTAAGGTGAAGATGCCTGTGGGCTTTCTAAAACTGCCTTTATTATGTTGAAGCGTCTCTTCTCCTCGAGGCTAGGGAACCCTGTCCCAAGAGAAATGAAAGGAGTATAAGAGTTGGAGGGATTGAAGGGCAGCAACAAAACCAGACCTTCTAACCACAAGAGGATCAAGCATATATGAATTCAAAGAAACTGGGGTAGCCTGCACAAGCCTGCATAGTTCTGAAAGAGATAGGGTCCTAGAGCTTTCGGAAATGGACACATGCCACATCCCTAACCCAATTGATAACCTCTTGCAAATAAGAACCTTGTTTTCTTCAAGAGATTTTTACTGGGGAAACAGTCTACTCTTACAGGTAGGCTGCATGCTTAGCAGTAATTAGTCAACAGAAAATGAATTCAAGGGCTTCATTGAAGACTCAGCGTGTCATAACGCCGTGTTGGGGTCTCTTTCTTTCCTTTTCTTTACCTTTTTCTCTTATTATTTGATTTTCATTTTTACCTGATAGATTCTTTGCATGTGTATCACGGCTTCTTTTTCACATCTTTATGGAATTACAGTGTGTAGACAAGTGAGTCTTTGTGTCTCCATCTGTTTCTGGTGCCTTGTATGTCTGCTTGTCTTGTCCTATTCCAGTGTGGTGTTTTCTTGTTTTATCTTTTTATTTATTATCTCTTAGAAGCCTGTTTATTTCTAATGAGAGAAAAGAGGGGGGTAGATCCAGATTGGAGGGCAGATGGGAAGGAACCGGAAGGAGTAGAGGGAGGGGAAACTATAATCAGGTTATATTATATAAAATAAATCTACTTTCAATAATAGAAAAAATCACATTAAAATTATTGTATATTCCAAATTCATTAATGTTATTAGACATAAGGCATACTTTTTCTCTGAGCAGTGTTCCAATTCCTGAATACAGAGTTGTACTGTAGTAGGTTACTGAACTAAGCCATCTCATGGAAGTTTTTCTAAGACTAGTTGAAGTGCTAAAATTATTATGGGTAAAAACAGTTTCTGATCACTTTAGCCATAAATTCTTAAGGCAAACTTGTCTCAGTCATAAATTTCTATATAAAGTGAACATGACTGGCTCTGAGAACTGCCTGACCATTTACTGCTATCTCTCCACTTCTGCAAATAATGCTTGCTTGCTACAGATGTCCAGAGATGCCTTTCTGTATATGTCACAGCTGTAGATTTTACCTTTACAAACTCAGACAAACTGAAGGTTGAGGATACTTTCCACTACTCTGCTTGGGACGGCTTCACTAGCAGTAATAAATAATAAACACTCGATTATTTATTAAGGCATCTCAGAATTTTCTCTTTAGGTACCTCATAACAAAATTTGATTCCATTTGTCTATTTCATTGCTCATGGACATTTATATTATATCTAGTATCTGTATTTTATAAATTATATTGCCATAAACATTTTATACATATTTACTGGGGTGCATCTATACATGCCATTGTTAGGAACAGATACAAGAATATAACAAGATATAGAATCCATAAATTTGCGTCATTACTGCTGAAGTTGTATGAAGTAATTTTTGCATATTTAAAAAATATATTCCTAACAGCAGTCTTGTTTAATTCTAAGTTCTTACAAACTATTTGTTGCCAGTTTTTGTTCTCCAACTATTCAGTGATAATAACTGAAGATAATATTGTGTCTTATTGAGATCATCATTTGTAATCCCATAATTATGAAGTGGAGCAGTTTTAGTAGTGTTGATAGGCTATTTGGAAAATTTGTCTCATGAAATAGTGTTCAAGACTTCTGTTCAGAGTCTACTGAATCATCCTCAGCTTGTATAAACTCAGAATGCAAAATAAGATTATAGTATTGTCAATCTTGTATTCTCACTCTTCCCATGTATCTTTATGAAAAATGGCTTTACTTTTAATCTAGGTATATTTAATAACATTTTAATGGGAAATGTAATTTTCAGCACAAAAATTTATTGCTGGCTCTTTCATAAATCAGTAGTATAATTTTTATGTTTGTTGTTTATTTGTCCATATTTTCAACATCTTGAAATAAAGCAAATATGTTCAGTCAAAAATCTTTTTTCTATAGCTCAAATATTTAAAGATGTTTGATTTTTAGTTTTATATTTGACCTGAGATTTCTACTGGTGTTCTCTCAGAATGGCTTATCTCCTACGTGTCTGAAAAACTTTCATCCAGCAAAATCTTTTACTACATTTATCCAGAGAAAATTTTTTCTCTACTTCAGCCAAATGGCTGAAAACAAAAGTATTTAAAATTATATTAATACACTTACTGCAGCTGGGATGATTTGTTAGGTTTTAGCCTCATATGTAATTATAAACTAAACTAGAATCTATACAAAAAATACAATTACCCGTAATTTATTTATTCCACCCATCGAAGTCCCACTCCAATGGCACTGTGGGGCCGATTTAAGAAGCTATAACCTTTGTGTCAAAAGTACAAGGACCTTAAACTATTGAGCAGCTTTCCTACTATGTAACATAGGACTTCTCAACCTGAGTATTTCTGAAAACCAAGGGGGCTTATTCTCTCATCTCTCTGTTTGTCTCATCTCCTTTAATGGAATATATATTGGAGAAATATCGTGATTAAAACATAATCTCAAAACTATTTTTCTGTTGTTTTTTAATTTTTCATAAATATATTTTGATCATATTCTTTCCCTTATTCCAAATTATTCCTGGAGCTCCCCACCTCTCTACTCACCTAACTTCATATTTTTCTCTGTCTTCAAAAACATCAAATGGAAATCAAAAAACAATAAGACATAAAACATCAAAACAAAAATCACACACACATATACATACACACATACATAGGCACACACACACACATACACTGGCACACACACATGCATCCACACACATACAGGCAAACACACACTCACACACACACATGCATGCACACACACATAGGTGCATGCACACACACACACAATACTTGCACACACACACTGGCACACACATACAGGCACACACACACTCATATACACACACATGCATGCACACACACACATACACACTGTGTTGGCCAATTATTCTTGGACATAGATCTTTTTTTGGAGTGTGGTTGATATACTCAATTATACTTCATTTTAGGAAACTTACTTTCCCCTTCCTGACAAGTATCAATTATAAGGTACCGTTTTTGTTAGAGAGTGGGATGATTTTTCCACATCTTCTTAGTACTGGGATCTTGTCTAGTTTGAACCTGTGTCTGTCTCGTGCTTTGTGGTACAATATCTGTGAATTCATATATGTAGAGTCCTATTAAGTCTAGAAGATTCCTTGACGCCAACCATCACCATTTGCTTATACTTCAACTTCCCGTCCCTTGTGCGGGCCCACAGACTCCAGTGGTGGCAATGGGGCTGGCCCCGGCTGAGGCTCCTGCTGTCGTGGAGGATACAGGGGTGGCAGAGAAGAATCAAATAAGATAAGGTCGGATTGGGATTCAGGAAGAACAGGTGAAGGTAAAGGAGGGAAGAGAGTCGGGACCGAAGGAGGGGAAGATAGAGATTTAGGAGGCAGAGTAGTGACAGCTGGACTGGAGGAAAGGAAAGGCTTCACACAGTCTGGGGGTTTCACAGAGGTCTTCCCAGACCCAGGTGTAGGGTTGTTGGTCAGAGAGACTGGCAGATCCAGGGCAGAAAACCATGGCTTTAACAGCCTGGACCGTGGACACGTGAAAGGTTCCCTTGTAGGGTCTTCCTACATTAAAACTGGGCATGGGTACCATGTCCGGTTTTGGGGTGTTCGAGTCTTGCCCAGGCGAGGGGCGTCGAGGTTAAATAATCTGCACTCTGGAGTCGTTAGGTTCTATCATTCAGGATCACAATGAGAGACCCGAGCTTTATTTAGTACACCTTACATCTTAGTCTTGCTTCTCTCTCTCCTCCTTCCTCACTTAGCTTCTCCTTTCTTGACTCTCTTACACCCCGCCCCCTAGTCCGGCCCACCCAAGGTCTTGGAAAATCCCCAAAGACTAGCACTCAGCAGGTGGCAGCAGTAAGGAGACTGTAGAGCAGGAAAACATGTTTTTCTTAATCCCCCTATTTAACCTAAGGTTTTAGTCCTTTGGGGAGGAGGAGGGACCATAAGGGCCAGAATGGTACTATTCAGGAATCAACATCTCACCCCCCTTTATTAAAAAAAAAAAAATATATATATATATAGAAGGAAACCCCTGTCTTAGGATTGACCCCTAGTCCCTGCTACAGAACCCGTCATTGGATGTGCCAACTCCTGTCTTAGGTAGATATAGCAGGCGGGGAAGTCATTGGGAGAATCCTTCTAGCATTGATATGCATATTTGAGCATCAATTAGGGGTCGCAAGGCCAGAAGCCTGTTTTATTATTTCCTGCTGATGACCTTGCTGCTTTTGCAGTGTACTAGAATGAAAAGAGAGCATGCCAACCCTTGAGGCAAAATATTAAAAAGGGATATAGATCCAGACCATTGTGTGATCTACCCAGCCATTTTAGCCAGGGTATTCTAAGCCACTAGTCTCAAGGGGTGTAATGGTGTATGCTAACTGCAAGGTGTAAATTAAAAAGGTTGTATTCTAGGGGCCCGAAAACACTGGTTTAACAATATGCAACTTCTGACTTAACATTTTCTATCTTACTTGAGGTAACACAAATATCAGAATATCCAAGGTCACACAATAGCCATTATTACATATGCAAAATGTCAATAGGGCAGTTTGTTGGTTGAGGGATAAATTTTAAAATGTATTTGTCTATTTAAAGTCTTTGGAATTTCAAAGGCAGTCACCACTCTGGCTGATAGTTGGTTCACCAGGGATGCAGCTCCGGCTCTCTGGCTCAATGCATTTTCCGAGGCTGTAGCTCCAAAAGCAGCAGGGTGACTGTGTAGTTATTTTGGAGTCTCTCTTTTGCACCTGGGAGATGGATCTTGGTCTGATGAACCACCACCAGCATCACTGCAGCTGGGACTCATACCAACAGGGCACTGGAATGTTCTTTACTCCAATCAGTTGCTTAAGCTGAAATTTAGAGCTGAACAGTTTAAAAGACCCTTCCCACCCTCCAGGGTCCGAATCTGGGTAAAGGGACCAAGAGGCATGGAGTAGAAGAGATAGAATTTTTTTTTTTTTTTTTTTTTTTTGGCTACTTCAGCTGGATCTCTCAATGTATTTCGTAATTCTACCTTAACTTGTTCTCAATTGAAAACTTTAAGGCTCCCTCCTGTCAAGAACCATGTACTAATCTCCCTTATCCGAGTGTGGTCCGAGCTTTTATTTAAGTTCCCTGTTTCCTTAGTAACTCTTAAATTTCGGAACCAGCCGAACTTCTGAGGTTGAGTTTCCCATATTTCCATATTCCATCTATATTTCCTATCTATTAGGCGCCTATTCCTGGGTATTTCCCAGATCCTCCCCCGGTCTCTTCACCAGTGAGCCTCATCTGCTTATCCCTCTTTCCTGGGTCTCGGTGGGACCTCCACTTACCACATCCGGTTTTGGGGTGTTCAAGTCTTGTACAGTAAGGAGACTGTAGAGCAGGAAAACATGTTTTTCTTAATCCCCCTATTTAACATAATGTTTTAGTCCTTTGGGGAGGAGGAGGGACCATAAGGGCCAGAATGGCACTATTCAGGAATCAACACATGGGTTTGGACATCAGACCAAAATGGGAAAGGGTGAGGGGCAGGGGGTTGGAAGTAGTCTGTTCCATGTCAGACAGAACAATTAACAGATTAAAAACAGACCAATAAAGAAGACAGACAAACACTCCGACAAAGCCAGCAATACTGCAAATGGCAAAATGAAACCAAAATGAAGTCTAATGGTCTGGATCTTTGGTTCCTATAAGCGCTGGCAACAGAATTTCTGACTCTGTCCCTTGATACAGACAGACCTGTAGTAGGAGGTTTCTGGCACAGATTTTTGGGCCTAACCTCAAGGTCTAGGCCCACAGACCCACAGTCCCGAAGTCCCGCAGTCCCACAGAGACACACAGATGCTTCCAATAGTTTTAGGCTGATCAGCCTTAGGCCCAGGCATATAGCTTGCTAACTCTCTACCCTTAATCTATCCCATGTCTCTTGTTCAGCCATGCAGCTTGGTACCTTTCTTTAAAGCTGCATGGTTGTCCTCTGCCTCCTGCAGCTTCTCTCTGGTGCTCTGTCTGGCACTCTGCTCTCAGAGATTTTCTTAGTCTGGTAGTCCCGCCTACACTTCCTGCTTGCCTTTGGCCAATTAGCTCTTTTTATTAAACCAGTGGTTGGGACAATTATTTCAAATGAAACAACACAACCTCCCACACAGACCTCCAGGCGTCCCTGGGAGTCCAAGTCCAGTGCACCCCTCAAACTCTTAGCCTGTGCTACGCCTGACACGTCTGTCGGGCACTGCTGATCGGGACTTAGGCCTGGACCAGCCACCAGCCTAACTTACCAGGCATTCGGGCTTTATGTATCTCAGTGGGAACTCCAATGCTAAGGCCGAATGCAAACAACAAACAGTGTTGGAACCTGAGTTCAAAAAGCAAAGATCTTTACTTCACACACATGTGGGCTGGTGGCAAATGGATGGCCAGGAGCCCGGATAGCACCTTGAGCTTAACTTTTATACAGCTCTTTCAAAAGGGGAGGGGGGTGTGCTGCAGTCATGAGATAGGGAAGTTCAGCCAGTTCTCATGGTATCTCATTTGCACAGGCAGGGTCTGAGAATAGCTCTTTCTGGGAACAATGGGCACAGAGGGTGGGGGCAGACGGGAAGTCCCTGTTGAAGAACTTTCTCACAAGTCTCTTCAGAAGTTCATTACCTGAAGAACGGATTAACAAACTGTGGTACATCTACACAATAGAGTACTCTCAGCAGTAAAACAGAATGACCTAAAATTTGCAGGCAAATGGATGGGTTTGGAGAATATCCTCCTGAGCGAGGTATCACAAGCCCAGAAATATAGGCACAGGATGTGCTCACTCATAGGTGAATTTTAGACAAAAGGAAAGAATACCTAACCTGTAAACCACAATCCCTGAACAGCTTGAGATCAGAAGGAACTTAAGAGAGACATCCAGGGATTCCCCAAGAAGAGAAAATAGAAAATATCTCCTTATTAAATTGGGATCATAATGGGTTCTAACCAAAAAGATGTGGGAACAAATAATGAAAGAAGGAGATGGATGAGTGAGAGGAACAACAAAGAGGGAGGGGAAAAAAGATGGATACCTTGATAGTGGAAGCCTGTGAGGTTGGAAAGAGACCAGGTTCTAGGGAAACCTCCAAGAACTCACAGGATGTCCCTGGCTATGTCTCCAACCAATAGTGGATGGAGTACCTAAACAGGACCTCCCCTATAATCAAATGAATAATCATCCTATGTGTCATCATAGAGCCTACATCCAACAATGAATGGAGATGGAAGCAGAGATCTGATATGGGAATGTCTTTCTGTATGCTGTGAATATCAATTTTTAAATAAAGGAGCTGTTTTGGCCCATGACAGGCACCATAGAAAAAGTGGGAGGAGAAATCAGAGCATAGGTAGGAGGAGACAGACGGAGCCAGCCGCCCAAGAAGAAACATGTAAGGAATACAGGTGAGCCACAGGCCACGTGGCAGACAGATTAATAGAAATGGGTTGATTTGAGATGTAAGAGCAAGCTAGCAATGTGCCTGAGCCACAGGCCAAACAACATGAAGTTAATATAAGCATCTAAGTCATTTCTGGGGGGCCTGAGTAGCAGTGGGTGGCTAATGGGTCTGGAGCAGCAGGTTTGTGGGTCTGGGCCTCTAGCCGCCTGAGAACAAGAAACCCCATTGCACCAGAGATCCATGGCTGAGCACCAAATCAACCTCCTGGTCTTGCTGGAGAGAGGGAAAGGAGAGTGTGTATGAGAAAGGGATTATGAGGAGGCTGGCTAAAGCTCTGGGAAGCTCACTGAATCAAGAACAGACACTAAGGCACCTTCTGGAAATGGAGCTAGGCCCTTCAAGTGTAGGCAACTGTCAATTGACATGGGCATTATGTGGAGCCTCAACAGGTGGGAACAGATTGTGTTCCTGTGTATGGGCTGGCACCTTGTAGTCCATTCCCTGCAGAGGAACACCTACCCTGTCTTGATATTGGGATGAAGAAGTTGGATTTGCCTAAAGTAGATGCACCAAGCTGAGCTGACCCACCTTTAGACTGCTTGCCATGGGGGGGAGGGGGTGAGAGGGGGAATCATGAAATGGGGAGGAAGTAGGCTGAAGCCTGACTGGGTGGGGTTGAGAGGAGGGAAAGGAGGGGGAGCAGGTAGATACAGGGAAAAAGGACTCTTTATAAATTAAAAAAAATATATAAATAAATATAAATAAAAAGAAATGAGTAAGGAGATAATAGAACAAATGCCAGTAAACTCTAGAGGGTTTGTTGTAAGAACATACTTCTAAAATCTTTCTTGCACCAAATTTGGAAATCTAAGAGGAATAGATGAATTCCTTAATGTGTGTGACATAGCAAGTGTGTGACATACCAAAGATAAACCAATAAGAGTGAAAAAAACAAAACAAAACAAAACAAAAAAACCTTAAGGATTATCATCATAAATGGCAAGAACATCTTAAGACATGTCTTATAGAAAACCAAGACCAAAGCTCAGGTAAAGGCACTGCAGAACTCTACAAGACATTTAAGGTAGAACAAATATCAATATCAATGTTTATCAAATTATTTCAGAAAATAGGAATTTTTTTTTAAAGCAAGTCAGCACCATACTGATATGAAACCAGATGTCTTAGGATTTCTACTGTCGTGGATAAAAAAAGATTCATCTAATGCTTGAGTCTTAACAGAGCTCAAATCCACATTTCACCTGTGGAGACAGTGCAGGAAGTTCCACAGTGGTGTTGTTGTAAGGCCCCCTCCCCAAGAAGTAGAGTTAGCAACAGCCCCCAACCAAGGATTTAGCTGGGCAGAGGGGGAAGGGAGGGGAAGCAGTTACTTAGCTATGTGATCAGGATTCAGCTGGGCAGAGGGGGAAGGGAGGGGAAGCAGTTACTTAGCTATGGGATCAGGCCCAGCCTGATCAGGGAAAGAATTCCAAAAAGAAGATAAAGAACAAAAGAAACAGCAGGCCTGGGGGCGGGTGATAACCAGGTTGCTTGGTCAGGCCGGATGGCAACCTGGGGGCCCTCACCCCTCACCCCTCAACGGGCGATTTCATTCAAACCAGCCAATGGAAACTTTGTAACTTCGCCTTTGCCTCTGTACGCATGATTTTGCTTCCCTAACCCTATAAAAAGGCCCTAAACAGAGGGCTGGGCGCGCCAGCCATCCCAAGTGGCTTGGTAGCCCGCAGGTCCTGCGTTATTCAATAAAACCTCGTGCTGTTTGCAGCTGATCTGTGGCTCGGTCCTCCTTGGGTCATGGGGTCTCCTTCCGAGGAAAGGTCCATTTCGGGGGTCCCTAACCCCCGGGGGTCTTTCATTTGGGGGCTCGTCCGGGATTTGAGACCCCCACTCAGGGACCACCGACTCACTGTCAGGAGGTAAGCTGGCCAGCGTTTTGTTCATTGTCTGTGGCTGTGTCTGAACTTGTTTTCTGTGAATCTGTGTTGTTTGTAGCCGTGTTTAAACTTGTGTCCTGTGTATTTGCGCACGCGTTTGGTTTGGGGTTCGGTCGGATCCATTTGTACTTGGCGGGGGCCAGAAGGGGCTGACGAGCTCAGAACTTCTCCCTCGCAGCCCTAGAAGACGTTCTAGAGGCATTTGTAGTCCCGCCGGGCGGGACACTTGGGTCCTTCGGGACATAGAGCTCGCTTTGGAGTGGCAGTCCTTCGGAGCTCAGCCCGTATCAGAAGGATACGTGGTTTTGGTAGGAGAGGGGGGGATTCCGGACCCCCCCCAAGTCTCCGTTTGAGGTTTTGCTTTCGGTTCTACGCCGAAGCCGCGCAGCGAAATTGTCTCGTGTTTGAGTCTTGTCCTTGTCTCTGTAATATGATAACCACCCCGCCCCCAAATGTTACAGCTCCCCCCTTGGCAGCAGCGTTCGCCGAATCCCGGGGCCGAAGAAGCAGGAGGCCGGTAGTTCGCCGCGCTCTCCTCACCACCCCCTCCCTCCTCCCGCCTCTCCTCCGCTGCCCCCGCGGCGGGGCTCGCGCGCGCACATGGGAGGTCGGGTCGCATGGCTCGGGCGGGAAGAGGTTGGGCCGGCCCGCCCCTCCTGCGGCGTGACCACGCTCGCAGGTGCCGGGCACACGGGTCAGCCTAGCCGGCGCAGACCCGTCCACCTGCGCGCGTCTCCGGCCGCAGAGGTTGCGCGCTTTCGGGCGCGCGTAGGCGGAGCAAGAGATAGGGTCTGGCCAGCCACGGGCTGCCGCAAGCACACTTCTGCCATGGCGGCGCCGCGACCGGCTCCGGGACAGCTGGGAAGACCGGCCGCAGTGCGCGCGCGCACGGGCAGGACCGGGAATTAGGCTGATGGGCACTTCCGCCGTGACCAGCTCCCTCCCCCTGGGCCCCTATCGGAGGTCGCTGAGACTAGCCTGGGTCAGAGCAGCTTGGACCCGGTAGATGCTTCCAAGGCTCCTGGGGTACCTGGTAGAGCAGCTTGACTTTCCCTTGAAGTCCTCTGCCTACCGGGAGTCTCAGATCCGACAGGACCCACAGAGGCTCCTCCTCCGCCCGTTACAGGCACCCCCTGGCGCCACTGAGAGTGAGGCCCGGGGCATTGCCAGCACTCCTGTTAAACTATGTTCTCTTATCAGCCTACTTGGGAGAATCTCTTTACCCCTGAGGAAAAAGATCGGATCTTATTAGCAGCTTGGAAACTGGCCCTCAGCTCGGACGCCACCCCGACGCAGTCCCATTGGGAAGGTAGGAGACACCTGTTAACTCTGTCGCCAGGCTCTGATGCACCAATTAATCTGGCCAAGGTAAGAAAAAGAGATATAAAAGTCTGATAAATTCCCCCTCTGAGTTTTTAGTAAAGCTAGTAAAGGTCTATCAGAGACGTACACTGTTTGCTCTAGAATCGGAAGAATAGGGGGCGTTAGAAAAGGCCTTTATAGAACAGTCAGCAATAAGTATTCAAAGAAAGTTACAGAAAATGGGTGGCTTACAAGATATGGCCTTGAGACTTAGTTAGAGAGGCTAGAAAGTGTAGAGAGAGCAGGGAGAGCGAAAAAAGTGTAGAGAGAACAGCGGAAGCAAAAATATATATAAAGAGAAAGAGAGCAGAGATTAAAAAAAAAAAATAAAAAAAAAGAAAAAAAAAAAAACCCGATAGATAAACGAAAGAATAGAAAAAAAATCTTGGCTACCTTAGTTGACAGGCAAGGGAGACAGTAGAGCTTGGGCCCGCACCAGAAGCTCAGAAGAATACCAAGCTAGTGGGGACTGCCCCAAGAAAAAGAAGCCTGAGACCTGAGAGAAGTCAACAGCCGGGTGATATAGACATTTACACTGTCTTAGATTAAAAAGATGCCTTCTTCTGTCTGCGTCTCCATGAGTCCAGCCAGCCCCTGTTTGCCTTTGAGTAGACAGACCCAAAGAACGGATTCTCAGGACAGCGTACCTGGACTAGACTGCCTCAGGGCTTCAAGAACTCTCCTACCATCTTCGATGAGGCCCTGCATCAAGGTAACTAACTCCGTTGCAGTACTCATTGCTTGCAGCCTCCACCGTGGAACAGTGCCGAGAAGGGACTGAGAAACTGCTTGTTGAACTGGCCAAACTGGGACATCAGGCCTCTGCTAAGAAGGCCCAGATATGCCGACCTGAGGTGACATTCCTGACCCTTCAAGACGGTAAGAGATGGCTAACAGAGTCCAAAAAGAAAACTGTCACTCGGATGCCTCCCCCTGAGAGCCAAAAGAGCCGGAGAGAGTTCCTGGGAACTGCTAGATTCTGTAGGCTCTGGATTCCAGGTTTCGCAGCCTTGGCGGTCCCTCTATGCCCCGCCTATAGATGGGGGAAAGAACAGCAAGAGACTTTTGACCAGATCAAGAGGACCTTGCTCTCGGCCTCAGCTCCGGTCCTTCCTGATGGTGTTTCACTCCTAGTGAAAGACGCTTGATAAACCTTGCAAATTTTTCCTTGGTTTGGACTTTTTGGTAAAAGATAGGGTCCGCGGCCCAGGTAAGTTAGGGGAGTAGCCAAGAAGTTAGGGGACTAGCCAAGATGTTAGAGATTGATTAAAAACTTTATTGTACCCCAAAGTTCAGGACAGGTAGAAACCTTAAGCAAATTAACCCTGGAGACTGGCCACAGAGTTTGGGTGATGCTCCTGCCCTATACCCTTTTCTGAGCTTTTTCTGAGCCCAATACTCCTTCTGCTAATACTTTTTGGGTCTGAGAACCATCTCTGATATAACCCCCTTGTCTGCTGGGTTGCAGGCCCTGGCTAATGTATAACATTCTTTATAAAAGCAGCTCTCAAACCTTTACCAGCTTTGCCAGCCTGAGAGAGAGAGGACCCCATGAAAGGCCTTGTCTGCGTCCGGTGACACCAGCATCAGACTTTTGAACCTCGCTAGAAGGGATCCTACCAAGTCCTTCTGACCACATGACATTGCTGCTTAGATCCTGATGACTGATGGACTGTAGAAAAAACTGGTAATCCCCTCAAGCTCCGTGTGCAGCGACAGTCCCCTAGAGAAGAGCCTTCACCAATCCATTGAGCAGACATGGCAGGTGATATCTGGGACTGAAGACACTTGTCCCACCATCTCCAGTGGACCTGGTGGCCTAGCCTGTACCCGGACCTGTGCCTGCTGGGGGCAAGATTAGAACCTTGGGACATACCCACCATTGACCCTGCCCATCTGCCCCCGTGTGCCCACCAGGGGATCCGAGAGCAGAAGCCCTCACAAGCGTAATAAGGGCTTCCCATAGAGTTAATTTGCTGTCAAAAAAGTAGACACTAGATAAAAAGTCATCTCTAAGATTAGAGATATTCAGAAAAGAAAATGGGGGAATGTAAGGCCCCCTCCCCAAGAAGTAGAGTTAGCAACAGCCCCCAACCAAGGATTCAGCTGGGCAGAGGGGGAAGGGAGGGGAAGCAGTTACTTAGCTATGTGATCAGGATTCAGCTGGGCAGAGGGGGAAGGGAGGGGAAGCAGTTACTTAGCTATGGGATCAGGCCCAGCCTGATCAGGGAAAGAATTCCAAAAAGAAGATAAAGAACAAAAGAAACAGCAGGCCTGGGGGCGGGTGATAACCAGGTTGCTTGGTCAGGCCGGATGGCAACCTGGGGGCCCTCACCCCTCACCCCTCAACGGGCGATTTCATTCAAACCAGCCAATGGAAACTTTGTAACTTCGCCTTTGCCTCTGTACGCATGATTTTGCTTCCCTAACCCTATAAAAAGGCCCTAAACAGAGGGCTGGGCGCGCCAGCCATCCCAAGTGGCTTGGTAGCCCGCAGGTCCTGCGTTATTCAATAAAACCTCGTGCTGTTTGCAGCTGATCTGTGGCTCGGTCCTCCTTGGGTCATGGGGTCTCCTTCCGAGGAAAGGTCCATTTCGGGGGTCCCTAACCCCCGGGGGTCTTTCATTGTGTGGAAACTAAAATTGAGGCCTGAAGCTACTTTGGGAGCTGAGAAGTTTCTAGCCCCCATTCTGGGAAGTTTCTAAACCCCCAAGGCCAAGCACCCAAGGCCACGTGCCCAAGGTCCAGAGTAATCAAAGAACATTCCAGCCTAGCCATAAACTATCTTCTCCCCCTAACACAATAAATGAGGCAGCAGCTGCACCTAACAGTTTCCCATGAGCTCCTCACCTCCCAGCCTGATAATAGCATTTCTATGGTCTTTGTTTTAAAATCAGGCTTCAGAGAAGGGGAGGGTGCTCACTCCTTGCTGGCACTACTGATTGACAGTCAGAAGCTGAGCCCAGCCTTACAACTGCAATAAACTTACATTTACATTAGGAGTGTGATTCTTGGGATCTTTCTGGGGCAGGTTCTGAGCTTCTGGAGCAAAACTTCAGGGAAATAAAGGTAGCCCTGGTGTGTGAACAGTGGTTCCTGGCAGTGTTGGTGGGCTTAAACAGTGAAAGTAGGAAAGAGAGAGGCCTTGATAGTGTGAGAGAGCCAAGGTCACTCTATCTTGTAACTCAGAGGCATACTGAGGAGTTAAGCTTCTATTTCCCAAAGGTCAGGCCCATCCCTGGGAAATCGAGAGGACATTCCAACCTAGCCATAACTATTCCCTAGTCTTAAGACCAATCAGCTAACCACTGTCCACCTGGCAAAAGAGATAATGTTAGTAAAGGAAATTTTCCTAGAAACCAGCCTGATAACAGCCCTGCACTCCCAAGCACTTTCCAGCTGGATAATAGCATTGCACTCCCCAGGACTCCCCAATGACAGGATTCCTGTGGTTTTTCCTTTAAATAAAACCCTGCTCTGCACAGGGAAGCCTTCTCCTCTCTGTGACACTTAGGAGTTGAGTGACAGCTGCTGTTGCTGCTGCTGCTACTGCTGTGTCTTGAACACTGAATAAACTTTGCCTTGCATTTGTATCTCACTGAGTTGCTGTGCTACCTGGGATGCTTCTGCAGGTCATGGAGTCTAGGCACAATAGCAACTCCTGGTGCAGAAAGCTCCAGGAAGTATAAATGCTCTTACTTCCTACAGTAGATCCTGTAGATTTATTTCCTGGAACAAGGCTTAATCAGTCAATTTATTTAATTTATATCTGAATATATAGCATTTATACAAAGAATAAGGGAAATGTTATTAAAGCTTATCACACAGAGGATATTATAACTGCCTATGTTCTAATATCATCTTTCTAATTCCTCTTTTTCATCAACTTTTTAATAAAAAAATTGTAATGTATAGTGTTTCTCTTTTATTGACCTCAAAACATCAAACCTTCCCTCAAAAAAATCCAAAATATCCCATCTAGAATTTATTTTGTACTGAAAGGGGGGGGGGGAGCCCTCAACAATGTGTAAGACACACATAGAATAAATGCATAAGCAGAAGGCTCCTCTGGAAGTCAGATCTAGGCATCCCTCCAGCCCCAGAGCAGGAGGAAACATTTCATCTGGGGAAGTGCTTGAGATAAAAATCAAACAAATTTTTAGAGCTTCTAGAGGAACACCAACAATAAGAAGTAATGATGCCCTGAAGTCAAACCCTGAGGGGAGCAGTTGACCAGAGTAATTTACCGTACAGTTGCAATCTCTAAAGTGTCTATGTAAAAATGATCCCTTCGCCTCCACTTGCCTCCAGTCCTTCTCTTTAATTCTAGACACATCCTTCCAGTGTTTTTGCCTCATTGTTCAGTTTTCTGTGTCTCTCTTGTGCAACTTGCCCTCTCCACATAAATATGTTAATGCTAAATTTATAATTTCCTGTTCTTTCTGATGGTATCTAGAGACCTTTATAAGAAACTATACTATAAAGTCCAAAGGAATATTAAATGTTGTACTTTTGCAATAATTTCTTCTGTTATTGAAATACCAAAATGGTTAAATTGTTGATATAATATCTTTTTAAAATATCTAATTTACCTTTATTTTCTGCTGCCAAAATTATGTAGTAGCTAAGGGTTGAAAATGTTTTATTATCATTCATACTTAATAAAATGTGCCTTAGAATAATGAAATATAATGAGACAGTGATTTGGGAAATTTTTCTATTTCTTTTCTTCGTTGTCCCTTCTTTCCAATTTACTATTAATTTATGGTGTAACCTTTAGTCACAGAAATGATTAAGACAGCAATGTGAATCTCACTAGTATCATTTTAATTCCTTCAAATTTATTCCTTTTTGTTACTGAAACTTTACTACTGTTGTTAGACTAAACACATCACTTCAGACACTAAGAAGAAAGATTGTGAGGATTCAATAAAAGCTTCAGAAGTTTCAGAGATATCAGAGGGAATCTACCCACAGTCTATGTTGAGATTTAATAAAAGCTCCAGAAGTTCTGAAGATCTAACCAGTCAGTCTAGGAGGATCAGAGAGTGGTGATTCACACCTTTAATCCCAGCACCACAGGGAGTATCCTGGGAGTGGTGACCTACACCTTTAATCCCAATTGACTTGGAGGTCATTTTAAATTACAGAAGGAATTTCAGGTTCCCAAGCAAACTGTAGTGGGGCTACACCTTAATTTACCAAGAGAATATTTAAGGCTTAAGGCAGGCATAGAGGAGGAGGAAGCCAAGAGAAGCCAGGCTGAGGAAGCTGGAAGACACAGCTGGGTAAGATCTGACTGTGATGTTTATTCTCTCTAATATTTCCGACTTTCTCAGAGATCTAAAAAAAAAAAAAAAAAATCTATGGATCTCTGAAGTGTTTCAAGAGGACCTGTTCATCTAAAATATATTTGTTTGATCTTGAAAACATATCTAACTGTGATATGATATGATAACATATGACTGTGTCTGAATGTAATGTCTAACTACTAACTTGCATTGCTTTATATTCTAATTAATTGGAAATAAAAACTTTCATGGACTAGCAACTTGTATTACAAAGTTAGATGAACTGAATTAGTATACTACCTTGAACAAGCATAAAGAAAAGATAATAATTTTGCAGATTTTCATTTCACCAACAAATTGTGTATGAAAATGCAACATCCAAAATTAGTACATTACTCCAAAAAGTCAGGAGTTAACAGCACCTTCTCTGGTGCTACCAGAAGCTTCTCTCAAAGGTAAATTTGGATGCCTTATGTATACAGCAGGCATCAGCTAAGCAGACTACTTACAATAGCTGCAAAACTTTGTTAGCTGGATATCATCATGGAAGATAACTTCAGGTAGTAAACAAGGCAAATCCTGGACTCTAAAATGAACACAATGCCTGTGAGTAGTAAGTTGTTCAGTATTAAGTAATGGATTCTGTGTAGGCTAATAATACATTTATTTGCATCTGCTTGTTTTAATGTACATATATGTCTAAAGAATGATTATCAAACACTGAGTTTTGAAATAAATGACAACTGAAATTAGAAATTATTCTAAAATTGGTGGTGTACCTCCAGTCTCAAAATTCTTGGAAAACTATATTTTGCTAAGACATAAGAAAAAAGAAAGTCACAATTTACTAAGCAATATTTTTCTTTATCTAAATAATCGCCCTCTATCATTTTCTGTCATTTGTACATGCATGCACTGGTAAACAAGTACTGTGTGGTCCTTCACATTGTTGAGTATCGATATTGTTAGGAGTGTCTCCTTTGGCTCACACAGAACTATTTGTTTCTAACAACTCTGGAGTAGTTCACATCATAGATGCAACTAAATATTTTGTAGATTACTGTGTATTTGTACATATGCTGTTTCTGTTGGTTTGTGGTTACACACAAAATTACAATGCACATGGATACATAAAAGTCAGCTTAGGTAAATACAAGTTTATTAATGACAGCACTCCTGAATGTAGAACTTCTAAATCAAAGATACAGATTTTTGATAGAATGTGTTAAAATGTTACCCCTAAAAATAGATACATAAAATTTTACAGACCTCATCAACATCATGATGAAACATTTTGATATCTGCTAAGTATGTTGGCAAAACTACCATCTCCTCGCAACTTTAATTAGAATTTTCTTTATACTTAAGACTAAGAATAATTTCACATATTTGTTTTCTTGTTATTCTAAAATGTGATTTCTAACTTCATTGAGGTGTGATTGATACAGAATCAGTGAAACTGTTTTTCAAGTTTAGAATGATGTCAGACTTTTTTTTTAATCAGTCAGAGAGAGTATCTTTACTTTCCAAGCAATAATTAATATAACTTCTATAAGCATAAGTTTTGTTATAGTTTTATACAGATACATAACCTGTGTTTTGCTTAAAAACTTTTTAGTACACAGATATATTGTATTTTATATCTTAGTAGTATTATATGTCTGTACATTCATCAGCAAATGTACATTTTTGTTGATTTCATATTTTATAGTATAGATCAACTTTATTTACAAGTTAGTCTTATGACAAGAGCTTTTATTTCTTTAGGATAAATTTCTCTGTGATTTCTGAAGTAGACAAAAACCTTCCTATTAAGCAGCTCTACAAAATAGATGTTGACTGACACTGTATCAATAAATTTTAGCTATTTTGTTTTATGTGAAAGTATATTATTATAACTTGTATAAAAAGTATATTGTTATAACAAGTATATTGTTATAACTTGGAGGTCTTATGAATTATGATGACAAATATCAGTTAATGTGCTCACTTGTCATTAATTATTATTTATATTTTGTTAAAATTGTGTTAAATGCATCTATAAATTCTATTTATTTCTCTTTGTTCTACCAAACTTAAGGCATGTTTATATACCATCAATACTATTTTTCTACTTGTATTACATGTGAACACACACACATATACACACAGAGATACACACATTTCATGCTACCTTTGCTTTATATTTTGCTAGCATTTTTTAAATAATTAAAATGATTAAAAGTCAAACTCTTGATATTAAAACAATCAATTTTTCATGATCTGTGTTCATATGTTCATAATATTTTAGAGCTATCTCTTAAAAGTACTATTCTTATACATAGAATTCTGATCTTCTAATTTAAAATTAAGTTTATTTATTGCCCCATTAGTTTCACCAAGCCATCTACTGACCGCTATATTGGAACTACCCATTGGAGTCTAGTGGTCACCAGTAGGTCCACAATTAAAGATAGTGATTTCCACTATCTCTGAATCTATCAGTAACAAATAGTTGAGAACTGAAGGGTGATGTTCCCTGAGCCTCTCCTGCACACATGTCTGAATGCACCAGGACCATTCTAATGAGCCAATGCAGGCAGCTGTAGCTTTTGCATCAAGTATAATTTATTAGAAATGGGAGATGAGGTAGAGTAGGAAGAAATAGTAATTAGGATGTGTTACATAGATATAGAAAATTGTCAATATTATTAAAAATAAAAAATAAATTTAGTAGATAAGAGTTTATTTCTGGCTATGTAGATCCATTGATCTAGCCTTATACAAATATAAAAGTAGATTACTAAAATCAGATTGTTTTTTGTTATCTTGCTTTTTTTTTCTTTTCAAGAGTTTTTGGGGTATTTATATTTTAAAATAAGTTACCATATGCCTGTAATTTTCCACAAAGAAGTATTATAACACTTTGGATAAAATTCTTTCTAATTTGTGGATAAACCTAAGGATAATAGGGAAATTCTGTATTGATTGAAGCTATTAACATCTATATTTTCTTATCCTTGAACAAGTCATGTCAATTTTTGTTGAATGATTATGAATATATTTCATGTGCTCTGATATTTATTACATTTGCTAGTTTACATTTGTTCTGTAGTAGTAGTATCAACATACTACAGAACAAATGTAAACTAGTGGATAGAAAGAGTAGCTAAGGTAACTTCATTTGCTATGTATTTCCTGGGATTAACCCTTCTATGCCCTTGCTAATTGTAAATATGTGTATACTTTCTTATTTTTAAGACCTATGACCTTTGATTCTTTTTAATCACATACTGAGCTGACTAGGACCAAAATAAAATGTAATAGAACAGGAAGAGTTGCATTAACCTTCCCCCAAATTTTAGGAGTAAGAGTATTTTATAACTTAACTCAATGAATACATTTTACCAAACTGAATAGAGTAATGTTCCATTTCCACCACAATATGCCATTTATTAAGACAGTATTTGCATTGAATATCTATGAACTTAAATCGCTTTATTGTCAGTAACTGATTTTAGTTATTCTGCCTTCATTTTATATTGTAATGCCTCTTTTTAGTAGACATTTAGTAACCCATATTTGTAGCTATTCTAGCTTTTAATTTAATATATTAACATTAAAATTATATGCTCTAATTCATTAAAAATCCTATTGTTACCTTTAGTAGGATGTTGTAATTTTGATAAATTATATTTTAATTTAGAAACTACTCATTCTGATAATGAATTTTCTATCTAAGAGTACTCATTTTGTTTGTCTCTTCCTTTTGTGTTATTCAATAGCACTGTAAGTGTCCTTCAGTAAGATTGTTGATTTAATATCAGACTTAATCTAAAGCATCTCATCTTTTAAAAAAATTATTGTAAATTGGAGTCTTTTTAAAATTATTTCTTTTATCTTTTTGAGATTAGAGGACAACCACTTTTCTCTGTTCTTTTCTCTCCCTCCAAACCTTCTCAGATAACCTTGCTCTTTTTCATCATTCATGTTCCATTTTCTTCATTGATTATTGTTATATACATTATGTATGTGTATGTATAGGTGTACATGTACTCCCAAATAAGGATAACCTGTTCAATCTGTATTATGTTACTTATATGTAGGTTTTCAGAGCTAGACATCTACTATTCTATAACTCATTGGTATGTTCTTTTATGGAGAAGACTATTTCTCTATCAGCATTCTTGCTTCTATGACATTTCGTAGTTGAATTCTGGATACTGAGCACTTTTTATTTCTATAGTGGTGGTGACAGATGGATCATCATGTAAACACATGCATGGTATGTGTGTACATTGACTCGAAGAACAAACCTTTCACTTCAGTGAAGAATTTGAGGTATCTAGTCTGTCCAGGGAAGTTGGCTACTGTACCCTTTCTGAACAATACTCCATTCCAAACTCAATTCTAGGTTTTTCTATGAGCACATCAAACACCTAGAAGCAAGAGTAGCTGGTTTATCATGACAACAGATAGAAGCAAAAAAACCTACCTCTCCAGACTTTGGTTTCTATGACATAGAGGAAAGTAGGATAAGAAGGAAAAAGACACTTGAAACCAGGCACAGATGTGCTCCTGGGATTGCCTCCCACTCAACACTTGGCCCAGGTCAGCCAGAGGTCCAGACCCACAGGCCTGCAGCCACAGACCCCTTAGTCCCCTGCTGCTGCTTAGGCTCCCAGAAATGATTCAGATGCTTATATTAAGTTCATGCTGTTTGGCCTATGTTTCAGGCACATTGCTAGCTTGCTCTTACATCTTAACTCAACCCATTCTCATTAATCTGTCTGCCACATGACCCGTGGTTCACCTGTGTTCCTCACGTGTTTCCTCTTTGGGCATCCGGCTCAGTCTGTCTGACTCAGCCCTTATTCTCCTACCTATGTTTTGATTTCCCCTCCTACTTTTTCTATGGCGCCTGTTATGGGCCAAAACAGCTCCTTTATTTAAAGATTGATATTCACAGCACAGAGAAAGACATTCCCATGTCAAGTGTTGCCTTCAGACATTTTAAAATACATGAGTTTTGTGGACCATTATGTTGATCATATATTACTATATCTGACATATAGTTTGAAATGCGGGACACCATGAGCAGTAACTTCTCTGTAATTCATGTTTTATTTTTGCCAATTCTCAGAACCATATTAGCATATTGTCATCTCTCATGATTTTCAGCAATGGTTTTCTGCTCAAAACACAAAACGGCTTGACCTTTCCATTTATTGATTATCTTTTAAACGTGGTCCATAACTCAATTGACTGTAATTGTTGTTATTGTTTCTATTTTAACTTATTGCTTGTCCCAATTGGCAGAGAAGTTTGCTCCTGAAAATTTCTCGGAATATTGTTCAGAAGGTGATGATATCTGTTTCTCTAACCCATGCTGTTGATTTGGTTGCAGTTTTGATCTGGTGCCTCTTTTCCTGTGTCAGTCATTTCTGTTATTCTTTGTCAGTTTCTTTTGTACTTGTTATTTATCTTATCAGGGTGTTCTCCCTAGCATATTTAATTACAGAAAGTTTATATCAGATGACATACCCTACTACTTTAAGATCTATCGAATATTCTTTATGATTCACAAAGGTGGTTTATGAGATGCTTTATATTATGAATTAATAATTTTTTTAAAATCAAACTCGATACTCCTTTTTATAGTCATGGTCTTTAATGATTACAAGCTCTTTCTAAACTTCTCTGGGCTCTTTGTATCTGTAATTCCAGTGCCACTTTCCCGTGCCTTCAGATGCTTGTATTTAGTTTCTATAATCAGTCAATCAAAAAAAAAATCAATGGACAAATTTTTTCTGAATTTGTAATGGAGATGTAATTAGATGAGGTTCTTGACTGTTTGTGATTTTTTTGTTGTTTTTTTTTTTGGCAATCTTCTCCTTCAGTGATAAAATCAGCATATATTTTGCTAATTCCTGTTCAAAAGCATTAAAATAAGAACAATTAGTTTTTATGATAAAATTATTCATTTGTTAAAAAAAATCCATCACGGATTAAGCTAAACGTACCCTAAGATTATTTAAGCAACTTCTATCACTGCACCATGGTTGGATGAGTAAAGATTGCAGGTAACACTGAATAAAGCCACACAGGAGAGAAGATTGTTTGAGTATTCCTGTGGCGTAATGAATGGAAAGGCATTTGACTGAAAACTTGAGCAACTTCAAAGAATGCCATGTTCTTTTGTCAGCAATATAGCAGTTTGAAATGTCTTGACATTTTAAGCTTATGGACATACAATTATTTTTAGCTCTAATCTTTTCATATTTTATTTGATATTCAACTTTTTATGATTTCTGTTTTCTTCGTGCATCTTTTGGCAGCTTATTTTGGTGGTTTTCTCTCCTATATCCTATTAAACAGAACAGTTTTGTTGTTGGGTTTTTATTTTTTGTTTTTTTTTTCTTTTTTGTTTGATGCTTCTACATTTTGATAAAACGTGGCATAATAAGCTCATAAGAAAATCCAATCAAACCATTCAGCCTTAAAAACTGGCCCTTTTAGCTCTTCTTTATAAAGTTCAAATCTGGGGATAGGATATTTGGAGCAAATCACATCATACTAATTCACAACCTGTATACCTGTTCCTCTTCACTGGCAGGGTTTATAACAGGGTATGTACTTCTTGGTTCCCCACTTCTGAACTTACATGAACTTGTTTTTGTCAATTCAGTATCATTGATGCTCTCACAAGTGCTGGAAAAAGGACACTTCCAGCTAAATCCCTTTACTTTTCATGTTACTGTTGCTACTGTAATTTAAAAAGAAAAAAGAAACCTAATTAGAGCAATTTAAAGTTTTATTTAAGCTAAGTTCAAAGGCAGAATTGTAGTAGTAGATTTCTGGCCCAGACTTTTAGGCCTAGTTCAGAGATTTGGACCCACTCTCAGTCCCATTGCTACATAGGCCCAAATAATCACATAGGTGCTTGTATTAATTTTATTCTCTCCTTGCTGATTGACCTAGGGCCTAGGCTAGCTTTTGCTCTTAAACTAACCCATGATTCTTATCCTGTTCAGCCATGTGGCTCAGTATTTCTCTAAGCAAGATAGTTGTCCTCTGCATCTGTTGGCTTCGCTGGTATCTCTGTGGCATCTCTGCCCTGTTCTTCCTGTTCCCAGAGTTTTCTTAGTCTGATAGCCCCACCCATAATTCCAGTCTGCCTTTGTCCAATCAGTGTTTTTATTAAATCAGTAGGCAGAACGATTATTTAAAATGTAACAGAACACAGTCCCACCACACAGATTCTGTCATGCCTGTGAAAACCTGCTCTTGAGATCTAGAGACTCCTGGTCACATTGCAGCCAAGAATGTAAATAGCACGTGGTGAATGCTCAGGCTCAGCTCACATTCTCCTGTTTATTCAGTCAGCACTCTATCCCACAAAATGGTATCTCCAAGAGTACATGGGTCTTCTTACTTTAATTAAACTACATAGATAATCCAGACAGAGATGTTTAGAAGTGACTCTAGCCAAGATGATCCCTCATGAGCATGCCAATATGTATTTCTAGATCAGTTCTAGATCATCATGTCAAGTTTAAAATCAAAATATATCATCACATATGATAATACTGTTTTAGTTATCTACTCAAAGACATTCTCATACTGTGTCTTTGAGGTTTTTGCTTGTTTTCAAATTGATTTCATTTTTTATAATTTTAATTTTTAAAATGCTATTACTGTAACATTAGTGCTTGTGAGGGTACTTTTATCTCCATTGACATCATCCAATTTCCCTGAGGTGTGCAATCCAGCCCCAACAACTTCCAAATTGTAAGTCAGAAGTTGTACTTTTTGGTCAGAATGTCCCCTTTGATCCTAACAATTTCATAGTTCTCTGAACAGAAGACACTCTTTAGCATCCCTAATTTTAGGGTTTGCCATGTAATTTGATTCATTCAGCAAATTATCAGCATAAAAGCATTTTTTTAAGTAAACATTCAGACCTCAAGATATATCCTACACTTACCAAAGACAGGAAAAGAGTGTTCCTTTGGGATCCTCTAATCACAAGATAAGAAGACAATGATTTAATCCTGATATCAAATGTAGCCTGAAGACAAGGTCAGCCTATACTATCAGAGACACACAAAGTCCCACAGGATCAGAAGCAAAAAGTAATTGTAAATAAACACAAAGTAGGGAGCCAAGAAAAGAGTTTCAGAGAGTAATTTTCAAGAACATATTTGATACAGAGCCATTATTTTTTTTAAATATTTTATGTATTGCTATTATGTATTGTGTGTGTGTGTGTGTGCTATTACAAATTCTCAAAACAGTTCCTGACTTTTAAACAAAATACTCAACTTTCATCTGAGTATTTTATCTAGATAAATCATAAGTATCACAAATTCAATGTACACAAAATAAATCTAAATTCTTTCTGGGAAAGATCACTTTCATATGTTTTTTGCCTACTTCAATAAAGAGAAATTGAATCCTATTTGTCAAAAAGAAAGCAAAAATACACCCTTGTTTTTCCTTTCTTGTTTTCTTTCCTTCAGTATAATTTCTAATTAATCAATATTCAGTATCTTTGACAGTGTATACCTTTATGAACACACATATAAATGATACAGTGCTATATTTTTATATTCCTATAAACTGCTTTAAAGTTTTACTGAAGGTTATATAAGGATTCTTGGCACACAGCAGCCACTTCATAAACCCAATATGGCACTGGGTGAAATAAGAATTTCTGGCATGTAGTCCCCACATGGTAAATCCAACATGGTGCTGGCGAAACATGACACACATGGAGGGCAGGACCCTAGGCATGGCTACATAAATCTGTGCCGTCCACTCTCTTAAAAGAAACTTCCATGAGAAAGTCGGCCTTCCCTTTTTCTCTCTTCTGCTTCCCTCTCTTATACCTGCTTGGCAACTCTCCTGAATAAACTCTAGTGTGGCATCTCGTGGTCTGATCTCACCTGGCCAGAGAGAAGGCTCAGTGTTTAAGAGCACTGATGTTCTTTCAGGGTACTCAAGTTGCATTCTAAATATCATCAGATGGTGGCTCACAGATATCTGTAACTCTAGTGCCAAGAAGTCCAAAGTCTTTTCTGGTCCCTGAGGTCACCAACACACATGTGGGTACAGAGACACATGTGCAGACAAAATACTCATCAATATAAAATGTAGTTTTATTGAATGCCACAATTAAAAACACACTTTTTTCTGGTGATATCTTTTCTCACTAGAACTAAATTATTTGCCCTCAAGTACACCCACTCATGTACTGCAGTAGATTAGACAGTTATCATCCAACCTTCCTTACATGTGGTGCTTCCCACCCCTTTCGTACTGTGTCCTATTTGAACTTTGATCTATTTAAATGTCTTTTTTTGTTAACTACTTTGAGAATAAATAAAAATCAAAAGCCATATAAACCCAACCTATATCCATTTCCATTATCATATGGCAGATATGCCAAAATAGAAATTCTGCCTTTTGGGGGTGGCTTTCAAGACAGAGTTTCTCTGCATAGTCTTGACTGCTCTGGAACTAGCTCTGTGCAAAGAGAATCATGTGTCTCTGTCTCCCAAAGACTGGGGTCAAAGGAGTGCACCATCACTACCTGGCTCATGTGTCTTTTTAAACAGTTCTCTTTTGATGGAAAACTCTCAAATCTTCTTCCTATGCTATAACTACCCAGCCTATTCATGTTTATCTACTCTCAATTCAAGTGCAATGCAGGGATCATTTTGATCATTTTCTACATTCTCCATAAAATTAAAATAAGTTAATTCTTTGTGGAGAATTCGTATACAAGCCTATAGTGTCATGCATGTGATATATTTTTAAAATAATATCGTGTCTCTAACCTCTGCTTTAGAGATTCATATGTCATATAGAAAGGGCATGTTGTATTCAAAATCGTTAAGACAGTAATCTTATTTATTACTGTATTTCAAGTGTCTACACAGAAATAGTAAACATTTTGAGGTATTTAGTATATGAGTGTCAGAATGAAATTTTGGATCAATAGTTAAGAGTAGATAACATAAGTAAAATAAAAGTTATAGTTCATTCAAGCACTAAGGAATGTTAAGAGAAGGAGAAATTGTCTATCCCAGAGTAGAGCACACAAACTTCATACCCAATATCATATTCTCAGCCCTGAAAACAAAACATACATGCAAGTGGCACCATTTAGACTTATATTAATAGAATTAGGAGAGAGAGAGTAATTAAAGAAAAGGAGGCCATGAATTTGAAAGAGAATTGGGAGGGGGTATATAATAGGGTTTAGATAGAAATGTATCTTGGGGTTTCTATTTTTGTGATGAGACAGCATGACCATAGTACATTTACAAAGGAAACCATTTAATCAGGGTGGCATATAGATCAGTGGTTTAGTCCATTGTCATCATGACAGGATATGGCAGTGCTCAGGCAGACATGATTCTGGAGAAGGAGCTGAAAGTCCTACATCTTGATTCACAGGCAACAAGTAGTGAACTGAGCACTGGCCCTGGCTTAAGCATGTATGAAACCTCAAAGCCCACCCCAAGAGTGATACACTACCTCCAAAAAGGCCATGAAAACCATACTTTCTAAATAGTACCACTCTTACTTACTGAGTCCAATTACATTTAAACTTCCACAAGTTGGAATATGATGTAATATTATAATCTCACAAAATAAAAAATTTAAATGTATAGAATTTTAAGACATTTACAACTTATGACACAGAAATTTACAAAAAGACTCCCTACAAATTCTTCCTCAACCTGACCAGATAAGAGCTGGACACTGGATGTGCTTTTAACTTTCATCCAAAAGTTATTGCATCATATTAATTTGATTTGCTCTCTAGTCAGACTCTCCCAATAGTCTATCTAATCTCTAAACTCCGAATATCAGTCTCATTATGCTGTGAAAATCTAAAATTAAGTACAGTTAAGTTCCAAAACTGAGTGCAGAGAGTGTGTCATACTGATCAAGGCTCCATAGTAACACATCCATCCTTGTGGCTTTGGTTCAGGCCTCGGGCATCCCACAGCAGATAATAAGACAGAGGTACCAAGACAGTCTCCTACATGTGGTCACTGTGAAGCTGAGAGAAGAAATTACAAAAGAAGAATACAGGTTTATTTATTTTAGCTTTTTATTTATTATATTTTATTTTCATTAAAAATGTCACTGTATGCCCCTGCTCCTTCGCCCATTCCCTGTCCCAAACCTCCCAGCCAGCCCTCAGCCTTGCTCCTCCCCATCTACCCCTTCCCCTTCCCCAAAAGAAGAAGTCCCAAGGTGGGCAGCAGCACATTCACATCAGGCAAGTCTGATTCATTCATCCCAAAAACAATGCTGGGCTGGGTGTTCCTCTACAGAGAATGGGCTCTAAAGTGCCAGTGCATGAGCAGAAACACAGTCTTATCCCACCCCTCATGCCTCTACATACTGCTCATGCCAGTTGAAAGCCACCTACTCCAGAGGGCCCATTTCCCATTCCCCATGGATCTCCAATGGCAATTCCTGATTCAATGAGCTCCCCAGAGCTCCACGCAGCCATCAATGACCTTTGGAATCTTCCTCATAATCCCTATCCCCCAGCTCATACATACTCTCTTTCCTTGCTCTCTGATAGACCAGGAGCTCTGCCCAGTGCTCAGCCATGGATCTCTGACTCCATCTCCATTCAATGTTGGATATAGTTTCTGTGATGACACTTAGGGTGGTTATTCATTTGATTCTAGGAGAAGTCCTGTTTAGGCACCCCCTCCACTATTGGTTGGAGACCTAGTCAGGGACATTCTGTGAGTTCTTGGAGGTTTCCCTAGCACCCAGTCTCTTTCCAACCCCACATTGGCTTCCTCTGTTGAGATATCTATCTCTTTCTATCTTTCTCTTTGCTCCTCTCACTCAACCATCTCCTTCTTTCCAGATTTGTTTCAAATTCTTTTTGGTTGCAACCCCTTATGACCCCAAATCGCTAAGATGATCTCTGTTTTTTCTTCTTAGAGGAACCTCTGAATGTCTTTCTTAAATTCTTTCTAATCTCAAGATGTTCAGTGGTTGTGGTTTGTAGCTTGAGTATTCTTTGCTTTTTGTCTAAAATCCACTTATGAGTGAGTACAACCATGTCTATCTATCTTGGCTTGTGATACCTCATTCTGGAGAACATTCTCCAAGCCTATACATTTGCCTGAAAATTTTAGAATATCATTTTTTTTTATATACTGATGATTAGTACTCCACTGTGGAGATGTATCAGTTTGTTAATCTATTCTTCAGGTGAGGGGCATCTAGGTTGTTTCCAGATTCTTGCTATTACATAACTATTACAATGCTGCTATGAACATAGTTGAGCTAATGCCTTTGAAGTACAAATGTGCAGCCTTTGTGTATATGCCCAATAGTGGTATTGCTAGATCATTAGGGAAATGAATTCCAGAGTGACTGTAAAAGTTTACACTCCCAGTAAAAATGGAGGAGTGTTCCCCTTATTCTGTATCCTCTCCAGCATAGGCTGTCATCTATGTTTTTGAACATAGCAATTCTGACAGGTGGAAGGTGCTATCTCAACAGTTTTGATTTGCATTTCTCTGATGGCTAAAGATGTTGAGCAATTTTTAAGTGCCTTTCGACCATTTTTAATTCTTCTGTTGTAAATTCCCTTTTTTAGCTCTGAACCCCATTTTTAATAGGGTTATTTAGGTTTGGGGGCTCTAGTTTCTTGGGTTCTCTGTACTTTTTGAGATCATTCCTCTGCCCAATATAGGACTAGTGAAGATCTTTTACCATTCAGTAGGCTGTTGTTTTATTTTATTGACTGTGTCCTTTGCTTCACAGAAGCTCCTTGGTTTCACTAGGTCCCACTTACTGATTGTTGTTCTTAGTGTATGTGCTATCCTTGTTATATTTAGGAAGTGGTCACATGTGCCAATAAATTGGAGGATATTTCCTACTATCTTTTCTATCAACTTCAGTGTAGCTGGGTTTATGTTGAGGTCTTTGATCCACTTGGATTTGAATTTTCTGCAGGGTGATAATTTGAATCTATTTTCATTCTTCTATATACTACCAACCAGTTATGCCAACACCATTTGCTGGAGATACTATCTGTTTTCCATTGAATATTTTCAGCCTCTTTGTCAAAAATCAGTTTTTCATTGGTGTGTGAGTTAATGTCGTGGTCTTCAATTCAATTCCATTGATCCACAAGTCTGTTTTGTGCCAGTACCAGATTGTTTTTATTATTATGGCTCTATAATATAGCATGAAGTCAGGGATGGTGATTCCTCCTGAAGTTCTTTTATTGAGCAAAATTGTTTTGGTAATCCTGGGTTTCCTGTTATTCCATATGAAGTTCAGTATTGTTCTTTCAAGGTCTGTAAAAAAAAAAATGTGTTGGGATTATGGTTGGGGATTGCATTAAATCTGTAGATTGCTTTTGGTAAAGTTGTCATTTTTACTATGTTGATCCTACTTATCAAGGAGCATGGGAGATCTTTCCATTTTCTGATATCCTCTTCAATTTCTTTCTTCAGTGACTTAAAGATTTGTCAAACAGGTCTGCTACTTCTTTGGTTAGAGTTACCCCCAGTTATTTAATGATGTTTGCAGCCATTATAAAGAGCAATGTTTCCCTTATTTCTTTTTCAGCCCTTTAATCCTTAGTATAGGAGGAGTATTTATTTTAAAATTAATCTTGTACTCTGCTATACTCATGAAGGTGTTTATCAGTTGTAGGAGATGGTAGAATTTTGGAGGTCACTTATGTAGACTATCATATCATCTGCAAAAAGAGATAGTTTGACTTCTTCTTTTCCAATTTGCATCCCTTTAATCTCCTTTTGTTCTCTTATTGCTTTACCTAGAAGTTTGAGAACTATATTGAATAGGTAAGGAGAGAGAGGACAGCCTTGTCTTGTTCCTGATTTTTAGTGGGACACTAAATGAGTGTCTCTCCATTTAGTGTGATGTTGGCTGTTGGCTTGCTGTATATCTCCTTTATCATATTTAGGTATTTCCCTCTATTCCTTATCTCTCAGACTTTTATCATGAAGGAGTGTTGGATTTTGTCAAAGGTTTTTATAATGAGATGATGGTGTGGTTTTTTTCTTTCAGTTTATTTATTTGATGAATGACATTCACCGTTTTTCATATGTTGAACCATCCCTATATCTCTGTAATGAATCCTATTTGATTGTGGTGATTAATTTTTTCCTTTTTTTTTTTTTTTATGTGTTGTTGGATTCGGTTTGCCAGAATTTTATTGAGTATTTTTGCATCAATGTTCATGAGGGAGATTGGTCTTTAATTCTCTTTCTATGTTGCAATTTTGAGTGGCTTGGCAATCAGGATGATTGTGGCCTCATAAAAAGAGTTTGGCAATGTTCCTTCAGTTTCTACTTTTTGAGACAGTTTGGGGAATATTGGTATTAGTTAGTTCTTCTTTGAATGTCTGGTAGAATTCTCCACTGAGTCTGTCTTGTCCTGGGCTTTTATTTACTTGGGAGACATTTAATAACAGCTTCAATTTCCTTTGGGTTTATAGTTTTGTTTAGGTCTTTAGTCTGATTTTGATTTAACTTTTTTAGTGGTACCTGTCCAGAAAGCTGTCCAATTGATTTAGGTTTTACATTTTAGTGGGGTATACATTCTCAAAGTATGACCTGATAATTCTCTGGATTTCCTGGGTGTCTGTTGTTATGTCCCCCCTTTCATTTCTAATTTTGTTAATTTTGATACTCTCTCTCTTTCTGCCTCTTGGTTAGTTTGGATAAGTGTTTATCTATCTTGTTGACTTTCTCAAAAAAAAAACCAATTATTTGATTAATTGATTCTTCACATTGTTCTCTTTGTTGCTATTGTATTGATTTCCTGCTGTCTACTCCTTCTAGGTGAGTTTTCTCCTAATTGTTCTAAAGCCCTCAGCTGTGCTGTTAGGTCTCTTGTGTGAGATTTCTCTAGGTTTTTCATATAGGCATCTAGTGCTATGAGTTTTCTCTTAGCACTGCTTTCATTGTGTCCCATACATTTGGGTATATTGTTGGTTTATTTTCATTAAGTTATAGGAAGTCTTTGATTTATTTCTTAATTTCTTCCTTGACACAGAGGTGGTTCAATTGAGAAATACTCAGCTTCCATGAGTTTATAGGCTTTCTGTGGTTTCTGTTGTTGCTGAACTCTAGATTTAGACCATGGTGATCTGATATGATACAGGGAGTTATTCTCAGTTTTTTGTATCTATTGATATTTGCATTATGTCCAAGTATGTGGCCAATTTTAGAGAAATAGAGGTTTTTTGCAGTCCCTCTACATTTAGAACGTGTATAAAATTAGCTTTAGGATTGCATTTTTAACAATGATTTGGAAATGGATAAGAGTTGAATGTAAGCCTAATCTTTTACTATCAGCTGGAATAAAGTATAGTTGAACTTACATTCATATTGGTCTCAATTCAATGCTGTCCATAACGCTGGGCTATTCATTCCTCTCATCTTAAAAATACTGTCACTAACCCAACCAGCATGTTTTTCTCCTAGTGGCCATGCTGCTGTTACTAATATGCAACTTGATGTTATATTGTCTCCAAGTTTTTCCCACAAAAGCTGTCTCGGTAAGCTGTCTGATTTTAGGAGTTTTGCTCTTTTTGTATATTGTCATTATAGTGATAACAGGTCTGATTTAATATCATACACAGTGCTGTTGGGTGGCACTTTTGCTGCATGCTTTAGATGGGTGACAATTCCATCGCTTTAGATCACAGACTATGAGTGTTTTATCCTGCTCCACAAAGCCCTGAAAACCAGTGAACTTTTATAACTAATAATCCAAAAATATCTTTTAAATGTTTGTGTAATTCTCATCAAAATTGTATTTCAAATACATTAATATCACAAATATTCAAAGAACTCTTTTGATGATGGTATAATAAATAGCATCCTAGGATGTAATAAGACACTGTGATATTTAAACTATATACAACATGATACACTTTATTCTATGAGAGAAAAATAAACATAATAAATACCATTCATAGTAAGAATAACTGTTCCTATCAACTTACAGCATAAAGAATTTTGTGAGTTGGTGATACAGCTATTGGTATGATTGGCTCTCTATTATATTTTCTTACTTTCTACTTCAAAAATAATATTATTTGAAAAAATAAAGTAGATTTGTGTTTGCAAGAAATATATCCCATCTCATACCTTGCTTTGGAATTACTGCTTGGAAGCATTTACAATTTTGAAAAAGCAAATTGTGAAGTGAAAATTACTTGAAGGTCTTAAAACCAATAATTCTAAAGCAAAGTTCTTTCTTTACACTGGCATTACTAAACCCGAGAGTCATGGCAAAATGATCTTACATAATGTTTCCCAAGATCACCAAAAAACACAGATATTTATGTTATTATTTATAATAGTAACAAAATTGCACTTACAAAGTAGCAGTGAAAATAATTTTATGGTTGGAGGATTCTACAGCATGAGGAAATATATTAAAGGGTCACAGCATTAGGAAGGCTGAAAACCACTGGCTCTATACTGCTTCAAAAATCATACAATCATACTAGCCAGGCAGGCTGCAATGACTGAATTGCCATTTATCCTGCCACCCAACTCAAGAAGCATGTAAACAATGTATACAACACAGACTAAATAACTTTTAATTATATTTTTAATTGTCCAATATCACATATCAGAGCTGTGCTTACCTTGAAATAACACTGTTCTGCTTAGAAATGGTCAACACTTTAGTTTACGAGCATTTTATAATTAGTTGTTACATTGCATTCAAACTTAACTAGTTTGAAATAACCTGAAATGCTAATAATTACAGCCTTTATTCTATCATTTAGTCTCTGATAAAAGATGATTGTATCCCAAACTTAATTACTGTATGTCTCTGGAGTTGGCACTGACAGGTTGCTAAATACATCTTCTATAACAGAAGCATAAACATAAAATACCAAGACTGATTATGACCATTTTTAATACCTGTCACTTTTCAAAACATATGAAAATAGCTTATTATTTGTAAAAAATGGAGCTTAACAACAAATTTGTGATTTCTATTGTGATACTGAAATCTGTTCTGAAACACCATAATTATACTGATCACTAACACTTTCTAGTTATACTTGAAGGATAGCTTTGCACAGAATACATTGATTTTCCGCTTTCATTTTAAATTACTCAACATTCTTCTCTTCACTTAGAATATTACTAATCATAAAATTGCTAATTAATTGGCCTAACAGTCATGGGTCTTAAAATTGAAGATCGTAATTACTTCTAAGAACTTCCTATTCAAATCACAATTGTGGCAATATGCCAAAAATTCTGGGTAGGCATGATAAGTGTTTCTATTTATTTTGTCCATTCCAAAAATAATTATAAGGCTACTGTACTGCTTAGGAATAAAACAGCTAATGTCATTGAAGAAAATTTAAATACAGTACATCTATGATGCTCTTGTTTCTGTGGTTTTCTAAATTGCAAAGCTGCTTCTCAAACTGCCATAGTTAAAAACATGATTTTGATCATTTTATCTTTAAAAAATGATGCCTATAAGGATTAATTATTGAATTAATTAAATAAACTTGGTGTATATATATATATATATATATATATAAAGCTGTCAGTTAATGACCTGGCCTTCCTTTTTTGTAACATTGGAGTGTTGTGAGGACAGAGCAGGAACAACATCCACGTCTTCTATTTCAATTCCTTGGTTAAAAGTGCAGAGGCCTGATGAAGACCAAGCAGGGATCAAGATCCAGAATTGTTATTTCTGATCCTCTCCAGGCACATGAGATACCCTGTGGGGAAAAGAGAGGGTGCTATTTGCCATGCAGAGAAAGAGCCTCCCAGCTGACTCTCACAAGTTTACCTGCAGTCATGCTTTCTCCTCTAGTTTACAGGCAGGAAGTGATGTGAAGTGTTTCAGTTTGATGAGAAATTACCCCTAGAGGCTTGTGTATTTGAACACCTACTCTCCAGTAATCGTACTATTTGACAAGGGTAGGGAAACCTTGAAGACAAGAAGTTTTGCTGGAGGAAGTACTCTACTTGTGGTAAGCTTTAGCTTTTATGTCTTCACTCCACTTCCTGTTTTATCTGTCAAATGTATTTAGTCATAATTCGACCTTCCTCAGGATACAACCTTAGCCTACAGGTCACAGATTGAAGACAGCTAGTCATTGTATGAATACCCCTCAATGCCATAACATATAAAAAAAGAGTCAGAGATACACACACACACACACACACACACACACACACACACACACACACACACACCTGTGCAAAAATAATGTAATATGAATTCAAAGAAGGCAGCAATTTGAAAGATCTGGCCTGGGGGATAGGATTGTGTAAAGTAATGCAGAAGAATGCTAAAATCTGAAAGAAGGTGATTAGGCAAGGAAGACAACCTTTGTTTCAGCTGAATGTAACTAATTAGGATTGTCAATGTCTAACATATTAAAAAATAATTTTTTTCTATCTAAATCCACTATAGTGTGTCAATTTGTTAGTGTACTCAGACAAAACTAATACAGGCATCTTCTGAAATATAGGTTGTATCTAGACTGATCAGCCTCATAAAGATGATTGAATGTTTTTTTTTTATTAGAGCCAATGAATATTTTTATAACTATATAAATTAGAAATTCTTTGTTAAATGAATTTCTTTGATTTTTGTACAATAATGAATGTACAAACAATAAACACCTTCTTACTGTTCCAATTCAATATTCTGCTATACAAAAATTCATGTTATCATAATGTACATCCAATGTGCATGTGATTGGAAATTCTCAGCAAGGCTTGTACCTCTAGATTAATTTCTTTTTACCTTTTTTCTTTCTTCTTCTCTCTGCATCTGGTATGCACTGACCACTTCCTTCTCTTGTTCTGGAGCCTCATTGCTCTCTAGCAAATTTGCCCCTCCTTCTGAATCCTCACAGTGTAGCGTCCCATTTTTCCATTTATTAAAATAAGATTATCCTTTAGCTGGCTTCTATACCATTTCCCTTTTTCTCTCCTAAAAGTTTAAGTCTTAGATGTTTTTAATTTACTTGCCTTGCTAACGTGTATACTCTTAAGGTTTGTAGCTGTTGCTGTGAACTTTTTCAAATATCATCTCACCACAAAAAACTCTTACATTATGTTCATAACACGCTAGTAAATCATCATTTTTCTAAAATTTTTTACATTTGTGAGAGTGGATGAGGTGAACTGCTTATATTTGTCACAATCATAGCTCTGCTGATGCGCCATGTTCTGAATCTGTGGCAGTCAACACTCATCGGCATTGAGCTGACACAGCTTCTGAAGTAGTTTTTGAAAGATATTAATTTCTCAAAATTCTCACTTTACCTTCCTTGCATTCAATTGCATTTCAAGTTAAAGATAGGAGGAAGTAGAGCAGAATCTATATCAGCAAACTCAGATTGGATGCTTTATAATACATGCCAGGGGGATCTATTAACAACAGCAAAAGCCAAGTTAATGATTGAATGTTCCAGTTCCCTTTGGCTTAGGAAGACAGATAGCTGAGCATCAAAAAATCATATTTTAGAGCTCCCAGCCTATCAGCAAATTCATCAGTGTTTCTTGTAAAACCGCCTGCTTAAATTTTATTCATGCATTTGCTTGTTCATACTCTGACTAGTTTCAAAGAGAATTTAAGACAGCTTACAGAGTTAGAATACATTAAAGAATGTGAGTCCTTGCTCAAAAGAAATTTATATTAATCATAAAGTCAGGCACATGTCATCTATTATTGGTGGGTCACAAATTCAACACTAAGGTTTCTAAGAGAGAAAAGAGGTAAAATCATTGTGATGTGTTCTGGTGGCTAACGTTTCTTTTTCTGAACACTGCAACGAAGTTACTCCCAGTGGTTCACAAGAAAAGATCCTGCAAAGGGAATGTGTGTATTTTTAACATTACACAACACAAACTTTCATATGGGTATGGACAGTGATCAGAAATATAAGTCTTTGCTAACAAAATAAATTATTAGCCAATAGTAATATTCTGAGACATGGTCAAAATTCAGTGAGTTTTATCAACTCCGCTATGGAGAATACTGCAAGTCACACAACTGTGCCGAGCCAATTTCTCTGTTTTTCCTGTTGATTTGTTTGTTACTGTAATTCTGGTTATATGACTGTTGAACTCTACATGTCCTTAAAATCTAGTTCGAATATATTTGCAAATATGTAATACAGTCTATAAAAACATAAGTATATAAGGTCCTAAAGAGCATGGCTTATTACTGCATACACACATATGTGATCTAAGGTCACTTACTTATGCAAGCCTCAGCTCCAAAGTCCATAAAATGTGACTATACTCTTAACTCATGAAATGGCCAACATTTTAAATTGGATGGTGAAACATAATAAGCACTCAACAAATAACAGCTTTACCTAGCTAAAATAGTTTTTATTTATATAATTAATTCTTCAACTTAATACAAAGGTACAATAAAGAAAATTAAAAAATGTTTGGGAGAGATGTTTATTTGATCTTTTATAATCTAGTTTGATGCTTTTGACATGTGATGAGAGAACAACTTTCAATATTTTGACCCAGTTGCATTCTGCTCCTTGTATAACCTCTAGCTCTTGACTAGAATGGTGAATTTGAGTATAATGAGAGGCTCCTCCTGCAAAAATGTTGCACCATATTATTGAAGAGATGTTGCAGGTATCCTGCGATTCGTAATCAGGTGACCGTAGGTTATACAGAAGTGAGCATCCCCAGAACTCTGACTTAAATTCTTTTGAAAGTCAAAGAGATTAGCTTTAGGAAAATTCTCAGGCATTTAGTTTTCAACTTGTAGAAATTGATCAGAGAACTTCTGTGGTTTTTTTAAATTATTATTATTATTTCAGGTTCTTGCCTTCTGGAAATAGCTAGTAATAAATTTGTTGCTTTAAGTTGTTGACTTTGTGGTAACATTACCCACTAATAGAAAAACAGCATAAGACAAACATTTCTTGACAGTCATGACCTCGGGTCAAGCAACTTGCACAAAGAACAATAAATGGCGTATAATGTACAGCAAAGTTTCAGGGGCAAATATGATTATAAGTATGATCACATTAGTAAATAAAAAATACTAAAAAATCCAGGATATTGTTACTAATCTTACTACTGTATAAACTTAAAGATTTCTTTTAGACTCTGGAAATTTATTTATGTTTCTTCTTCACCCATGTTTACAACAATCTGGAAGAGGAAACTTCTATTTTATCTTTATATCTGTTCACTGTTTTAAAATCCCCCCCCCCAGGTCCCAGAAGATAGTTCAAGTATAAAGAAACCTCATGAAGCTAAGAAATGCTTCATATCTTGTTCTGGATAGTGTATCTGTACAACTTAGTCAGCTTTGTGCATAAATTTAGTGTACTTTGCAAATTTTCTATATTTTTTATTTTTTAATTTTTAAAATGCTCTCATATTAAGAATCAACTTATAATAAATGTGGCATTTTAGATAAAACATCTTATAGATATTTTCAAATAAGCTGAAACAAATTGGAAAAATAAACTATGCATCAGCTAATGTTGTGGAATGAAAGCTGCAGTAATGGTTACTGCACAGTATGAAGTGGCAAAATCAGGTCACCCTCCCACCTTTGTCCCCTGTCTTCTGGTATTTAACATGCTAGCAGCAAAGTATTTAAACATTGTAGGTACTAGCATTTCAAAGAATTGAAGCCCAACATTTAAGTGTTCTTCATTAGTTATAACAAATGAAAGATTAAAAGATATTGTGCTCCTGGAACACCAATGCAAACAGTGAGCATAGGAGAAGGACATGTGCTTATGCTTCTGGGATTTTCTCGAAACAACATTCAACTCTCATTGACAGCAGCAGCAGGTTAATTAAGAAATCTGTTACGCATGACACATGTTCAATACAGATTGGCATTCCCTGAGACACGGTTATAGGAAATGCTTGTTCATCAATACTCACTCAACTGATTGACCTTATTTAAAATTAGAAAAACGAAATTTGCTTCAAAGACTATGCCTGCAAAATCTCTGCATGGAAGAATGAGAGGCAGCCATTTGAGAAACATCAGAAGATAAATTGCATTGTATGTCAAGACTACTGTAATGGTCTGTTCACCCCACTGACTTTGCTGGGTGTTTTTAAAAGCAGCACAGTAGCTGCTTTTCATGACTACTTTCAGAAGAAAACAAGAAAGTCCTCTAGTTCCCCTTAACTTTCAAGATTTGTCTCAGAACTTGTAAGGACTTTGTAAATCATTGTTAAATTACTAGGAGAAGAAAGGACTATTATAAAATATAATATGTTTGTATATAGAATTCAAATAATGGTTTATGGAAAAATGTATCAATATGTTAATCAGTTTATTTGATTCTAACTCAAGGAAGTAAGAGACAGCTAACTTTGGATAGTATCTGCTTTGCAAGCATGAAAACTTAAGTTAGACTCCCCCACGCTCGCCACTCCCACAGAAGCCACATTTAAAAAGCCAGGTATGGTAGTAAGTTCTTGTAAACCCAACCCTTGAGAGGCAGAGACAAGCAGATTCCTTGGGCATATTGTCCAGACAGCCTAATTAGTGAATTCCAGGTCAGAAAACACATGTCAAAAGTAAGTAGAATTCCTGGAAATATAAAGTGCTTACTGGCCAGAGAATCAGGTGTCTTAAAAAAAAAAAAAACCCAAAAAACAAAAAAACATGTATTGCATGTATTATTTATTTACTTATTTATTTGAAGAAAGCAGTGGCTTTGTATAAGGCATTGAAGAGCAATGAAGCGTGTTGTGGGGTGTCTACTGAGCTTCACTTTACCCATTTGGGAAGAGCAGAGATGTGTGCACATCACAGTTAAACATCCTCTCTCTGGGACCTGTTCTTCTTGTGACTGGTGATGTTGCCTCAAAGCTTGCCCTATACTACCTGTATTTCTCCTACTTTTGTATTGCTTTTTATTTAAAAGTTTTTTTGAATATACCCTCCACTGTTCATCCTCCCTCCCCTCTTCCCAGTCATCCCTCAGTCTCCCCCAACTTCATCCCCTCATTCATTCCTCAAAGACTGTAAAGATTCCAAGGGAGAGTCAATAAGGTCTGGCATATCAAGATGAGATAGGACCAAATCCCTCCCACCAGTATCAAGACTAAACAAGTGTTTCTTTGTAGAGAATAGGCTCCATCTGCTTCCATCAGTTGCTGGATGAAGGTTCTAACAACTGATGGAAGCAGAAGCACAGATCCATAGCTAAGCACTGGATCAAGCTCCCAGTCCAGTTGAACACAGAAAGAGGAGAGATTATATGAGCAAAGGGGTCGAGATCATGGTGAGAAAATCCACAGAGATAGCTGACCAGAGATATTGGGAGCTCACTGACTTTAGACTGACAGCTGGGGAACCGGCATGGAACCAAATGAGGCTCTCTGAACGTGGCTGACAGTTGAATGGCATGGGCAGTTTGTAGAGCTTCTGGCAGTGGAACCAGAATTTATTCCAAGTCAGGTATCTTTACCGTCCCTCCTCTCCTCCAAGTCCAATCTCCCAGCTCAGGAACAGACTACCTGCTGTGGCCTCTACACTCTTTGTTCCCTTCCCAGAAGTCTATAGATCCTGGTGGTCTACCGTGCTTTCCTCCCTCTTGTGGATCAGTTTAGCTCTCCTTTCTACCCCATGACCATTCTTGAGTAGCAGCTCCCAGTGCCTAGAATCATATCCTATCTGTATTCTCCAGGGTTCACACCTGAGAGGATGTCAGAAGCAGTCACTCCCAGGAAAACTGCAGCCAGCACGCGCTCCTCAGGACCAGAAAGTACAACAGAAACTAATGAATGGTGTGTTCAACAAAATAATACAGATATCGGGAGCTAGAATTACAATAATTCCAAACCCAGATGTTTAGATGGAAAAAGAAAAGCACAGTCAATAATAGCCAGGACAGTGTCTCCACTAGAGCTCAGCAACTCTACCACAGCAGGCCCTGAGCATCATAACATAGCTGAAGCACAAGACAAGAACTCTAACATAGCTATTATGCATATATTAGAGGTCCTTAAATAGAAATTGAACAAATACATTAATAAATCCTATGAAAACACACAAAACAAAAGGAAGGGAAGGAGGCAATGGTGGAATAAAATAAAGAGTTCAGACATGTTGAAGGAAATAAAATGAAAAAAGAATAAGAAAACTTGAAGTGAAAATTTTAGAAACTTGAACAGGAACCTCAGAGGCAAATCCCACTAGCAGAATACAAGAAATGAAAAAAAAAAATTCAAGTTTTGTGGATAAGATAGAAGAAATGGAAACTTTGACGAAAGAAAACACATCAAAGCAAACAAACAAACAGCTGTGGGGTCCAGAGCAGCCAGATAACACAAAGGCTGGCTATGACAGGCTTAATGAAAGTCAGTCAGACAGCAGGCAGCTCCTGGTGGTTCCAGGAAGAGCCTATTAATGGACACCATCCAGCAGGACCTGGTGGTCTGCTGATATAGGTCAATCTGAATAACCACTGCTGAATGATGAAACATCCCTACCCTAGCCCAAGCTTGGACCAATCCTAGAACTATAACTTGAAGGTCTGAAGTCGCTAGAGTCCACCCATTCCAATAAATACCCTTGCTTTGTGCTGCTCAGGGTCATTCCCACTCCAGTGGTGCATCGGACAAACAGAGGGACCCAAATTAGCTTGTCAATCAACTCTTTGGTGTTGCATCAGACTGGTATTTTGGCGGTCTCTTTGGGGGGTCTGGACTCCGGGAACAATACAACAGCAAAAATACAGAGGCACAAGGTATTCAGGAAATCTGAGACTTTATGGAAGAGCAAATCTATGAAAAGAAAATACAGGAAGAAGAAGCCCAGGGCCAAATATAAAGAAAATGTTCTCAACAAAATCATAGAAGAAAATTTCTCTAAGCTAAAGTTGAAGGTGCTCATCAAGTTTCAAAAAGCAGAAAGAACACAAGGTTGACTAGATCAGGAAACAAAGTCCTCTCAGAATATAACAGTAAAAAACAATACATTTAAAGAGAGAATATTAAAAGATACAAGGGAGTCAAAGCTCAAATGCCATATAAAAGCAATCCTATTAAGATTAACACCTGACTTCTCAGTAGAGAGCACAAAAGCCAGAAGGCTCTGGACAGATATTTTATAAACTCTAAGAGACACAGAAGCCAGATTAGACTGCTACACCCAGCAGAAATTTGATCCCAATAGATTGAGAAAATAAGACATTCCATGATAAAACCAAAATGTAGTAATATCAATTGATAAGTCCAGCTCTAAAGAAGGTGCTGGCAGGAGAACTTCATCTTGAAGAAGTTGAAGTTAGCCACACCCAAGGAAGCTAAAGAAATAAATAGTGTCAGACTAACAAATAACAAAAGGCAGCAGGCGCACACCAGAAGAGCAAAATGACCAGGATCATAAAACACTGTTAGTAGTAACTATTGACAAGCTGGTATATTCATTATAATATCTGAAAAATAATATACTTTACTGAGAAAAATATATTTGGTATTATAATAAAATCCCAGAGCCAGATATTGGTGAAAAGTTGAAATATCAGAGACATGGAGAAGCAAACCACAGCCACTTCTCAGCCACCAACTCCTCAAGCTGTCTCCAGGAAATCCTCTGATTTCAACCTCTCTCTCCTCAGCTGACCAGGGAAGTGGCCTGGAAAGCTGAACTTCTTCCTTCTCCCACTCCCCCACAGGTTATTTATTTTCTCTTATAACATTCCTAGAGCCAGAATTTAAGGCATAGGTCACCAACCCCTGACTTTCGTGGCTTGGCCCTATCTGATATTTCAGACTTTTTTTTAATTAAATATACAATATACCACCATAATATTTCAAATCAAAACTACTAAGAAGGGATAGGAGAGGATGCAATATTCTCCATCAGAAGGATATTGCAATTCTAAAAATATATGCATCAAATATAATGGCACTCAAGTTTATAAAAATCACTAGTACGGCCTAAATCACATATTTACCCTCACATAGTAATAGTAGTTGACTTCAATATACAGCTCTAACCAATTCAGAGCATCTGGACAAAATCAAAACTAAGTACAAGAGCTGACAGATGTCATAAACCAAAAAGACCTAACAAATAGCTACAGAACATTTCACTCAAACACAAGAGAATATACTTTCTTCTCAGCGACTAATGTAACTTTCTCCAAAATTGCCATATACTTGGACAAAAAACAAGTCCCAAAAGATACAAAACTTTGAAATAACACTCTGTATCTCAGCTGACTAATATGGATAAATGCTGCCTATCAACAACAACAGAGAGCTTATAAACCCATGGAAACTGAAGCAACTCACACCTTGATGAAAAAGGAGTCAAGACCAAGCTTAAGAAAAAATAAAGACTTTCGTCTTTAAAGAAAGTGAACATACAGTGTATACAAACTGATGGACACAAGAAAGGGACTCTAAGAGGTAAGTTCCTAGTACTAAGTGATTAAATGTAAAAATTGGAAAAATCTCATATTATTAATGGAACAGACAACTAAAAAAAATCTAGAACAAAAGGAAATAACTCTCTAAAGGATTAGACAACAAGAAATGTTCAAACTTGGGGCTAAAATCAATAAAATAGAAACAAGTCAGGAATGGCGGCACACACTTTTAATCCCAACACACAGGAGGCAGAAGCCAGTCTCTGTGAGTTGAAAGTCAGTCTGGTCTACAAAGAGAGTTCCAGGACAGCCAAAGTTGTTACACAGAGAAATTCTGTCTTGAAAAACCAAAATACACAAAATAATAAATAAATAAAATGGAAACAAACAAAATAAAAAAGCAATAAAATAAAGACTTGATTCTTTGAGAAAATCACTAAGATTGACAAATTCTTAGTCAAATAAACTGAAAAGAAGAGAGAGAACATTCAAATTAACAATATTACTGATGAAAATGGAAACATTCATTATCAGAGGAACTTCCCCCCTCCAGCAGATGGGAACAAGTTCAGAAACCCACAACCAGAGAAATGCAAAGAAAGTGAGAGATTTTGCAACACTCAGACCCAAACCGAGATGTTCACATCAACTACACCTATCCCTCAGGGCTCAGGAATCTCAGAGGAAGAGGGAGTGGATAGAGTATAAGAGCCAGAGATAACAGAAGACACCAAAGAAACAAGGCCTTCTAAACAAAATATAATCGATGTACTTTATGAACTCTCTGACCCTGTGCCAGCATGGATAGTGCATTGACTGGCCTGTACTATATACGGTCCTAGAGCTGGGAGAAGAAGATGCATGTTCCATTCTTGACTGCAAAACCATCTTCAATTGATTAATACTTGCAAATGAAAACTTAGTTTTCTCCAAGGGAGTCTCACTGATCAAACAACATAAGAGCAGGCCCCATGCATAGCAGTAGAGGACCAACATAAAATGAACTGGAGCATCTTTGAAGGTTCTTTGTCTCAAAACATATCAGTGCATCTATTTTCAACCAAATAGGCCCTTTGAATATATATTATAGCTTTTAGTTTTGTGTTTTATGACCTTCCTGTGTGGGTCAACATGTGTCTCTGTATTTATTATGTGTTTCTTATGCTTTTTCTTTGGCTCTTTTTCTTTTATTTGTTTGTTTTGTTCTATTCTGGTTTGTTTGTTTTGTTTTGTCTAATTTTATTTTAATTTATTACTATTCCTTAGATATCTGTTTGTGTCCTTAAAAGAGACAAAAATGGTGTGAATCCAAATGGAAAAATAATGGGAAGAAAAAACTGGGATGTGTGTGATCAGAATATATTGTATAAAAAAAAAATCTATCTTTGATAAAGTAATGAATAAGTAGTGGCAGAGACTGAAGAAACACCTGAGGTTTCCTTCTGGTATTCATATGCATGTAAGTAACATGCACAAAACCCATACATGCATGTGTACCTCTATGTATATCAACACATGAACATTGATAGAACTTAAAACATATTTTGTATAGAAAGTTTTTAAAATGATTTTTAAATTTGATCTTCAATTGTCCTTTATAAAAGTAAAATTATTTTTAATAAATAAGATGCAGGAAATACAGTCAATGCACTCTGTATAATTTGGAAGCAATAAGTTGAGAGAAGTCAAGAATTCAAACAGGGTCTGGCTCCCTTATAATGACACCTCACGCATTTTCAACAGAAATCTTTCCCCATTCTAATGAAATCAGTATTAGGAGGAGATAGAGAAGAGCTGGAATAGCCCATCTGAAAGTCTAAAGGAAAATGGAAAGGGCAATGCTTCAGGAAAACCACTTGGTTGTTAACTGATTTTAGGTGATTTACTGCTCCTTTTCCACACGCATTCATCATTTATCCTCTAGTTTGTATATAGTCTCAGTATCCCTAGCCCATGGGTCTCGCACTGGTCCCATAGTTAGCACAAAAAAATATAAATTTTTACCTAGGTTACAGCCAATTTCATTGAACTAGAGAACTGTTAGACTGACTAGGAAGTAAAGAAATTAACTTACAGCTTAGACAACCTCCCCTACTGCTTATAAAAAAGCCAGACCTGTTCAGCCATTTACTCCTCTGTTATTATTTACTCCTCTGTTTGTATTTTGTCTTAGAATAACTGGCATTTTTAAGTCTTCATGAGACTGTCAGAGAAAATTAATCATGTTGATTCTCTTGTTGTAAACACAAAGTTTAATAATGATAAGTTAACTGCAAGTTCATAAGCAAATCAAAGAAGCAGTAAACGTATAAGATGGATATACTTAGAATATGCTGATTTTTCCAGAAGATCTTTGATAACATTGACCTTACAAATTATATAAATTCTAAAGAGTAAAAATGTCTTATATGTTATTAAGATCTGTAGTAAATATTACTTACATGGAAATGTAGATATCGTAGATTTTCTTATCTATAATCCATTATGTGAGAATCTAATATGCAGAATACAAGACTGGTTGTTTAATTCACAATATTTTATTCTCAAACTCTGAAAACATGCTATATCTTAATGCATAAAATTTTTAAATATTTTACACTACACATAGAATTTACGATAATAATAACTGAGCTAATAAGTAATAAAAGTAAAATTTCCTTGCTCGGATAATCATTGAATATGTATGAAATCCATGAAAGCATAGAATAACTTATGGCCTGTGAAATGATATAAAAATCAGTTTATCTAATAACTTTTTACAGCTTCCATAAGTCCCCTCTGCCTTAAACCTATTTAATATTCAGGTGTCTTCATTTAGTGCTTTATTGAATGTGTTGCATATTTTTTGATTTGTAAAATATATTAATGTACAATTGAGTTCAAATTTAAACACTATAACTTTAGTTGTGGATGTATGTCTACACATCACAAGTACATTCTTCTACATAAAATTCCCAAATTCAACACTTCCAGTCTTACCTGGTTAAGCTACTGCTCTTCTGCTACAGAGAAATAAAAAAAGATAAAGCAAAATAAAAATGAAGCTATTGCAACATATGCAGTTATTTTATTGTCTTTACAAGTATTTCTTGTATAAAGCAGAATAATGCAAAATTTATAAAGCTACCATAATATTGTCCAAGCACTATTGTTGCATACTAACAACGTATTCCATCAGACCTTTAAGTAATTGAAAATGTTCCTGGAGAACAATTGCTCATCTTTATTTTGTGTCCATGGTTTTCAACTTCTCTCTAAACCTCAGCACCAAGAAATAAAACACACACACAGGAAAACAAAAAACAAAAACAAAAGCAAAAAAACCCCATGAGTATGAGCTGGCTTTAAAATGGTTCAGAACCAAGGTGTGTATGTATGTTAGCTGTGAGATTATTTAGACAAAGCCAAACAAAAGCTCAGATGTTTTAGAAGCAAGGTGCTCTCTTTTATCCAAATGCTTGATACTGTTTTTATACTTTACACAGACAAATTTCATTTAATCTTTAATAATACAATTTTAATACTTTTATTTTATTGAAATCATGACAGTTAAATGACTTTTCTAAGGTCACCAGATGTAAATGACTGAAATGGAGAAAAAACATATAGCACTGAAGTTGAAATTCTGCCATCTACATTTAGAATGGTCAACAGGACAGCTTCTACGGCCTGGGCTATGAACTTTTCCCTCAGCAGGGTTTGGTTTTACTGACATTCTTTGTCTCACAAGCACGATCTTTACCACGAATCCAGTCATGAAGATGACCATATCAGAATATCCTCAGCACTGCTTTGGGAGCTAGCTGCTCATGCTGTGGTGAACTCTCTATACAATGTAGCTCTCTAGAAGGCATGAATCTTCTTACACAATACATGTGCTAGGCAAAAATTGTCAACAAATTAGTACTAATGATCTCTCCTTATATGAAAGATTATTGTGGTAATAAGATAAATATAAATATATGACACAATCTTTGTCTCATAAAATTGAAGGTATAAGACATATATAAAATGTCCTGTAGTCTAGTATATAAACTACATACATATTTTTATCTAAGTCGTAATCACAGAACTCAGTCACTGAGTTAACCCATGCTATAGGCAAAGATAATTCAGGACTGACAATAGATGGCAAAGTGCAATTAAGGGTTCAACAGAAACTCAATGCAGGAGCCACTTCATAAACATTCCCTTCTTAATGTCACAGTGAGGATCAAAATATGAAACACTGCCAGACAAGACACATCTGTCATCCGAGAGAAATGTGTCACTTCCTCTGTGAAAGAAAAACACTGCACACATCATTCCTTCTCAGTAAATCAAGAGAATGATCTGTCTAAGCTGTGACAAGGAAGTGTTATTAGAGAATGATTAAAAATGTGTTATAATGGAGAAAATAAGGTGTAAAAATTTCTTTACGAGCCCAAAGAGTAAATGTGCATTTCAGGATGTAAAATATTAATTTATCCTATCACTTCTGTCCTTATAACTGTCAAATTCATGATTAGATACTAAATATATTCAAATTTGGCTTGTTCTTTTAGAATGTCCATGCAAAAGTAAAATTATACAATGTTGAGAAAAATATCTGAATATCAGCACATAACTGAGAGCATATTGCTGAACAAAAAAAGTAAAACTTGGGGGTAATGTATAAATTTCATACACACACACACACACACACACACACACACACACAACACACATACACACACACACACACACACAAAGTAATCAGTGTTTTTCTCTGGATTAATCTAAAAAACTTGATATTAACAGTATGGAAATGTCATAGAAAATGCTTGCCACACAAGCATGAGGACATCCTAGCATGTATGTATACAAATGCTGTTTTAGTGACACATCTGTAATAGCAGGGAAGTGTGTGTGTGTGTGTGTGTGTGTGTGTGTGTGTGTGTGTGTGTGTGTGTGTGTGTGTGTGTGTAGAGAGAGAGAGAAATAGATACATGGGTTATGCTAAGAGAAGGAAGCCAAACACACAAGCTCAAACATTATAGAATTTCATTTATATTATGTATGTATTGTATGAATTCTATTAGGTATTTAATGAAAACTCAGAGTCAGATATTGGAGAAACGCTGGAATATCAGAGAGAGAAAAAAGATCACAGTCAATTTTAATCCAGTCAACTTCCTCAGGTTGAACAGGATAAAAGAGTCCTCCTCTTAGCTGGTTGGTCCTACACAATGCATGAATGTCTGCCTACACCTGCCTTAAATATCTTCTATGCTCAGTTGTTTTAATTCCAGATTCAACTCTGCATCATGGTCTGAGTTAGGATTAAAGGTCTGTACTACAATTGTTTGGTTGTTAGATCTTGACCTCACAGAATTTCAGAAAGATCTCTGTCTCTTGCATGCTGGGATTAAATGTGTGAGTTACCACTCTCTGACTCTCACGGCTTGACTGTGGGTGATTCTGTCCTCTGATATTCCAGGATGACTTTATTAAATATAAAATATATTACCATATGCATTTATAATTAATAACATTCTACTGATAAAATGCAGTTTTGTGACAACAAGTAACTTGGAAAAGAAGAGATCAGATAATGAGTGCTTGGTATATATGGAATTTCATTTTGGAGTGATATAAATGCTTTATAAGTAGATGGGAAGGATACTTGCATAGCATTACAAATGCACTAACTGCCACTGAGTTGTTCTTCTTTAGATGATCAATTCATTTCAATAAATAAAGCAAAGCTCTCTTGTTTTAAAAATACACAAATATATACATAGAAAAATAAGGAAATTTATGCGAATTTTTAATAATAGTTATCACTAGGTTATAAATTATGGAATTTGCTATTTCTGGACAATTATTTCTATAATATTTATGAAGAGTATATACTACTGTGTTGGTTTGAATAAAAATAGCCCTTATAAACCCATAGGGAGTGATGCTATCAGGAGGTGAGGCATTGTTGAAATACATGTGGTGTGGTGTGCCCTTGTTGAAAGATGTCATTAAAGGGTGGGCTTTTGGGTCTTAGAAGCTCAAGATAGGCCTAGCAGCTCACTTGCTCTTTCTACTGCCTGCCAATCCAGGTGTAAAATTCTCCATCACCATGTCTGCCTGAATGCTACCATGTTTCCCACCATGATGATAATGGAGTAAACCTCTGAATTGTAACCCAGCCTCAATTCAATATTTTTCTTGATAAGAGTTGCCATGGTCATGGTGTTTCACAGCAACAAAATCCTAAAACAAGGTGCTTCTGTTTGTACCAGTTCTTGGATATTCTCTGATAAAATTGACAATAATTTTATTTGGAGAAATGTGGACTTTGTGACTTTGTAAAGCTTAATTAATGAAGCTTACTTAATGAGCCATACTGTTAGTAACATAGAAAACAGCAGTTCTGAAGGAAATTTAAACTGGGGGTGTGGGTAGGGCTGGCTCAAAAGGTTTCAGAAAAGAAGAGTGCTAGTATGTGGCCTAGAGTCTGGAGTCTGTTCTTGTGATATTTTGGCAAAGTACATAGCTGCTATTCAACATTATTCAAAAAAATTAGCCTTGGACTAAACTGAAAAGTTTGGGGTTAATTGCATTTGCAAAGAGAATTTAAAAACAGCCTAGTATGAAGTGTGTACTGTGATTATTAGTGGCTATGTTTATGCAGATCTATACTGGTAAGAAGAAAGCTAAGAAAAGAAAGTTAGGAAACATACAGTTTGAGGAGAAATGGGGGTACCAGGAAATAGAATAGACCTAAGCCCTATGATCAAGGAAGTAAACACATTAAAGAAAATCCCGATGTTAAATGAAATAATGGGAGTGGTGACCACAGGGCAAAATCCCACCCAGCTAAGATTAAAATCTGTATAAAGACACTAAGAAAAAGCTTAAAGTCAGATATGGTACTATGCCTCTTTAATTCAAGCTCTCAGAAACTAGAGGCTCAAAGATCTTGAGTGTGAGGCTAGCCTGATCTAAGAACAAGTTTCAGAATAGCGAAAACAAGGCAGTGAAGGATCAATAAAAAACAGAAACCTAGTGGAGATGTAAGTAATTGAGAGGCCTCAGATCTTGACAGTTCAGTCACATGGTTCAAGTTTAGGGGCAAAAAAGGTGATGGAATCTCCCCTCACAACTAAGGAATGTCACTGAGATCAGGGATATGTCAGGATGTCCCTGCATGGAGGCTTAGAGAGGTCATTGCATGAAGCTGTGAAAGTGAAGCCTGGATTTCCTTGGAAACCCCAAAATGTTGGAGATTCCAGAGCTACAGGATACTTTCCATAGAGCTACTAACAGGGAGTGGGACCAGCCCCAGAAAAAGAATTGTGACAGAGTCAACAATATGAAAGGAATTGGAGATCTGAAGAGTGTTTTGAAATCAGTCATGGAGATACAGACTTTGAAGTTTGCCCAGTTGGTTTTCAGTCTTACTTTGGTCCTGTATTTCCTCACTATGCTCTCTTCTCTACATTTTAGAATGGTAATGTATAGCCTGTGCTATATGTTAGAAGTATGTGATCTACTTGTTTGTTCTGATTTTACAGGGGTGTAATTTACAGTTAAGAGACTGTATAAGTCTCAAAACAGACTTTTAACTTTGGACTTATAAGTAAGTTTGAGACTGTTATAGATTATGAGGACTTTTAATGTTAGACTAAATCATTCTGCATTACGATATAGCTACAAGCCTTTGAAGACCATGGAGCTGAGTTTGGTGGTTTGAATGGAAATACCTCTTGTAGACTCAGAGGGAGTGGCACTATTTGGAAGTATGTCCTTGTTGGAAGAGGTGTGCCACTCAGTCCTGGCTTTGAGGGTCTTAGAAGCTCAAACTAGTGCCTCACTTGTTCTTCCTGATACCTGTCAATCCATATGTAGAACTCTCAGCTACCTCTTCAGCACCATGGCTGCCTATATGGCATCATGTTTCCCACTGTGACAATAATTGACTAAATCTCTGAACCATAATCAAGCCCCAACTAAATGTTTTTCCTTTGTATGAGTTACCATAGTCATGGTTTCTTTCCACAGCAATAAAGCCCTAACTAAGATATATATAAATTATGATATAAATATTACATCCATGTCTGAGTGACAGATTATATACATGAGTTATCAATTCTCATACATATACTTTACTCTGAGTTTATTGGATATATAGATTTATTTTTAAATTTATATTCATATTAAGACAAAAGGAGCCCAGAAAGAAGTAAAGATCATGATTATATATTTAAGTGCTTCTCTATTATGTAGAAATTATGTATAGTTTTTCATAATTATATGGAAATATATTCAAACTAAACTTTATAAGAAATGTATAATTATATAATAAATCATATGAATTCTCAAAAGTAATATGATTATCTTGGAGTTCTTAAGGTTTATGGTTTTAGACTTTTATGTAGAAACAGCGTTATTTTAACTACTTTCTTTCTTATGGAAAAGAGATTTTTCAAAAATAGAAATTTCATGAATCAATAAATTCACTGTGTATAATCTTAGATGCTGGACTTTGAAGTAAGATTACTGTGGTAGACAAATATTACACAAAGCTGTGTCAATCCATTTATTAACCTACTTTTAGTATTAAAACAAAATTTGAGTAGTAATGAGATAATTATGTTTCTATAGGGGAATTGATCTGGACTATACAAAGCAGCATATAGGTCTTATCTAATTGTATAAACTGTTTTAAAGCAGAAAGGTTCCCATGGAAAAAACAGAACTAAAGAAGACCTCTTCCTAATTGTCTTTCAAGTAATCTGCTAAGGAAAATGTATCTTCCTACCATGTTTCTGTCTTCTCAAAGAAGAATAGAATATGAATAAAGACCAACCATGTTACAACTTCCTATTAATGTAAACATTCCCCATAGAAAGAAGAGACACTATAGAGACTCAGAAGTAAACAAAACTCACAACTCTCAGGAAGCTCCTAAAACTAACAAGATTCACAAAATTCTTTCCCAAGGTCATGGAAGTCATAAACTACAGCTCAGGGAGGAAACTTTTTATCCAGTCTACCCTCTTGGAAGCACTCTTACTGTCCTGGAATTGCTTTGTAGACCAAAGCTTACAGAGATTCGCCTGCTTTTGCCTCCAAATGCTAAGATTAAAGACATGTACCACCACCACGAAGCCTATGCCAACAATTTAAATATAGAAGCTGTCTCTACTGTTTACTCTTAGTGTATGCCAGCAAGGGTGGAGTCAGAGAGACTAAGCCAAAGCCCAAAGGAGCAACATGTAAGGAACACAGGTGAGCCACGGGCCACATGACAGACAGATTAATGGAAATGGGTTGAGTTAATATGTAAGAGCAATCTAGCAATGTGCCTAAGCCAAACAGCATGAAATTAATATAAGGATCAGAGTCATTTTTGGGGCCTGAGAAGTGGCAAGCGGCTAAGGGGTCTGTGAGTTTGGGCCTTTGGCTGCCCAGGACCAAGAAACCCCATTGCTAGGGATGGCGTCCAATGTGGATAGAAAATCCACTTAATGCCTGAGAAAGTTTAAAAAGGATTTTAGCAGAAACTGAGCAGAAGCAGCTTCCAAATTGTGTATCTGAAGCGGGTCATTGTACAAAGAAAGCATCTGGGTCACATTCAAAATGTCACCAGTGAACTGGTGGCAGGCAGAGTAAGCTGCAATCAGGTCAGTTCCTGAAATCTCACGGAAGATTCAGTAGCTTGTGATTTATTTAAGGTTTTTGTTTATTTTGAACAAAAAGGAAACAAAGACAGTTTCTTAGTAGCAGCATTCTATTGGGTCTGCTCTGTTTGCTGGCCACGAACAGAGACGTGGTCCCTTTAAGAGAACTTACTGATTCAGCTTTACCTACAAAATCTATATGGCTCTTTAAGAGAGTGCAAATATTTTAAAAGCTCTTCTGATTGGAAGATGATTAAGGATTCACAACAAAACAGATTCAGCTGAAAAGAAAAACCTGTAAACAGGTTACAATGTGTGTCAAAGGTATATAAGCTTCAGAGAGAAAAGAAAGGATAGAGAAAGTCTTTAAAAAGAGAAACAGAGTAACAAAAATATAATAAGCCACATAAGATGAAAAATAGACACAAAATCTGGATTTTGGTTGTTATTGTGCTTTCTTTTAATTTTTTAACTGTTAATGAGCAAATTGCAGAAAGACAATGGATTGCAAATGCAAAGGCTACTAAGTTAAACAAGAATATATATTTTTAAAGGTATTTTGATTTTGAAATTTGTGTCTAAGGATTTATTGCTTTGCAAGAGTTCTGCTTTTGTTTCCACAGAAGATAAGAACCTGTGAACTGCCTCCAGGCAAATATGGTTTCATCAACCAAGACCCCCTGAAAAAAATCTCTGATGGGAAGAGACAGACTTATCAGCTTCAGTACTGCAGACTATGATGCAGTCTCAAGAACCCATGAGATTTTCACCACCCCTTAATCAGCAGGAAGTAGTAACAGAAAACTACGCCCAAATTCCCCAAATATTGTTTCTAAATGTTTGTTTTCATTATAAATGGTTAATGGTCATAGTTAATCTCTTTCTAAGAAGAAAAGGGGGATATGGTATATGAGTGATTTAAAAAAATAGATTATTGAATTTACTTAAATCAGGAAATCATCTGTTGATCTTGAAATATTTTACATTGGTATGGATTTTGGTTTATTGATACAAATTTAAGGTCAATTCTCTTATGCTGTATGTATTTTTCTACTCTTGTTTAAGATATGTTGTTTATGTAATTGATTTAAAATTGTAATGTATAATTAAGAAATGCATGTTAGATTTTGTAGCTATACAAAGATATAATTCGATTAGATAGGTAATCTTCAAACACTTCTAAGACCTACAGAATATGACATTTAAAATGTTTTAAGAACCTAGACTTTTCTGGATAGTGAGGCAGTTCTGCTCCTGGCAGTACCAATTTATTTCAAGAGAAAAATGGGCATCTAAGAAACTCCATATGGAGATTAATTTCTTGGTGGCATCAGTTAGCCACTGGACATGAACCTGTTCTTATATTGACTGCTTGACAGTATGCTATTTAAACTAAGCATGCAGGTTCCATAGGAAGGTGACCTCTGAACTTTGGCAGAACAAGCCGAGATGGTCATTCATGTTCCTGCTTTGCAGAGAAAACAGTCAGACATTCTTCAGGACTTGAGGTGAAGCAACTGATAAATGGGCCAAGCAGATTTCCTACTTCACTAAAATGTAAAGAGACTCTGGGCCTGTAGGCTGAAGATGGATGCCCCAACTTTATAATGGAACTTTGTGTGACTGTCGGGAAGATAGGTGTCATCTCTGTCATTTCTAGATTTGGAAGTTGCTTGCAACTTTCAGTTTACTAGGTAAATACTATATACTTCTGTGGTCTTTGATGTAGTTGAAGATTAGATAGTTATAGGTATAGTTTTTCTTAGCCATTTGTAAGTTATATTGAGTATGATATTTTAGATTCATAAGGATAAGGTAGATGATAAGAGTATTTTCTTTACATTTGCTAAATACAACTAGACTATATGTTGTAACTGTAATTCTTGCTTGATAGCTGTTTTGTTATATGTAATTTTGCTTTGTTAAAATTGAAGCCTGCCTTTTTTTTTTTTTAGACAGAAATGGTGAGGTGATGTGGGAATGCCTTTATGTAAGCTGTGAATCTCAATCTTTAAATAAAGGAGCTGTTTTGGTCCGTGACAGGCACCATAGAAAAAGTAGGAGGAGAAACCAGAGCATAGGTAGGAGAAGCAGGGCAGAGTCAGAGAGACCAAGCTGAAGCCCAAAGGAGCAACATGTAAGGAACACAGGTGAGTCACGGGCCACGTGGCAGACAGATCAATGGAAATGGGTTGAGTTAAGATGTAAGAGCAAGCTAGCAATCTGCCTAAGCCATAGGCCAAACAGCATGAAGTTAATATAAGTGGCTTAGTCATTTCTGGGGGCCTGAGCAGTAGCGGCAGGCAGCTAAAGGGTCTGATTTGGCAGTCTTGGCCTCTGGCCACCTAGGACCAAGAAACCTCATTGCTACGTCTGTGCTTCAATGTTTCCAACCATTACAAAGCAAACTAAACCTCTGAGCCTCTAAGCAAGCCCCAATTAAATGTTTTTCTTTATAAGAGTTTCTATGGTCATGGCATCTCTTCATAGAAATAGAATCCCAAACTACCTTACTAAGAACTAATCTAAGAAGACTAGATTAGTTTGGGGACAGTATGTAACTGCAATATGACATTTGTGTTGCAAAAATGAGTGATGGAATTGGATACTTTTACTTTGATATGTTCTGTGCTTTCCAAATGTTTCACAACTAAAATAGATTTAGCAGTGTCTACGTCACATTACTCAAAGTGTGACAACTACTTTTAATTCTAATGGGTTCTGCTTCCACAAAACACAATCTATCATTTTAAGTTATTTTCTTCAGGAATAAAAGTGATTACAATTATCAAACCATTTTCTTTTTTTTTTTTTTTAACTATTTACAAATACTGTAGAGAAATGATACCCAGCTTCTTATCTCCAAGGAAAACATTATGGCATTTTGGCACAAGTTACCTGTGTGACTATGTGACTACTGCCTTTAAAAAGCTCTTAATCTGTATCCCTGAATCTAATATGTCCTTTTAGCAATTTGAATTTTTAAAAATATTTTTAGTACTTTTCTGACCTTAAATATTTACTCACAAAATCCCAATTTTCCCTAATCATATTTGTGATAAAATAGAAAACCCTTCTTGTGATATACAATGTTAAAGAGTACAGTTCTATTATCTATCTACTCTTGACTTTCTCCAAACACTGTGACCTTGGTTCCTGGGCAGCACTTAATTAACTGGGAAAGTCATAGTATGTAGATGCCAGAGTATTCCTCCAGATTCCACATTCAGAATCTAACTACTCTTCTGACAGCTGGAGAGAGTAACTCTTCAATCCATGACTGTTTGTAATTAATGGCCAATAAGAAAAGATCCACTTTCAGTCTTTGTTGTCTACATTCCTCATAAGTCATTTATTATTTCTTTAGACTTCAATATGTGTTTTAGCTCTTGTTCATTTTCTTTAGTCTCCCTGATAGTCATGATTGTCTCTTACCAAATTGCTAAATTGTTCTCTAGCTGATCCTGATGGATCCCATCCGTCTCTCAAGCTGTTTTTTAAACAAAAATTCTTCTTGAATTATAGGCTTAATCATATTTCTTTTCTCTTAGAACATTTAATAACTTCACTTTATGCAGAGAATGGAACCCTAATATCTTCCCTCTGTATGCTAGCCAAAACTGCTCTTCCACTCAGCAACCGTGAATTTCCTCCTCTAATGCTATTTCCTCATTCTCACAGGGTTCATTCTCAACCTCTTCTACCTGGTTCCTTATCATTCTTCACACATCTCTCTGCATTTGTTTTTCACAGTACTGATCACAGTATAGAGGGTATTATATGAATTTTTAACATCCCTGCTTATCTTCACAACCCATTAAGCCTTATGATGGCAGGAATTTTACCTTTATTCACAATACATCTACTTAAGCAAAACTTAATGCCCTGATAAACAGTTTATTAAAAACATAGCCATCCATGCACAAACGTGAGAGAAAATAATTAAAGTGATTGCTTTCTTAATCAAGTAAATTGGGCATTTTATGTGATCCTAGCTATATGCTTTCAGATAGAAGAGCATATGATAAGCCTTAGGCTTATAGCATTTTTTTTTTGTGATTAGAAAAATAAGAACTAAGGGGTCTTTATCTGGGTAAATAAAAAATGTAAATCAGAAACATGATGTGAGAATGTCTTTCTGTATGCTGTGAATATCAATCTTTAAATAAAGGAGCTGTTTTGGCCCATGACAGTCACCATAGAAAAAGTAGGCGGGGAAGTCTAAATAGGTAGGAAAGGAAGGGCCGAGTCAGAAATCAGACTGAGCCAGCCGCCTAAGAATAAACATGTAAAGAGCACAGGTTAGCTATGGGCTTCGTGGTAAGACAGATTAATGAAAATGGGTTGAATTAAGATGAAAGAGCTAGCTAGCAATGTGCCTGAGCCATAAGCCAAAGAGCATGGAATTAATATATGTGCCTGAGTCATTTTGGTGGCCTAAGCAGTGACCAGAAACTAAGCAGTCTGGCACTGCAGGTCTGTGGGTCTGGACCTCTGACTGCTGGAGGCCAGGAAACCCTGTTGTAACAGATCCATGCTGGGATTTGAACACCAAGTGCTAACAAAGTTTTCACATGTTTCTGTTAATAAGCAGAATTGAAGCCATATATTTCTCTGGATTGGAACATTGTTTTTCTTCCCAGAGTTCATTGAGGCAAATAACATATATACTTAAATCTTACTCTACCATAAATAATACTTCAACCTGTCAGATTATATTTTACAATGATAGCTTCTATAGTAGCTATTACCCAAGTAGTCTCCTACAATGTGCCCATGTCATTCCCCTATAAAGAGGTGAAGTATAATTTCCCTGACATTCATCTAGCACTACTCATTGAGGAAAGACAATGTAGGTACCTCTGGACTTTTCTTATGAGAGGTCAAAGATGCTAATTCTAAACAGATTCCTGCCTGATTTAATTTGTTTTAGGCCCTCTTGATTGGCTTAGACATTTGGAAATCCCCTGTAAACTAGTTCTTTTCAGACAGTCCTATAGACCAGACTGTGAGAAGCTCAAGCCACAATATGCTAAGGTTGTGTGTAAGTACTCTGATAAATAGTCCTACGTGAACCTTGCCTCTGAGTCATTACGTATCAGTTGTCATAATGTGAATGTAGGAGAGGCTCCAGCTTATTCTTGTAACCAGGATATTCAGTGTTCCCCCAAAGAGTCTCTGAACATCACCATTTCTCCAAATCTATATAAAAAAAATCAAGTTTTTTCTTTAGTGTACTGTGTGAGGTGTTTATATATGTAGCAATATATACTCAGAACACCAGGAGGATCCATTAATATGTCAAAGCTAATTTACTACAAAATTTCTAGGCAGGCATATATTCTCATGGAGGTTTCATTAACAATAAAGAATAATGCAATATTAATAGCAAATCATCCATAAACCATTTATGCATGTATTTACCAAACAGATAACTATATACTCACTAAAACAGTATAAAATGCATGTACCAATAAAGAGATGTGCAATTTTAAAAGTTAAGCTAAAAAATAAATTGTTGAATTTTTTTAAAACAAGGGTATACTTGCTTTAGATTTAAGTTTGTGATCATCTCAATAGGCATGGAAAAGACATATGACAAAAATCTAACATCAAATTCAAAATAAAAATACAGAAGCCACCATAAATAGAAGATCATATCTCATCATTCACAACTGCTACCAGAAAATCTTGGAATAAGAATAACAAAGCAGTGAAAGTGAAATACTATGGGTAGATCTTGCAATTCACACTTCCAGGACTCTGCAGCAAAACAAACAACAAGATACTCTTTCCATACTTACTCAGTCTTGGTTATTCTGTTGCAGCAACATCGTGTGGTGATATGTTATATATCTAATATAACAGGTCTGGAATATCAGAGGACAGATCCACCCACAGTAAATCCAGGAGGATCAGAGAATGGTAGCTCCCACATTTAATCCTAGCACAGAGAATATCCCAAGTGGTGACCTAGGCCTTTAATCCCAGCAGATCTGAGTTTGAGGCCATCTTGGTTTACAGAGGGAGTTCCAGGCTCCCAGGCAGGCAGTGGTGGTGCCAAACCTTTAATCCCACAACTCCAGAGACAGAGGAGTTCTTTCTGTGTTTCTCTGAGTTCAAGGCTAACTACCAAATAGTAGTAGCTCACGCCTTTAATCTAAACCTGAATGTGAAACAATTGGGCAAAGAGGGTATTTAAGGCAGGTATAGAAAAACAGATTAAGGCAGTAGAAGTAATGAGGAGAAGGCTGAAGAAGCTGGAAGACAGCTGGGTGAGATTTGACTGTGGTGTTTCCTCTCTTCAATATTTAAGCATTCCCCCGATATCTGGCTCCGAGTTTTCTTTATTCTGACCAGAATTCATGCAACAAAATATCCCTGTAATAAAAACTTCAAGCTGTTCATGAAAGAACATGAAGAAGACAGGAGAGAATCGCAATACCTCACAAGATCATGAATTGGAAAAATGAATTATATCAAAATAACTATATTCCCAAAGCAATATACAGCTTCAATGTATTTCCCCCCCCAAAAGTTCCAATGCAGTTCTTCAGAGAAATAGATTAAAAAAAATTTAAAAATTCATTTTGAAAAGAAAAACAAGCAAACAATCAAAAAAGAGACCAAAGAAATCCGGAATAAAAACTAATAACACAGGAGGTATCACCTACAATAACAGAGTCAGAGTAACGAATAGCACAGTGGTAGCACAAAATAGGCATGTATATCAGTGAGGTATCACAGAGGGCCCAGAAGCCCCTCAAGCCAGTCTGCTGATTTTTTATATAAATACCCAAAATACCTTCATTAGAGTAAAGCACTTATTCCTTATGATAAGAAAACTGAATATTTACACATAGAATTTACCAAATGCTTATCTCTTGTCCCATGCAATATTAAACTCCAAATGGAACAAAGATCTTAGTGTAAAATCTCAAACTCTATAACTGCTAGAATAAAAAGTAGAAAAGACATTTCCAAATGTGTGGGAAGACAAGAACTCTCCAAATAGGTCTCTAGTTACTCAGCAATAAGGCCAATAGCAATCATAAAATTAGGCCTCAAGAAATTAAAAAGGAAATCTGCATAACAAAGTAGAGGCTAAATGGGGGAATAAATAATTCTCAGAATAGGAGAATATGGTGACATGTTATATATTTAATAAAGCCAGTCTGGAATATCAGAAAAGAGATCCACCCACAGTCAATCCAGGAGAGTCAGAGAGTGGTAACTCACACTTTTAATCCAGGCATAACGAAAGACAAGGAGTGGTGACCCACACCTTTAATCCCAGCAGATCTGAATTTGAGGCCAGCTTGGTTTACAGTGGGAGTTCCAGGCTCCCAGGAAGGCAGTGGTGGTACCATGCCATTAATCTCATAACTCCAGAGACAGAGGAGATCTTTCTGTGGTTTTGTGAGTTCAAGGCTAACTACCAAATAGTAGTAGCTCACGCTGTTAATCTTAACCTGGATGTGAAACAAGTGGGCAAAGAAAGTACTTAAGACAGGCATAGAAAGACAGATTAAGGCAGTAGAAGGGAGGAGGAGCAAGGCTGAGGAAGCTGGAAGACAGCTGGGTGAGATTTGACTGTGGTGTTTCCTCTCTTTGATATCCCAGTCTTTCCTCAATATCTGGCTCTGAGTTTGTGCAACAGGAGAAAATCTTCATCAGATAAACACGTTGTTATATATCTAATGCCTAGAATATACAAAAAGCTTGGTAAAGTAAATAATAAGGAAACAAAAACTCCGTTTTTAAAATATGGAACTGAACAGAGTTCTTCAAACAATAAACACAAAAAGTTAAGAAATATTTTAAAAGGAGTTTAGTGCCACTAAGTATAAGAGAAATGCAAAGCGCTTTTAGACTTCATCTCACCTATGTAAAATGGCTAGTATTAAAATTAAATAAACATATAGCAACAAGCACTGTAGAGGGTTGGGGATAAAATTTTTATTGACTGTTGGTGGGGGATTAAAACCAGTGTAACGACTATGAATTCTAAGGTGGACGTTTCCCAGAAAAGTATAATTGCCTTTCGACTTCTTGTCATATGCCCAGAAGACTGCATCTCACCTGCCAACCTCTTCTAGTATAGTCTCTTTTGCTATAATAAATCACTGGCAAAAGCAACTTGGCTTGGAGGGTACAGTTCATCACAAAGAGAAGCTAAGGTAAGAACTTAGGGCAGGAACTGAAAGGCAGCACTGAACAACAGACGATTTCAATCATCAATTGTTAGCCTTAATTCATAAGGGCATAGAGTTTGATTCAGAAAGATCTATCTTCTACCTATATCTTATGGGATAATTTGTTTGTGTTTTCTCCCAGAAATCTTAGCATTTTAGGTTTTACATTGAGATCTTTTATCCATTTCTAGTTGGTTCTCATAAAACAATCAAACAGAAAACTTGGCATGGGAAGCCTTCCTTTGATTTGTTGATTATGGACTTCCAAGAGACTCACTGCAGATATAAACTGTTGCCATAGTCCTAGGTTGCCTCCCTGACGTTGGAGGTAATAAACTATTGTTGAAGAAACCACACACAATACTTGGAGCAACTGAGGTGAAAATGACCTGGAAATCCCACCTTGAGAATCCAAAGGTGCTATGGAAACTGATAGAGAAGAAAAGTAATCATGCCCAGCTGTAAAGCTCATGACTCACAATGACAAGCATGGCAAGATATCTTCAAGGGTTCAACAAAGGCTGTTTATTTTTAGAGTAACTACCTGCCATATAATTGGACTTAGCACGTCTCAATGGAATGGAATCCATGCCTGATATTGTAAACCAAGCCTGTGGCTGATGAGATTAAAAGCCCTAAGGGGACTACCCACTATTACTGCCAATTTCCTAAACAAGAATAATTCCTACTCATATCCTAAGTACCACATATGCATATGCTGTCACCATCAACAACAAAACTTCTTTTTGCAGAGTAGATGGAGACCATTAGAGAAATCCACCATAGATCAAAATGCAGAGGATATTTGACTGTGCGTGCTCAACCCGAACTGGTACATCTATAAGACAAACTCTATACCCAAGGCTCAGAGAACATCATGGGAGAGGGGGAAGAAGGATTTTAAGAAACCAGGACACCTGCTGGGGCACAGTATCTTCCTGATGTATCAGGAAATCTGCACCAATGAAATCTCAACAACATCGTTTCCTAAATAAGAAAGACTTTCACAATAACAAAACCAGTTTGAATGCCAGCAAGAATGAAGAAAATCTCACAAGACCCCACCACTAGATAAGGAGCTATTGGTAATTAATGGCTGAGGGAGAATCAGTATTGTCCGGAGATGAGGACCCTTTTAGATTTTTAATTACATTTGGTCAGCCATAAACACATACAATATGAGGAACACAAAACAGCCAAACTGTGTGTTGATTTGAAACAAAATGGCACCCATAGGTTTATATGGAATGGCACTATTCTAAGACATGACCTAGTTGAAGTACAGAGTGGCCACTTTGGAGGTAGTGTGTCACTGTGGGTGACTTTGAGGTCTCAGATGCTCAAGCCAGGTCCAGTGTTACTTTCTTTTCCTGCTGCCTGCAGATCAAAATGTATAACTTTTATCTACTTCTCCAGTGCCACATCTGTGCACATGCTATCATGCTTCCTGCCATGATGATAATAATAACTAAACCTCTAAAATAGTAAGCCAGCCTCAATTAAATCTTTTCTTTTATAAAAGTTACCATGGTCATAGAGTCTCTTCACAGACATAGAAGTCCCAAGTAAGACACATGGTTTCCATTTTGTTACAAATGAACATATTTATATGTAATAATAACAGTTAAATAAGAATTTAATATACTGACAAGTCATGAATTTGACAAGGAATCAGGGACACAGGAGAGGGAGAGAGGGAGGAAAAAGTAAAAATTCTATAGCTGCAGTACTCGCATATGAAATTCTAAAGAAAAGAAAAAATAGATGATACAGTATGTACTCTTGCATACTCTAATAAAATAAAATTATATGTGAGATAAACTTATGCTGACATTCAGCGCCCAGAGGCTAAGTGAAACAGCAGTTGAGTGATATTATACAGAGAATTCTTTGCTTTCAGCATATATGTGATTCCAGGAAGTTCCAAGTTTTATAGGAGTTGGATTAGTAGCTCCTCTAGTTTTGTTGGGGATACAGAAGAATAAAGGGAGACTTGGCTTTTTGTGCTCTGAAGGCCATTATTGTTTATGCTGAAAGCTTTTCAGCTTCATTCTCTGCATCATAAACAGAGATTGATTCTATGATTAGGTTTAAATCACTGACACATACTTGAATAAAGGAAATAAATTAAATATACAAAGCTAGAGAGATGGCTCAGTGGTTAAGAGGTCTTGTTGCTCTTCATGGCATCTGGGTTTGGTTCTCACAATGCGTATGGTAGACAAATGGTAGACCATTTGTCGCTCCTATTTTAGCTCCAGAGTTGGTTATGAGTACCTAGGTAAAGTGGGTTCCAACTGCCTGTAACTCCAGCTACATGGTGTCTGACACCCTTCCTGTTCCCAATAGGATGTGCCCACATATATGAGCAGGCACACACACACACACACACACACACACACACACACACACACACACACACACACACACACACACACACATACACTGTAGCGTGAAGTTTCTTGTCCATCCAGACCAGAGGTCCAGACCTGAAGTCCTACATCTTCTTAGATCCAAATAACCAAAAAAAGGCTTATATTAATTACATGCTATGGCTCAGGCTTATTGCTGGCTATCTTTTACTCTTAAACTAATCAATCTATAATTCTTATCTTATTTAGCCATATTGCTTGGTACTGTTTCCAGATCAGAATTCTCTTCTTCTTTCTTCTGCATCTGCCAGTATCTCTGCTTTGTTTTTCTGCTTTGCAGAATTCTCCTAGTCTGATAGCCCTGCCTATTCTTCCTGTCTGCCTTCTGGCCAATAAGCATTTTGTTAAACCAATAGGAGTGGCAAATAGTTACAATGTATATGAGCATAATACCACAGCATCCACACAATACACTTATATAGATATACACAGATACATAAGTATAGGTACTAAAATACATCTTTCTAAAAGAAACTGAATCTACTTTCAATCCTAGGTTATATAAATTATATCTTTATGTGGTTAAAAAAGGAAATGTTTTTATTGTTCTCAATTTTATTATTGCTAAAAAGCAGTAAGAGAAATAAACAATTCTAACTAAGAAATTAAGTCAGAATTTCCAGAGTACATTTTCTGTGCAAGTATAATACAAACACAACTTAGACACAAAAGTCTCATCTAGGAGCTATAGCAATGCCTTAGCTTAAAACAGTGAATGTTCTTTCAGAGTATCCAGATACAGTTTGCAGAACACACATGGAAACTCACTGTCAATTCCAGTTCCAGAGGATCAAATGCCCTCTTCTGGCTTCCACAGACACCAGAGACATATAAAACAAACAAACAAACAAAAAATAATTTCTTTAAAACTTTACTCTGTTGTTTAAGCTCTTAATAGAGTTTAAATTATTAAATACAATTATTTAATACTTGTTTTGTTAGAATTAAAGCAAAAATTTTAATATTTCAGCAGTGTTTATGAAACATAATTACACTTTTAAGGTCAGAATACAAATACCCAGTACATATATATGTAGGATCAAAATATAATCACTGGTGGTTAAAAAATAATGGAATTTAAATTCCACAGACTCATAAAAATACATTCAAAATGCTGCTATAAATTTATTTCTTTATTTAGAAGTTATTGTAAGATTAATGTAAACTTTAATGGCAGAGAAAAACTAAGTCCAGTAATTTTGCTGAAAATTTTGCCTTTAAAAATGCAGTCATATCAGATATATTTCATAGGATTTTTATTTTATAAATTTCTGGTATCTGTTTCAATACATTACCTATAGTTATCAGAACATCCTCTATTGAAGAAAGTCTAGGTTGTAGAAAAAAAACAAACAAAAAACTATGATTGTGTTATTTAATGAACTTGTCCTTTCTAGCAGTGCTTATGAAACCAAAGCTGTGGGTAGCCGCCTTTTATCCTTAGCACTTCTCTACAAGGGTTCCATGCATCTGTCAGTGTAAACTCTAATAACCTCTTGAAGAGCTAAATTTAAATGGCACAGTTTATGGTTTGAAAGGACATCTCCTTTCTTATAGACTTGATGCTGATGGCACTGAGTTTTGCTAGTAAACATTAGTAGTCTGATTCAAATATAGATGATCAGAAAATAGGTTTGGACAGAGTCCCCTCTTAATACTATACATCTGGAAAGACCAAGGAACATTCTGTCTTTTAAACACAAAAGAATAAGATATTTACTGAAGTTATCCACCACATGTCTCATATTAAAAAGCACAAAAACTAAAAAAATCTACTTTTTTCTTAATTTAATGTTCCTTAATGATGCAAAACAGAAGAGAAAGCCCATTTTGAGAGGGAACATGGGTTTAATTGTGAGCACAAGATAAACTATGAGAAACTGCAAGTGATGTCTAGCTGACACTATAATTCCTTTCATTGATCAGGTCATTCTGAAATATTAGATAATAAACTCTACTTAATATTTCACACTTTCATTGACTGTGCTCAATTTCATGATGATTAGAGAGTTTTATTTTCATGGATGAATGGCTTGTATGCAGTCTTTCTTCCAAAGCTTAAAATGCGAAAATCTTAATCTACATGTGATAGTGTTGAAAGACTTTCAAGAACTCAGGCTGGGTCCCTGAAGTTTCATGGCATCTGTTCTCAAGTAGTCCTAAGTTAATCTTTAACGAGTGAGATGTTGTGAAAGAGCAAGCTTGGACCCTGATTTTCTCTAGCTTTCTGTCTTACCCAGTCCTCTCTCACACATCTCTTCCTGTCATTATGCCATCTATGGGCAGCAGAGCCAGGTCGACCAGATAACAGCGCTATGTATGCCCTTGAAAACCTAGAATTCTGGGGCAATCAACCAGCCTGAGGTGTATTGTTACTCTGAGGGAAACTGCACTGATGTGAAAGTTATCAGGAAGAGTTAAAAAGAGAAAATAAAATAACCAAAATAACAACTGTTATTCACCAGGGAACTGCTCTTATGTCAACAGCCTTAATTTATATCTCTATAATAACAAGAAAATGTTGTCTAAGCTTCTGCTTAACCTCATGATACCCACAGGAGTAGATACCTCTTGCTCAAACATTTCATGTTGCAGATAAATGTGAATAAAGTATAACTTGGACTTGGGCTTTATAATTTTTTCTTTATAGAAAGTATATAAGTGACTTAATATAAATATATATTTAGAATCAGGTGAGAGCTGAATCATCTGCAGAATCAACTGAAACAATTGCAAAACGTCAGGCAGTTTCATTTCAGTATATAATGGGGATCTATTGACCTTATATTTTAACAAAGTGAGTGGTTGGATAATATAAAAAAAAGTCTCACCCAGCTTTATTGGTTACAAACCAGTTGTTTGTTAGTTTTGACTGTAGAATTTATGCAAGAAATTCAAAGTTTTGAATAGGAGAACACATGACTTTTCTTATTTATTTATAAGAGGCTCTTTCTTTTATTACTATTGTATCTTTAATAATTTTCCTGAAATATCTAAACTGTATCTATAAAAATGTTGTAACCTGAATGATCATTATTGCCAAGGCCAATAAAAAGTTATTATACAAATATAACAAGTTTTCTTCTGTCACACCAGCCAGCTCCCAAATAATGACACAAGACTTCTTATTAATTATGAAAGCTTATCCTATTGCTTAGGTTTGCTCCTAACTAGCTTTTATCACTTAAATTAACCCATTTATATTAATTTATGTTTTAAAATGTGGTATTATTTCTCTTCCATCTGCACCTTCTAGCTCCTTGTTTCTAGCTCCTGGAATCTCCTACCTATCTAGATTCCTCCTCCATTTCCTTTCTCTCTGAAATAATCCCATTTATACCTTTTGCTCAGCTATTGATTGTTTAATGCACCTTCATACAGTGTACAAATATCCCATAATTGGCCCCTAAATAACAAGGAATGGTTTTAACCCTAACATATTAAAACTATACACAATAAGAATAATTATCAAGTGAGAATTGCTTTTACAATGTTTAGTCTGTATGTACTTGATAAATTCAGAGAAAGTATTGGTTTTTCCTCTTATTGTGGCCAGTTACAACTTGTAACCAACCCCCCAAATGATAACAACATTCATAATACTGAATAACTATAAGACACCCACCCTACCTTCTGGGAATGTGGACATCATATTCTCTAGGTGGCTTTCCAACGTCTGGAGACAACAATATTTTTAAGAGACCCTGAAAAATTGTAATAATAATCAAGTCTTGGGAGAGCTAGCTGTAATATTTTTTGCTTTGTCTCTCTGTAGAAAATTATAGAGCTTATCTGAAGTCTTTGCTGAAGTTGTTATGAGTTTGGGCCATCTCAGCTAGCTACTTTACATCTGTTCTGGATGCAGAATTTTGAGGAAACGGAAACAAAGGCATTCTAAGAAGCTGAATGTATCTTTAATATTTCTATTGTATCTTTAATGGAAAGAAGAGCTCCTCTTCTTTATTAGTGTCTAGTCCTTTATTTTCTAAAAACACATGAACTTTTAAGGGTAACATGTTAACATAAGTATGGAATGTGTGGTGTATACAAGTCAGTTAAGGAGATTTGTTTTTGTTTTGTTTTATGTTTGAGCAGGTTAAAGTCAACTGTTAACTTTATAAGTTTGTTTGGTCTCTATAACCAAAACTATAAATATAAATCTCTATTCATGCCTTATAAAAACATAGTATGTAAAAACAAGTCATGAGCACTCTGTAGACAACAAGTTTATTATGTCTTATCCAGCCTCAAAGCTATCCCTATGTAAAGGGATCATCATATATATCACCCACCCTGTAGTTCATGTTTTTTTTTAAGTCTGCAGTCAATACACTCAGGAGGTCTCCCCCAATTGAATTTGATCTTTATTAATTTTTAAGAGAATCATATCTTTTTTTATCTTGTGGAAAACCTCTCCCCCAACGCAACATATTGTCAGACTTCCATTTTGAAGTTAAGACATTTTTAAAATATATAGGTTGGCTTAGCTTAGCTATTTTCCTAATCCAATGTCTTTCAGCGTCTATTGTTTTTGTTCATTAGCATTTAAGAAATTCCAAGTCAAAAAACACTGAAGGGTCCTTTTGCGAGAAGCCCTGTGCATTTTTCATCATTACTTGGCTTATTTTTTTTTATGTTACTTTACTCTTTCTTTAAAAGCTTCACTTTATTATTTTTAAACTATTTTTTCTTGTGGCTGTCTATTCCTTATTTCACAACTAAGTACATTTTTCAACATAGAATAACCTGCTCAGTGTTTTTTTTGTTTTGTTTTGTTTTGTTTTTTGCCTAGACCTGGTCTCTCACTTTTTTTCTCATCTGTAGCTTTATCTAACCACTGAGCTAAATCTTATACTTCTAGGCCATCACTGTGCTGCTCTGCTTGAGAGCTTAGTCTTACGTCAGAAGGCACTGGCCAAGAGCCACATTTACCCACCCCAGCTCTAGGAATTTGTTGTGTCTGACTGAAGCAGGAGTTTGTACCCAGTGCCCACTGCTCAAGTGCTCAGCTGAACAGCAGCATTTTTTAAAGTCACATCTCTGTACACAAGGCCTACCTGAGAGACTACTTTCTCAGGCCCTGTGTATCTATTTGCGTCTCCACATTGGACATCGTATGTAATTATTCTTTTCCTGTCCTACAAGCAAGCTCCTAAATAATGACGTAAAACTTCTTATTAATTATGAAAGCTGAAGTCTATAGCTTAGCTTTGATCCTAACTAGCTCTTATCACTTAAATTAACCAATTTATAGTAATCTGTGACTTAATATGTGGCATTATTTTTCTTCCATCTTTAACCTTGTATTTCCTCTCTGTGTCTCTTGGCATCTCCACACATATTTCTTCTCTTCCTTTCTTTCTCCAAAAGTCCCTCCAATACCGCCTGCTTAGCTATTGTTCATTCAGCTTTTCATTACACCAATCAAAGCACATACATCTTAACACATGTATAATATTCCACAACATATGAAATAGTGGGAAAGGTCTGATTTGGTTAAGTGCCTTCCAGGAAAGCATAAGAATTTCATTTCTAGACTCTAAGAAAAACATTGAGCTTGATGGTATAACTCCAGTAATCCCGGTGCTGAAGAGGCAGAGACAAAAGGATTTCCGAAACATGATATTCAACGAGTCTAGCCAATTATACCAAGTGAGTATATGTTCAAGTATAATGAGATACCCTGTCTTGAAAAATATTGATGAAAAGCAGTAGAACATACCCTACATCTACCTTTGGCCTCTATAGCCATGCAAAATGCCTATAAGTACTTGAGTACCTGTACACACATACCCACATACACATGTACATGTGCCCCCACACACATATTGCAACTCACACACACACACACACACACAGAGAGAGAGAGAGAGAGAGAGAGAGAGAGAGAGAGAGAGAGAGAGACAGAGAGACAGAGAGAGAGACAGAGACAGAGAGAGAGAGAAGCTCAACTCTCTGTAAACTGTCTTTATTCCTTGAGTATCGACAATAATCAGGTGTTGTGACATTTTCCATTACTGTGAAGTCAGCAATATATATCTTAAATGGTGTATAGAAACACTTTCAGAAAAAAAGTGTGGTTAAACCATTGGAGTGAAGAAAGGAAGAAAGGAAGGAAGAAAGAAAGAAAGAAAGAAAGAAAGAAAGAAAGAAAGAAAGAAAGAAAGAAAGAAAGAAAGAAAGAAAGAAAGAAAGAAAGAAAGAAAGGAAGGAAGGAAGGAAGGAAGGAAGGAAGGAAGGAAGGAAGGAAGGAAGGAAGGAAGGAAGGAAGGAAGGAAGAAAGAAAGAAAGAAAGAGAAAGAGGAAGGAAGAAATTCATAAAAATTAAAGTTAAATGAACAGGTAATTATTAACTATTGATGATATAAAATGACAATCGTCTCTGATTTTTTCATTTTATATGACTAATAATGTTCTGTATAAAACATTCTACTTTCTCATCACATGGTTGTGAAATAGGTTTTTGTGGCTTTTATTATATAAATTTTCTATATTTACAAGAAGAAATTATGGAATTATTCTTTCATAGTCAAATGGTTACAACAAGATAAGCTGAAGAAACAGCTTTTATAATATGAAATGGCATACCATGTGCTAAGCAGCATTATTATTATGTTGTCCCCAGTCTCACACTAAAATAAAGCTTCCTGAAAATAAAGCTTTCAGACTCTACATTTGCCATGCCATGGATAATTCTAACCTTACTCTAAGAGGAGCTACCTAAGTCAGTAAGAGTCATGAAGTATTAAACAGACTTTAAATTGGTGGCTGGAATAATGAAAACAGCAACAACTCCTAGATTTAATAGTAATTCAGCCCAACCTAAGCCACTGGCAAATATCAAGACAAGAGTTAACAGTTTACTTTCCATGAATAGAGAAAAAATCTATAAGAAATTATGATAAAGTGCTGACTTTTTCCTACATAAAGATCAATACAAATACTTGATCTCACGAGCAGGGGATAGCATGACGATTTCAGGTTCGTTGTTTCCAGCCTCAGATGCAATTTTGTAGGATAAGATGACATTTCATTATGGTAAAATCACCAAATGCTCCCAAATGTGCTGCAAGCCTTGCTAACCAACCAATCATGCTCCAATGGGGAGAGTCACAAACCAACAACACCTTCACGGGGAAATCTTGTTTCCAGGGGAAAACGGAGGGTGAATATAACTAAATATAGATCTCCTACATGAGTCTTTCCAGCCCTATTTTCAGCTGCTCTATTCTGGTAAATTTTCCAGTTTGTTCTTTATTGTATGATTATCATTGTTTCCATGGCATTAATAGCCATGGTAATAGCAATTAGGAAAGGAACTTAAGAACATCTCAGTAACTTTAAGTAGAAGCAAAAAAGCACACAACATATTCAATATATAAAATGTATACAAGTAAAACGAAAATGATTTCAAACAATTAGTATTCTAGTTTAATGACATCTAATATTTCATACATTTGAATATACAAACATAATATTGAATTAAATATACAAACATTTTATGTTAGAAAACCAGAAATGTGTCAATCTGAGAATTTTTAGCCCATTTTGAAACTGGCTAATGAGCTTTAAATCTGAGTGTGTTCCTTATTCCATTTATTATTGATGTCACAGTAACACAGATATGTAAGAGAATAAAGCAATTCAAGCTAAAAGTGTTGAATCAGTTCTGGGAATTTGTGAATTGATTTGGATCAGCACAAAGAGATAGGTGCAAATTACATTTAAAAATTACCTATCTCCTTGGTTTCTTTTTCTTTGCTCTGAAATTTAAAGGTAGAATTTCTACCAATCCACTGGTCTGTTCTCATTTGCCTTGGGTGATATAACTCATGAAGACACTAATCTTTGTCTTTCTCATCCTGATTCCACTGAGAGTGAACCATTAGGGAAAATAATTTCTCAGTTTCATAAAGCACATGTTGGTTTACTGACTGTCCTGCCTTTGCCTGAGATTTGTTAGGTTCCAGGCATGGTGTATAAAAATTAATTTTTTTAAAGTTTTGGGGCATTGATTGAACAGCAGAGCCAGTCTCAACCTTGTATCAGTGGTTTTGACTTAAGAAAATATCCACAAGGAGTGTCTACAAAAATATCAAGATAAAAAGACTTCCTTAAACCTGTCCTTTGGTTTATCTTTTGACCCAGTTAGTTTCTATGGCCAGAGGTAGAGATAAGTACTTGATATTTAGTTCCAAATCTTTTGTGATCAACCCATTTCTAAGTCATGACCAGCCAAAAGAAAGCAATAGGACTGCAATCGTTACTGAGAGAAGGGCTCAGGAGTCTTGACAGCATTATTATGAGTGTTTTCAGCTGAGCTGCTGTTATTGTGAGATTTAGCTGGCTTACACTCTAAAGGGTTATGTATCTGGAATATTCTCAATATTTGGCTAAGAAGTTCAAATACTGAACTTTCAAGTGGTGTTTGTGACCATGCGCCCATTCTTCTCTTATTCCCATGTCTACATAGGTCATCACCTGAAAGTCACATAAGTATAGATGCCTAAGGACTACAGTCAAATGTATAGTTGATAGTTGATTATTCGTGCTTCCATGAATGCTATGCTGATTATAAACAACAAAACTCACTAAATTAGATAAGGTCAAAGGAGAAGAAACATTTTTATATCTAAAAGTGACGTATAAAGCCCAAGAACTCAGATATAAAAGGCAAGCAGAACAGAGTCAGGGATATGCTATCATGTCTTATCTCTGCCTTCACAAGCCTTCATTATAATTCTAGTTGATAGTAGAGGAATTTTCTTTATTGTAGGTCTACATTATAAAACACATGCTGCCATATTTATGAGGCTATAGTTATTAATAAAATAATTAATAAGTAATACCTGACTTCATTTCTCTGCAGGAGAGCTCATGTTAGGTAAACTTGACTTTCAATGCTCAATCTCAAGCTTAGAGACATTATTTTATGTAACTATTTGATGGATTTTTTTTTCCCAGGATGATAGCTGAGAAACTAGGAGGAAGTAATAATGTAAAAGTAACAAGTATTTTCTAACATATGTGGCAGGCCTTTAAAAGAGATGCGGATCCTGCTTTCTACTTCCATAACAAATTCATCAACTGAGCCTCACATCAGTTTAAGACCTCAAATAGAATCTGAAGCTATTATTGAATATATGTAACTCAATCTATTGGAGTTTTATACCTCTATATTTACTTTGTATGTGGTCGGTTCTATTTTTTCTTCAAAGAAGTATAGTTTGAGATGATAGTAAAACATATAAATACTGAATCCTCATTATTCATATTTTTATTGAATCACTGACATTAAAAGTAGTTAATTTATTAATATAAAAAGATAATGTGGTTATGGCTAGACTTGGACTATGTAGTTATCAGGAACTTCATTCTGAAAGAAAAAGAATGACATTAAAGGTGGTATCTGAGGAAGAGGTGACATCAGTGAGAGGAGAAGGAAGAGAAATGCAAGCAGAGGCACAGTCAATGGAAAACTCAACAAATTGGGAGAAGCAACGAGCAACAGCTGATGCTGTTAGAGTAAATCCAAGAAAAAAATTCAATAAGAAGATACTGAAGTATATAACCGCTAAGAAAATTTCAGTCTATGCTAAGTGTTCTTTCACTTGTAATTACACTAAACTACCAGAAATATTTAATTAGATACAGGTGATGATGTAGCCTTCCTGTTTTGTTCTCAGTTCTAATCTGTGTGTGTGTGTGTGTGTGTGTGTGTGTGTGTGTGTGTGTGTGTGTGTTTATAAATAGATTTAACAACCTAAAAGAAATCTTTCCAAGATTAAAAAATCCTGATAAACATGATAAACAGCTGCCTGGTTCACACTTTCCAGTCCTATGTGCAGACCAGCTGTGCAGTTAGTCACAACTTCTGGCATGTGTATAAATCTTAGCTTTATTCCACCCCAAGAGATTCACTACTTGTTCAGACAAGTTCAAAAATACATGTTTTAAATTCTGAGAAGATGGCACTAGTGACAGAGTTCTTGAATCTCCTCGAGTCTCCCATGAAAAGGCAGAAATCAACTAGAAAAGAAAACAAAACCTACAAGCACAATCAATAGAAAGGGGTAAAATATCATCTGTGACCCCACAACTCCAAACATGAGCAGGTGTGGACAAATCACACCTTCTAAAGGACTTATGTGGCAGCCATGACTTCTAACGGACTTGTGTGGCAGTTACCACTATGCAGGAAGAACTAGAAGAAAGCAAGGGGAAAACAAAAGGATGCCCCCCCCCCGCCAAAAAAAAAAAAAACAAAACAAAAACAGGCACTAGTTATTTAGAGAACGTATTATCTTGGGCTATGAATCTCAGCTAAATCTCCAGGGTAAGAACTGCTGTAAAGTGAAGAGAGCTAAAATCTATTCTTAGCAGTTTTTGAATGCTTGGTATAAGATCCTTCACACAATTACTTTGTGACAAACATTTCACAGTGTAGGCACACAGGAAATCATAAAAAATGTTTGCTGTAACTGTCATGTTCTTTCAACCCTACCTAGTAAAACTAGAAAACACAAAAACTTTAAAGTGTGTGTGTGTGTGTGTGTGTGTGTGTGTGTGTGTGTGTGTGTGTGTTGCTGTTATACCTATGTGACTTAAGTCATCAGGATGTGTGGGGCTTTCGAACTGACCACTTTCAAATTCCCTCGATTAGATCCTCATATTAAAAGGTGTCAGCTTGAAATAAAATTCTATTTGAACAGAACTGAAAAGAAGGCACGAGAGAAGGTTCAATGGAATCCAAAGAGGAACATGGAACCTTAGATCTCAGAAAGAAGTAGGCCACATTTCTAAACAGCACTGAAGCAGAGCAGATGAGGGACCTTGACATTTCTGTTTCTACTTGTGATTCCATTACATAGCATGTAAAGTACTGAAATCATATAAAACCAAAAGGCTTTATGGGAATGACAATTAACTCCTTCCTTTTCCTTTACTTGATATTTGATCTTTAGAATTGTCACAAGAGTCATAATTACATAATTTCTGACCTTTCTTATTCCCCTCAGAATTCTTCCAGCCCCGCTCCTCCTCCCTCTAAATTCACAACCTCTTCTATTTTGTGTGTATGTTTGTGTTTATGTGCATGTATGTGCGTGAGTGTGTGCATGTGTGTGGGTGTATGTTTGTGCATGTGTGTGTGCATGTGTGTGTATGTGTGTATATGTGTATATGTGTGTATATATATGTGTGTATGTGTGCATGTGTGTATATGTATGACTCTATGTGTGTGTGTATGTGTTTGTGTGTGTATATATATGTGTGTGTATGTTTGTGTGTGTATATATATGTGTGTGTGTGTATGTGTATGTGCATGTGTATTTTTCTGGGTGCAAGTATCTGTGTCTGTGATTTGCATATGTATATTCATTCTCTAAGCAGTCATTAATCTCCTATAAAACCTATATAACACAATGACCACCCTAGCATGATATCCAGAAAAGTGTGTTTATGTATGCTGTGAATTTCAATCTTTAAATAAAGGAGCTGTTTTGGGCCATGACAGGCACCGTAGAAGAAGTAGGAGGAGGAATCAGAATAGGTAGGAAAGGAAAGGCAGAGTCAGAGACAGATCAAGCTGAAGCCGCCCAAGGAGCAACATGTAGGAGTACAGGTGAGCCACGGGCCACGTGGCAGACACTTTAATAGAAATGGGTTGATTTAAGATATAAGAGCTAGCTAGCAATGTGCCTGAGCCATAAGCCAAACAGCATGAAGTTAATATAAGCGACTGAGTCATTTCTGGGGCCTGAGTGGCGGCGGGTTCCTAAGCAGTCTTGGGCGGCAGGTCTGTGGGTCTCGGACATCTGGCCACCCGGGACCTAAGAAACCCCACTACTACAGTGCAACAGTGGTATTTTTATCTTGTAGGATAACCAACTGCCAGCTTACTGAATGAACTTAGGTCCTGCTCAGTACGATGGAAGACAGGCTTAATATTGAAAACTTAGCCAACTCCTAATGTCTAGATAAACCTATCTATAGACCAATATGATTTCTACCAATATTCTAAGTACTTATAAGTGAAGGTCTTATCCATCCCTATCAAAGAACTTCTCTTATAGCAAAAGGAGAACAACACAGAAATACATAGCTGATCAAAATGCAGAGAAAAAACACAAGGAGCCTGAATCTAACATAACACAAACCCTATGTTTACAGCTCAGAGAACAACAACAAAAAAAGAGATTGTAAGAGAGAGTTCAGAAAGGCTGTAGGAGAAAAGAAGACCAGGTCACTTGCTAGAAATAGTGTCTTCTGGACATGACAGTGAATCTCCACCCCTGAAAACTAAACAATGTTTGCCCAAATAGCAAAAAAATGAGACCACCAATGAAACATGCTAATATGCATGTGGCACATTTCACAATGACTCCAATGAAGATCTTTTTTTTTTTTTTTGCTTTTAAAACTACTTTAGAATTCTTATTGTCTTCCTGTAATGTAAGCATCACAAAACTATAAAAACATGTTGTTTAATTTATTCTTAAATAAGAATTTGAATATAATTGTCAACCATAAAGCAGTATCAAAGATTTATTATTTCCTTTGTGATAATAGGTGAACCTGTGTTCCTATGAATTATCAACTCAATTACTAATTTAAGTTGAACATACTAGATGGAACTATTTCTTCAGAAAATATTCAAGAATTCAGCCTATAAAGACACTCGTTAATTTAAGAAATATTCTAAACTGACTGCACACAAAAAATGTAACAAGATTCTTACTGGAAGAGATTTCTTGGGTTCAGTTTAAGAATAGTCAACCACGGATAAACCCAGGGTGTTCCAAATCCTCAGACAAATTTCAGCAACATCTCTTACATTGCTTTATTATACCCAGTGTTTCAGATACCTTTCTGATACGCAATTATTTCATCCCACAGTTATTACTTAAAGTGGTGTTGGTTGAATTGGAAGCAGAAAATTTAATTTCTTGAGTGGCTGTGGTTTTATTGGACAGAGGGTAGAAGAGATTTGCTAAATAGGATTTTTTTAAAACCTCTTTTCTGAGCACCTTCCTCATAGTGGCCATGCTATTACCTTCATACAATTTTAGTCCAATGCTCGATTGTAATAGCTTTTGGACACCTGTGCCTGGTTGTACAAGACGTAGAGCATTATTATTTGTGACACCCCTCAAATGTCAATTTAACAGACTGCAGATTGCTCTCTGAACCCAATAAATCTTTCCAAACCTATCTCAAGTGGTTGTACTCCCCTCCACTTCCCTTCTCCCATCTACTTTGTATAGAAATTCAACAGCATGATACTTATAGCATAGTTTCCATTAAGGCAAGCATTTTGTTTATACTTGAAAATACTATAACTTATTTTCCTAGTGTACTATTAACTACATTATTAAAATTTATTTCTATTTTATTTGTCAGGTTTTACTCAAGTGAAAATTAACACATTCTCCAAACACAGGTGTAGTGCTTTTATATGTAATTTTCCTCAAAATTTCTGTAGAATGATGAGAGTAAATAACATTCATATTATTTATAAGGAACAGTAGCTGATTTATCATGCACTGTTCATACCCTTGCTGACATTAAACAATAGAACAGAAATCTGAACACACACCTTCAGATTTTAAACTTGAAATTTTCCTGGATACGTATATAAAATGGGATGATAACTGGAGTGCTGGATGGGTCAATGAGTTTGAGGAATGGTTGGGAGCAGGAAGGTTCCATGTCTTAATGACTGGCCATAGTTCTTTGACAGAGGTCTGTAGTAGGAGGTTTCTGGCCTGGACTTTCAGGGCCTATAGCCTCAAGGTTTATACCTGCAGACCCACAGACCCACAGAGACACACAGATGCTTATGATAGTTTTATGCTGATTGGCCTAAGGCCCAGGCATATAACTGCTAACTCTTTACTCTTAATCTAACCCATGATTCTTATCCTGTTCAGTCATATGGCTTGGTACCTTTTCTCAGAGCAGCATAGTTGTCTTCTGCTTCTTCTGGCTTCTCTCTGGTATTCTGCTCTGTTCTGCCTGTTCCTAGAGTCTTCTTAGTCTGGTAGCTCCACACAAACCTCCTGCCTGCCTTTGGCCAATAAGCACTTTTTATTAAACTCTTAGGTGGGGCAATTATTTACAATGTAACATCATGAATCTACTACAGAGGTCTTGGGATGGTCAGTACAGCCAAGAGGAAGAAAGTGGAGAGATCCCATGGTCCCAGAATCACCAGATAAAGGACTCATTGAAAGAAGAGATGAGAAAGAAAGTATGTTACTGTCAATACTAGGCAGCAGTTTGAAGGCTATTTTTGTAAATGCTAAGAAAAAAATATATGAACAGCTGTGTCTGCCTGTGGAATTGACACAGCCAGCTCCCAGGGGTAGCTTCCCAATGAGAAGTGGCCCAGCACAACTGGGGCTTACCAAATAATCAACTTATAAGAAGTTACTTTTTAAAATCTATTTTGTCTCCTTCAGAAAAGCAAAACAAAATAAACCCATAATATTCTTGGATATATTATACTTAAAAATTATTATGAGTTATCCTTGAGTTTTAAGAGGTACCAGATAAGACTTTAGTAAAATGTTATTTTTTAAGAAATATTTATTTTATTTTTATAACAAACAAAAAGTAACATAAAAGAGAATGCACACTGAAGTGTCTGAAAACTACCAAATCATCTTCTATAGACATTTATATGCCATATTTACATGGTCATATAATTTTTAGAAAGACCAAATGAGTAAATTTGTTTTTATTCTCTAATTCTAAGAACCTTCCTCAGAGAAATGCACTCACTAATCAGACAGACCCACTTTCTGACTCTCATTTTTCTCTGCCTTTCATGTTTTTTTCCATCTGATTCACTCTTTTTTTAGATGTGTTAATATATCACTAATGAAAATGTCATCCAAGTGTGAACCCTTATGACATAGCAACATTATGTAGTGATTAAATATTCTAGCCTACAGAGTTTTAGAAGTGCCTTACTACCTGCACTATATCTTGGTTGCTGTCTGACTGGGACACAGTGAGTTCTAATTTCCTGCTCTCTTCACCTTGAAACACCCTACTTCACCTGTTAGCACTGTCTAGTACTTTAGATACATTTTACTTCAAGTATTTTCAACATTCTTCTGCACACACTAGTAGACTTGCATTTGGAGCCATTATTAAAGCCATTGGATCACAGAGAGTGAGTTAGTTGAGAGCAAAAGCTGTCACCTTAGACTAATGGTAGGTTAAAATCATTTGTCTTCTGCTCCTTTAAAATCTCCATTTAGGTCAAGCCTGTCCCACCTTCCTGGGCATAGTCCCACGCCCAAAGATCAGCCCACATACAGAGGTCACAGCTAAAATCAGAAAGGATCTTACATATCAAGTTAAAACAACTGTCTCTAAAACTTATCATGGTGCAGTAAATCATTCTGCATAGCCTCCAAGGCAAAAATTCTCCAGTTAGGTGATGTGCTGTAGACTATTCTATGATTTTTAAAACTTAGAACCAAAACAAGTCAAAAATGCAGTTTAGATAAATCATGGTTATGGGGAGAGCACTGTCCATGACCAGCTGTGTAGCAGAGGTTCAGATTCCATATTTGACCTCTATTGCCACTCAAGAATGTATTCTCTCTTACTTCTGGGTTAGTGTGGGAATCTCAGCTCTTCCAGTAACCCTCTACTGATACCACCTCCTGGAAATTATAGGAATGTGCTGTTCATGGTTCTGTCCATGGCTTCCTTTCGTAACAGAGGTTTTAATATGGTGATTTTCCATTTCTTTATAGTAAGAAGAGTCCTGACTTTCCCCTGAACACCCCACTATATCACTACAGTGGCAAGAGGGTGTGTGTATTTTGTTCTTACCAGATATTAAGGAAAGCCAGTTTTACTATTCAGCATTCTCTGATGCCAACCTCAGAAAATATGAGAACACATCACTGGATAAGAGAAACTTGAAGTGCAGCTTTCAGGTTATACCAATACAGCTCAAGGTAGGAATGGGACCACAGCTGTTTCTGTGATATCAGGATTTACTATCTTATTTGCTATCTAAACTTTTTCATTCTTTTCCAATAATCTCTTTTCTGAATGTCTGGAATGAAAGTGTACATTTTTGTTTGCACTATTTTTTTCTGTGGATAATTGTGTTTATTCATTGCATAACATCTTTAACTTCAAATCTTATATGTAACTAGCTAACAAAAGACCCAAATTTCTGACCATAATGTTGGCTCTTGAGTTATAACTTTGAATGTGTCTGCCTTTTTCTTACTTAATTTCAATCTTCTTTTATTATTTATTATGCTCTGATAAGGTTTGAAAGTGTACTTGATAAAAAAGAAAAAATTCTCCAGTCATATTTTGAGAAATGGAATTTGTTTTATGTGAGATATTTAACCTCCTTGATTCTCTGAAACAATAATAGCTACATTTACCTTACAAAATTGTTCAGATGACTATAAATAGCTTTAAAAGTTATTATATCATATAATTAATTAAAGAAAATTTTATAAAAGATGTTTCTAACAATGCAAATTGGAGAAATGAACTGTACAATATAACAAATTTTGACTTAGAATATAGCATATACCTGTTGCAAAGTCAAGGAATGCAGAAAGGGAAGAAGAGAAATAAGTAATAAAAATACAGGGAAAAATCATATCATCATCATCATTGCTTAGTAAGGGCATCAGTACATTTATTTTGGTACCAATAATGTTATTGCAAAGATCTAATAATGTCATTATATATACAACAGTCTTAGTCATTTGTAAAATAAAATAGTTGAAAGAGTTTCTGGGAATAATAAACAAGAAATTTAAAACTATTAACAAAAGTAAATATAAGATGGCTGTTGTGGTTATGCACACTATCAGCAGTAGCTCTGACATTGTAAAATATTTGTAAAAAATAGTCCTTTTTATGTATTTAGGTTCAGGTTACACCCAGGGAACCTCAGTATTGTTTCCAAAAATAACTGAAATCCAAAAATGTGTACAATCTTAAGAAAATGTTAGAAACAAAATCAAATTTTAACCCCAAAGAAAGAAGACACTTAATATCTTTTCTTTCATATTTGTCAGCTATCTCTGGTATCTCTCATTCATTTTCTGTTTTAGCCCATTTTGAACTGTTTTGAAAAAATACCAAGGATAAATATCTTTTAAAGAAAATAGGCTTATTATGCTTAAGATTTTTGTGGCTGGAGAGTTCAAGATGAGGTCAACCTTGGCTGTATCACATGACAAAGAAGTAGACAGTGACAAGTGCCATATAAAAGGAACCAAGGCAATTGGATGGCTCAATTAACTCACTAGCACAATCACATCTTGAAAAGCCCATTTTATTCACAAGGGAGAACTGTGACAGTCCTATAAAACATCTACTCATGAGATGAAGGCCACTGACTTAAGTATCTTACACTAAGGCACACACTTTAAAGATTCCACAACCTCAATCCTAAGAACCAGGGTCCCAGCACATCAACATGTTAAAATGAGTCATATCTCAGCCATGGAACTATCTTACCCTATGTGACATTTATTATATTTTTTCTTACATGAAGAAAATTCTGGCCTAACCACTTTCTTCTACAATTTGTTTCAAGATCCTTTAAGGCAAAGACAGAGTAATAAATACTTCTCTGATAATTTAATGATTCCCTCATGCAAACCTCATTGTTTTGAATACTGAAGTTATAAGTAAAATAAAATTGTAAATTTTATTCCATAAAAAGACAAAAAAGTCCTAATTTACTTCTGCATAGTTTTAAAAGGAAAGGGGTACGTACTAGTGCACTAAAATTGATATGACTGAATGCTTTGATATGACAATTTGAGTCTAAAATCTGGCTTTATAACATTTTAGTTTTAGGAATTTCATTCAAGTCTTCCTTTCTCAGCAACTTCTGTAAAATAAACACCATATAATAGAGGAAATACATATAAATAACTGCATGGATGTCACAGAAATGTCAAACATGGATATTGTACTGTTGGTGACTTGGTCTCTTTAAGTCCTGCTGATACAAACATGTTTTTTAAAGTATTTCACTTGGCTAATTACATCAAACAAATTGAAAATCAATAGTTGTCTTTGAAAAATTCAGATGTTGTAGATTTCCTTTAAGTTGTTGAAGTTGAAAGGCTTAAGTAATGGTAGCATGTGGAGGCCCACTCACTAAAAGCAAAAACCCAGGGTGACAATACCACCAGGAAGGCAGCAGAAAATTGGCAGGCATTATCATCATTCTGATAATGCACACATTAGCTAGTCCTGTCATCTTTTCTAGTTTCAAAAATAAAATTGATTTAGAGAAACTGAGTTGAGCTTTAACTATAAAAACAAAAATTATGGTCACCAATGAAAAGAATGATTATGAAGTCATCATTCTCATATGCTGACTAGGCAAAGAGTTGAATGAATATGATTAATATGCTTGGCATGAAATTGTCAAATAATCAATACGAAAATGTAACAAAAAAGTATGAAGGTTTGTGTATGATGTGGAATATCTTTCTGTATGCTGTCAATGTCACTGGTTAATAAAGGGACTGTTTTGGCCTATAGCAAGGCATCTTAGAAACAGGCAGGAAATCCAAGCATAAATAAAGGGGAAGAACAGCACAGTCAGAAAGACATGATCCAGATGTCCAAGAAACAAGATGTAATGAAATTGGTAAGCCATGGGCCATATGACAAGACATAGATTAATAGAAATTGGTTAAAATATGGGAGATAGCTAGCGATAATCCTGAGCTATAGGCTTAACATCCTGTAATAAATGTAAGACTTTGTATGATTATTTGAGAGTGCTAATCAAGATCTTGGGGCTAGACATGGCCAGAGACTTCTACTACATATATCTATTAAAAAGTTTTTAATTAATGTAATTTCACAAAAGATATATGGCAGAATTAAAAGTTTATATAATATTTTTTATGATTTTCAATTCATTTTCAAATAGTTTATCATTCTAGCTAATATAAATTATGGTGTTGTGTCTAATAATTTTAAGTAATCTAATATATAAAAATACATAACATAATGGATGTTTAATTATTTCACAGTCAAATTAACCTTCCAATATGTTAGTATTTTTCAAATGATTTTATTTTATTGAGTGCATTTACTCATCCAGTACAGTAGTCACAGGTGAAATGTGATTGTCAAGGGATAGCTTACCCAGAAGTCTGTCTATGAGTAATGGGAGCTGTAGCCTGCTCTGCTGCCTTCCCTGCTCATCAGCCCTGAGCGTCAGCATTGTTCCTGTATATAATTCTGCTGATCTGGGATACTAGATAAGAATTCAGAGTATTTTCATATAGCAAAAAAATAAAATAAAATTGTACTTCCTTATTGTTTGATTATGTGAGATAATGATAATTTAATTTCAATCCATTTATTTATTAATTGTCTTTAGAGTCAGAAATAATTTCCTTTACAAAAAGCCATTCTCAATATCAGCAGGCAGAAAGACTGCTTACAGTTGTTCTCAGTGGTGCTGAAATCACTCAAGTGAATTATTAGAAACAATGGATGCTGAGAATAAAAGAAAAATGATTGGAGAAAATAGAAGTTGATAGCACTGAAATAAAAATCTTCCAGTGGGACAAGCCTGTGTGGAACTACATGTCTCTGCATATTTCCCCAAGGATCAGAGTAAATAAAGGCTTTGTCTATGAAATGCATTTTAAAACTGTAAAATAAAAGGATCATGTATCAAACTAAATTGTGTTGGCTTAGAGATATATTACACCCTTACACAATTTTTTATTCCCTTCAATTTTTCATTGAAAAGAATATAATATATTCATTACTTTATTCTACCTATGATACTTTTAATAAGAAAATAAATAACTAGATGGACAATACATGATAGTTAGAGATGAATAGATAGATATAAAGACATATACACAGAGATACATAAAGCTACCTGGAGATAGACATAGACAGTGATTTCTAGATTTGATTGTTACTGACTCATTTGCACATAAATGCGAACTTTTGATTACTTAGAAGATTTAACAAATCCAGAAGATAACTGATATTTTTCCTCACTATCATATTATCTGAAATATTTTATAATATACCTTTGCTGCATTATTCTGAAACTATTCATTAATGGCATCTGTTGTCAAGACACCCAGTATTTCCAAGATTCCTTACAATTGTCAAGACAAAACTGGAAGGAGACTGCATGAAGGAAAAAAAAACTGCTTTATTTCTAGAATATGATGCCTTGAGCTTAAATCTGAAATTGCATGACTACAAATGCATTGTGCAGTGGATTCTATTTGGAAAATGTACATTAGTCAGGGTTCTCTAGAGATACGGAACCAATGGGATGAATGCACATACACACACAACACACAACAACACATGAGTGAGACATTTGTAAGATTTGTTAGAGTGACTTACAGGTTATGGTCAGACTATACCAACAATGGCTGTCTCCTAATAGAATGTCCAATAATGCAGTAGTTATGTAGCCTTCAAGGCTTGGTGTGGCAGCTTATCTGCAGTATAAATTGGAATCCTGAAGTAGACTCTAATGCTAGTTAAGGAAGAGGCACTTTGAAAGAAGCTGATATCTGAACATAGGCAAGAGATAATTATGTCACAAATGTACATGAAGTCATCTGCATTGTTTAAAAAATTTACATTTCATTTTTTAAAATTAACTTGAACACAGAATAGCAGTAGGCTTTGAATAATATATACAGTAAGAAAAGACTTTGGTGAACTAGAAGACTTCTCTCCATCACATCCCACCAGACTTCCTAAACTATCAACCAAATATGCTAACTCAATTCCTTGTCTGAGTGTACACTCAGTTGTCTTCAGGTAACACCATTGGAGTCAAGACAATGTTACATGGATCCTTTAGTCTCCTGTCTTGTACCTTAAATCCTGTTTCATTCTATATCTTCTAACTGAATCCCATAATGAGCTCCCAATCTTCTAAATTTTCATAGAACTTTTTGTAACCACAAGGTGAAGTATAGATATATGTTTGATCTGTTTCCAAAGGGAGCATTTCTTATTCCTAATTTGCCTTCAAATGCTTCTCAAAGAGCAAATCTGAATAATTTTTGAAATCAGATTTCAAGTTGCAAATAAATTACCATCTATGTGATTTGGAAACAAATATTAAATATTTTTAGCATTTGATTGTTATGTAGAAGTAGGAATAATCATTAAAAAGCATAGCAGCTGATTTATAGTCACCAAATTTGAATTTTATCTAACTTTTATAACCATGGCATAGTGATGTGGGAATGCCTTTCTGTATGCTATGAATCTCAATCTTTAAATAAAGGAGCTGTTTTGGCCCTTGACAGGCACTGTAGAAGAGGTAGGCAGAGAAATCAGAATAGGTAGGAGAAGAAGGGCAGAGTCAGGCAGATTGAGCAAGCCACCCAAGGAGCAACATGTAAGGAACACAGGTGAGCCATGGGCCACGTGGCAGACAGATTAATAGAAATGGGTTGATTTAAGATGTAAGAGCTAGCTAGTAGTGTGCCTGAGCCATAGACCAAACAGCATAAAGTTAATATAAGTGTCTGAGTCATTTCTGGGGGCCTGAGCAGCAGCAGCAGCAGTGGATAAGGGGTCTGGCACAGCAGGGTCTAGGCCTCTGGCCACCCGAGACCAAGAAACTCAATTGCAACAGCATAGTCCTTCAGTATTTTTCCAATTCTTATAACACACAACAGCATTTTGAATTTTCAATCATGTGAAAAGATGCAAGTTGTCCAGGTGACTGTGGTTTTCAGCCTCCTGCCTTCAACTATCCAATTTCAGACATAGTAATGCACTACTATTGACTACCTGATGTTATGAGTCAAGAGGCATCTAATGAGCCTTATTTAGGAAGAAAGTAAATAAAGTAGAATACCTTAATATTCCTTGGTTTTGTATTATCGGAAATAATTTAATCTATTTGAACCTTTAATTCAATAATCCCATCTTTTCATGTTTATCCTCTTTCTAACTCCGTCAGCCCTTCCTTGGTGAATTTAAACACAGATAAAAAAAAAAAAAAAATCACGATCACCATGTTTTGAGATTTTCTGTGTAACCTTGCCTGCTTCTACTAGCTGCTGCTCCTTTGTAATTAGCACACACTGTCCTTTGAAGTCAGGGATAGTGATGTCTCCTGAAGTTCTTTCATTGAGAAAGATTGTTTTGGCAATCCTGGGTTTACTATTATTGTGTAATATTGAGTATTGTGCTTTCAAGGTCTGTAAAAATTTGTGTTGGGATTTTGATGAGGATTTTATTGAATATGTAGATTGCTTTTGGTAAGATTGCTATTTTTACTGTGTTGATCCTACCTATCTTAGGAGATATTTCCATTTTCTGATTTCTTCAGTTTCTTTAATCACTTAAACTCCTTGTCATGCAGGTCTTTTATTTCTTTGGTTAGAGTTACCCCAAGATTTTGATATTACTTGAAGTTATTATAAAGGGTGATATTTCCCTCATTTCTTTTTCAGCTGCTTTATAATTTGTGTCTAAAGGGGCTATTGATATTTTTTAGTTAATCTTACATCCTGCCACATTGATGAAGGTGCTTATCATCTGCCTGAGTTCCCTGGTAGAATTTTGGGGGTCACTTATGTAAACTATTATATCATCTGCAAATATTGAAAGTTTGACTTCTTCCTTTCCAATGTGTCCATTGGCACAGGAGATTGCCTCCTAAATATAACATCAGTTGCATAGACACTGAAAGTAACAATTAACAAATTTAACCTTCTTAAACTGAGAAGCTTCTGTGAGACAAAGTACATGGTAAAGAAGGCAAAACAACAGCCTACAGAGTAGGACAAAATCTTTGCCAGCCCTATATTTGACCCAGGGTTCCTTTCTAACATATATAAATAATTCAAGAAACTAGATATCAAAAAACCCAAATAATCCAGTTTAAAATGGGGTACAGAGCCTAATAGAGAATTCTCAACAGAAGAATCTCAAATGGCTGAATGACACTTAAAGAATTGCTCAATATTCTTAACCGTTAGGGAAAAGTAAATCAAAACAACTCTGAGATACCATCTTATACCTCTCAATTACTAATGACAGCCTGTGCTGTAGGGGATGCAGAGTAAGGGAAACGGTTCTGTATTGTTGGTAGAAATGTAAAGTAAAGTGACATTAAAAATTAGTATAGCAGTTCCTTTAAAAACTGGGAATCTATCTACCTAATGATCCAGCAATACCACTATTGGACGTATACCCAAAGGATACACATTCTTATGACAATGATATTTGCTCAACTTTGTTCATAGCAACATTATTTATAATAGCCAAACATGAAAATAAACTAGATGCTCCTCAACTGAAGAATCCATTTTAAAAAATGTAGTGCATCTGCACAACGGAGCAAATAAAAGAAAAACAACATCCTAAAATTTTCAGACAAATGGATAGAAGTAGAAAAAAGGCATCTTCTGTGAGGTAATACAGACACAGAAAGGCATACATGATATGTACTTATGCATAAGTAGATTTTAGAAATAAGGTAAAGGATAACTACAATCTATAACCCCTGAGCAGTGAGGCAACAAAGAGGAACCTAAGAGAGATATCCATGGATTTCCCCAGGAAGGTGAAATAGAAAAAATTTCCTAAGTAAATTGTGACCATAGGGGGGAGAGAAAGGGAGCTAGGAGAGAACACATGGGAATAATATGGTTGAGTTGGGTTGACAGAGAGAGAGAGATCAACAAAAGAGATTGTAGTATGTGGTTTCTGGCCCGGACTTTCGGGCCTAACCTCAAGGTCTAGGACCCACAAACCCGCAGACCTGCAGACCCGCAGTCCCACAGTCCCACAGAGACACAAAGAGGCTTTCATTAGTTTTTGGCTGATCAGCCTCAGGCTCAGGCATATCATTTGCTAGCTCTCTACCCTTCATCTAACCCATGTCTCTCGTTCAGCCATGCGGCTTGGTACCTTTCTTTAAAGCTGCATGGTTGTCCTCTGCATCCTGCAGCTTCTCTCTGGTGCTCTTCTGGCATTCTGCTCTCAGAGATTTTTTTAGTCTGGTAGCCCCGCCTACACTTCCTGCCTGCCTTTGGCCAATCAGCTCTTTTTATTAAACCAGTGGGTGGGACAATTATTTACCATGAAACAACACAATACCCCTACAAGAGATTCCTTGATAGAGGGAGCCACTGTGGGGTTAGAGAGAAACTTAGTAGGGAAATAACCAAGAATCCATAAAGATGACCCCAGATAAGACTCTAAGCAACAGTGAAGAGGATGCCTGAACTGATCTTTCCCTATAATCAAATTGATGACTACACTAAGTGTCATTATAGAACCTTCGTCCAGCAACTGGTGGAAGTAGATGCAGAGCTCCACAGTTTAATACTAGGTCAAGTGAAGAGAGGGGGAATAGATTATATGAGCAAAGGGGTCAATGATGAGGAAACCCAGAGACAGCTGACAAAAGCTATTGGAAACTGACACTGAACTGACCGCTGGAGTCCCTCCATAGGACTGAACTAAGCCTTCTGAATATGGTTGAAAGCTGCAAGGCATGGGCCATTTGTGGGGCCTCTGGCAGTGGCACCAGACTTTATTTCTAGTGCATGAACTGGCTTCTTGGAGCCCATTCCCTACAGAAGACATCTTGCTCAGCCTTGATATTGGGGGGAAGGGCTTGGCCTTGCCTCAACTTGGTCTACTACGCTGCACTAACTCACCCTGAGAGTTTTTACCTTCTTTGATGAGTGAATGGGGGAATGGGAAGGGGTGTGGAAAGTTGGGAGATAAATGGGAAGAGGAAAAGGAGGGAGGACAGTGATGGGAATGTTAAAAAAAAATAAAAAGAACAAGAAGTTTCACACAATATGGTTTAGTCTGGGAAAGTCTTGTGATAGGCGTAAGAAGGTACTAGATAATAGATAGGACCATAAATTTGGTGTTGAAAATGCTAGTTTGCCTTTATAGGACTATTAAAAATGAATAGTCCAAGAATGGCAGCTTAGTCTATAGCTAGATGCCACAGCATCCCTCATCAAATGTTGAAAGCCTTCAAGAGTTCTGAAGAACCTTTGGCATTATGTCTACCTTGAGAGTCTGAAGAAGCTGGGTTCTGAAGGCAGCAGAGGACAGCAGCAAGAGTAATAACAGAATAGATCACTCCTACCAGGAAGCTTGGCATGCTCTTGGAACTCTTTATATCTGAGCGACCATAGAATGGTACTGTTTCCACTAGAACAAAGTCTTTCCCCTTTAACCTTTCACAAGAATGCCCTTACAAAACAGACCAATCTTAGTTTGATTCTAAATCCAATCAAAGCTGACAACAAAGAATGGCCATCAAAGCCGTTCTTCATATGTTTAAATTAACTTTTAAATAATTCTAATATCTGAATTAATTGCTGAATGAAGCTATTATTAAGACTTTCAAATATAACAACATGTAAAAGACTATGGTTGATTCTGTACATGACAAGGAAGTAATGGAGTCATGGCATAGACAAGATACACAATTAAAATTAAACTTCAGAGTTGGATGTAAGTTTTAAGCTAAATTTCAGCCTTACCCTTTTTGATAAAACAAAGACAAAAACAAAACAAAAACAAAAACAAAAACAAAAACACCTTTTCAGTCCTGTGAACTTCTGAGAGATTCTGTTTCTCTGAGAGAATTATGATAGGCCATTTCAACCAATTAGTTAGTCTTTTAATTAAATACTTTCCTTGCAAATGTGCAGGAAATCTTGCATCTGTCTGAAGTTCAAGAGCCTTGTTGACATAACATTCCTAAAATACCTGGAATTTTTAAACACAGAATATATAAACATGGCCTCTGCTTCTGTCATCAGGTGTAAATTTTATTTTGCAGATTTTAAATGATAACGCTAAATAGTAAAGCCTTGGGACGAAGTTGTCATAAATACACAATTGTCCTCTTCACATTTCCATCCAGTAAGGAACAGAAGGACTATCAAAGAGTATATTATATTATAATCTCAAAAAATAAAAAAATTAAATTTCAAAATCTTTAATTCATATGGTATAATCTGTAATTTAAAGATAAGTAGACTAGATCCAAAACCTAGGCTCAAATTATGATCTTTTGGAGCATTAATTTCTTGTCTTGAATGCTAAAAAAGCATTGGAGTCTAGAATTATCACTGACTTCATAGAATGTGCTATGATACTTTCAACAAACATCATTCCTTCATACATACAATTGGGATGCTACATTCATAGACAAGTTATATCACTTATCATGAAAAATGCTATGTACATTAGTAGAGAATTTCTGAATTGTCAAGGAAAAGAAATCAAGCAAAAATAAAGTAAGATTTATATTTTGGGGAGTAAGTGTAAAAAAGTTAGCTGAAACAAAGTCTGACATTCATAGTTATGTTGAATATCATATGGGTAGACCTTGATGAAAAGACACAGTAAAAAACCAAATCATTTTTACAAATGCTGCATACCTCCTGTAAAGATTTTCCTTGAATTATTTTATTTTAGTCAAAAGTGTCTCATGCATATGTGCCCTCTGTTTAACCTGCTGAATTACTAAACATCTGTATTCAGTGGCTCAGAATAAAGGAAATTTAACTACAGTGCTGGATTCTAGTTGAATTAACCATACTCTGAACTATTAAGGACAAAAGATTTTGTCTCTTTTATTTTTCTATCTACAATTAATTGTTTAACAAATAATTTACCTTCAAACATATTTTAAATTCTATTAGTCAAAATAAATAGTAAGGACTCATTAAACAAGTCTCAACTTGACTGAACTACTGATCTTTGATTTTTTTTTCCTAATTAAAACAGAAAGGATTTGTTTCTTGTTCACATTTCTTGGCAGAAATTCCAGTAAGTCTGCCACACATGCCATGCCTAAAATTTGTCTTTTTTACACCCAAAGTTATACTTGTTGACATTATTGTAAGTTCATAGTACAACTACCAAAAATGTAATAACTCAAATTTGATAAAGTTATAATGTGCACTTATTCTGATACCTGCAAAGGGATATATAATTTCTATTTCATTTTTTTCCAAGCTCTTCAAATATAACATAGATTTTACTTTATTGGTTTTAGGTTTTCTTGTTATAGATGGAATGAAATCTTCCCAAAGACAAACAGATAGCATTAGAACTTGGGAACTCTGGCTTCCAATTCAACATTTCTTTCTACTTGAAACACATTAAAAATTGTTCTCCAATTTTTCTAGACACAGAGATATCTAAAATATAAGAATTTTTTTTAATTTCTTTATATTAACAATACAAGACTAAGAAATTACCACTCATAGAGACTTTAGGAGACTAAACCTGAGAATCATTCAGGTAATCTTAGTGCTCATATGGTTAAAATTATTTTTCTATTTTTCAGAAATATTAAAACCCATAAACTATTATAAACTATTTAATTTAGACTCACTATCTTCATAAGAAAATTGTCTCTTATCAGTAGATCATTTCACTCTCCCTTTGGAAGTAAAATATATGATAATCAATTAATTCTAATATTTTAACTGTCTTTAGATTTTTATTACAAGTTATACAAAATATTAAATATATGTATTAAATTCTGCCATTGTGGCAGAATCACATAATTAACCCATTAGTAGTGTTCATATTGTATAATCAACATACAAAACAATTGTTTCGCTAGCATAATATGGTTTGAAAAATATTCAAATTTATTTACAAAAGATAGTCTTATTTGAGAAAAGGAAAGTAATGTTTGCTGAACTGTATGCTCTTGTGTTTTTAGAAACTAAACCATGACTTATGAGTTAACTGTTCTCCTTACAAATAATTTTCTCTGAGAAATGGTGTAAAGGTATTTTGGAGAAGACCTGAGCTTCCTCTCACAATGTCAATTAATTGTCATATTTCCACTAAGATGAGATCTTAGTTCAGCTGTAAATATACATTTCAGATCATTAGTGTGGGAGATTATGTTGTTACGTTGTAAATAATTGTCCTACCCACTGGTTTAATAAAAAGTTCTGATTGGCCAAAGGCAGGCAGGAAGTGTGGGTGGGGCTACCAGACTAAGAAAACTTTGAGAACAGGAAGCACAGAGCAGAATGCCAGAGAGAAGCCAGAAGAAGCTGAGAACAACTATGCTGCTCTGAGAAAAGGTACCGAGCTGCATGGCTGAACAGGATAAGAGTAATGTGTTAGATGAAGGGTAGAGAGCTAGCAAATTATATGCCTGGGCCTTAGGCCAATCAGCCTAAAAACTATTGTAAACATCTGTGTGTCTCTGTGTGTCTGGGGATCTGTGGGCCTAAACCTTGAGGCTAAAACTACTACTACACATTAGTGTTTACAATAACATCTCAATAGAAAAGGATAATGCCTGGAGTCGTTAACCAAGGAAAACTTTCCATAAGCTTATATCTCAGAAACATCAAAGCCAAAGTACCACCTACCTAACTCTAGTTAGGTCTGGGAAGGCTCTAGCTCTTCCTATGTTCTCAGTACTGCCTGAATTCTGCTTCCTTAATATAAGATTAGTACTAGTTAGTAAGTGACACATGCAAAGCATAGTGTAGTAGAACTATTTTCTACCTTGTACAGGAGCAAATATATGAGATCTCTAAGTTTTAGGAAGGTACTGGAAAGAAAACAAAACCGAAGGAGGGTTGCTATACCCACAGAAACTTCCAACCTAAAGAGGTTATCTACATCCACAAAACCACAGGAAAAAAATAATTTCATACCAGCATAAACCAAAGAAGCAAAAAGTGTGTGTGCACACATATATATTAGTAACAACAGCATGATAACAGAAATTAACAATTAATGGTCATTAGTACCTCCCAATATTAATGGAGTTATTTCACCAATAAAAACATACAGGCTAATAGACTAGTTATGGAAACAACATCTATTCTTCTGCACAGACACATAAAAAAATCCTACACAGATATTGCTTCAGAGTAAAGAGCCGCAAAAATATTTTCCAAAAAAATGGCTTCATTGGAAGCTATTATAGCTATTCTAATATCTATCAAAATAGACTTCAAAACAAAATTAATCAAAAGGAAGAAAACAGACTTCATTCTCATCAAAGGAAAAATTTAACAAGATACTGTCTCAGTTCTCAACATCTATGGCCCAAACACAAGGGCACCCACATTTGTAATCCAACATAAGGCTAATTTCCAAAATATACAAAGAATTCAAGAAAATAGACCTCAATACACCAAATAACCCAATTAAAAATGGGTTACAGATCTAAACTGAATTCTCAACAGAGGAATCTCAAGCGATCAAGAAACACTTAAGGAGATGTCCAACATCACTATTCATCAGGGAAATCTAAGTCAAAAGAATTCCAATATGCCATCGTATGCCTGTCAGAATGGCTAAGATCAAAAACAAAAGTGACAGATCATGCTGGCAAGGATATAGGGTAAGGGGAACATTCACTATTGAAAGTGGGAGTGCTACATTGTATAGTCACTTTGAGAAATTATAGCATAGCAATTTTTCTAAAAGGGGGTTGGATCAATCTAGCACAAGACCCAGCTGTATCATTTCTGGGTATATACCCAAAGGATTCTATGCCCTACCATAATAACACAATCTTAACAGCTTTATTTGTCATTTCCAGTACTTAGAAAATTCTAGATGTCTCTCAACCAAAGAATGGATAACAAAAATGTTATTTACTCAGCTATTAAAAACAATGGCATCAGAAAATTTGCTGGCAAGTGGATGGAACTAGAAAAAATCATCCTGAGTGAAGTAACCCAGACTCAGAAATACAAACATGTTATGTATTCACTTATACGAAGATATTAGCTGTAAAGTGTAACTATGTGACAATCTACAATTTAGAGAGGATATGTGACAAGGATGCTTAAGAGGGAATGGTACTTAAATTTCCCTGAGAAGAGAAGGAAGAGATTTTGTGGGTGGAGTAGGAGAGGGATCAGTTGGGAGCTGGTGGAAGGAGAGAGTACTAAAAGAGACAACTGGAAATTAGGGGACATTTTAGGGTCAGGTAGAAACCTGGAGCAAATGAAACTTCCAGTAATCTACAAGGATGACCTTAGCAATGGGAGATGAGGATCCTTAACTAGCCACTTCCTGTAACTGGACAAGACTTCTAATGGATGAACTAGGATACCAACCAAGTTACATAGTCTTTGACCTACAATTGATCCTGCCTACAAGACATGTTAGAGTAAAAGAAGTGTAGAGCTTGTGGAAGTGGTCAACCAATGACTAGTCCAGCTTAAGAACCATTCCATATGAGGGATCCACACTGCCTGGAGAGCCAGGATCCCAAGGCTTGATATCCCAGATACATAGGATGGAACTAAACATGACTGTCAGAAAGGTCAATAAAATGATTTCTAATAATGCTCTGCTATACTCAGAGACTGGTGCCTAGTGTAATCATCATCAGAGTGGCTTCACCTTGAGAACAACATCCAAATGTGAGATAAATTCTACAAACGGCTTTTCCTAACTTACAACCACTAGATTGTATTTAGAATGTCTTTCATTGCATCATAATAAAAAACATTCACTCAGATTAGGCCACTGCCATCTTCTCAATCCTTTCTGGGTGTCCAATGGGAGGCTGCTACCTACCTCAGGGAGTTTAAGAGAAAGTGTATGGAAAGATGTTCAGTTCAGCCACTCTGGGAGCTTTTTCTTCTATCTCCTCTAAAGTAAATACAATATTAGGTCCTATTTTGTCCCTTTAACAATGCAGGGATATTCATGAAGATCCAGTGTACAATTTTTCTTTTATGGTGTGCAGTCAATCATTTTTAAGGTTGTATTTTTCTCCTTCCCCTATCTATTACACTGTGCATGCTGCAAGCATAGTATTGTTTACTTTAAAATGTAAGAATTCTACCCTGGAACTCTTCAATTAGTGTTTTTTTGCTACAGGACTGTTAATAATACCATAGCAGAGATGCTTAAGCAATTTCATGCTACCAGAATAACTGTGTAAGGTAATATAGTATTTCAATTGATTTATCCAGAAAGAGAATACAAGACATCAGGAAAGTCCCACTGGGAGTTCTTTAGCCAGGCTTTCAATTGTCAATTATGCCCTTCAACAGTTTCTACATTATCTACTAAAATCTAATGCAAACTTCAGTGAAAATAAACAATGTGCACTTCAAACTTTTCCAGACAATAAGACTAGAGAATAATTTGTAGGTCTTTAAATGTTTTGTAAACCCTTACAATTTAGACTATTTAGAATGTTATATAACAAAACTAAAATAGTCTCATTTTGCTAAAAATTCAATCCACACATAATCAAACTTGCAAGCAGAATGAAGAAAAAATATGCATGTATATTTCAAAAGTAACAAAGCTCATGTTTAATAAACTATGCATTTTTATAGAGCCAGCCAAATTTCACGTACTGTAGAATACTACATACTAGGAAAAAATCAGAGGAAAATTCATAATAATAAATTTTAAACAAACACAAAATTTGACAAGCACTAATACAACTTATAGACTCCTTACATGTAGAAAAAATGCATTAACCTGGTAAAGGTAGATATATTGGTTGAGGTTTGTGTTTGTATATATGTATGTAATTATACTTTTTTCTGTTTTTCTTAGTCTTAATATGAAATTACATTTTCTTTTTGCTCACAAGGGGAAAAAAGTTAAATTCACTAAAGAATACAAAACACAGTTCATATACCTCATCTATACTGTTTATATTAGTGTGACATGAACATAACATGCTTCTTATTTGTTATTTTAATGGTGCATATTTCAAGTATATGGACAAACTAATATATGGTATCCACAGCTTTCCTACTGTTTCCAGTTAGTCATTTAATATTGTGATATGGCTTCCCGTATCTTCCAACCCCACAGAAACTGCTCACACAATCTTATTCTCTAGACCACTAACAAGAAATCTGTCACACTTTCCACCCTCCACTCTAATTTTTGATCAACAACACTGTATGGAAATGAGCATTTTCAAGGAAGCAATAAGCCTGTTTTCAGAATGATATCTCCCACTGACATGTCACTTTATATTGAATCCCTATTTCTCTCTTGCCTGAATACCGAAACTCATGGAAATAAAAATGTAAGATACCTATGAACATTTATAAGTGTACATGGCATGTCTGTCAGAATTTCTTCACTTATAGGTTACAGCCTGTCTAACGTCTGTTCAAAAAACGCAATTAGTTTTTGGAGGTCCAAAGTCAAATACATTGTCTTAGGAAGTAGTTTTAAAGCAAGCCATACAGCTCTATACTTGGTAATTTAAATGACTGACCACTCAATTTATGAGCATTCCCAGCAATAAAATTCAGTCTGAACTTAATAATAGCACATTTTATGTGACAACGATGACAATTACAATCTATAGTTACTGCAGTTGCCCTTTGGTCTAGGGGAAATGACAGCATTAATTATACACACTTGCCATTTATCAGACTTAACTTGGCAGGCGATTGAGCTGAGAACTATCTCCAACTTGACTTCTACATTTACCATTTTCTAATCCACTGAAAAGAAGATAATTACAATAGAAAAAGGGGAGCAGCACCTTCCCCCCAGGCCTTTATCTTGATTTCAAGTACAGTATAGTTTTGGGATCATATTAAATTTATACTCCTTGCTCTAAAACCCAGCTGTTGTTTATTTCTTAAACTACCCAAGAGGGAATAATATTTCTTACTGAAGCATCATGAAACTTGGGCTCCACACAACTTTCACATTTTCTTTTTATATCTTATGCTTATATTTGAGCTACTTGAGGATTCAAGGTTCTTATTTTATTTGCCCTGCTAGTTTGCATTATGATACAGTGAGAACTGAAGTGTCTAAAAGCATTAAGTACTGTCTAAATGGTTTAAAGCCCATGAAAAGACAAATGAATGATTCCTAAACAGATTTGTTTTTATTTGATAATGCTGTCACTCTATTAAATTATAAACCTGTCTGATTAAGGACTTTTGTCCTCCATGTGTTAGTAGAGACCCAATATGTCATTTAAGATTCAAGACAATTATGGCATATGCTTATTTGCTATGTTTAAGGTAACACAGTGTCTTCTCGGATAACTTAGGGAAATCCTGTTTATTGAGTTTGTTCCCACAGTTTTTATATATGGTCTTTCATGAATGTTTGCAAATCTTGAAATACCTCTTTCTATAATAAAAAAAACATTTAGTGGGTTAGAAAGGTTAAACAAAATTAGACCACAGTTAGAGGTTCTGAAGCTTCACTAGACTGAAATGTGGCAGCAAAATATGATTAAAATAAAACAGCCCCAACTAAGATAAAATTAAATAGATAAAAATGTTTTCATGAGCAAATAAATTTATATGAGATTGTTCATCTATAGAGTATGCTGTAATGGGAAACACCTTAGTAAGAATCAAGAGTACAATGTCACTTACAGACGGATCATCAAAATATTGACTCAGAAACAGAAAAATGTCAGTTATGGGAGTCTGTATGAGCAAGCGAATAAGGATTATGAGAAGTCCCACAGAGATGGCTGGTTGGAGCTCTGGGAAGCTCACTGAATCATGAACAGTCACTGGAGATCCACCTGGAAAAGAAGTTAGGTCCCCCAAAGGTAGGCAACTGTTGATTGGCACAAGCAGTATATGGAGCCTTGAGGGGTGGGATCAGTTTGTGTTCCTATGCATGGGCTGGCACCTTGTAGCACATTCCCTGCAGAGGAACACCTAACCCAATCTTGACTTTGGGATGAGGAAAGCAGACTTTCCTGGAGTGTATGTGCCACGCTGAGCTGACCCACCTTGAGACTTCTTGCCCTTTTGGGGAAGGGGATGGTGGGATGGGGCAGGGGAGGTTGAAGACTGACTAGGAGGGATTGGGAGGAAGGAGGTGAGGGGGAGCAGGAGAATACATGGATTTTAAAAAGGCATTTTTTAATTAAAAAAATAATAAAATGAAGAAGAAAAATATTTCCTGGGTACACAGAGCAGGACTTGAGTCTTCTATAAGAGAAGTGAGGATGTTTAACTGCTGAGCTAATACTTCTCATTTTTTAAAAACACATCCCTATCCCATGTGATTATGTAATGTATAATATTATTCTCTCTCTCTCTCTCTCTCTCTCTCTCTCTCTCTCTCTCTCTCTCTCTCTCTCTCTCTCTCTCTCTCTCTCTCTCTCCTGTGTTCAATTTATTGAAAGGAGTTAGAAGCTGTAAGAAGGAATGGGAATAATATAACAGCTAACTATGTACATATAAAATAAGACCAATAAAAATCAGATCTCAAAAACAATTGTGATAAAGTTGCTAAAGTGCAATTCTTTACAGTTGTTGACTTCTGGCAGTGCAATAGAGAAGGACCCAGTTATGTTTAATGGACTGGCTGTAAGTTAGACCATGCTCCAATGAGTGCATGGGCAAGACAAATTTTATTGGTGTGCTTTGAAGAGTACAGGGTGGAAAGGTGGATCTGGGATGAATGAGAAGCAAGTGTAAAATGGATACATTGAATGAAATTCCCAAATAATCAATAAAAACAATTTAAAAATTAAAAAGTAAACCAAATAGTCAGAGTTTTAACTTAATTATGAGTTTATAAAATTACTAGAACCTTTTGTAATAATTCTGACTATAATTAATAATACTCCATTGCCTATTTGATGAGAGTTTCTTAATGCTCCCTTCAGAAAAGCCAAAGTAAATATAAGAGGTAGCAAATATACTAACTTAGCAATTATTTTAATATAAACTATATGTCAAATTTTATGTTGTACTTACTTTAAATATCACAATTTTACTCTTTATGCTTCAATAATTTGAGAAAATTCTTTTAAAGATAAAATTCTAGACCTAGAGCTACATGTAAAGCTGCTGCTCACAGTCTTTAAAAAGTTTCTTCATCATGTCTCAGTTTTTCCTCTAATTCACTTGAGTTCTTTGTTTTATGGTCATGACTTCCTGGAGTACAGTAAACAGAAATGGCTGAAACTAGAAAATTAATTTTGTGATAGCAACACATTCTTACATTAAATTTCTACCAACAGAGTGTTTCCAGTGCAAGAGGTAAAGATCTGATATTACAATGTTAATGCTAGGAAACTTTCAGTAGATATAGAAGAGTGCCACTGTACAATCCCTAGATCTAGAGTAGGTTAGCCCATTTAGGAAAATAATCCTATCTTTGTCTTGGGTAGAATCAATAATTTGACCATTTTTGGTTATACCTATGTAAGAAAGTCCTCAGGGGTTTTGTTTTGGTTTTGTTTGCTTTCTTTGCTTTATGTTTTTAAAGTGAAATTAAAGCAGTGAAATACAAATTATAAAGGATTCAGACTAAGAGGTGAGGCCTATTCTGTTGAATAGTGAAAATTGTATATATGGTGGTATTCTGAGTCCCATGGATGCCCAGAAAATGTTTTTGCTTTTTGTTTTTTTTTTGTTTGTTTGTTTTTTTGTTTTTTGTTTTTTGTGAACATATTGGCTTTAGAACAGTCATGTAAACAAAACAACTGGAATTTCAAAACATATTTTTTTATCTTTACTTCATAACAAAGTAAAGATTAAAAAAAAAAAACAAGTAAAGGAACTATGTTCTGTAATTTGATGTCAAGTGTGAGACATTTTGAGAACTACCGTTGACTTACTTGGAGAACTGTTTTGGTGTCTTATACATTTTTATGGTAGATAAAAATGTACCTTCTAAAAATTCTACATCTTACTTAAAAATGAACATATTGCATGGAAAAGAAAATATACATTAAAATAAAATTAAATTAATAATATTATTAAGTTAATTTATTATTTACCTCTGAGAGAAGAGTTAGCAGAATTAATTCCTAAGTAAAAAAAAATTGCAACTAAAAGAATCTGATATATGATCATATATATATTCTTGCAACAAGACACTAGGTCATAGCCTAACATATCTCTACTTTTTAGCACATCCAATAATCATAAAGCTTTGCCAAATATTCAGGAGAGCTGAAAAAGCAAGTATTTCTATAAATACTTGAACTTATGAAATTCATGGAATTTATAGAATACTTGAATACTATAATATTTCAGTGAGAGTCCTATAGAGAAATAGAACCAAGAATATATAGGTAGTTAGATTAATAAATAATTATGATACAGATATGTTATATACATACATATATGATTGAGAAATTATACATAATAGATAAATATATAGATAGTGACAGTAGATTTTAATTATTATCATGAGTAATTGGCACAATTACAGATGCTGATAGATTCTAGAATCTGCATAGTTGATTATAAAGCTTGTGAGCCTGAATATTTGCAGCCTTCAAAGGTCAATCTGAGCCCAAACACCTGAGAACAGGAAGGCTCATGGGACAATTATGAGACCAAGCACTATAAAATAAAATTACCCCAACTCAAGTAGGAAAAAAAAGGATTATTACCCTATCCTTAGTCATTTTGTTCTATTTGGGACCTTAAATGATAGAATGACAGCCACTCACGTTGGAGAGCATTTCTTGTAGTCATGGCTACATGTCCTGGTGGAAATACTCCTCCCTTTAAAATGAGATCACAATAAGGTCCTAAGAATAAAACAACAAGATTTTAATTAACATGTCACTGTGACAATAATGGGTAGCACCACTTCTCTTTGCTCCCATATTTTGGATGTTAGTTTGAGGCATGAATAGACTTTCATAAGTCTTGCATGAATGGTCGCACAGCTTTAACTGAGTTTTCAAAGGTAATTTTTCTTGTATGTCAAACCACCTGCCTCAGTGTGGTGAACATGTGGAAGATGAATAAAGTTCATGATTATGGACACTTTATAAACAATGACTGGCAAGTGAGCTCCTTGGCTAGAAGCCATGCTATGGATTGAAACACTATGACACTGGATACAAAATGGAGAAAATATACAGGTAGTAGTTCTGAGAGAAGCATACTGAGCCACAGAGGCAAAATCATTGAGCTCATAACCAGAGTATTTATTATGATAAACAAAATGTGCTCTTTAAAGAGGGATTGGGTCCAAAATTTATAATCTTCAGAAGTACCTGTCTGATCATCATTAGAGACAAGAAACCTCATAATTCATCTATGATTCTGGTCAGTTTAGAGAGTAACAATGGCTGTATCCATACTGTCACTAAACGTATTCATAAACTTTCTTTAAATTCTATGCTGTTTGGGCTATGACTTAGGCACATTGCTAGCTAGCTCCTTCATCTTAACTCAAACCATTTTTATTAATCTGTCCTGCCACATGGCCCATGGCTCACCTGGGTTCCTTACATGTTTCTTCTTTGGGCGTCTGGTTTGATCTGTCTGACTCCAGCCTGCTTCTCCTCCCTGTGGCTACATTGTTCACCAAGGGTCAAAATATCTTTTTTATTTAAAGATTGATATTCACAACATACAGAAAGGTATTCCCACATCACCTCCCAATTTCTGTCTAATCAAAATGAAGTGGTCAATTTCAACATAGCAAAATTACATATAACAAAATAGCGATCAAACAAGAATTACAGTTACAATATTGAGACTATTTGTATTTAGAAAAATTAAAGAAACTACTCTATCATCTACCTGACCCTTGTGAATCTAAAGTTTCATATCCAATATAACTTTTAAAATAACTAAAAAAAGTATACCTATAACTATCTAGTCTTCAACTACATCAAAGACCACAGAAGGATATAATATTACCTGAGTAAACAGGAAGTACAAGCAACCTCAAAAATCTAGAAATGACAGAAATGACACCTGTCTGCCTGGACAGTCACCCAAAGTTCCTTTATAAAGTTGGGGCATCCATCTTCAGCCTACAGGCCCAGAGTCTCTGGTATACCTTTCAGTGAAGTAGAAAATTCCAATGACTGCACTGCCAATTCCAGTGTAGTTCATCAGTCACTTCTCTTTGAGTCCTGAAGAATACAATTAATTCCTTTTGCTTATTTATTAACCTTTGGAATCAATTGTCTTTCTGCAGTTAGCTCATTAACAGTTAATATATAAAAAATACACAATAATAACCACAATCCAGACTCTGTGGCTGTTTTTCATCTTTATGTGGCTTATTATATTTTTATTACCTTACTTCTCTTTTAAAAATATTTTCTCTATCTTCTTTCTTTTCTCTCCCAGTCTACATATTCTTTTCACACATATTGTAACCCATTAAGAGGTTTATCTCCATCTGAATCTGTTTTGCTGCATATTCTTAAACATTTTTAACCAGAAAAGCTTTAAAAAATGTTAGCAGTCTTTTAAAGAGCAACATAGTCTTTGCAGATAAAGCTGAGTCAGGAAGTTCTCTTAAAGGGGCCGTGTCTCTGTTCACCACCAGCAGAGTAGACTCAAGAAAATGCCGCTACCAGAAAGCTGGGGTTTTTTAGTCTGTTCCCTTTTTCTTCAATATAAATGGAAACAAATCAATCACATGCTACTGAGTTTTCTGTGAGACTCCAGGAACTGGCCTGGTTACAGCTTACACTCTCTGTAGGAAGTACACCATCATTTTGTCTGTGGCCAGGACATCATGGCATCTCTGTATAATGACCCATTTCCAAGGCACAATTTGAAAGCTGCCTTTGGCTCAGTTCTGTACTCTATAACCCTTTCTAAGCTTTCTCAGGCTTTATGTGGGTATTTGGCTCATGTTACAATACCATCTGTAGCAATGAGTTATCTGGCCCAGACTAGTCCCACAGTTCAGATCTGCCTGCTGCCACTTATCTAGATCACCAGTCTCAAGGTCCTAAAGAAACACACAGACTTTTATATTAACTTCAGGTTATTTGGCCTATGGCCTAGGAACATTTCTATCTAGCCCCTTCATCTTAATTCAACCCATTTTCAGTAATCTGTCCTTCCATGTGGCTCATGGCTCACCTGTGTTGCTTACATGTTGCTGCTTTTGGGTATCTGGTTTTCTCTGTTGCACATTCATAATCTTATTCTGTCAAGACCATGAACCTATTGGGGAATGAAAGGGCCACTTGGGAAAGAGCCAAGTCAATTGTCTGGCACAAATCATTAACTATTCCATATATGAATCATGAGAATTTTCTTCACAAAATGGGTGAGGAGAAAGCCAACCCCTTGACACTAGAAATATAATCAGCCTGAGTACTTACTGAAGTCCTTTAGTAGAATAATAAAAGTCTTGGGGTAGACTTTATCTATATATCTCCTTTAGCTAGTGGCTTGTTGTGGTTCAGTTTAGGAACACTGAGAAACTCGTGCAAGTTTATTTCCTTTCTCAGTTAGGTTTCCATTGCTGTGAGACAACACCATGACCACAGAAACTCTTATAAAAGAAAACATTTAATTGGGGGCTGGCTTATAGTTTTAGAGTCTATTCCACTATCATCACAGTGAGAAGCATGGCAGCATGTAGGCAGACATGGTGCTAAAGAACAAGCTGAGAATTTACATCTGCTTCAGCAGAAACTAGGAAGAGATTGAATCACACTGAGCCTAGCTTAAACATCTACAACCTGAAAGCCCAATTCCTAGTGACACTTCTCCTCCAACAAAGCCACACCTACTTCAATAAGGCCACACCTAATAGTTCTACTCTCTATGACTAAGCATTCAAACACATGAATCTATGGAGACCATTCCTATTCAAATCATCACAGTTCTCCATTTTATTCTACCCCTAGCCTGAGTCCAAATTTTGTAGAGGATTTTTTTTCAAATTCTGATTGTGAGTTATATCTATCCCTTTCCCACCTACCCACACATGCATGTGCCATTTGGTAATTCAGAGGAAGAACCTTAAAAATGGCATTTCTAACAGTTCTGTTATATATAAACTGCTTGCAAGGACCACTACCCTTTGCAAATAAGGCTTGCATTCACCATATATATATATATATATATATATATATATATATATATATATATATATATATATATATATATATATATATATTCAGGTTTTTCAAAGCTTCTAATTTATAAAAACCTACACTGTTTATTATAAATTTACTATTAGACATAGGATCTAAAATAGACCTTAGCAAATTACAGTATCAAAGCTCTGAGTATGAAAGGGAGTTAGAAGTTCTCAAATTTATAAGAACTGGGAAGTAGAGCTTCATTGAGGTATCATAACTTAAAAAAAAAACAGTAACACACATAAAATATTCATTTATATACTTAGAGTTTCTTAATAATTAAAATGAGATTTAGTCTCCTGTTCAATAACAAACAATAAATCTTTACCTTTGATTATGAGAACCTAGGTGATGGTACAATATTTAAAAATATTTCCATACCATTGGATGGAAAAGTATTACAATGGCATAAAAGTAATACCAGCTGTCAGTGGCTCAAATAAGGGACACACAGTGTTGTGGTATTGGATTGCCCTATACATTGGTCCATATGAAGTTGTATTTCACGTCACAAAGTCATTTTCAAATCCTGTTTGAGAGAAACAGCAATAATTAAACAACTTTTGAGTTTTCAATTTACTTGTATGGGCTTCTATAATGGCTCGTCTCTATTTTCTGACACTGAAAGATTAAGAAAATTTGTATATCAGTATTTTGTCTATCAATGGTTCTTAATCCTAAAAGTCAACTATAACAAATATAAAAGATACTTATATACATACTGACCTCTCTGAAATTAAGAAAGCATAGATGATACGTTTGAGCCTTTTAATAAACTCTAAGTATTCCATAGATGATATCAGTATGTCAATCTCTGTACCTATAAAATTTCCATTAAAAAAAAAAACCCTGCTTCTCTTACTCTCAGACCTATGTCTCAAGAAATTTGTCTTGTGACCAAACAGCTAACCTTACTACTTCGAATATTTTCTGCCACATCATTGATTTCACTAAGGGCTGCTGGGCTTAGAGAATGAAAAGTATCCCAGATGGTTTAGTAAAGTAGAACTGGGATTTGACTTTTAAGTGTCTAAATTAGATGAACCAGATGCATCCTACCCTCTGCACTGCACAAAGAAAATAACATAACTGTTTCACAAAATTCCAAAGGCTGCCCCCTTTACTTGAGAAACAGATTTTCCTGCCTCAAATGGAACTGAGTGTATTCTGTTATAGCAAAGTCATGAGAAAAGGGAGGGACAAAAAAAATCAATTTATTGAACACTTTGAACCAGCTTTGATGTGCAACAGCACAGGCATCTCAGTAAAAACCTATAATAAATGTCTCTCTCTGATAAGCCAACAAACTGTCCCTGGGTATAATACACAGCTAAACAGGGAGGGATCAGGAAGTAGCAATTATGTGACTGGTTTGATCTGTACAGATGTCCCATATTTTAACCCGATTTAGAGATAAGCTGTCTGACTCCCACCCTCTTTTTTGCTTTAATGTTTTAATCTGAGTAATTCTTTTAAAATAAATTAAAGCGCATTCACTCTCATGGTTATTTAACAATGCCCACTATGATTATTTGGCTTTTAAAATTATTTTCAAATTAGTAGTGATTAGACTGTCCATATAAATCTACATCCCATAGGGCTGGAATTATGTTGTATCTAGTTAAAGAGTTGAATACTATTTGACATAGGAATAGGGGGAAGTATTTATTTAGATAATGGATACTAGATATAGAAATATAAAAATACTGTGTAAAAATTAAAAGAATAATCAATACATATAAAATAAAACTAAAAATTACTAGGAATTTTATATTATACTTTAAGATATATACCTAGAATATGGCAGCAGAGTCAAAATCTCTCTCCTCTAATTTTTATTACCTGATTCTAATGCTCCAAGGTCATTTCAACTACAGTTAGGAGGCAAGGAAAAGGAATTACATAAAATTTCATAAAACAACAAAATCAAAGGGTTTTGTTTGGTTGTGTTTTGTTTTTAATTCTGTTAATTCATTCATCAATACAAAATTCTCTGTACAATCACCATTTTACAACATTTTTATTGTGAACATATTCATCTGTCTTCTCCACTTTTAATCCCTCCTCACCAACTTTGAAATTTCTTCCACCCTTTTTATTTTCTTCCCTCATAGAGTGCAATCTCTGTTGTTCCAACAGTCTTGGGAGTGGGCCCATCCTAACCTGTGGACAACCTCCAGAGTCACATCATTATAAAAAAGACCAAACAACTACCCACCTCCTAATTCCCACTGGCACCCCACCACACCTAGCCCTACCCTAAACCAAAGAAAGCAGTAAAAGCCACCCGACAGCCCAATCCCCAGCCAAACACAGCTTAAGGACATCCCAGGGGCTAAACGGTGCCTAAACCACTAAAGGACCTTTCTCCCAGTCCACAGCTGACTAAGAGCTGACTAAAAGCTGGTTAAGAGCTAACTAAGACCTGACTAAGAGCCAAATAAGACCCTACCGAGAACAACCCCTGTGACAATTGGAGACAAAAGCTCCATGGACTACAACCAATTAAGAGTCAAATAAGAGCAGCCCTTGCAATTAATGGAAACAGTAAGCCCCCAGGCTCACAACTGACTAAGAGCCAACAAAGAGCTGACTAAGAGTGAACCTAGGAAGCAGTGGGCAGATGCCACTGCAATAATACATATAACAATATAAAGAACAATAAGATAACCCCAGAAGAAGCTGGTGGTTCTAAAACATCAAGATACAAGCATAACAATGAAGAGGAAACAGAAGGAAATGACATTAAAAACAACTTTATGAAGATAATAGAAGCTTTAAAAAAGGTTATAAAACCCCCTTTAAGAAATAGAAGAAAATACAAACAAAAATTAAAAGAGATGAACAATCCCTGAAAGTAAATAAAGGAAACAAAGAAAAAGAAAACAAACAGGTGAAAGAAACATTCCAGAATTAAACACTGAAATAGAGGCAATAAAGAAAGTACAAACCAAGGCAAAGCTGAAAATAGAAAACCTAAAGAAATGAACCAGAAACACAGATGCAAGCATAACCAACAAAATAAAAGCAATAGAAGAGAGTATATCTGGAGTGGAAGATTCAATAGTGTAAATAGATACATCAGTTAAAGAAAACACTAAAATCAAAAATGTCATTACACAAAATGTTCAGAAAATCTGGGATACTATGAAAAGACCAAATCTGAGAATGATTGGAATCAAAGAAGGAGAATACCAGCTCAAAAACACAGAAAATATATTAACAAAATCATAGAAAAAAACTTTCATAAACTAAAAAAGGAAATGACTATAAAGATACAATAAGGTTAAAGAACACCAAATAGACTAGGCCCCCCCCCCAAAAAAAATTGCTCGCCACATAATAATCAAGCCATTAAATCTATAGAACAAAGAAAAAAATACTAAGAGCTGCAAAGGAAAAAAGACCTAGTTACCTATAAATGCAGACCCATCAGACACCTGACTATTCAATGGAAACAATGAAAGCAAGAATGTCCTGGTCAGATGTTATACAGACACTAAAAGAGTATGACTGCCAACCCAGACTACTATACCCAGCAAAACTATCAATCACCATAGGTTGAGTAAACAAGATATGCCACAACAAGTAGGTAGAGAACTCAAGAAACTAGAGCCCCCAAATCTAAATAACCCAATTTAAAAATGGTGTTTGGGCTAAAAATGGGAATTCTCAACAGAAGAATTTTAAATGTCTGAAAGGCACTTAAAAATTTGTTCAACATCTTTAGCCATCAGAGAAGTGCAAATCAAAACAACTTTGAGATACCACCTTACACCTGCCAGAATGGCTAAGATTAAAAACACAGATGACAGCCTATATTGGAGAGGATACAGAGCAAGGGGAATACTCCTGCATTGTTGGTGGGAGTATAAACTTGTGCAGTCACACTAGAATGCAGTATGGCAGTTCCACAGAAAACTGGGAATCAGTCTCCTCAAGGATTCAGCAATACCACTTTTGGGCAAATACCCAAAGCATGCACATTCTTAACCCAAAGGGATTAGCTCAACTATATTCATAGCAGCATTATTAGTAATAGCAAGAACCTAGAAACAACCTAGATGCCTCTCAACTTAAGAATGGATTAACAAACTGTGGTACATCTACACAATGGAGCATTAAAAACAACTCAGCAGTAAAAAAAAAAAAAAAAAATGACATTCTTAAATTTGCAGGCAAATGGATGGATTTGGATAATATCCTCCTGAGCAAGATATCGCAAGTCCAGTAAAATAGACATGGGATGTACTTACTCATAAGTAGATTTTAAACAAAATGCAAAGAATATCCAAGCGACATGTCATAATACCTGAACAGCTTGGGGATCAGAAGGAACTTAAGAGAGACATCCAGAGATTCCCCTAAGAAGAGAAAATAGAGAAGATCATCTTAGAAAATTGGAGTCCTGATGAGTTTTAACCAAGTAGAGTTGAGAACAAATTGTGAAAGAAGGAGATGGTTGAATGAAAAGAGCAAAGAAGGAGACCAAAAGAGATGGATATATCAATATAGGAAGCAAATGTGGGGCTGGAAAACCTCCAAGAACTCACAGGATGTCCCTGGCCAAGTCTCCAAGCAATAGTTTAGGGTGTTCCTAAACATGTCTTCCTCTATATTCTAATAAATAACCATCCTAAGTGTCAACACAAAACCTACATCCAACAAAGAATAGAAGTGGAGTCAGAGATCCATGGCTGAGCACTGGGCAGAGCTCCTGGTCCAGTTGAGAGCAGGGAAGGAGAGTCCATATGAGCAAGGGGATGGGGATTATGGGAAACTTCCCACAGAGATGGCTATCAGGGAGCTCACTGAATCAAGAATAGCCACTAAAGATCCATCAGGAAAAGGAGCTAGACCCTCCAAGGGTAGGCAACTGTCGATTGGCATGAGCAGTATGTGGAGCCTCGTGGGGTGAGATCAGACCATGTTCCTGTGCATGAGCTGGCACCTTGAAGCCCATACCCTGCAGAGGAACACCTAACCCAGTCTAGACTTTGGGATGAGGAAATCAAACTTGCCTGGAATGGATGTGCCATGCTGAGCTGACCCCCCTTGTGACTTCTTGCCCTTTTTGGGAAGGGAATGAGGGGATGGGGAGAGGTGAGAGGAGAGGAGGACTTGGAGAGATTGGGAGGGGGAGCAGGGGCATACATAGATAAAAATGTCATTTTTCTTAAATCATAATAAAATAAAAAATAAAAATATAAATGCATAAAAAGAACAAGCAGTAGTTTTTCTAAATTGTTTTTGAAAATAATAAAGATAAGTGGTTTTTTTTCTGAATTTGCTTTGTAATGATAGAATTATGCAGATACCAAAGCCAGGTTAAAATAATACAAGAGAAAACTAAAAGCTGTTATTCTTGATGCTATAAATTCAAAGATCCTTCACAGAACAACAGCAAGCACACTCAAGAGTATGGTTAGAGGTGTTTAAGATGATGAAGGAAGAAGCTATCCTACAATTTAAAACACATGATAGATATGCAACATCTGGTTGTCTTAGTAGAAAACAATTACATTTAAAATAACAAAAGAATAAAAATACGTAGGAGAGATTTAAAAATGAAATCTACAAAACAATAAAGTAAGGAATAGAACCAAATGAGACTAGCAATTTAATAAACATCAATGGAATGATATATTTATAGATTAGTACCAAGATATATTGTCATCAGAGGTGCTGGAGGATCCCAGGGGAACTCTGAAGAAGAGGAAGCAGAAAGGATTGTAGGAGCCAAAGGAGTCAAGGACACCAAGATAACACTACCCAGAGAATCAACTAAGCAGGGCTCAGAGGGGCTCACAGAGACTAAAGTCACAAACATAGACCCAGTATGGGTCTGCACTAGATTCACTGTGTATATGTTATGTTGTGTAGCTTGATGTTTTTGTTGGACTCCTAACACTGGAAATGGGGCGTCTCTGACTATTGTGCCTGATCTTGGAACTCTTTTAATTCTATTGGATTGCCTCTTAGCCTTGATATGAGGGTTTGTGTCCGGTCTTATATAACTTATTAGGCTGTGTTTGATGGATATCAACAGGAAGCCTGCCTTTTTTTTAGTGGAAATGGACTAGGAGTGTATCTGGGAGAATGTCAAGGTAGAAGGAAGGACTAGAAGGAGAGAAGGGAGGAAGAGGACATTGTACTTGGGATGTAATACATGAAAAAATGAAAATAATTTTTTAAATATTTAAAAGAAATTAAAATACAAATAAATGGAAAGTTGGACCATAAGCAATTAACAACCTTATTATTGCAAAGTGTGTTCCCCTTGAGCAGAAAAGACACAAAGGATAAACTGTGATCATAGTTTAAAAGAATTAATTTGTTAAAATATACATATGACCCAATGCAATTTTTATAAAAATTTCAATCTAATTTTTCACTAAGATAGAAAGTTATCCTATAATTTAGGAGAAGCCAGAAAAATATGAAAATTTTAAGCAAAAGAACATACAAAGAAAAGCTATAGATATCATTCTCTGTGTATTTAAATATATTATAAATTAGTGTAGTAAAACAAAAGAACTGATCTAAAAACAGACATTTCAACCAAGAGAACAGATATAAGGACTGAAATAAAGAACATGACTGCTTATAGTTAATTGATTTTTAACAAAGTGCTAAGATGCATCTGGAGATAGTTTATTTAATAATTGGTGTTAGAAGTTGGATATGGACTCATAAAAGAATGAAGTTGGATCCTTATCTCACATTACACACAGAAGTCAAATAAAAAGCCTAAAACAAATGACCCAAAATTGTAGAGCAACTAGAGAAAAATAGAGAAGTCTATGACAGTGATGTAGGCAAAGATCTCCAACTACTCAGACAAGAAAAACAAAATGCAGTGGTACTAAACTTTAAACAATGCTGCACATCAAAGGAAACATGCAATGGAGTAGGGAGATAATGTCCTTGATACATTCAACAAAAGGACTATCTAGTTTAATTAGGAGAAAATATTTAAAACTGCATATCTCATAAAAATGAATAGCCAAAATATATGAAGCGACAAACAAGACAATGTCAGAAAGGATATAAAACAATGCAGAAAGAGCAAAGTATCCAACATATTTCTAAAGGTATATGAGACATATATATATACAAATATACAATATGTCATGGATTTCAAATTTTCCAGAGAAAATTCATTTGCAAAATTCTGACCAAAAGCAATTAAGCTGGTGAGATGGCAGATGATTAGCTTGGTTGAATTATTCTACATTGTTTACATAGAACCAAAGACTATTCCATACCCTATAAATACACACATCTATTGTAAATTAAAAATGAGTCTGAAAATTTAAAAGAGCAATTTTTCTTTGGAAATATAAATATTATGAAATTCATATTTAAATTGTCCTTGAAAGATGTGATTGTCAACTTTTAAAAGATAAGTTAAGAAAAAATGCAATTTAGTTCACAGAGGTGCCAGAATTGTCCTGCAATACAAGGAAATCACCATAATAAGTAGAGAAAGTGACCATGTAATTTCATCCTCCACTTAATATACAGGTTAAGTCTCAAATCACATTACTTTCTGTTCTTAGAAATAAGATCCTTTCCACCAGAAGTTCTATTCTGCTATGAATATAAGATCCAGATTTGACCGAGCAGTTGCATAAGTAAATACAAATATCATAAAATATCTGAGTCTTCTCTGAGGCTTCATAGCCAGACAAAGGTCTTCATCTCTCCTCAGACTGCTTTCCTGTGTCCTCTCTGTGCTCTTGAAGGAAGAAACTTATTATCACAGACCATACATTTTACTATGCTCATCGGCTTTATGCTGTATATTTTGAACGTTTCCCAAAAGTTCACAATTTAAAGGGCCAACTCTCACCTGATCAGAACCTAGGAGCTCTGATTTCATCAATGCCACATGAATTATAAGTTAGAAGGGCTGAGGGAGTTTTTGGAAACTTTAGAAGGTAGGATCTGCATGATTTGAGGAAGCAGGCCATTAGTGACTGTAAGAAACATTGGTATCCCTTCATAATAAATTCATTAAAGACTAGGAGCAAAGTAAGGCAGCTTAACTTAGAACTTTTGCAAAGTTGGAGTTCACCTAGAATGGCTATCTGCACTGACTACAGACAGAAAACGATGTTTAAATACTAATGCATCATGCTTGTCATTTTAATAACCTGAAGGGTAGAAATTTACATACCATCTTATTTTTCTTTGTGTTTCATCTCCTCTGTCACTATGCTTGTCTTGGGCTTAGAACTTTCCTACATTTTATATTTGTCCTACTTCAAAGCTTACCAGATGCATGACCTTATAGGCAAGCCTAGCTCTTAATAATTTCCTACTCTAAAGTTCTAGTTCAAGCGTTGGGGATGGGGGTGTTGTATAGCAGAGTTTGGGGCAGGTGATAGCTAGACTGGCAGACATTACCAGGCATCTGCTATTTCCTCCTCATTTGTAATGGGACCGGTTATGTGTATTTAAAGGACATAGTTTACTCTTGTTTCTTCTCTGTTCTTGCTTCTTGGTTGTCACAGGGTAAGGGACTTTACTCCATCATATGTTCCTTGCTACCTAAAAAGGCAGTGCTAGATAATTACAAATGAAAACTTCTGAAACTTCAAGCAAAAATATATCTTTCTTCTTAAGTTGTTTTTGGTGATAGTTTGCTGGCAAACCAAATCTCTTAGGAATATGAAGAAAATTAAAATATCTAAATGGCTGGTGCCTTCAAAAGGTTCATGAATTAACTGTTAAAAATGTTAAACCACTGACTTTGAATAAGAAATGAGGTATAGTTAGATAGGGTTCCTATTTCTATGATGAAACATCAAAAGCAATTTGGGGAGGAAAGGTTTATTTGGCTTACACTTCCACAGTGCAGTCTATCATTGAAGAAAGTCAGGACAGGAACCTGGAGGCAGAAGCTGATACAGAGGCTATGGAGGAGTGCTGCTTCCAGACTCGCTCTTTATGATTTGTTCAGTCTGTTTTCTAATAGAACCTAGCTTAACCAGCCTTGGAGTGGAACTCACAATGAGCTTGTCCCTGCCATATCCTCATATCAATCACTAATTAAGGACTTGCCTACAGTCCCATTTTATGGAGGCATACTCATAACTGAGATTCTCTCTTTTCAAATGACCTTAGCTTGTATCAAGTTGACATAAAGTTATCTAGCACAGCAGGCATCAGTTTTTATCTTCCCTTTGCCCAATAATGACTCCAATCCTAGACCTACAGGTTCAAAAGGAAGGAAACCTACACCGGGTTCACAGAGAGCTGACCAAAAGAGGAAGTGTTCCTATCCAAAGTGATACAAAGTTAGAACCACAGGGAAAAGGAGAGAGAGAGAGAGAGAGAGAGAGAGAGAGAGAGAGAGAGAGAGAGAGAGAGAGAGAGAGAGAGAGAGAGAGAAGTTTCTTCACTGTCTTCCAGTCTTATCTGGTGTTGATGAATAAGACACTAATTGAATGTGGACTCTGGGAAGAGCTAAATGCTCATGTGGTGTGTCAGCAGATAGAGAAGCCAACATAACTCTCATTTCAAGCCCTTTAAGGTCCAGAAGCTTAAAGGGGCATTGGTTATTAAAATACCATCAACCTGTCCTTTAGTCTCAGATAAATTAGTCCTACCTGTGATCTGCTCCCCAGGATGAAAATTATTTTCCCCTCACAAGACACAGTCTGCTTTTCTTTATGAAGTTGTATGGTGCCCAAGTTGAACAACCCAACAGTTCCTCCTCACAAGTTAACTGCTGCAGTCAAGAAATCCCAGAGCCAACACCTGTTCATTTGTCACAGTAAGTGTACCAACTTATATTATCAGGATAAATCAGGATAAAGATTGAATTATGAATTAGACTTTTAAGAATGTTTCCTACAGAAGTGAATTAAGAGTGATATCTCAGTGTGTTAAAACTATCCTACACATAAGGTTTCACCAAATGCCCTGTTTGCATAATGGTAAATAAGCTTCCACATAAGATGAGATATTTGTACAGTAGAATGTTTGGACAAAAAAGGGGGGGAGGCTAATGGCAAAGGACACATCCTCTGCACATGTCCAAAAATTGTTAAAAAGTGAAAATCCATTTTGCAGCACTCCATGTAAATGTGTTACACTGACTGTTGCTAGGCTATTCTTGAGCAATTACAGTTTCCTGCAGTTTGGATTCATCTAGCACTGTGTGCTCTGTGTCGATCAATTAGCTTCATCCAGTGACTTGAAAAGTGTATGAGTTCCATTTGAGTAATTTAAAAACTATTTTCCTTCTGGTATTTTTTTTATTAAAAATATAGTCATAGATGACACATCACAGTTTAATTGTAATTGGCATATGGAACCAAAGTATTGAATTCCAAATCAAAAGAGAGCACAGGGAGAATAATGCAAGACCCTCACTGTCATCAGCACCAGAACTAACATTCACAGAACTTGAAACTCTAGTGACTTTAACAAAAGAAAGTGTTTCATTTCCCAATATATACCTAAGAACTAAAAATAATATATCATGAGCTCTCTAAATACATAAAATTTATTAATTCTTCTCCTAAATTATCATATCTTACTGCTTCAGATCCACTCACTCCATTTATAAAAAGCTTTTGCTACCAATGTTTGTACATAATTTATAAATGATGAACATGCACAACTATCATTTACTAATATTCTAAGGAAGCACATCAATTTAGGCTGCCAGTCATCATACATTTAGTCTAGTAATTTTGAATTTACATATAAAATGATATGTCCTGTCAATTTTATTTGGAGGTAGAAGAACAAATGAGTCAAGGCTTAAAAATTGCAATTTATTCTCATCTTAATAAGAAGTTAACCAAAAGTTCAAATACAATTGAATATGTGAGTCAACTTTTTATCATTTTTGTCACTTAATGCCTCTTGCAGTATAATTATCATTCAATCCTTTATTTCTTTGGGATGAAATTTTTTAAAAAGGTTAATTTACTTAAAATGATACAAGTGATTACATGAGTCCACTTAATCATACATGCATAGACTTCAGGATGTAGTGAAGCCCTGTGAAATAACTAGAAATAAAAATTAGAAATACTAAGTGATTCCTTCAAGGAGAACTGAGTTAGGATACCTCTGGTCATCTTTTCATCAGCCAGTCAATATGTTACTTTGTTTTAAATGTGTTTCTGTTTAAAGAAATCATTTTTGAATATATAATATGAATTCATACATAGTTCACTCAAAACCAATAGCACTCTATCTGAAAGAATATCTAACATACATATTTTCTCTGTAAGTCTCATCAAAGCCTTCTTGCACTTAGGGAGACTGGAGAGCATATCAACTACTTGTTGGGGGTATCTGAAAAATGCCACAGTCACCAAAAGTCAGCTTATATTTGAAATCTACAAAATTTTAACTTGTTCAAATAAACAATAACTTCTTGTTGCAGGCTGAGAGGAACTGACAGAGAATAAGAAATGATGTTCAGTGGGATGAGTTTCAGTCAGTCAGAAAGAAGACCTTCAGTAATCTCTTGCTGGGCATGGTGACTATAACATAAAAAGTATTCATATTGTTACTGTGCTATGTATCTGCTAAAAGAATAGATTTTAAGATTTTTCATCTCCAAAAATCACTCTGTAAATTAATAACTATTGATTATCTTGATTTCATAATTATAAGATATCTGTATATGTCTGCTATAGGTATCTACAAAGTACTTGAAAATTCTCCATTTACTGTGTGTGTATGGAGACAGCCCTGGTTTGGTGAAACTCTGATCCCAGTGACAGAATGAATGAATAAGCTTTATTATTTTGTTCTGTTTCCTTAGTGATTGTCAATAGTGTCTCCCAAATGAAAATACCCCAATATCTATGGTTAGAATAAATTGTGGAATCTCCCTATTAGGACATAGAGAAATATATGGGAAAGCTCTTCCTCAGACTCCTAGAGCCAACTGCCATAAAAAAATTCAATTTTAAAAATTAAACAATGGCATAAGCATACTACAGTAAAGACTGCAAATACATTTTCTTAAAGTATAGGAAGATTAAGCAAGCAGGCAGAGTGTTGCTTCATTTAACCTTATCTGACAAAGTGTGCAACTGTCAACTAAAATATTTTCCATTCTGCACATGCATACAAGAGATCATTGATTTATGGTTAGAGTTTTCCTATGGAAGAGACTCTGAAACAGAAGGTTCTCAAATACATTATCTCTGCATCTAATAAGTGTTTCAACATGCCACATGAAGCAAAACCAAAGAAACTTTTAAAACCGAGTTACCATTTCTACCACTCTTATGTAACATGGATATCAGCATTATATGCTTCATGTCTGTTGTGTTGTTGTGGAAAGATAAAGAAATTCAGTAGGATGGAGAAAGACAAGAGGAAAGTGACTTGAGATGCAATGACTTTTGTATAAATTCATTTTTACATGAATAATAAGGTAAGTTTCTCATGTTTCAAACAGGGGGATTTCTGGAAGTGATTGGAATAGTACTTTCTAGAGTTGGTAATACAAGGTGATATACTGGCCAAATAATCATAGCCTCAATCAGAATTCTACAGAGAAGTTTCTGTCACATACAAAGCCAGGAGACACAAAAACAGTGGGGGAAGTTAGGTGCTTTTTTATTTATTTATCATGAAATTTGTCTATGTGTGAACACTTCCAAGGACAAGGCATTTGGAAGTGCCTGAAATTTAAACTTAGAAATGAGCATCATCTTTCTGGGCAGACAAGGGGGAGGCCAGGAAAGGTTCAATTGGCTTCATTTAGATTAGTAGGAAATAAAACAAAAGAGATCAATAGCAAATGATAAATGCTGGTTTTCATAATCCATCCCTTAGACAGTCCTCCAGGGGATAACCCACAACAAATCAGGAAGAGTTTGAAGCTGATGACTTCTGACAGTGGAATTTCACGCTACCATAATTTGGTCCTTAATAACGTTTGGGATATGTGTGAGAAGCAAAGGAGGGGGACTGTTGTGTGTGATCCAGCAGACTCAGAACATAAACAAGTCTGTCAAAGAGAAGCTCTCTTGTCAAACACTGAGGAGGACCCTTCGATGGTCACTAGGTTGAGAAGAATTTTTATGGATATGATTAGACCAATACTTAATATTTCAAGAAAAATACAGCTATTGGCTGACAAGAGTACACAATAAAAAGAAAATGTTGCGAATCAAATATTCAGAGTTCTACCAATGTCTCTGTGTCAAACTACAAGGTATTGATAGAAAATAACTTTTAAAACAGGAAACAAGGAAAGTAACTGTCTGTGTGAGAACAAAGATAAAAAGAGATTATGCGGAGTCAGGAGTGGGGATAGAAGAGCCAGGGAGTGGCAGGGAAGAGAAAGATGACCAGAAAGCTGGGTGGCTGGGCAGGGGACACCAGTGGCTGTAAGGGACCCAAGACAAGTGGTGTTTGTGTGAGGAAGTAAGTGTTGTAAGTGTTGAAGCAGGGGTAGGGGGTCACATACAGCAGTACAAAGTGTGTTAAGGGCAGATGGACATGGTTCACTGTGCAGTGAGCTCCCAATGGCTCTTAAAAAGGGATATAGCCATCAGAGAGATGGTTTGAAAGGTTATCATGGGCAACTTTGTCACTTCTGTTTTCAGTTAGAGACCTTTGGTGAACATGATCACCATTAGAAAGCACTGTTGTCAGAAGTCTATTCCGTATATTTTGCTTAGGGACTTCCCATCTGCATAACTCTAAGAGGACTATGGAACAAAGCCAAGGAGACATCAAGGATTAACAAGAGTCACAATTAAATTCCCAAGGTGACTGAGCACTCTGGAGGGGTCGGATGTGAATAAATTTTCTTGATAGATTACTACAGTTAAACTCTTTTCTTCATTTTCACAGCTGCATGATGCCAACTTCTGCAAATTTCCATTACATGACCCTGATCTCAAAGTTGTGTCCTTGAGACTTAAATGATATAGAATGTGCAAACTTTTACAATACAGAAAAATGCAAGTGTAAACCATTAGTAAGAGTATCTGAAAAAGCCATAAAGATTACCACTACTAACTTTAATTACAAATACCAATAGCACATGTAAATTGATGTGTAAATGCACATATACAGTAAAAATAAGATTTCTCACTTGAGCTGACAATGCTCTGCCCCAGAGCCAAAGACCATTTAACAAAACCCCAACACCGGGCACAACAACTCTTTTGAGTTGTTGGGCAGTATTGTCTAAGAGACTCCAGAACAGTGTAGGTCATTTGTATTATCCATTTTCTTTTCCCCAGAAGTGGAATAATATCTCTAAAGGTGTGATGGTGTTGCACATACCTTGGCAGTAACCAAGAGTTCATGAGCCAGAGGCTGGAGTCCTTCAGTTCCAGGATGGCAAGCCTGCATTTTACCTCCAATAAAAAGCAGTAGACCTTTTAAAAAGGTGCCTTCTTCACTATTTTCCCAAGTAATCTCTCTGGCCCCATAGTTTTTGGTTCCTTAGCTGATTTCTAGGCAAACCACAGCAACACCTCCCTTGCAGTTTTCACTCAGGGCCTTTACAGTCACAACACCTCTCCACCTGCACTGCTCACCTGGAACCACTGGATATGTGCTATGGACCTGGAGTGGCACAAACCTGGGACTGGGGATTATTGTTGTTACACAGAGGTCCAAACCTACAGACCTGCAATCCCAGGCACCTAGATGCACACCTATTACAATAAGGTTTTTGGTCCCGGGTGGCCAGAGATCCAGACCCATAGACCTGCAGTGCCAGATCTCTTAGCTGCCAGCAGCTGCTTAGGCCCCCAGAAATGACTCAAACACTTATATTAGCTTCATGTTTGGCCTATGGCTTAGGCACATTTCTAGCTAGCTCCTTCATGTTAACTCAACACATTTTCATTAATCTGTCTTCCATGTGGCCCATGGGTCACCTGTGTTCCTTACATGTTTTTTCTTCGGCAGCTAGGTCAATCTGTCTCTGACTCTACCCTTCCTTTCCTACCTATTCTGATTCCCCACCTACTTCTATGGTACCAGTCATGGGTCAAAACAGCTCCTTTATTTAAAGATTGAGATTCACAGCATACAGAAAGACATTCCCACATCATCTCCCCATTTCTATCTAATCAAAAGGAAGGTTTCAATTTTAATAAAGCAAAATTACATATAACAAAACAGCTATCGAGCAAAAATTAAAATTACCATATCTAGTCTATTTGTATTTAGCAAAAAGAAAATACTTTATCATCTACCTCATCCTTATGAATCTAAAGTTTCATATCCAATATACCTTTCAAATAACTAAGAAAAACTATACCTATAACTACCTAATCTTCAACTACATCAAAGACCACAGAAGGATATATTTACCCAAGTAAACATAAAGTACAAGCAGCTTCCAAAATCTAGAAATGACAGAGATGACACCTGTCTGCCTGATAGTTACCCAAAGTTCTTTATAAAGTTGGGGCATCCATCTTCAGCCTACAGGCCCAGAGTCATTTTTCATTTCTGTAAAGCAGGAAATCTTCTCTGCCCATTCATCAGTCACTTCTCCTTGAGTCCTGAAGAATGTCTGACAGTTTTCTCTGCAAAGCAAGAACCTGAATGACCATTTTGGCTTGTTCTGCCAAAGTTGAGAGGTCACCTTCCTATGGAACCTGCATGTCCAGTTTAAATAGCATAATGTCAAGCAGTCAATACAAAAACATGTTCTTATCCAGTGGCTAACTATTACCACAAAGAAAGTACAATCCATATGGAGTTTCTTCGATGCCCATTTTCTCTTGAAGTAGATTGGTGCTGATGGAGCAGATCTGTCTCACTGTCCATAAATGCCTAAGTTCTTAAAATATTTTAAATGCCATATTCTGTAGGTCTTAGAAGTGTTTGAAGATTATATATTAAATTGAAATATATCTTTGTATACCAAAAAATCCTAATGTACATTTCTTAATTCTACATTACAATCTTAAATCAGTTACATAAACATCATACCTTAAATAAGAGTAGAAAAGTACATACAACATAAGAGAATTGACCTTAAATTTGTATCATTAAACCAAAATCCATACCAATTTAAAATATTTTGAGATTAACAGCTGATTTTTGGATTAAAGTAAATTCAATAATCTAATTTTTAAAATCACTCATATACCATATTCCCTTTTCTTATTATAAAGAGATTAACTACGACTATTGACCATCTATAATGAAAACAAACGTTTATAAATAATGTTTTGGGAATTTGGGCATAGTTTTTCATTACTACTTCCTGCTGATTAAGGGGCATTGACAATCTTACAGGTTCTTGAGACTGGATCATCTTAGACTGCAGCCCTGAAGCTGATGTGACCATCTCTTCCCATCAGAGAATTATCTGATGGTTTTGGTTGATGAAACCATAAGAATCTGGAAGCAATCCACAGGTTCTCATCTTCTGTGGAAACAAAAGCAGAACCTCTCTTCCAAAGCATCATATCCTCAGACACAAATTTCAAAGTCAAGATACCTTTAATATATATATTTTTGTTTAATTTAGCAGCCTAATTTAAAAGCCTTTAACTGTCTTTCTGCAGTTAAACTAACTAACAGTTAAAAATTTAAAAAATACATTAATAACAATAATCTAGATTCCATGTCTATTTCCATCTTTATGTGGCTTATTATATTCTTATTACTCTCTTTCTCTTTTTTAAAGACTTTCTCTACCTTCTTTCCTTTCTCTCTGAAGCCTATATACATTTTACACACATTGTAACCCATTTACAGGTTTTTTTCCCACCTGAATCTGTTTTATTGTGAATCCTTAATCATTTTTCAACCAGAAGAGCTTTTAAAATGTTTGCACTCTCTTAAAGAGCCACATAATTTTTGCAGGTAAACCTGAGTCAGGAAGTTCTCTTAAAGGGACCATGCCTCTGTTTGCCACCAGCAAACCAAGCAGACCCAAAGAATGCTGCTACTAAGAAACTATCTTTAACTCTGTTTCCTTTTTGTTCAAAGTAAACAGAAACCTTAAATCAATCACATGCTACTGAGTCTTTTGTGAGACTTTGGGAATCGGCCTGGTTGCAGCTTATACTCTCTGCTGCCAGTCCACTGCCATTTTGAATGTGGCCTGAATGCCACGCTATCTCTGTACAATGACCCACTTCAGACATACAATTTGGAAGCTGCTTTGGCTCAGTTTCTGTGCTCTAGAACCCTTTCTAATCTTTCTCGGGCTTTATGTGGGTATTCGACCCACATTAGGAGGCCATCTATTACACTGATTTCCCTGGCACTGACTAGCTCCAGGTTCAGACCCTCTGCCACTTATTTGGACCAGTAATCAAAGTCCCAAAGAATCACATAGACAGTTATATTAAGTTCATGCTGTTTGGCCTATGGCTTAGACACATTGCTAGCTAACTCTTTCATCATAACTTAACCCATTCTCATTAATCTGTCCTGCCACATTGTCCTTGGCTCACCTGTGTTCCTTATAGGTTACTTCTTTGGGCATCTGGCTCAATCTGTGTCTGACACTATCCTCTTTCTTGTACCTATGCTCAGATTCCTCCACCTACTCTATTGTGTCTGCCATGGCCAAAACAGTCCTTTACTAACAACATACAGAAAGATATTCCCACATCATATTATGGGTTTTTTTTCCTAAATGATTATTTAAATGTAAGGTTTTATTTCAATAGTAATCTCACTGATTATCATTCCCCCCACCACCACAGAAAAAGTATTCAGACCTGCAAGTTTGAGTGAATAATACTGCTAGACAAGATTATTTTGATTTCCCTTAATTTATAAAAGAGGCTTTAATCCATGTATCCACTGCTCTGCCTCCCTTCCCTTTTTCAAATACCTCCCAGTCAGTCTTTGGCCTCTCCATCCCCCAATATCTGCCCCCCCCCCCAAATAAGTCACAAGCTTGGTCTATGCACTCCTGAAGTTCTTTTACTCAGCAGGATTGTTTTTGCAATCCTGGGTTTCCTATAATTTCATAGGGAGTTGAGTATTGTTCTTTCAAGGTCTATAAAAAAAATTTGTTGGGATTTAGATGGGGAATGAATTGAATCTGCAAATTGCTTTTGGTAAAAATTGCCATTTTTACTATGTTGATCCTACCTATCCAGGAGCATGGGCGATCTTTTCATTTTCTGATATCCTCTTCAATTATTTTCTTCATTGACTTGAAGTTTTTGTCAAACATGTCTGCTGTTACAATAAGGTTTCCTGGCCCTGGGTGGCCAGAGGTCAAGACCCACAGATCTGCAGCCCCAGACCCCTTAGCCACTTGTAGCTGCTCCGGTCCCCAAAATGATTCAGACACATATTAAGTTCATGCTGTTTGGCCTATGGCTCAGGCACATTGCTACCTAGCTCCTTCAACTTAGCTCAACCCATTTCCATTAAACTGTCTTCCACGTGGCCCATGGCTTACCTGTGTTCCTTACATGTTTCTTCTTAGGCGGCTGGCTCAGTCTAATCTCTGACTCCGCCCTTCCTTTCCTACCTATTCTGATTCCCCCATCTACTTTTCTATGGTGCCTGTCATAGGCCAAATCAGCTTCTTTATTTAAAGATTGAGATTCACAGCATTCAGAAAGACATTCCCATATCACTCTGCTACTTCTTTGGTTAGAGTTATGCTAAGATATTTAATGCTATTTGCAGCTATTATAAAGGGTGATGTTATTTCTTATTTCTTTTTCAGGCCATTCATTCTTAGTGTATAGGAGGGATATTGATTTTTTAAATTAATCTTGTGTACACTCCATCATTGCTGAAGGTGTTTATCAGCTGTAGGAGATCCCTGGTAGTATTTTGTGGGTCACTTATGTATATGATCATATCATCTGCAAATAGAGATAGTTTAACTTCTTCCTTTCCTATTTGTATCTCCTTAATCTCCTTTTGTTCTTTTATTGCTTTAGCTAAATCTCTGAGAACTACATTGAATAGATAAGGAGAGAGAGGACAGCCTGGTCTTGTTCCTGATTTTTGTGGGATTGCTTTGAGTGTTACTCCACTTAGTTTGATATTGGCAGTCAGCTTGCTGTATATCGCCTTTTTATATTTAGGTATTTTCCCTGCATTCCTGATCTCTCCAGGACTTTTATCATAAAGAAATGTTGGATTTTCTCAAAGACCTTTTCAGCATCTAATGAGATTATCATATGTTTTTTTCTTTCAGTTTGTTTATATTATGGATGACATTCAGTTTTTGTATGTTGAACCATCTTTGAATCTCTGGGATGAAGCCGACTTGATCGTGGTGGATGGTTTCTTTGATATGTTATTAGATTCTGTTTGCCAGAACTTTATTATTTTTGCATCAATGTTCATGAGGGGGGTTGGTCTGTAATTCTCTTTCTTTGTTACATCTTTGAGTGGCATTGGAGTCAGGGTGATTGTGGCCTCAGAAAAAGAGTTTGGTAATGTTCCTTCCGTGTCTACTGTATGGAACAGTTTTAGGAGTATTGGTATTAGTTCTTCTAATGTCTGGTAGAATTCTAAACTGAATCTGTCTGGTCCTGGACTTTTTTTACTTGGGAAACTTTTAATAACAGCTTCAATTTCTTTTGGTCTTATAGATCTGTTTGTGTCATTTATCTGATTTTGATTTAATTTGGATAAGTAGTACCTATCCAGAAAGCTGTCTATTTCTTTGAGGTTTTTCATTTTAGTGGAGCATAGATTTTCCAAGTAAGACCTGGTAATTCTCTGGATTTCCTGGTTGTCTGTTGTTATGTCCCCATTTTCATTTCTGAGCATGTTAATTTGGATACTCTCTTTCTGCTTTTAGCTTAGGTTGGATAAGTGTTTATCTATCTTGTTGGCTTTCTCAAAGAGCCATCAGTTTGATTCATTGATTCTATGTATTGTTCTATTTGTTTCTATTATATAGATTTTAGCCCTAAGTTTAATTATTTCCTGCTTTTAATTGTGATAAACTCTTCAGTTGTGCAGTTAGGTCTCTTTTGGGAGATTCTCTAAGTTTTTCATATAAGCATCTAGTGGCATGAGTTTTCCTCTTAACACTGCTTTCATTCTGTCCCATCAGTTTGGGTATGTTGTAGATTCATTTTCATTAAATTCTAGAAAAATTTTTGATTTATTATTTAACTTCTTCCTTGACCCAAAAGTGGTTCAATTGAGAAATGTTCAGAGCCTATGAATTTGTATGCTTTCTGTAATTTTTGTTGTTGAACTCTAACTTTAGGCAATGATTGTTTGATATAATGCAAGGAGTTATTCCAATTTTTGTATCTATTGATATTTGCTTTATTACCATGTATGTGCTAAATTTTAGAGAAAGTTTCATGGGGTTGTGAGAAATATGTAAATTCCTGTATGTTTGGGTGGAACATTCTGTATATATCTAGTAAGTCCAACTGGATCATAACATCTATTAGATCCCTTATTTATCTCTTGAGTTTCTGGCTGGTTCACCTATACAAGGGTGAAAGTGGGGAACTGAAATTTCCCACTATTAGTTTGTGGTGTTTAATGTTTGGCTTAAGCTTCAGTGGTGTTTCTTTTACATATATAGGTGTCCTTATGTTTCAGGTATAAATATCCAGGATTGAGACTTCATCTTGGTGGATTTTCCCTGAAATGAATATGTAATGTCTGTCCTGGTTTCTTTTGGTTGATTTTAGTTTAAAGTCTTTTTTGTTATATAATAACAAACCAGCTCTTTTCTTAAGACCATTTGATCTGAAAATTATTTTCTTAGCCTGTCTCTGAGTCTGTCTGTCTTTGTTGTGGAGCTGTGTTTCTTTTATACAGCAGAACGATGGATTCTGTTTTTGTATCCTTCATTTTAGGGTCTTTTTATACGTGAATTGAGTCCATTGCTATTAAGAGATATTAATGACCAATGATTGTTATTTCCTGGTTTTTGTTTTTTTGATTTTTTTTTGGTAGTAGCATGCATGTATTTCCCTTCTCTAGGTTTTTCTTCTGTTAGGATATTGATTGTTTGTGGTTTCATGGGTGTATCTGGTTTTCATAGGTTGGAATTTTCACTCTAGTGCTTTCTATAAGGCTAGATTTGTGGATAGGTATTAAAATCTGGTTTTGTCATAAAATGTCTTGTTTACTCCATCTATGGTGATTGATAGTTTTGCTGGGTATAGTAGTCTAGGTTAGCAGCCATGTTTTTTTAGTTTCTGTATAACATCTGACCCAGACCTTCTTGCTTTCATTGTTTCCATTGAATAGTGTTGTGTTATTCTGATGATTCTGCCTTTATAGATAAATTGGCCTTTTTCCTTTGCAGCTCTTAGTATTTTTTTTTGTTCTGTAGGTTTAGTGGCTTAATTATGATGTGGTGATCAGACTTCTTTGAGGGGTGTAGTCTATTTGGTGTTCAGTAAAGCTTCCTGCTTCTTTAGGTTAGGAAAGTTTTCTTCTATGATTTTCTTGAATATATTTTCTGTGCCTTTGAGCCAGTGTTCTTCTCCTTCTTTGATTCCAATTACTTTCAGGTTTGGTCTTCTTATGTTGTCCCATATTTCCTAGATGTTTTGTATGTATGACATTTTTAGGTTTTAGTGCTTTTTTTAAACTGATGTATCTATTTCCACTATTGGATCTTCCACTTTAGAGATTCTCTCTTCCATCTCTTGCATTCTGTTGATTATGCTTACATCTATGGTTCTGGTTCTTTTCTTCAGGTTTTCTGTTTCCATGTTTGCCTTGGTTTGTGCTTTCTTTATTACTTCTATTTCAATTTTAATTTCTGTTATGCTTCTTTCATTTGTTTGTTGTCTTTTTCTTCCCTTTCTTTATTTTCTTTCAGGGATTTGTTAATTTCTTCCAATTTTTTGCTTGTATTTTCTTCTATTTCTTAAGGGAGTTTTTTATCCTGTTTAAAGCTTCTATTTTCTTCCTATATTTTTTAGGTTATTTCCTTCTGTTTGCTCTTCATTGTTACCCTCAGATCTTGATGTTGTAGAACCACCAGCTTCTTCTTTTTGTGTCTTGTTTTATATACTTGCATTGATGTCTACTCATTGCTTCTTTGGTTCACTTCAGTCAGATATTTATCAGTTCTTAGTATGTTGTGGGCCCAGGGGCTGTGGTCTCCAGTAATTCTAGGGGCTTCTCCTAGTCAGCCTTTAGTTATTTGTAGGCCAAGGTGCTGTGTGTCTCCAGTTGTCTTGGGTTTTATTTTTAATCAGTTCTTCATTGGCTCTTAGTCAGCTGTAGACCAGGAGGTTTTGAGGTCTCCAGATGTCAGTATGTGATGACACAAATTGTAGTCTGGTGGGGATGGCTTGTGGGATGTCCCTCCAGCTGTGTTTTGCTGAGCATAGGTTTTGGGTGTGGGCTCTTCTAGCTTTCTTTGGTTGAGGACATAGCTATATTTGGTTGGGTGCCAGAGGCTGTGTCCTGGACCAGGGATGGAGTCCAAAGTCTCTGCTTGGCCTAGGGGCTGGGGTCCCACTCACCTTTTAGTCAGCTATGGACCAGAAGGCTTCTGGGGGTTATTGTTAAATGGTGAATATAAAATGTGTCTTTTTCACACACATTCTGTCATATCATTCTTATTTTGTGAGAAATTGCTTTTTTATGGTTATTTGGGTTGTTTTTTCTTGCAGAAATATGGAGAGAAATCACCTGGCCCCATGTACTTCACTGTGCTCCAAAAAGTGAGACACTGAATGTGACTCTGACCTGCTGACTAAATGTTGCGTTACATCTGGTTTGAGGTAACTTGATACTTAGCTTTTAATTTTTTCACAATGGCTAACAATTCAACTTCTCAAAACTTCAGTACCTTTTTACTCTTATGGTTGAGAATTTTTTGCCTGAATGTATTTTTGAAGGTTTCAATCCCTCAGTTCTGTTATTTTTCAGCTTGATTCTATATTTTATGTTTACAGTATGAGACTATGATGAACATGACGGATGGTTTAAAACCTAGGAATGAGCAATTGATATCTAAAATGTATAATATAAAAATTATAACCAACAAACCTGCAGATAAAACTTCATCCTCAGAGATGAATATCAAGAACATACAAGAGAAGTGCAGACTTATATTAGTGACGAGAATAAGAAACCTATTAATTGTGTTAATGATGAGAGTAGGAAAATTGTTGATTCTATCATGTCATTAAAAATATTGGCTATTCAAGAAACTCAGACCCGAGAAAAAAATGATGGTCTCCAAGCTTTAAGAATGAGAGGACCATGTTGCAATACTAGAGATGGACATTAAGACACTATCCACCCAGAACAATTCAGGACAACCTCTTATGAAATATTATGGTGCTGAAGAGGTTCTGCCTAAGGTGGTAAACACTACTGTTTTCTGTTACAATTCAGACAAAGAACATGTATGGGGAGCCCCCAGAATTTGTAGAGTACAATTATGAGCCAATACATATGAGGGATATGAAGGATATCAAAGAAGCCATATTGCTCCATGGAATCCACTCCACTTATGTAAATCACATTCTAAATGCATGGTCCTGAAAAATGGAATAACTCCTAGTGATTGGATGTACTTAACAGCTGCTGTATCAGACTATAGTGAACATTTACTATGGAGATATTGGCTTAGGAAACAGACTATGGCAAAGCTTCAGGAGAAAATTAGGAGCATTTTCATGTCTCAAGACCAAATCCTTAATGAAGGCTCATTTGTTGATGTGAAGGTTCAGACTACTTACAATGAACATTCATTGTTGCTGTGCTCTACTGCTCCATTTAATGCTTGGGAAATATTTTAGACCAGGACAGTAAATGGAGTCATATACCAAGGTCAGACAAAGCTTAACTTATACTTAACCTTATACTTAACATTATACTGACTTTCTGTATAGGCCAACTAAAGCTGTGCATAGAACAGTATCAGATCCAGAAGTTAGGAAGCAAATAATACTTTCTTTGGCCTTTGACCATGCTAATCTGGAATGTAAGAGAACACTTATGCAAAGAGATCAGATATTTTTTTGATAAAAGAATGGATTCAGTATGCAATCATTGTTGAATCTCTCCATTGCAATGAAGAGAATTGGGTAGACAAAGCCACTGTCAATGTTAGGGTGAAGAATCAAGGCATTAATTACATATAAAATGGAATTATATCCAAGGTTTTTCTGGGAATAATGTCCATCTTAGGAATGCATCAAATAGAATGTCACTACCTTCTGGGTTATGCCAAAATGTGGCAAAAGCCAACATTGGACTAATGAATGTAGATTAAAAAGAGACAAACAAGGCAATACTCTATCATCCAGAAACACCTCTCGGGGCTTCCCTAGAGAAGCACCAGAAATCAGATGTCAAAGCCAAATAAGGTTCAGTCATATCCAGTCACAGTAGAAGAACAGCCTCCTCAGGACAAGTAGGAAATCCAATGCCTAATGTAGAGGACCATACAGAATTTTATAATATAACAACTTTAAGAGGAAAATTGACAGTTCCAAGAAAAAATACAAAAGAAATATTCTGACAGACTTCCATAAATGAACAAAAACCAAAATTGAAAATATAGATGGATAATATTTATATAGAAGGCTTAGTCAACGTAGGAGCTGATGTTTTTATCATAACCCCACAATAATGGTATTCAAGATGGCCTCTAAAGGAGGTGGATGCTCAATTTCTAGGTATTGGAACAATATCTCAGGTGAGACAGTTTAAGATGGCTTGAATGTATAGGATCATAAGGACAGAAAGGAATGTTGAAGCCATATAAGACTAACATAGTAGTGAATCTATTGGGCCATGATCTTCTACAATAGAATACCTGATGTGGGACTCAGGTGTCAGCTTAAAAGGTCAAAAGACACTTATCCAGAGTATTGGACCCCTGAAGGAGGCGGGGAAAGCCCATTGAAAAGGGGCTTCTGGAACACGAGACGCTCTCTTCCTGGTTCCTGGCTGTTGGAGAGAGAATAGGAGTCCATCGTCCATCCATCCATCACTCGTCCACCGTTCCACACTCCAGTCCCTGTTCAGGTGCTACTGTAATCTGTTACCTGTACCGTGAGTGTTGGTTTATATTTTAATAAATATCTATCTGGTATTGGTGCCTTCTAAATAAACTGCACCTACAAATACCCAGACTAAAATCCCTCCAGGCTCATATATCAAGCAGAGACCCAATTATATTTCTGAAAATAACATTTTAATGTGCTATGCAAAACAATCACCAGCCATTCAGGTAGTGCAAAAGCATGGGTCACTAGCTTCTGAACCTGTAAAGACATGCATAGCACTACCTTTGAAATGGTTGACAGAAAAGCCTTTTTGAATTAAGCAATGGCCCTTGAAAAAGGAGAAATTGCAGGCTCTAGAACAGCTGGTACAGGAGCAGTTACAAGCTCAGCATATTGAAGAATCAATGAGACTATGGAATTCTGCTTTGTTTTTGTCAAGAAGAAATCTGGAAAGTGGATGTAAGAGCAATTGATAAGGTGATTCAGCCCAGAGGGTCTTTACAATTTGGTATTCTCCTTCCTTCTGTTACCTAAGGGATGGCCTAGTACAGTTATTGATTTGAAGGATTTGTTTGTTTGTTTGTTTGTTTTTACCAAATCTTTACAAGAAAAGGACAAAGAAAAATTCGCCTTCAGACTGTCTACATTTAATAATTCATGTTTGATAAAAAGATATCAATGGAGAGTCCTTCCACAATGAATGTTGAATAGTCCTACCTTTTGCCAAAATTTTGTACAGCAGCTAATAGAAGTGATATGCAAACAATTCCCACAATCTCAGCTTTGTCAGTTTATTGGAGAAGACCCAGCAGAAATTATTGTACCTTTAACTAATGAAGAAATTGATCAATTATGGGTAGACAGTGAACCTTGTAGTATTTTTTTTGGAGAGTTTAATAACAAATATCCATGAAACAAAAGAATCTCATTTAAAAAGGTAATTAACTGGATCCTCCCTCATGTGGTATGGAACAAACCTATTTCTGGTGCTCCTATATCTTATACTGATACAAATGAATCAGGAAAAGCTGGTTACAAATCAGGAAATTTAAGTAAAGTGGCTTCAAGGCCTTGTAATTCTTTTAAGAAGTCAGAACTATACATTATGAAGACAGAGAGTTCTTTTACACATTGAAATTGTTGATTTCGTGCCTGATGATACAGAATTAAACACACACACACACACACACACACACACACACACACACACACACACACATGTATATATCTCACATATCAGAACTCACACAGATTTTCCTGGTCCTCTGATGCAAGGTAATGATGAAATTGACTGATTATTAATAAGAAATGTGCTGGAGGCCTCAGAATTTCATGAGACATCATGTTAATAGCAATGAAATAAAAAGAGCTTTGCCATCATTTGGCATCAGGCCAAGGAAATTCTATGGAATTGTACTACTTGTTCCTTCTATAACCAACCACCTTTACCCACTGGAAGTAATTCTAAAGGTATCCAGAGAAATGAGATCTGGAAGATGGATGTGTATCACTTTCTAGAATTTGGAAAGGTAAGATATGTACATCATACCATTGAGACTTACTCGGAAATGCAATGGATGACTGCCCTGAGTTCTGAAAAAGCTGATGCTGTAATTACTCACCTTTTGGAACTCATGGCCATAATGGGAATTGTCATTCAAATTAAGACTGACAATACTCCAGCATATGTTGCCTCCCAAAATTGTAATTTTTTGGATATTATAATATAAAGCACATTACAGGGATACTGCACAATCCTGCAAAAGAGCAGTTGTGGATATACCTCATTATACCTTAAAAGAGATGCATCAGAAACAGAAAGGATAAATAAAAAGAGAGAGAGAGAGAAATTGCTTAATGCTTTACTGACCTTGAATTTTCTTACTGCTGATGAGAAAGTAACAGTAGCTTCATAGAGATATTGGGTAATAGAAAAAACTTCTGAGATAAACAAACCTATCTACTTCAAGGATGTGCTGACTTCAGAATGGAAGCTGAGATATGTGCTTCGGTAGGGTAGGGGGTTTGCTTTTGTTTCCACAGAAGAAAAGATATAGGTGCCAACAAAATTAATAAAGATCATATTTGAAAAGGAGACACCCCTTGAGGAGGAGAAGTAATGATTCACCCATGGATATGACAATTGGATACATAGAAAGGAAAATTCATTTAACAAGGCTGGAGCAGGGGCTCATTTTTGTCTTTACAGAAGAATAAATATAACCATCTTCAAGATATTAAAAGGATTCTGGATGCTTAGATGACAAAAGTTGAAGGGAGATCACTTATGAAAGGATTATAAACAAAGAAATATATGGACAACTGGTACCAATATGCACTATTGCATAATTTCTCAATTCTCACTGCTTTACTTCTATATCACTCTTTAAAAAGATGTGGTCCTGGTTTGATTATAAATAAAGCTGGCTTTGGAGTTGGATTAAGTGGCTTTCTCCTTCTCTAAACTGAAGCACTTTTGGTAAAGAAAACTTGAGAGATTCTGTCTCATATCAGAAAAGCCACCTGGTATGGGACAGAAGACAGAATATACAGGGACCAATATTATTGTAATTTTATCTTTTATCCTATTTGTCTGTGTATTTCCTTTTTTCCTAACCTTAAAATCTTCTCTGCATACAAATTTCTCCTGAAGATGCTAGAGACATAAAAATCTTTATTTGATATTAATGATGTTTAATGATTCTATCTAATGTAAGAGAGAGAGCCTGGTGTACACCACTCAATGATTGATTTTGAAATATAGAATATTCAGGATGGTTGAAAGATAGCTTCTTTGATAACCCTTAAGGTCCTTCATGTCACATCTTTAACAAGAGTTCCAGATGGATTTATCCACTACTCTGAGAATGGTTATAAATGTTTATAGTCTGTCCATTGGATCTAAGCACTGTCTTAGCTTTTATAGGATCCCAAAGAGATGCTGCTGCCCACAAGTCATCAGGCAGCAACCTTATGAAAAACTACACCTCTCTCCCAATAAGTTTTCTCCTTTGACAATTATGGATAATTATCATTCTGATAGGATATTTATAAGTTAAAATTGGGTTGAGGGTAGAACAACAACATAGACTCAGGGATACCTTTTAAAGAATAGAATGGGGAATAGATAGGATAGACATAGGTAGATTGTTGTATCTACTTGTAAACAATTATTACACAAATATGAGCTAAAGACAATTTACACTGGTATAGTTGTCTGAATATTGAAATAAATGTGAAATAATTTTAGATGTTTGATTGAGATAATTTGTATATTAATATAAATTTATATCTGAAATTGTTTTATATGTCTAAGGTAATTTGTATATTGATACAAAATTGAATCTGTAATTGCCATATTTTGCATATGCTTATACCTCTGTTTAAAATATTTTATACATTGATTATATTAAGCATATTATTTTTATTTCCCTTATAAACTTTCTGCCTCTGTTTAATTATACTAGTCATAATATATAATTATATTAGTCATAATATATACATAAGATGTTTTGTATACCTCTATTTAGGTGTTTTGTATGTGATGCATATTTAGGATACTGTTGTCATTTTGCATGGTACATGTACCTCTGGTTAATGTTTATATGATAGTCATGCTGGAAGTCATCATTCAGAAACTGTACACCCATTTATAGTTTCCTTAGTTCTACAATGTAAAGCTTCTGTCTTTAGGATTATAAGAACTGCAGGTCACCATTACTTAGGTTTGACATGTAACAGTCATGTTGTTTAGGTTTCCCAGATACATGCTAGAATACATCAGACAGACAGGCGTCTTCAATCACTTCATAGGCCTGCAGAATATGGCATTTAACATTTTGTTATTTGGAATTTGTCCATGAGAGACACAACTCCTGGCATCACTATTCCTTTCCCAAGATGGTGTTGAGCATGAAGGATAGATACTCCAGTAGGAGTTTGTCTTCCTTGGCAAACAATTGCCTGTTGGGCAAAGAACTGCCCTTACCTGGACTGCTATCACTATACACCCTGTCTAATCTAGATTAGCAGGATGAAGGATAGAGACAGCCAAAACCTACCTGGATAAGATGGTTTTTGCAAAACTTCCCTGCTTCTGAAGAGATCTGTCGGATATCATAGGCCTGTAGCCATAATGGTGGATGGTCCAACTGCACAGAAAAGCCATGAGTGACTTTCCAGGTAGCTGACTATTGCTCTTCTCTCCTAAATTTTGGAAGCCACTCTTTTATGCTTCAAATATTCAGGTAATATATTTTCCTTCTCAGGTCTTGATGGGTTTGAAGAATACACAGTTAAGATTACTACTATCTTATCTCTTAGCAAAGGTGTTGGGGTTGTGATTAATCCAATTTTCCAGAGACTTAGCTAAGGACAAATAAGTTAAAATGATAAATCACATATTTTATGAATAAGTAGCTATTACAAACAGATCTTCAATAAATTCTTATAATACCAAGTGCCAATGAAGATATTATGTTCTTCAAAAATTTTTATTAGCATAAGCTATGGATACTTTCCACCACTGGGCCTTTATTTTGAACACTGAATGCAACTCAGCACATGCCCCAGTCACAAGTTCTAGGGAATTCTCATATTTTTAGAATGACGCTGAAATCAATTCATTTCAGTTCCCCTTTTCCAGAGCTTAGCATTGTTGTGGGATATTTGTACACTGTTTGGAGATATATTGTAATTGGTGTAATGAAAAGCTGAATGGCCAATAGATAGTCAGTACACATAGACAGGATTTTCAGGAAGAGAAAGGAAGAAGAGATGAATCCAAGCCAGGAGTTGCCAGGAGACATAGAGAGGAAACAGAAGGTACAAGATGAAAGAGAGGTAATGCCACATGATAAATGTAGATGAATATAAGTGGGTTAGTTTCAAGTTATAAGAGCTAGTTAGGGAGAAGCCTAAGCTATAGGCTTAACTTTTATAATTAATAAGTCTCCATGTCACTTTTTGTGAGCTGGTGACCCAAAGAAGATATCGAACTCTTCCTTTTCCAGTGTGCAAAATGGCTGTACATAGACAGATGATATAGAATATTCAATAGTGAATGAACAAACCCAAAATATTCCACTAAATGAAAAAAAGCCAGATAGAGAGCCTTGTATTTCACTCTTTTATTTACATTAAATTCTGCAATTGGCAAACACACAGAAGAGAAGATTAAATTGATGTGTTTTAAGGGTGGGGCTAAAGGTACAGGAAAAGCAACTACTTGGAATAGAATTTCTTATTGGAAAAATTAAAATGTTCCATGTACATAGTGATCTGGTTACATAATTCTGTGGCCTTACTAAAGGTCACTGAATTGTTTCCATCAGAAAGTAAATTCTGAACAAATACAAATACAATTAAGCTTTGAGGTAAGCAGCAATGGGCCAGTTAAGGGCTGATCTAGAGAAGTAGCATGGGTGACACTATGGGTTTAATATCACACAGAAACTCTAGATGAGAGAATGTTCTTCCCAATTGGACACATAGTCAATGCATAATAGCACATGTAAATGTAATGCCCTCCCTGCTTCAGAAGCTGAGCAACACTGCACCGTTCTCCTTCTCATGACCTTCACAATAGTATTTTTGCTTCTAATTTGAAGTTCTACTCATACTGGACAACATTCTTTTCTTGCCTTAGGAAATAACGTTTCTCAAACTTTAAAACATACTACTTTCATGAGTAGGGTCTGCTTGAATTTATGTTTTTAATTATTGTCTTTCCCTTTCTTGTTTTATTAATTAGTAAATTTATTCATTTTACAGCACTGAGGATTGAACTTAAGTGGCAGGCAGAATATTAAGGGGAAACTAATGATATCCTAAGAGTAAAGTGATGTGGGAATGTCTTTCTGTATGCTGTGAATATCCATCTTTAAATAAAGGAGCTGTTTTGGCCCATGACAGGCACCATAGAAAAAGTAGGAGGAGAAATCAGAGCACAGGTAGGAGAAGCAGGGCAGAGTCAGACAGACTGAGCCATCCACCCAAGAGGAAGCATGTGAGGAACACAGGTGAGCCACGGGCCATGTGGCAGACAGGTTAATGAGAATGCATTGATTTAAGATGTAAGAGCTAGCTAGCAATGTGCCTGAGCCATAGATCAAACAGCATGAAGTAAATATACGTGTCTGAATCATTTTGGGGGACCTAAGTAACAGCAGGCAGTTAAGCAGTCTGGGGCTGCAGATCTGTGGGTCTGGACCTCTGGCCACACAGGACCAAGAAACCTCATTGCAACAGTAATGAATAATAATAATTAGATTATTTACAATTTTATTTATGAAAATTATTTACTTCTCTATATGAAAACTATTTGGATTTCTAATTTTATGAGAAATGAGTTGCCATAATTTTTTATCTTATCTCAATTATCTTTAATGTACACAGACTTACCTAAATTTGTAAAACTTTTCCATTAAAATATACAAAACAGAAAGTGCAAAAAAATATTCTTATTCTTTTGTCAATTACTTTAGCATGGTCAATACAAAAGACCATTTTCAAATAATTGCTTAGGAATACAAGTTTTATTTCAGACAATTGAAAATCTTAATAAGCATCTATGTTGGGGTATCAATGAGACTTTGGTTTCTAGATCTCTTATAAAAAAGCCAGAAGATGTTAAGTCTATTATGTAAAAGTATATTGTATATGTACAGTAATTATCATATCTTCATGTATCTGTATACTATAATCACCTTTAGAATATTTATTATAGTAAATGCAGTTGTTAGTATGTAGTTATTATGCTATAGTATTATGGCAAGGAACTAATAATATAAAAAGACCTCTACATACTTATACAGATCAAAATCCTATGAAAGAGGTTTCTAAAAGAGGAGCTGACTGATAGAAGAAAAAAGAGATGTTTGGGGGACTTTATTATTTACTGTAAATATATATGATTTACCCAGAGAGGAAAGCCATTAAGAAACTGTCAACATTTCTTTGGGTAGCCAAGAGGATTGTGATGCTGGAAAAACAACCTGGACCCTATAATATTGTAAGTAAATGTGCTTTGGGCTGGGAAACCTTCCCGGACTGAGGTATTAATCTCCATCTTCAGTACTCTTTACTTTAAAGCTTTTTAAGCTTGAAAAACTTCCCTTTGCTTGGTCTTTAAATATCCAATTGGGTAATCAAAAAGAAATTAGTGACTCCTAAACCTTAGTTGCACTTTGCTATTGAACTATATTTTGAGATTAAATAGAGATTTAAACATTCGGTGTCAGCAGTCTCTGAAAATCACTGATGACTTGAAGAAATATCAGGTGTTTATTTCACTGCAAAACTCAAATATAAATGATCATCATAAACATATAAGTACTCCCTGTTTAAAATATCCTTAGTGTTTTTATTTGGGGGTTTATATTGTTTGAGACAGGGTCTCATTTTATAGCCCTAAATGGCCTGAAACTTGGCTTTGTAGATCAGTTTGTCTAGAATTTAAAAAGATCTACCTGCTTCTGCCTCCTGAGTTTAGAATTAGAGGAGAGAGACATGTGTGCATATACATACAAACATACATACATACATACAGACATACAGACAGACAGATATATGTGTATGTGATGGTGATAAAGAAACAGAGGCTATCAACTTGGGATAAGGGGAACAGAGAGGGTTATAGGTAGGGGCTGAAGAGAGGAAAGGGGGTAATGACATTATGTAATTATATTTCAGCAATTTTAAAAGAATTTTTAGTGTTATAGCTTGAAAAGTTTACAGTTAGTGTACTACTCAGTTGTTGTTTTTAAAAAAGAACATTTCAATTTTTACCTTAAATGTTATTGTATGACTATATAAGAACATACAAACATACATCACATGTTAAGTGAGAACTGTCTAATGTCTCACTATACAATGGCATATAGAAATTAATGTACTAGATGTCATATTATTTATATGATGCTATATGATTCCCCCTCCTCCCACAATAAAGGAGATTCTCCTTGCAGTACATAGCAATTAACACAAAAACTCACAACTAGACAATGTAAAGACTGTGAAAGACCACAAGGCATTCAGTGCTAAGTCTTCCCTTTGAGACTCAGAGGTCTATTCAGAAGAATTAGAAAGACTGGAAGCACCAAGAAGTGATAGATGATCCAAGGAAACATTATCTTCTAGACACCACAGGAGTGATGCACATATGAACTCACACAGACTATGAGAACACACACAAGAATGACACAAATGTTAGTCAGACAATATTCTAGCATGGAGAAGTAGAAGTAGGCACAAAGTCCTGAATGAGAAGTTGTCCAGTTGATAGGTGATAAATAGGGAAATTAGTTTTCTCCAGTGTTGTAACACTGCCATATCAGACACACTCCAAGTCAGGCCTCAAGCTCAGAAGCAGCTGACCAGCACAAAACAGACTCCATGTTTTTTGTGTACTTTTGTTACTATTGGGTAATTTTTGTCTATTGTTTTGTTGTTTTCTGGAAGAGAGAGAGAGAATATGAATTTGTGTGGGTATAGGGTAGGGAGGATCTGGGAGGACTGTGGAAGCATAAAGAATATGATCAAATTATATCCTATATATTTTTAAATAAATGAAGTATTAATATGTATATTAACTATATCCCTCTGGAATAAATTGTATATACCCTTTAGTGATATATCCCATGTCTGGGTTAGCTCAATGAATAAAGAAAACAATGGGGAAAAAACAGTAACTCCTAGAAAGATGTCATATCAAAATCAGTAGTCTGGACCTGATGAGGTTGAAGAACTCTGTGATATACACAGATTATTTTATATATAGGGCATTCAAGTCAAAGAAGCTAACTGACACACTCAAGGTTCATAAAATATTTTGGGGTTAAACTATTATTTGATGTGGGAATGTTTTTCTGTATGCTGTGAATATCAATGTTTAAATAAAGAGCTGTTTTGGCCCATGACAGGGAACATAGAAAAAGTAGGTGGGGAATCAAAATAGGTAGGAAAAGAAAAGCGGAGTCAGAGACAGATGGAGCCAGCTGCCCAAAGAAGAAACATGTAAGGAACACAGGTTAGGCCTCAAGGCAGGACAGATTAATGGAAATGAGATGAGTTAAGATGTAAGAGCTAGCTAGCAATGTGCCTAAGCCATAGGCCAAACAGCATGAAATTAATATGTGTCTGAGTCATTTGGAGAGTCTAAGCAGTGGTGGGTGGCTAGGTACTCTGGGATGGCAGGTCTGTGGGTCTGGACCTCTGGAAGCTGGGCCAAAAACCTCATTGTAACAATTATTCAAATAAACAATTTAAGTGAATTCAACAAAGCTGCTCTATAAGTCCCAAGGTTTTATGTTGTATATAGATATTAATGGATGTGGTTATTATAATTCTCCATACTATTTTTTCTTTTTCTATTTTGAATGAAATATACACATTCTAAAAGTATGCTTCACCTCCGTAAATCTGTGTTAATACCGCAGAGAAATTCACCCAGTTTCATTGAAGACTTCACTCAATCTGGAATAGTCTGGCATACAGCAAACACAAGTAAATTCACTGAATAAAGACGTGTAATGTTATAAGAAATTAAATTGCCCTTACTCTAATAATGAGCTGCTTCCCATATCTTGAATGTAGTGGAAGAAATTCAATTTAATAATCAATTCTATGTAATTATTTTTATTAGTTTAATATGAGAAGATTGTCACAGCAGAACAAACCTCTATTTTCAGCCTTTTCTAAAGCTACAATTCAATGTGGATATGGTATTAAAGGCTACACAATTTTAAACCCAGTGTGAATGTACCAGAGGGATCAGCAACAGAAAAGCAGAGTACTTCTCATTAGAGGAAGTTTATAAAGTGTACACTGTGGAAGTGAACAGTGACCTCAAGTTGGATTTTCCATGCATGCCTAAGGGACATGAACTGTGAGATAGAACTTGGGCTTTGGGCTTTCCTTCTGCTCCACTCTTTCTGGAATCAGGTTTCAGTAGAGACGTGTTCCACTGTATAAATTGTATTTCTTTAACAGCAAGATGTTTCTTCTTTCAAATTTCAGGATATTTACTAAACCTAAAAAGAGCTGTATGAAACTAGCTGTTCATTAAAAAGTTTTTCAGCAACAGGTCCCAACCTCCCCTGCGGAAGTTGAATTCAGCTTCCACAAAAAAGGCTACTTTGAGAAACTTCAAGCATCATGGATAAAACCTATAAAGTTACCAAAATTTTATGTTTTCTAGTTATTTTTTGACAAGGACACTTCTGTTTCACAGCCATACTATACTATGGAAGTCAGTCAAGGAAAACTCAGCAGTGACTTCCTTTCCACAGACATTTGCATCTTGATTCATAAAATTCATGAGTCATGTCTCAGGGAGCAAGATGGGCTCCCCTTGAGAGCAAGATCCTTAGAGGATTCTTTTAAGGTCAGGCACCTGTCCAAGCTAGATCATGGTAGAAAGTTTCTCCCAAGTCACTGAACAGGAAGTTGGTAGTCTCTTGTCTGTCAGCTGGTTTTCAATCACTCCAGTCCTGCATCTCAGGGAACAGTGTAGCAATGACAGGTAGAAAATGGCAGTAATTTTTTCAGATACGAAGAGGTAAAATATGCAAGATTTTATTCTTTCTTATGTAACTGGTTCTACTATAAAAGTGCAAGACTGCTTAAAAGCAACCATCTCTCACTGCTTTGACTAGTTTGCAGATGAGTATCTTAACATAACACCGAAAGCCTTTCCTGATGGTGTACAGTAGAGTGATTACTTCCTTAACGTACTTAGAAGAGACTTTACAACTGAGGGGAGTAGGAAGCATATTAAGTATAATAATTATCTATAATATATAATATATATAATATATATATTTTATACCACCTTTCTGGTATATACCTTTATATTTCCTAATGACTTAAAACTCTTGAAAATTTGACTTTTAATATCAGAATTGGCACATTTTATGTGTGTTTTTACTCTCATTTCCTCACTTGCCTTTTCCTCTTGGTCTTTCTTTTATATAACTCCCAAACTCCATTTGAATCTTGTGGGGATTCAATAAAAGCTTCAGAAGTTTTGGAGATATCAGAGGGAATCTACCAACAGTTTATGTGGGAATTTAATAAAAGCTCCAGAAGTTTCGGAGATCCACCCACAGTCAGTCTAGGAGGATCAGAGAGTGGTGATCCACACCTTTAATCCCAACACAGGGAGTATCCTGGGAGTAGTGACCTAAGCTCTTAATCCCAACTGAGTTTGAGGTCATCTTAGTTTACAGAAGGAATTCCAGGCTCCCAAGCAGGCAGTGGTGGGGCCACGCCTTCATTTACCAAAAGAGTATTTAAGGCTGGGATAGAAAGACAAGGGGAGAAAGCCAAGGGAAGCCAGGCTGAGGAAGCTGGAAGACAGCTGGGTAAGATCTGACTGTGGTGTTTATTCTCTCTAATATCTCTGACTTTCTCAGAGAAAGATCTGTTGCAATAAGGTTTCTTTGGTCATGGGCAGCCAGAGGGTCCAGAACCACGGACCTGGGGCCCCAGACGCCTTAGCTGCCCTCCACTGATTAGGCTCCCAAAATGACTCAGACACTTTATTAAGTTCATGCTATTTGGCCTATGGCTCAGGCACATTGCTAGCTTGCTCTTACATCTTAACTCAACCCATTCTAACTAATCTGCCTGCCACGTGGCCTGTGGATCACCTGTGTTCCTTACATGTTTTTTCTTTGGGCATCTGGCACAGTCTGTCTCTGACTCCACCCTGCTTCTCCTACCTATTCTGATTCCCCACCTACTTTTTCTATGGTGCCTGTTATGGGCCAAAACATCTCCTTTATTTAAAGATTGATATTCACAGTATACAGAAAGGCATTCCCACATCAGAGATCTATCCCTGAGTCTCACTTATTCATGCAAAGAATCTATTTTAATTTACTGCAACTTAGGACACTGACATACCAGCTTTATATCATTGTTTATATTTTAATTTTAATCTTACATTTCTACATTAATAAATGAGTGATTACTACCAATCCTTTTGTTTAATTTTTCCACTGAAATCTTGGTAAATAGAACCTATTTCTCTCTAGACTCCTGAAATAAGCAGTATACTCACATTATTGCCTGATTATCTACATTTTTTAACTACTCTATTAACTGCTATATTTTATATAGCCTTAACTTCCAACGGATATCTTAACTAAAAATAATTCTTAGTTAATTTTATTTCTCTTAATTTGTTAAAAGTTTCAACATTATGTCTGACAATAATAGCAAATCATCTGCCACTGAGGTATCTTACCAACTATTAACTGAGTCACTGACAGATAATGCCAGATAAATGCAAAGAGAAAACCCGAGGATCCTGGGCCAGAGATGAAGGATCTCATCCTTCACAGCACAAAAAGTCTAAGCAGCAGTTAATTTTCTCTCTTCTTGTCCCCAATACCCACTGGAATAAAGTTGATGGGGCTGAATAAATGCCAAGACAGAGAAGCTTATGATAGGTAGTAAAAAATTCCTTATCCATGCTTCAGTCGAAGATACTAGCTCTATATATCCATCGTTTGAGAATTTCATGCCTGCATATGCTTTGGTCAAAACTACTTCCCAATTATCTCCTCTCCAAATCCATATATATCATTACATTCACTTTTTCATCCAAAATTAATGTAGTCCCATTTTTAAACCAAATTTAACAATATGTGCCTGAATATAGCAATCTACTGCTACCTACTACATAGGTGCCTTCTTTGGGTAACTCCATCTTGTAAGGATATTCAGTGAACAAATATCTGACAAAGGCAGTCTGGCAAAATGACAGTTCTTCCCCTTGATAGACAAACAGAAGTATAAGAGATTCATGAATGATTATCTCTCAGATATGTTGACTTATGCTCTTCCCTACTTTTGCACTTAGGGATGTGTCAGGTTTACCAAACAGAAAGAACAAAACAATGAGAGTTGGAGATTACTCTGAACTTTTCTTGCCTCACTCACCTGGGTACTCAATACCTACCTGCTAAAGACATACCTCACAAAGATAAACCAGGAATCTGGGATCCAGAAGACAATTTGTATAAAAGCAACTCGGCTATTTCACTGTACAACAAAAGTTGATACTGAGCCCTTGTTACAACCTAATTACCCATGCAAGCATATTTGAATTCCTTTAAAATACAATACTGTTATAGAATATTATTTTAAGATGTGTTACACTTGTATGCTATAAAACATTTGTTTAATGATGCAAAAACATATTGTATTCTTTTATGTTGCATTAGTTTAACTCTGTGAAGCTGTGTTACTGTGCCTGTCTAAAGCACCTGATGGTCTAATAAAGAGCTGAATGGGCAATAGTGAGGCAGGAGAAAGGATGGGCGGGGCTGGCAGGAGAGAGAGAGTGAATAGAAGAAGAAATCAAAGAGCATAAATCAAGGAGCAAGAGAACAAGGAGAGGAGGATGCTAGAGGTCAGCCGCAAGACACACAGCCACACAGCCACTAACCACCTGGCCATCCAGCTCCTCAGCCACACAGACACACAGACACACAGTTACACAGCCACACAGCCTCCCAGTTGCCCAGCCGCCCAGCCACACAGTCACATAGCCATCCAGCCATCCAGCCACACAGCCACACAGCTGCCCAGCCTCCCAGCCATCCAGCCATCCAGCCTCCCAGCCATACAGCCATATAGCCACACAGGCACACAGCCATACAGCCACACAGCCACACAGTCACATAGTTACACAGCCACACAGCCATACAGCCACATAGCCATACAGCCATACAGCCATACAGCCACACAGCCACACAGTCACACAGTCACACAGCCATACAGCCACACAGCCACACAGTCACACAGTTACACAGCCACACAGCCACACAGCCATCCAGCCATCCAACCACACAGCCACACAGCCATCCAGCCATCTAACCACACAGCCACACAGCCATCCAGCCATCCAGCCACACAGTCACACAGTCACACAGTCACACAGCCATCCAGCCATCCAGCCACACAGTCACACAGTCACACAGTCACACAGCCATACAGGCACACAGCCAACAGTCACACAGTTACACAGCCACACAGCCACACAGCCATCCAGCCATCCAACCACACAGCCACACAGCCACACAGCCATCCAGCCATCCAGCCAGCCACAGAGGAAGAGCAAAAGCAAGATATACAGAAGTAGGAAAAGAAAAAAATCCCAGAAGCAAAGGTAAATGGGATAATTACAGAGAGCTGGCGAAAACAAACCAAGCTAGGGCCAGGCATTTAAAAGTAATAATAAACTTCCACGTGTGATTTATTGGGGAGCTGGGTACCCCTCCCCCCAAAAAGCAAAATTCAAAGAACAAAGAGTGAAAGAGTAAGTAGTCAGACACCTACACGACTTCAGTTTAGGAAAAATGTTAAATGGCTTATTTTTCTCTTTGATATTAAATACTTATCACAAACATGCAATGAAAATGTGAGAACAGAACATTAATTATTTCCTTATCTAAGATATTCTGAGATATCATAGTCAAATTTTTCAGTAGTTTAGCTAGCAGCAGAGATAACAGCATTTAAAGGTTCAAAACCAAATTTCATGTAGGTGGGGAATAAGGAGATATTTGAAACTCAAATGAGTATGATTTGTCCTGAAATCCACAGCTATTGCAGAGCACTTAAATTATTTCAGTAGTCTATCATATCGCTTGGATGGCTAAACATTCTTCACACTATAATTTTGGAGAAAAGAAGGTACTGTAAAATCAAAAAAGTCACAGTGCTTTGCTTTTAGCTCCAAATGAAGAATTATATATATATATATATATATATATATATATATATATATATATATATATATATATATATATGATTTTTTTCCTGTGCACTTAAAGTATATCTGGCAGGACACTACCCAACTCACTTTGGCAGAGATACATGCAGCTAAAATTGCTTCTATTCCTGCTAATAGTCTATAATCAGCATTTTCCTGGAAGGCATCCTCTAGGAAGAAGTGCTTAGATACACAGAGTTTAATTCTGTGAATAAAATATTTAGCCTCCTTGGTGCTCTAAAACAGAGCCTTGACTTACTGACTTCGAAGCTGCTGACTCCCTACAGTTCAAGCCAGTAGGTTTCCCAGATGGTTTTACTTTTAATGATAGTAAAGTACTTAGCTACCACTAGAAGGCCATTACAAACTGTTATGAAAAGGTATAAAATGCCTGAAAGGAAGCAAAAGTGACTATTGCAGGACTCACTGAAGAAGTATATCCAGACAACCAAGTTCCTTTGTAAAAGTACTGGCAAGGATGTAGGACACTTACTAAACGAATGCCCAGTGCCATGTCAGGATTGGTGTGTTAAGTAGTGTACAAGATTAGCTTATAAGGCAGAAAGAAAAAAGAAGTGTGGGTTTTATTATATGCCACCTATTCAAAACAATTTTAAGCATTTTTTATTTTTACGTATTTTTATTTTATTAAAAAAATCTCCATACCCACTGCTCTCCCTCTCCCATTCCTTTCCCAGTCTCCCCCTCCCCCTCACCTCTCTTCTTCTCCTGTTCACTCCCCAGAGAAGTCAAAGAATTCCAAGGTAAGTCAATTGGTCAGTTTATCCTGTTGAGGTAGGGCTGAGTCCCTCCTCCAAATACCACTGCCGAGAAAGGTGTTTTCCCGCTAGGCATAGACTTTGAGGAACCAGTTGATGGACACAAGATAGACTCTAGTCCAACTGCAAGAGGCTCCAGAAACTACTCATGCTTTTCCACTGTCATCTACACTCAGAGGATCCGGGTCCTTTCCATGAAGTTTCATCAGCTGTAATTTTAGAGTCTGTGAGCTCCCAACATGGGACCCTTTTCTATGGGTCTCCCCATCATGATCCCCATCTCTCCACTCATGTAATATTTCCTCCCTCTCTTCAGGTGAAAAAAAAAGGGGGGATGTTGGGGGGGCAACAGAGCAAAGAAGTGGATATCCTGATAGAAGGAGCCATTGTGGGATTAGAGAGAAACCTGGTGCTAGGGACAGCCAAGAACTCACAAAATGATCCTAGCTAGGACTCCAAGCAATAGTGAAGAGGATGCCTGAACAGGACTTTCTGTATTATCATATTAACACCCACCCTAATTGCCATTGTAGAACCTTCACCCAGCAGCTGATGGGGGCATAAGCAGAGATCTATAGTTAATCAATTTTTATTTTTAAGATTGTATTTTAATTACATCATTTCTACCTTCCATTTTCTTCCACCATGCCATTTCTACTCCCTTCAAATTCATGGCCTTTTTTCTATCAACTATTACTGCGTGCTTATACAACTGGTATACATATGAATGTCCCCAAATATAACCTGTCAAATCCATAGAATATCAGAAGCTATATCCATAAAGTCACACCAACATGACCACCAACCGTGAGCTAAACAAGGAGTATGCCAATGAACATGCCAAACTGTGTGTGGGAAGGCTTCAGCCTTATGCAAGGAATTCAAAATATTTTACCACACCTTATAAAACCAGAGCATGGTAAAACAGGTATCAACCCATGATTTAGAGAAAAGTGGTTACAGGAGATTGATGAATGGTTCCAATGTGCTTGGCCAGTCAGATTTTTAACATTGATAACAGGTGATCTAAAAGAGAATAAATGAAGCATATACAGATTTGTTAGCCCAAGCCTGTGTACTCATCACCATTGACGTACATTAAAAAATGTCTGATAAAAAAGCTAACAATTTATTGATTTTTAAAAATTAGTCCTTCTTTACATATTCCTATTTGTTGCTACATTAAGAAAGACCACTGATAACTACTAAAAAACTGGCTATTATAGGGCAGAATTTTGCCTTCATCATTTCTCTGATACTACAGACAACTCTGGAACATTGTCTCCAGGGCCTCATCTCCATGTATTCCATCTCAATGTCCAACATGTACACATGTTCTCTAAATCAGTCCTCATTCTAATGGACTGTACCAATTCATTTCAGGTAAATGCCCAGATTAAACACTGTAAACCACAAAGAAGCAAAAATATACTTATTTTATAATACATTAAATATTTTATCATTAACTATTTATTGTTTTTCATTGATCAGTATGGTTTTTATGAGTAATTATATTCTCATTTTATCTAATAAATTATTAATTCAAATTGTTAATTAAATAGTAATAAACTAATATTTGTTGTAGTAAACAGTAAATATTGAATTTTCAAAATTTTATTTTTTTGTTGGGAGGAATAAAATAGGATCATACTCTTCATTTTTGCTGATCTAGAATTTGCTATGGAGACCAGTTGGCCGCAAACTTGGAGTGATCCTTCTCTCTGTCTCCTGATGTGGGAATTATATGAATGTGTGACCATGCCTGACATTTTAATCTTTATTTATAAATCATTCACCCATATTTATTTCACAGAAAATTTAAATATTTAATAAAATGTTTTCATGATTTAATTTAGAATTTTATGAAATATCTGTGTCTCTAAGCATAACTGATGTTTCTGCAACACTTAGGAAGCCCCAGCAGGCGAACAGACTGAATAAGAACCTCAAGTATATAGATGTTTCCTTGCATCCTATGTCTGTTGCATAACCACCACTATTATAAGAATGAGAACTCTTTGAGGGAAAGAAGCAACTATTTGAAATAATGACTTAATTTGAGGATATTTAATAAATATTTTCCGAATGGGTAAATTAAATTGTTGTTAAGTAGGGTTTTAGAAATGTCATACAGTTGAAAATATTCAACCTAGGGGAGCACATTAGGATTGATGACACTGGTTAAGCCATGAAGACAGAGAAGACAATTAAGATATTCTGAGTTCAAAGGAGTAAGATTCAAATTTAATAATCTTAGAACACATGCTTCCAATAACATTTTTCTCTCAACTCTAGAGAAAAGGGATTATATAAGCCAATTCTAGCTCCAATTTCAGCTTTATAATATACATAGCTCAGAGGTTATGAAGCAACTACAGACATAGATGCTCCTAACACAGGGTAAACCAAGAACCAATATCCACTGGGTTACTTGCTCAGTTTTGTTACTTCTGCATTAGAACAGGAAAAAAAACAAAACAGTTTGAGAAGAAAATTAGCATTGAAATCTGTTCAAGAAAGTCTTAAAAACCACTAACAAACCCTGTTTGACAAGAATTAAGCTACCAGGTCAGGAGTCTGAAAGAGGCTGTGAACTGTGAATTTTACTGTGGGCTGTTTTCTGCCTTTATACACTACCTTAGAGCAAATGCAGTGTACCTTGTGGAACAAAGAAAGATGTTTTTAGACAAGATCTGGGTTATGATTGCAATGATTTAGTGTCTTCAGCAAGAAGAAATAAACAAGACCAGTAGAAACATGGAGAACAAAAATAAATTTCAAGATAGAATCTTCAAATGTCATGTTCAGAGGAAGTGAGTATATGAAATAGAGATAATCATTCAAAAGTAGTTATAAATTTTATATATAATTTGTATAGCATAGAAGTTTGTGAATATAAAAAATTAAATTAGAATAAATTTAATGCAGAAATTATTATGATTTATTACTAATTATAACCCTATGGCAAAGACAGTTGAACTTTGTAAAGCTATAGCTTTGTAAGAAACAAACGTAGCAAGTAAAAATGATAACATGATTAGCATAATGTGTTGTTGAGTCTGGGGACTATCTGGCATTGACAATTAGGTGTGATGGAAAATCAATGAAGACTTGGACAAGAATGGACTTGTAGAGAAGGAAGCAACTTGGAAATAACGCTACAGCCATCATCACACTTTTGCATTATTCTTCCTGAATTGTAACATAGTTAAGAATATGCTAAGAATGAGAAACAGAGAGCATAATTCCTAAATATCATTCTTGCAGGAGACAGACAGTTCTGTAAGAATACTACCAAAGCAATTATACTGCCAGCATGGATCACCCTGAACCATTTTGCAAATGCATTTGCAGTGGTCTTACTCTCCTCAGGGATGCACAGAGGGCAGAAATGACTTCCTCATCTCTTATTTTCAAGGTTGTCTATATGATGATGACTAAGGGCTGGATTGTCCCAAGCTTACTTATCATCCCATTATTCAATTGGAAAAATGTAGACAGCAGGAATATTAAAAATCCTATCTGCATTTACAATCTAATTTCCTGTGAGTAATCTTCCAGATTTGGCTGAAAAGTCAAACACGATGTGCATCACATCTGGTGGATGCAGTACATCAAGATGCCACCCCCCTCAGCACAGGGCTCAACTGCCAAACACCAGAGCCTCTTACAGCAGGAACCATAAAAAAAAAAACTGTATTCTATTGTTTTATAAACCCACTGTGCAAGGAAATGACAATTAAGCTGCTTTTACTCTCATCACAACTGATAGCAAAGGGCAGGTGATTCATAAGATAATGGCACCTTGGAAATTGATTTCATGGTGATACAAAATTATAATTTTAATGGTAAATTGCCTCATGCTATGACAATTTTTTTCTTCCTCACGGATAATGACATTTTTTTTTCATCCCTCCTATTCTAATTGGGAAATCAATGCAGTGTAAATAACGATACTTGTTATTACCATCAAGTCCACAGAAGCAAAAATGACTAGACATAATTTTGTCATTTTTGAGTTAATGTGACACAAGAATATTTTAGTAACTGTCAAGAAACAAATACAAATGCCAAATCCATACCTATAGATTTAGATTTGCTACTTTTGTGGCAGTATGCAAAAATTTATGTAAGGTTTATCCAATATAGTTTACTAGATATAGATAATCACTCTGGCTTGGTCTAGTAGGGGTCTATTTAAAATCAGTTAAGCTACTTAATTGGATTATAAAATATAATATTTCTCTCTCTCTCTTCCCTCTTTATTTTTTATAAACAGAAATTTTCAGATTTATTGTCCCCAAATTGAAGAAATAACATGAGAAACAGTTTCAATGCTTAAAATAGTTTTATGTTTCAGTATGAGTTATCAGTATAAATAAAGTATATACAAACATCTTACACAATGCATGAAGAGTACAAATAGCAAAGGTATTATTTCCTAGTGTCTAAAATACAGGACCAACAACTGGATATGTAAATAGTGATTCATGCCTCTTAAGCGAGCAGGAGGAAAGAGACATTATTTCTAAAAAGTTTGGCAATGCTCTCATGACACTAATTTGGGATTTATTAATTGCCTTTGTCATACAGAACTTCTCTTGTTATTAGTTAGGGAAAGAATAAATGACTTTTTGATAATAACTACATTAACTTCATTTTAATTTTAGATTTCTTTATTATTTTTACATATTGTGAGACCAAAACATGTGAGAGCTAAAGTTATGTTTTAAGTTTAAATTACTGTGCTTAGGAAATCCAACAGTGGAGGCACACCTTTAGTCCCCACATTCTGGAAGCAGAGGCCAGAAGATTTCTATGGTCTTCCTCACATGAGTTCCAGGACAGCCAGGACTGCACAGAGAAACCTTGTCTCAAAAAAACAAAGCAAAACAATGGAGGGAAAGAGAAAAAGATCTATAAACAAAAATGCCTATAGCCTGTAAGTCCACTTTCCCAGGATAATGTCCTGAAATGCTGGGGCAGTTGTTAATAGGTTTTCTCCCCGCTGCCCCAAAATAGGTTTCTCTAACCATTTGGTAAACCGAATCAATCTGAAGTCAAAAGGTATAGCAACAGGTTTATCTGAGCAAATCAACTTCTGGCTAAGTTCTTCAGTCCCAGAGATGGAAGCCTGGGAAGTGGTGCCCACAAGGGAAACCAGGGAGACTTTAGAAGTTGTAGGTGAGGGGTGAAGACTGGCTTTGTGCCAAGTAGGGTCAAAAGCATTTTAGGTGGGGATTTGGGCAGCTGGCAACATCCGAGGAGGAAGCTGAAAGAGCTGCCAGGAATTTGGAACTGAGCTTTTTGGTGCCTTTCCTTGTTTGGAGACTCTGAGTGGGCAGGAGAGAGAGAGAGGAATGGGTCTTTCAGGATCATTGAGGATCAAACTGGAGGTTCTAACCTAACGTGTTGTTCACATAAGATGACAAACCATGTGTTTTCACTTCAGTAAACAAGGTCAGTAGAAGGCAGTAGACCCTAGGATGTTCTACAAAGTATGGGTTTTTGTTTATTTGTTTTGCTTTGCTTTGCTTTGCTTTTTATTTGTCTCAGAAGAGAGATAAGCCTGAAGACAATATGTTTGGTGGCAAACTAATACTATAGGAAAAGTTCAAAGTACCAGCAATGAAAAGTTATTAGATGGCTAACATAAAATAATGGAGTAATATTTAACTGACTTTTTAAAGCTACCATGGAATCTTTTTATTATTTCAGAGATAATAACATATATGTGGTTATGAGTGATGTGAGATAAATGACTTATTTTTCTGATAAAAGTAATAATGCTATACGTCTTATTTTGATATCTGGACTATAAAAACTACTGAATTTGTATATCATCAATACACATTATATAATGTGCAAACACATATGATAACCAGCAATATATTTTTTAAATATTACTGGTTTATATTAGTTATAAGAAATACTGAGATCTACTATGACCTTTCCATAACTTTACACAATGCTGATTATCAGTTATTAGACTAACTTGGACTTTATTTGATAATGTATTCTATTAATTTGTAAAATACACCTAATGGAATATTTTGCAATTATATTATTCTACTCAGAGAATAGATATTTTTGTTACATAAAACAGTTTAATAAAAGCAAAAGGATTTTTTAATTACTATATGTTACAACCCACAACAAAGGTTTGAGTATAGAAAATTAACAAAAAGAAATATGCTAGTGTATACACTAACTAAATCTTTGAACAGTAAAATTTGATGTTTGTCAATATACATTTGTGATCTATGCTATGAAATTGTGAGCTGTTAGAAGAGAAGACAATATGGTCGAGCAACAAATGTCTAAAAAAAAAAAAAAAAAAAAAAAAAAAACTCAGCTCTATTCTGTGGCCAATAATATCCCTCCTAGATCCCAACAAATGGCAGTATTTCCAGAGGTACTCACTAGAGATGTTTATCTAAATGCATGGGCATAAGATTAAAATAAGCTTGTGCTTTATTAACTTTTATCAAAGAAGAGACTATAGTTTAGCAGAAGCTATCATTTCATCCCATGAGGTCTATGTTTATATCCAAGCTTGGATAGAAAGTGAAAATAAATTTGCTTTTAACTTCTATTTCCCATGGCAATTCCCAGACAGACTCTCACTCAGTTTGAAAAAGTTGAGAGCTCAAGACAAGGTTATGCAAAATCCCAACACATAAAATATTTACAGTACTTAAACAAGAGTGAGTTCTCATGTTTTGTAGCACAGAAATAAGGCTAAAACAACAGAAACTTGTTGTCTACTTCAAGATAGCTAGAAGAGAGTACTTTAAACCTTCCCAACCCAAAATAATAATAACAATTTGAAGTAGTAAATATATGAATACTTTGATGTGATTACATTTTAATATACCATCAAAATACTACATTTTATAAGTATACATGACAAATATGCATCAACTAAAGTTTAAACATGTATATAAAAATATATTAATAAAATGTTATAAAAATTAATAAAGCATAAGGCACATAATTAAACATTTTTCCTTCTGTTTTTGCCATCAATATCATTAAGCTAAATGAATTGTTATTACATAACTTCTCTGTGTAATTATGGGAACTCTAAGAATTGGTCAAGCAATGCAAAGATAAATGCAGCATAATTTAAAATATACCCCTCCAAAAAGCCACAGGTAAAGAAAGCTAGCCTAAGATGTACTGTTGTTCTCAATTCTAGAGATTTACTCCATTTACTAGTGATGCTGAGCTACTAGACATGAGCTCTGTGCAGGTGAGTGAAATTAAATTCCAGGGAAACTGCTGCTGTCACAGAACAGAACCTACTGGCCTATGTTTTAATCCACAGCCTATCTCCAAATATGTGAACAGAACTCTTCTAAAATAGACTTCTAATTGAATAGAAAATCTTTAGCTCATAGGCATGGCTCTCCTACATAATAAATCAATGAAAAGCCATCTCTAGGACATGATTTTCATTCATTATAGTCAGTAGTTTTAAGATAAACCTGTGTAATACAACATGCAGTAGGAAGCCATTCACATAGACAAGGAGAAGACAAGAGAACTGGTTGACCTAATCTCAGAGGTGAGATGGAGAAGACTCAGGAAATGTGTAACAACCCTGGGAATAGCATCCATGGTTGACTTTAATAATATTCTGTAATATTTTTCCATTATAGTTCCTGAAAGAAGCAACTTAGGGAAGGAAAAGTTTATTTATTTCACAGTTGGAGGTGATATGGTCCATTAGATCAGAGAAAACACGGCATCAGAGCCTGCTTATATGCTGAGGAAATGGAAACAAGACCAAGCTACCAACTTAAATACCCACCCAGCCTTGACCAGATTCCTCTATGTTTTCCTCAATTCCTAAAGATTCTTCCACCAGAAGCAACACCAGCATCTAGGGGAAAATGACCCAACCTGATGAGACTGTGGGGACATTTTGTTTTCAAACCATCAGATTTCTATTTTATTGGATGGAACCTGTTTACATATCCTTGCTACATATGAAAATACTGCTTCTGAAATTGGAAATTAAATCCAATACGAATGTGTAAGCAAATTAAATAAGTTTCAGAAGTACAAATATTTCTAATAAAGAAAAAATATTGTTTCTTGGATTATTATAAGAAGTAGACACTTTGAGATTTAAATGTGTTACATCTGTATATATCTATTCAATGTAGTACATGATAACAAAGTTGAGCATATAAAGGAGGGAATCAACACTAAACTGAGCATACATAGCAGAATAAGATGCCCTCCCCCAAAAGATGGTGAGACACTATGTAGTGATTTTAATGAAAATAACATCATATGCTTATATATTTGAATAGTTGGTCTCCAGTTGGTAGAACTGTTCCAGAAGGATTAGGAGGTGTGTGTGGCCTTGTTGGAGAAGGTCAGTCACTAAGGATGTGCTTTAAGGTTTCCATGTCAGCGCTCTCTCTCTCTCTCTCTCTCTCTCTCTCTCTCTCTCTCTCTCTCTCTCTCTCTCTCTCTCTGGATTGTGTCTCAAGGTATGAGTTCTCAGCTACTGATCTAAAATCCATACCTGCCTTTATGCTGCCATGCTCCTCTCCATAATGGCTATGGACTCACTGTCAGAAAATGTAAGCCACTAAACCACAAATCAAATGCTGTGTTTTATAAGTTGCAATTGTCATAAAATTTGATCACAGTAATAAACAAAATAATTAAAACACATTACATTTAGAATTTTGTTTTACCTTGTTTAATGACAAAGGCTGTTTTGCAGTCTATTCCATAAAGCGTATCTTAAGAAATTCACAAAGCAACTTGAGAATATTGATCATGAATACGATGAGAAAATTAGGGATAATGGATTCACCCCATTTTTAAGGTAAAAATATTTGTAACAAAGATATTCTTATTCTTTGTTTTGTTTTTGTTTTTTTTTTTTTAAAAAAAAAACATGTCATTTTAATCTAGGTATTCCCCTTTTCCCCCTCCTCTCTCTCCCCCTTATTTGTCGCCATCTGTCTTCAGCCTTTCTCCTCTACATCCAGCCAAAAGGGCACAAAGTCTCACAGTAGGGCAACTCAGCTTAGTACATCCTCACCAGGAAAGTTTGATTTCCTCACCCCAAAGTCAAGGCTGGGTTAGGTGTTTCTCTGCAGAGAATGGATCCAAGGGGCCATTCCACTCACAGGAACACAGTCTGAACCCACCCCTTGAGGCTCCACATACTGTTCATGACAGCCTACCCTTGGAGGGCCAACCTCCCTTTCCCCATGGATCTCCAGTGGCTATTCTTCTTCATTCAGTGAGCACTCCCAGAGCTCCACCTAGCCAACACTGTGAGACTTTTCTTCATAATACCTATCCCTTTGCTCATACAGACTCTCCTCGCCGATTGTCAACTGGACCAGGATTTCTGCCCAGTGCTCATCCATTGATCTCTGCCTCCATCTCTATTCTTTGTTGGATGTTGGTTCTGCGATGACACTTAAGATAGTTACTCGTTTAATTACAGGAGAAGTCCTGTTAGGCACCCCCTTTACTATTGTTTAGAGACTTGGCCAGAGACATCTTGTGAGTTCTTGGAGATTTCCCTAGCACCCAAATCTTTTCAGCCCCACATTGGCTTCCTCAATTGAGGTATCCATCTCTCTTTATCTCCTTCTTAGATCCTCTCACTCAGCCATCTCCTTCTTTCAAGATTTATTCCAACTATTCTTGGATGCAAACCTTTACTACCCCAATTTGCTAAAGTGATCTTCTCAATTTTGTCTGCTTAAGGGAATCTCTGGATGTCTCTCTTAAGTTCATTCTGATCACAAGCTGTTCAGAGGTTTGTAGTTTAGGTATTCTTTTCTTGTTGTCTAAAATCCACTTATGAGTGACTACACCCCATGCCCATCTTTATAGGCTTGTGATACCTTACTCAGGAGGATACTATCCAAATCCATCCACTTGCCTACAAAATTTAGGATGTTTTTGTTTGTTTGTTTTTGGGTTTTTTTTTTGTTTTTTGGGTTTTTTTTGTTTGTTTGTTTTTTTATACTGCTGAGTAGTACTCTATTGTGTAGATGTACCACAGTTTGTTAATCCATTCTTCAGGTAATGAACATCTAGGTTGTTTCCAGGTTCTTGCTATTACAAATAATGCTACCATGAACATAGTTGAGATAATTCCTTTGGGGAAAGATTATGCATCCTTTGGGTATATGCCTAATAGTGGTATTGCTGGATCCTTAGGGTGATTGATTCCCAGGTTTCTGAGGAAACACCATACTGTATTCCAGACTGGGTGTTCAAGTTTACACTCCCACCAACAATGGAGGAGTGTTCCCTTTGTTCTGCATCCTCTCCAGCATTAACTGTCATCTGTGTTTTTGATCTTAGCCATTCTGCCAGGTGTAAGGTAGTATCTCAAAGTTGTTTTGGCTTGCATTTCTCTGATGGCTAAAGATGTTGAGCAATTTTTTTAAGTGTCTTTCAGCCATTTGTAATGCTTCTGTTGAGAATTCCCTATTTAGCTCTGAAACACATTTTTAAATTGGTTTATTTAGGTTTGGGGGCTCTAGTTTCTTATGTTCTCTATATATTTTTGAGATCAGTCCTCTGTCAGATGTAGGGTTGGTGAAGATCTTTTCCCATTCTCTAGGCTGTTGTTTTGTCTTATTTACTGTGTGCCCTTTGCCTTCAGAAGCTTCTCAGTTTCAGGAGTTACCACTTAGTGATTGTTGTTCATAGTGTCTGCGCTACTGGTGTTATATTTAAAAAGTAGTCACCTGTGCCAATGTGTTGGAGAGTATTTCCTACTTTCTTTTCTATCAATGTCAATTTAGCTAGGTTTGCATTGAGGTTTTTGATCCATTTAGATTTGAGTTTTGTGCAGGGTGATAGGTTTGCTTTTATTTGCATTCTTCTACATACTACCATCCAGTTTTGCCAACACCATATGTTGAAGATACTAACTTTTTTCCATTGAATAATTTTGGATCATTTCTCAAAAATAAGGTGCTCTTATGTGTGTGTGTTAATGTTGGTGGTCTTTGATTTGATTTAAATGACCTAAAAGTCTGTTTTTGTTCCAGTACCATGGTGTTTTTATTACTGTAGCTCTATATAGTATAGCTTGAAGTCAGAGATGGTAATTCCTCCTAAAGTTCTTTCATTGAGCATTATTGTTTTGGCAATCCTGGGTTCCCAGTTGATCCATATAAAGTTGAGTATTGTTCTTTCAAGGTCTGTAAACAAAAAAAAAAAAAACTGTGCTGGGGTTTTGATTGGGATTGTATTGAATCTGTAGATTGCTTTTGGTAAAATTTCTATTTTTCTATGTTGATCCTGCCAACGTAGGAGCATAGGAGATCTTTTCATTTTCTGATATCCTCTTCAATTTCTTTCTTCAATTACTTCAAATTTTTGTCAAAAAAGGTCTGCTACTTCTTCGGTTCACGTTAAACCAAGATATGTAATGCCATTTGCAGCTGTTATCAAGGGTGATGTTTCCCTTGTTTCTTTTTCAGCCCTTTTATCCTTAGCGTATAGGAAGGCTACTGATTTTTTAAAAATAATCTTGTATCCTGCTACCTTGCTGAGGGTGTATATCAGCTGTAGGAGTTACCTGGCAGAATTTTTGGGGTCCCCTATGTATATAATCATATCACCTGCAAATAGACATAGTTTGACTTCTTCTTTTTCAATTTGAATCTCCTTATTCTCTTTTTGTGCTCTTATTGCTTTAGCTGAAAGTTCAAGAACTATATTGACTAGATAAGGAGAGAAAGGACAGTCTTGTCTTGTTCTAGATTTGAGTGGGATTGCTTTGAGTATTTCTCCATTTAGTTTGATGTTGGCTGTGGCTTGCTGTATATTGCCTTTATTATATTTAGTTTTTTTCCTGTATTCCTGATCTTTCCAGGACTTTTATCATGAAGTGTTGGATTTTGTCAAAAACTTTTTCAACATCTAATGAGATGATCATGTGGTTTTTTTTTCTTTCAGTTTGTTTATATGATAGATGACACTCACAGTTTTTCCTATGTTGAAACATCCCCGAATTTCTGGGATGAAGCAAACTTGATTGTAGTGGGTGATTTTCTTGATATGTTGTTGGATTTGGTTAGCCAGAATTTTATTGAGTATTTTGTATCAATGTTCATGAGGGAGATTGGTCTGTAATTCTTTTTCTTTGAGTAGCTTGGGAATCAGGGTGATTGTGGGCTCATAAAAAGAGTTTGGCAATGTTCCTTCAGTTTCTACTTTATGGAACAGTTTGAGGACTATTGGTATTGGTCTTTCTTTGAATGTCTCGTAGAATTCCACACTGAATCTGTCTGGTTTGGGGCTTTTTTTACTTGGGATACTTTTAATAACAATTTCAATTTCCTTTAGACTTATAGGTCTGCTTAGGTCTTTGATCTTGATTTAATTTTGGTAAGTGGTACATGTCCAGAAAGAAGCTGTCCATTTCTTTTAGGTTTTTCATTTTAGTAGAATATAGATTTTCTAAGCGTGATCTGATAATTCTCTGGAATTCCTGAGTGTCTGTTGTTATGTCCCCCTTTTCATTTCTTAATCTGTTAATTTGAATATTCTCTCTCTGACTTTTGGTTAGTTGGGATAAGGGTTTATGTATCTTGTTGACTTTCTCAAAGAGCCAACTCTTTGATTCATTAATTCTTTGTATTGTTCTCTTTTTTCTACTGTATAGATTTCAGCTCTAAGTTTGATTATTTCCTGTTGGGTACTCATTCTAGGTGTTTGCTTCTCTTTTTTCTAAAGCCTTCAACTGTGCTGTTAGGTCTCTTGTGGGAGACTTCTCAAGTTTTTCATATAAGCATCTAATGCTATGAGTTTTCCTGATGTGGGAATGCCTTTCTGTATGCTGTGAATATCAATCATTAAATAAAGGAGCTGTTTTGGGCCATGACAGGCACCATAAAAGTAAGTAGGAGGAGAAATAAGAGCATAGGTAGGAGAAGCAGGGCAGAGTCAGGCAGATCAAGCAAGCTGCCCAAGGAGCAACATGTAAGGAACACAGGTGAGCCATGGGCCACATGGCAGACAAATTAATAGAAATGGGTTGATTTAAGATGTAAGAGGTAGCTAGCAATGTGCCTGAGCCATAGGCCAAACAACATAAATAATATAAGCATCTGAGTCATTTCTGGGGACCTGAGCAGCAGTGGTGGGCAACTAATGGGTCTGGCGTCCAGGTCTGTGGGTCTGGGCCTCTGGCCGCCCAGGACCAAGAAACCCTGTTGCAACAGATGGCGCTCAACATGGGGCAAATATCAACTTAATGCCTCAGAAAGTTTAAAAAGGGTTTTAGCAGAAACTGAGCAAAGGCAGCTTCCAAATTGTATATACAAAGTGGGTCATTGTACAAAGAAAGCGTGGCCTCTGGGTCACATTCAATATGGTGCCGGTGGACTGGTGGCAGGCAGTGTAAGCTGCAATCAGGCTGGTTCCTGAAATCTCACAGAAGACTCAGTAGCATGTTATTGATTTTAGATTTCTGTTTATTTTAAACAAAAAGGAAACAAAGACAGTTTCTTAGTAGCAGCATTTTCTTGGGTGTGCTCTGTTTGCTGGTCATGAACAGAGACAAGGTCCCTTTAAGCGAACTTACTGATTCAGCATCACCTGCAAAAACTATGCAGGTCTTTAAAAGAGTGCAAGTATTTTAAAAGCTCTTATGGTTGGAATATGATTAAGGATTCACAATAAAACAGATTCATATGAAAAGAAAAACCTGTAAATGTGTTACAATGTGTGTAAAAGGTACATAGACTTCAAAGAGAAAGAAAGAGGATAGAGAAAGACTTTAAAAAGAGAAATAGAGTAATAAAAATATAATAAGCCATGTAAAGATGGAAAATAAACACAAAATCTGGATTTTGGTTATTGTGTTTTCTTTTAATTTTTTAACTGTTAATGAGCTAACTGCAGAAAGACAATGGATTACAAATGCAAAGGCTACTAAGTTAAATAAGAATATATATTTTAAAGGTATTTTGATGTTGAAATTTGTGTCTAATGATTTATTGCTTTGGAAGAGTTCTGCTTTTGTTTCCACAGAAGATGAGAACCTGTGCATTGCTTCCAGGCAAATATGGTTTTATCAACCAAGACCCCTGAAAAAACCTCTGATGGGAAGAGATGGCCGTATCAGCTTCAGGGCTACAGACTGATCCAATCTCAACAGCCATGAGATTTTCAACGCCCCTTAGTCAGCAGAAAGTAGTAATAGAAAACAATGCCCAAATTCCCCAAATATTGTTTCTAGATGTTTGTTTTCATTATAAATGGTTGATGGTTTAAGAAGAAAAAAAGGATATGGTATATAAATGATTTTTTTAAAAAAATATATTACTTAGATCAGGAAATCAACAGTTAATCTTGAAATGTTTTACATTGGTATGGATTTTGGTTTATTGATACAAATTTAAGGTCAATTCTTTTAAGCTATATGTATTTTTCTACTCTTGTTTAAGATATGATGTTTATGTAACTGATTTAAAATTGTAATGCATAATTAAGAAATGCATGTTAGTTAGATTTTTAGGTATACAAAGATATAATTCAATTAGATAGGTAATCTTCAAACACTTCTAAGACCTACAGAATATGGCATTTAAAATGTTTTAAGAGCTTAGACTTTTCTGGATAGTGAGACAGGTCTGCTCCTGGCAGCACTAATTTACTTCAACAGAAAAATTGGCATAGAAGAAACTCCTTATAGAATCTATTTGTGGCAATGGTTAGCCACCGGACAAGAACCTGTTCTTATATTGACTGCTTGACAGTATGCTGTTTAAACTGGACATGACATGCAGGTTCCATAGGAAGATGACCTCTGAACTTTGGCAGAACAAGCCAAGATGGTCATTCAGGTTCCTGCTTTGCAGAGAAAACTGTCAGACATTCTTCAGGACTTGAGGAGAAGCAACTGATGAACTGTGCCAGAATGGGCAGAGCAGATTTCCTGCTTCACTGAAATGAAAAGAGACTCTGGGCCTGTAGGCTGAAGATGGATGCCCCAACTTTATAAAGGAACTTTGGGTGACTGTCCAGGCAGATAGTTGTCATCTCTGTCCTTTCTAGATTTTAGAAGTTGCTTGCACTTCTGGTTTACTTGGGTAAACATATCTTTCTGTGGTCTTTGATGTAGCTGCAGATTAGATAGTTATAGGTACAGTTTTTCTTAGTCATTTAAAAGGTATATTGCATATAAAAGTTTAGATTCATAAGGATAAGGTAGATGATAAGAATATTTTCTTTAATTTTGCTAAATACAAATAGACTAGATATTATAACTGTAATTCTTGCTTAATGGCTATTTTGTTATATATAATTCTGCTATGTTAAAATTGAAACCTTCCTTTTTGATTAGACAGAAAGGGGAAAGTGATGTGGGAATGCGTTTATGTATGCTATGAATATCAATCTTTAAATACAGGAGCTGTTTTGGGCCATGACAGGCACCATAGAAGAAGTAGGAGGAGAAAGAAGAGCATAGGTAGGAGAAGCAGGGCATAGTCAGGCAGATCAAGCAAGCTGCCCAAGGAGCAACATGTAAGGAGCACAGGTGAGCCACGGGCCATGTGGCAGACAGAATAATAGAAATGGGTTGATTTAAGATATAAGAGCTAGCTAGCAATGTGCTTGAGCCATAGGCCAAACAGCATAAAGTTAATATAAGTGTCTGAGTCATTTCTGGGGGCCTGAGCAGCAGCAGTGGGCAACTAATATGTCTGGCACACAAGTCTGTGGGTCTGGGCCACTGGCAGCCCAGGAACGAGAAACCCCATTGCAACATTTTCCTCTTAACACTGCTTTCATTGTGTCTCATAAGTTTGAATATGTTGTGGATTCATTTTCATCAAATTCTAGTAAGTCTTTTATTTCTGTCTTAACTTCTTCCTTGACCCAGAGGTGTTTCAATTAAAAGATGTTCCTTTCCATGAATTTGTGGGCTTTCTGTGTTTTATGTTTTTGTTGAACTCTAGCTTTATTTAGGCCATAGTGGCCTGATATGAATCAACAAGTTATTCCTATTTTTTGTATCTATTGATGTTTGCGCTTTATGACTGATTATATGGTCAATTTTAGAGAAAGTTTCATAGGATGCTGAGAATTATGTACATTTCTTTGTGTTTGGGTGGAAGGTTCTGTATATATCTATTAAGTCCATTTGGGTCATAACATCTGTTAGATCCCTTATTTCTCTGTTGAGTTTCTGTCTGATTGACCTTTCCAAGGGTGAAAGTGAAGTATTGAAGTCTCCCACTATTACTATGTGGTCTTTGATGTGAGGTTTAAGCTTTAGTAGTGTTTCTTTTACAGATGTAGGTGCCCTTGTGTTGGGGGCACAAATGTTCAGGATTGAGAATTCATCTTGCTGTATTTTTCCTGAAATGAATAAGTAGTGTCTGTCCTAGTCTCTTTTGATTGATTTTTAGTTTGAAGTCTATTTTGTTAGATATTAGGATGGCTAGACCAGCTTGTTTCTTCGAACCATTTCAATGGAACATCTTTTCCAAACTCTTTACTCTGAACCTGTGTCTGTCTTTGAAATTGAGGTGTGTTTCTTGTATGCAGCAAAATGATCCCTTCTTTTTGTATCCATCATGCTATGGTATGTCTTTTTATAGGCAAATTAAGTCCAGTGATATTCACAGATATTAATGACCAATTATTTTTATTTCCTGTTATTTTTGGTGGTAGCTTTTATTTATTTCCCTTCTTTGGGTTTTTCATCATTGATATTATTGATTGTTTATAGTTTCAATGATGTATCTTGTTTCCTTAGGTTGGAGTTTTCCCTCTAGTGCTTTCTGTAGGGCCATATTTGTAGATAGGTATTGTTTAAATCTGGTTTTGTCATGAAATATCTTGTTTATTCCATTTGTGGTGATTGACAGTTTTGCTGGGTATAGTAGTCTGGGTTGGCAGCCATGCTCTTTTAGTGTCTGTATAACATCTGATCAGGACCTTCTTGCTTTCATTGTTTTCATTGAATAGTCTAGTGTTATTTGCATATGTCTGCTTTATAGGCAATTTTGCCTTTTTCCCTTGCAGCTCTTAGTATTTTTTCTTTGTTCTGTAGGTTTAGTGGCTTCATTATTATTGGGGGTGGGGTCTAGTGTATTTGGTGTTCTGTTAGCTTCTTGTATCTTTATAAGCATTTCCTTCTTTAGGCTGGGAAAATTTTCTTCTATGATCTTGTTAAATATATTTTCTCCTTCTTCAACTCCAATTATTCTCAGTTTTGGTCTTTTCATGATATCCCAGGTTTTCTGGATATTTTGTACTATGACTTTTTGGTTTAAGTGTTTTCTTTAACTGATAATTCCATTTCCACTATTGAATCTTCCACTCCAGAGATTCTCTCTTCCATCTCTTGCATTCTGTTGGTTATGCTTGCATCTGTGCTTCCAGTTTGTTTCTTCAGGTTTTCTATTTCTAACTTTGCCTCAGTTTGTGCCTTCTTAATTGCTTCTATTTCAATTTTTAATTCCTAAAATGTTGCTTTTGCTTGTTTTCTTTTTCTTGGTTTTCTTTATTTTCTTTCAGGGATTTGTTTATCTCTTCCAATTTTTTGTTTGTATTTTCTTCTATTTCTTTAAGGGATTTTTTTGATATTTTTATTCTAAGCGTCTTAGAGAAAAATTGAGGGATGGATAATTTGAATGAAGACAGTGTTGCGAGATATTCATCTAGATCACAGGAAAAGCCAAAAGCTCCTATCTACATACATTTTCCAGTATTTTTTATTTTATGGTTTACTGTACGTGAGCCACATTAGTTCTATCAGTTACTAAACCACACTAGTAACTGAATTGATGCCATGATCAGAATATCACATACAGTACTGTACTACTGATATTAAGGTGCTAAGTTTCTTAGACACTACCAAGTTGAAAGCCAAGAAAGACATTACTTTACTACTAAAATTACAAAAGATTGGATGGTTTAGAATTTAAGGCAACCACAGCAAGATAAATACAATAAAACTACCCCAAATGCTCTGTATTGTATCAAACTAGAAATGAAATTGTCAATAGATTTATTAGTAATGTACCTGAGTCATAAAGAAGTAACAATAAAAATCTGACAAGCCGAAGTGAAAACTTTGATGAAGCATGCAAATTACCTAATAATATGAAGAGTTCCTTGTGATTCTTTTCTCCTGAATAACAACAGAGAAAAATTCTTACAGCTTTATCTATTATTATGGAAATTATAGTTGGAATCCCCATCCTCAGTACATGTCATAGGCATAGATTAGGGGCATCCAACAATCACCTATGATGCACTTGGCACCTTTGCTACCACAGTAGAATCAGGAAATTCTGAAACAAGATGTAAAAGTGCACCCAAGAGATGCTGGGTATATATAGACACTGAAAGCATTGTGCAGAAAAAGTATCCTTGTCTGAAGACTCTAAGAATAGAATAAATGAAAAAATAAAAGATACTATGACATTATTCACAGTTCTTAGGAGCCACAGTTGACTAGCATCTTGTTGCAGCAATGCCTACCTAATAAGTGTTAGGAAATAGCATCCCATCTCAAGATTATATCAGATAATTAAATTTTAATGGAAGTTTATGTGGATTATTTACTTAATGTTATAATTTCAGAAACCCTCTTACGGCTTAGTCACCATTCACCATCCCCTAATTACACAGACTCTGCAATATTTTAGTCAGAGAAAGAGAGAAAGAGGAAAGAAAAAATGGCTGATATTGTGATTTTGTGTACAGGTAAATGCTCCGTGGCCACTTAAAGAATGCCTTACATAACAGGAAAATCAGAGGTTCAATTAAAATAATATTCATAATTAATTTTAATAGAAAAAGTTTATAGCTCGCATAATGATTTTGAAAAAAAGAGCCTGCCTGCTTGGTATGAGGCTGCGCAATTTCCCATGATTTTATTGGAACTAAATATTTTCCATGATGATATTAGTTTAGGAGGCATAAAGCCAGTGGAAAAAGAAACCTACTTCAACAAAAAGAAAATGAGAATGGTAGAGAGTATTCACGGTGAGGAAAATAGGGAGGACTGAGCTATCCTGGCTCCCTGGATTTACTCTGCATTCTTGCCTGATAGTCATTGCACTTGCTGCTTTTTCTTTTCAACTAACTACTCATTGTCAGTACGTAATTCTTAACCTCATCATCACTGCTGTAACCCTATCCAGACACTGGCAACTTGCCAGGTCAGTATTTTATTCCACTTTCATGCTGATATCTCAGAGACCCTTATGTCCACGCTGACCTAGTATTAGTCCTCCTGCATCAGTTTTCTATTTAGTTTTCTCTAGCCTTCCCCAATCTATCAGATATCTAAGCACAAGAACTGTGTCTATTATCTTCATAATTATTTTCCACTATCTGATGCATAGGATGCTAAGGCAATAATGTGTGAGTAAATGACATAACTGATATTTGTTCACTGTCTACACTGAAGATACAGACTGTAGAGGGAAGTTGAACTCCAAGAGAGCAAATTTCTTTGAATATAATCAGTATGAAGGCAAGGCACTTTGGAAAGAAATTAAAAGGTGATTTACACATTTTTTATCAGACTCATTTTTTTTTTTACTGCTTGATAATTCCTCCATAATTAACGCTGAGGATTTAGCTTTTTTCATTAAACATACACATCAACTATTCATATATAAATTGAATCTTGCCTTTCTTACTTCATTAGAAAAAAATGACAGATTTATTTATGGTAAGAAGTTTTATTATTAATTCAATATTTATTAATACATAATAGTTATAATTCCTAGATCAGTACAATACAGAAACATCAGTAAAATGTTTGAGTCAGTACTTGTATCAGATTGCAAGTTTATTTACATTTTTATATGTTTCATTTACAATCTCATTTAAATTGGTTTGCCTTCTTTATTGGAAACCTTAATATCAAAAGGAAGACATTGACATTTAAATTATAAAAAAGATACTTTAATTATCACAATCCTACTTAGTCGTGGCCCTGAAAAATACTGATTATAAGTCAGTAATATCAAGTCTCCATTAGTCACTTTATAACACTGACAGAATTATTAGTTAAAATTAGACCTCTCATTTTCATATCACAGAGACATCAACATTTATTTCTTTGTTAAATATAATAGTTATTCCTACATTCTAAGATAAGAGAAAGCATTTTAAATGGATTAAAGGTGAGAGAGGCAGGATCATCTGAACATTTGCTAAAAAGAAATTATGACTATCGACCAAATTATCTTTGGATATCATTTCATCACTACAACACAAGAACACATTCTCAACTCCATGAAAATATACTGTGTGCATAACAGTATTTTATAGTATCTTTGTCATTCTATTGACTTCTCCATTGCTACCTGTCAACTGACAATCACATCATAATTCAAACTGCGGCAATGATGACGTACAAAGACTCTGCAGCTATCTAAGCTGCACACACACGTGTACACACAGAGAAATGAGAGCACATCACAATTTGGGATCCAGGAGAGCAGAACATCTAATAAGAAATCAAATAGATGATGTCTTTCATTTCCACTTTCACTTACAGGCTTTCTAAAGAATATCTGTCTATGAACAAATCCATGGATTTATGGCTGAGGGATAGAGAAACGGGCTGAAGAACAGAATGGCATCATACACAAGCTTCTCTATTTCAAACTGTTTCCTTGCAACAGTTGTCTGCTTTCTCCAGAGCCACATGAACTGATTGGTGGCTGTGTCCAGTCACCTCACCAAGCAGGTGCACAGAGACAAAAGGAGGGGAGGAGGACAATGCAAAGGCTGAAGAGACTTTACTTTGCTTTGTGATTGCATAGGTGCCAGGCCTCAGAGTGATAAGGACCCGGTGGTGAGAGATTGTACATGTTAAGTCATCCTGGAAGCAGATATAAGTAAACACATGAAGGGTCGGAAGGCAAGAGGAGGAAGCAAGAAAAAAAGCAGCAACACACCCCCAGTGATCTACTGTAGTTCAACAATATGTCCCTTTTATCATTTCTCATAATGTATCTATTATGAGTCCGTGAAGGAAGCTACTTATTAAGAGGATACTCCAACAGGATCCCCTAGGAATATGCTTTAAAATTTTTCAGCACTTCTCAATCCAATCAAATTGACAATTAAGATTAGCTGTCATACCCATTCGTGGAATGTGAATTAGGAATCTCTGGTTTAAAGTGGTGTGACTTCGAAATGAAAGGCAAACTATTTTAGAAAATACTCAAAATAAATCTTTATAACCCAATTGTAGAATTTTTATTTTAAAGCATTTTTGTGTTCATTTATTTGTTTTGTGTATGTAGTATGTGTGTTCCATAAAATATTAGAAGAAATCAAAGGACAACTTTCAATTCTCTCCTTTAGTATGAATGCAGAGGATCCAACTCAAGTTGTTGGGCTTGGAAGTAAGCATCCTTTCCTGCTGATCCAATTATCCAGCCAACATGTAAGATTGGAAAGTATAAATTTATGGTATTTTTGAAGATAATGACAGTAGTCTACATAAATACGGTGCAACCACCAAACTTTCAAATTGACAATTTAATACTGTGCTATTTAAGCCTCTGGACTCATTTAGTCACTTAAATTTATCCTCATCTCATTTGCCCTCTAAACCCTCTTATATAGGTTTTACCTTGCTCTCATTTAAATCCATAATTTTCTATACTTAATTGTTGTTATACACACACAGGTATATATGTGTATGCATATATCCATATACATATGTATGTATGTATGAATGTCCAAAATACAACCTATTCAGTTTGTATAATTTACTTATTTGTATATGTTTTCAAAGCTAACCATTTGGAATGGATAATTAATGGATCTAGCCAACTAGTTCCAAGGCTAAAAGTCATTAATTTTGGAGGAAAGGACTACAACCATCACTTTACTAAGACACCATAATCCCTGACTGTCACAGCCATATCTGAATGGAAAGGTAAAAGTCATAAATCCAATACAGCTGCTTGACAAAGATTCAGAAAATCTGAGTTGTACAGTGGATAACATGCCACCTGTTGCATTCTTGAGGTACTCAATACCTGTACAATTTTTGGTAATTAGATTAATGGAAAAATTCTTATTAAACATTTATGCCTTCTGCCAGGAATGCTGCTTCTAAGCTTAACTGGGACAGTCCTGAACATACTATTTCCCCCATCTTTAGAGACATATCCTTATCTTATTGAAGGTCTTCCTTATGCTAGGGAGGTTGTGTCATACATAAAGAAGCCAGAGGTCTCTTCATGAATAGAACTCTATTCTTCCAGAAATTAGGACACCAACTGAAAAATAGGACCTTGTAAAATTCAAACCCTTTTGTATGGCAAAGGAAATGTTAAGCAAATAAATGGGAAGCCCACAAAGTTGGAGAGAATGTTTGCCAATCATATATTTGATGAAGAATTAATTTCCAGAATATATAAAAAGTTCACAAAACAAATATCCCAGTCAATAATTAGATTATGAATCTGAACAGAGAATTTGCAAAAGAAGAAACGTCAATAGCTAAGAAACAATTTTAAATTGTTCAGCATCCATAAAAATCAGGGAAATGTAAATTAAAATTACTTTTAGACCTTATCTAACCCCAATAAGAATGGTAAAGGTCAAGATAACATCTGACAGCAAATTCTGGTGATGATTTGGGAAAAGACACTCAACCTGTTGGTGGGATTGCAAACTGGTCTAATCACTCTGAAAATCAGCATGGATCGCAAACTGGTCTAATCTAAAACCTGTGACCACATAGCACAACTACGCTACTCCTTGAACTATAAGCAAAGGGTGTGATATCCTTCCCTAAGACAGTGTCCATTGTTCTATTCATACTAGCTGGGAAATGGAAATAACATAAAAATGGTTTAAGTGATGAAAATGTGGTAAATACAAACAATGAAGTTCTACTCATCTCTATAGAAATTAAATCATGAAGTTTACAGGTAAATCAATGGAATTAGAAAATATCACTGAGTGAAGTAACCTAGAATCAGAAAGACAAATACTGCATGTATATAACCTGGACTATCCACAGAAACCAGGAAAATAAAAAGGAACCAGGTTGGAGGTAGGCAGAGCTCTATAAGGAGGGATTACAGAACACAGTGTCATGAAGGGTGAAATGGAAAAATAAGAGACATAAATATATTTTTTTTAAATCTCAAAATTTTAACATGTATCAGAAACTATGCTTTGTTGTAACAAGGTTTTCAACCTGGCTAGCTCCACAGTTCTGACCTGCCTGCCACTGCCACTTAACCTGGCCCAGCAATCCCAAAGTCCCAATAAATCACACGGGCACTTATATTAACTTCATGTTGTTTGGCCTATGGCTTAGGCACATTGCTAGCTAGCTCCTTCATCTTAACCCATTTTCATTAATCTGTCCTGCCACATGGCCTGTGGCTCACCTGTGTTCTTTACATGTTGCTTCTTTGGGCATCTGGCTCGATCTATCTCTGACTCTGCCCTCCTTCTACCTATCCTCTGATAGACTTACCCAGTACTCTGATAATGGTTATAGACGTTTATAGTGAGTCCATTAGTATCTAACCATTTTCTTAGCTTTTTAAAGAGTCCATGAGGTTTCCAATGCCCCATTATCAGCAGGACATAGTAATGAAATTCTATACCCAAATTCCCAAAATAGTGATTATAAATGTTTGTTTTCATTATAAATGGTTAATGATCATAGTTAATCTCTTTCTAAGAAGGAAAAGGGGGTATGGTATATGAGGGATTTTTAAAAAATTAGATTATTGAATTTACTTTGATCAGAAAATTAGCTGTTAATCTCAAAATGGTTTGCATTGGCATGGATTTTGATTTATTGATACAAATTTAAGGTCAATTTTGTTATTCTGTATGTATTTTTCTACTCTTGTTTAAGGTATGTTGTTTATGTAACTGATTTAAAATTGTAATGTATAATTATGAAATGCAGATTAGTAGTCACCTATGCTAACCAAACTTATATTCATATTAGTTAGAATTTTTAGGTATACAAAGATATTTTTCAATTAGATAGGTAATCTTCAAAGACTTCTAGATCTACAGAATATGGCATTTAAAATATTTTAAGAATTTAAACTTTTCTAGACAGTGAGATTTGTTCTTGGCAGGACCAATCTACTTCAGTAGAAAAATGGGCATCCAAGAAACTCAATATGGAGTTTACTTTCTTTGTGACAACAGTTAGCTACTGGACAAAAACCTGTTCTTTATTGACTGCTTGACAGTATGCTGTTTAAACTGAACATGCAGGTTCCATAAGAAAGTGACCTCTGGACTTTGGCAGAACAAGTTTACATGGTCCTTCAGCTTTCTGCTTTGCAGAGAAAACTGGAGACAATCTTCACGACTCAGGGAGAAGCCACTGAACTATACCAGAGTGGGCAGTGCAGTTCTTCAGATTTCCTGCTTCAGTGAAATGAAAAGAGACTCTGAGCCTTTAGGCTGAAGATGGATAAAGGATCTTTGGGTGACTATTCAGGCATATAGGTGTCATGTCTGTCATTTCTAGATTTTGGAAGTTGCTTGCACTTCCTGTTTACTTGGCTAAATATCATATCCTTTTTTGGTCTTTGATGTAGTTGAAGGTTAGATAGTTATAGGTATAGTTTTTCTTACTTATTTTAAAAAGTATATTGGGTATAAAACTTTAGATTCACAAGGATAAGGTAGATGATAAAGTATTTTCATTAACTTTGATAAATACAAATAGACTAGATAATTGTAACTGTAATTCTTGTTTGATAGCCATTTTGTTATATGTAATTTTGCTATGTTAAAATTCAAACCTTCCTTTTTGATTAGACAGAAACAGGGAGGTGATGCAAGAATGTATTTTTATATGTTGTGAATATCAATCATTAAATAAAGGAGCTGTTTTGACCATAAGTGAGCACCATAGAAGAAGTATGTGGGGAATCAGAATAGGTAGGAAAAGAAGGGCAGAGTTGAGACAGATTGAGCCAGACACCCAAAGAAGAAACATGTAAGGAACACACATGAGCCATGGGCCATGCGGCAGGACAGATTAATGAAAATGGGTTGAATTAAGATGAAAGAGAAATGTGCCTGAGCCATAGGCCAAGCATCATGGAGTTAATATAAGCATCTGTATGATTCTTTGTGACTTCAGGACTGCTGGACCAGATAAGGTTCAGCACATGTTTCTGAACCATGGAGCTAGAAAGGAGGAAAATGACAAAAACAGAGTTAGTTGCTGCTGACAATGTCTGAACATCTCAATTTCTGAATTATCGTTATTGAATCAATAACAAAATATGAATAATTGTTTATAAATTATAGCACACATTTTATCTTTAAAATTTGTATTTCTTTCATTACAGTAAAATCATTAAATATGCTATAACCAATATTTTAGATATCATTGTTTCTTTTGTAGATTATGTCAATTATATAACTTCTGCAGCTACTATAAATTCTAAACTGTTTTTTAGAATGGTAATTTGTAGTCATTTCTCAATGCTTAAGAAATACAAACAAAGACTACTAATAGAATTAATATCATACAAAGTAGTAATATTTAATAAATTTACATAAATTATTAAAGTAATACATGGAACTAAGGATGATAAATTATTGCAATTGTTAAAATTATTACAAATTTTAATATTGCAATTTATTACAATATTTTAATTCTATTATACAATCAGCTACCTAAGAATAATTTTTATTTTGTGCTAATAGGGTTTGAACAATGGCCTTGAGTATTCCAAGAAAATTCTCTACCATAGTATTACCAGCCCCAGCAATTTTTGCAACTTATTTTAAATTACTATCATTATCCATAACAGAGGACAGACTAGTCCTCTGTCAGATGTAGAGTTGGTGAAGAATTTTTCCTACTCTATAGGCTATTGTTTTGTCTTATTGACTGTGTCCTTTGCCTTACAGAAGCTTCTCAGTTTCAGGAGGTCCCACTTATTGATTGTTGTTCTTAGTGTCTGTTCTATTATCACTTGTGCTAATGTATTGGAGGGTATTTCCCACTTTGTTTTCTATCAAGTTCAGTGTAGCTCGGTTTATGTTGAGGTCTTTGATCCACTTGGATTTGAGTTTTGTGCAGAATTATAGGTTTGGATCTATTTGCGTTCTTCTACATATGAATATCCAGTTATGTCAGCACCATTTGTTGAAGATAATATCTTCTTCCATTGAATATTTTTGACATCTTTGTCAAAAATTGGGTGTTCATAGCTATATGGATTAAGGTCAAGGTCTTTGATTTGATTCCATTGATCCACAATTCTGTTTTTATTACAGTACGAGGCTGTTTTTATTACTGTATCGCTATAATATAGCTTGAAGTCAGGGATGGTGATGCCTCCTGAGGTTATTTTATTGAACAGAATTGTTTTGGCCATTCTGGGTTTCTTGTTACTCCATATGAAGTTGAGTGTATTTCTTTCAAAGCCTGTAAAGAATTGTGCTAGGATTTTGATGTGGATTGCATTGAATCTATAGATTACTTTTTGTAAGATTGCTATTTTTAACTATATTGATCCTACTTATCCAGGAGCATGGGCAATCTTTACATTTTCCATTTTCCTCATCAATTTCTTTTTTTAGTGACTCAAAATTTCTGTCAAATGGGTCTGACACTTTTTTGGTTAGAGTTATCCCAAGATATTTAATGTTATTTGTAACTATTATAAAGGGTAATGTTTCCCTTATTTCTTTTTCAGCCCTTTTATCCTTAGTGTATAGGAAGGGTATTGAATTTTTTTTTTTTGTTAATGTTTTACCCTGCTACATTGCTAAAGGTGTTTATCAGCTGCAGAAATTCCCTGGCAGAACTTTGAGGGTCACTTATGTATATAATCACATCATCTGCAAATAGAGATATTTTTACTTCTTCCTTTCCAATTTTTAACCCTGTAATCTCCTTTTGTTCTCCCATTGCTTTAACTAAAACTTCAAGAACTATACTGAATAAATAAGGGGAGAGAGAGATAAACTCCTAATTTTAGGGGGATTGCTTTGCGTTTTCTCTCCATTTAGTTTGATGTTGGCTGTTGGCTTACTGTATATCATTTTTATTATGTTTAGGTATTTTCCCTATATTCCTGATCTCTCTGGGACTTTTATCATGAAGGAGTGTTGGATTTTGTCAAAGGCACTTTCAGCATCTAAGGAGGTGATCATGTGGTTTTTCTTTCAGGTTATTTATATGATGAGCAACATTCACAGTTTTTCATATGTTGAACCATTTCTGCATCTCTGGAATAAAGCCTACTTGATCTTGGCGGATGATTTTTTTTTGATATGTGTAGGCGGAGTTTACCCACAAGAACACCAATACTAGAAAAATATTTATTAAAATATAATCCAGAACTCACGGTACCAGCAACAGATTACAATAGCACCTGAACAGGAACTGGAGTCTGCAGACGGACGGACGATGGAATCCCCTCTCGCAGCCCGGAACCAGGAAGAGAGCGTGTCGTATCCGCAGACCCTTTTTAATGGGGCTTTTCCCCCGCCCCCTTCAGGTCGGGGGGCCCGGTGCTCTGTATAAATGTCCCTTGACCTTGTCAGCTGACACCTGAATCCCACAACAGATATGTTATTGAATTTGGTTTGACAATATTTTATTGCCAGTATTTCTTTTTCCTTGTTTGTTCAAGATGGTGTTTCACTGTGTAGCTTTGGCTATCTTGAAACACACTTTGTAGACCAGGATGATTTTGAACTCTTAGAAATACTCCTGCTTTTGCCTCCTGAGTACTAGGATTAAAGGTATGCACTACCATGTCCACCAAAAAAAAAAAAAAAAAAAAAAACTTTAATATATATGACTTAGAGTAAATCTATCTGATTGGCATAAATCATAGGATTGAATCTATTGTTTCATTATTCTAATAATTCTCATAATTATATTTGATTGTTTTATCAATTAACATTCAAAGAGTAGCAGATCTCATTTGTTATCATGATAAATTTTATGTTTTATGCTTACCAGCCTAAAATTCTCACTTTACTGTTTCTATATTTTAACAAATTGCATTAAACTGACTCCTTAAAGTCTCTTGTCTTCTTTCCTTAGTTTTAATTTGCTGCTCTAAATAGGTTATTTGTTCTTTATGAAAAAAATTAAAAATGAAGTATAGTAATGTTCATAGTAAAAAGAATGGTATATTTTCCTCCTAAATATTTCCAATAATAATACACACTCATTTAAATATAAATATAGATAATCAGTAATATAAAATAATCAAATAAAATTCTAGGTATAAAATGTCAGTTTGCTTTTAAAACATTTAAAATTAAATAATAATATTAAAACAAACTATAAATTATAATTTAATTTACATGGAAATTATTTAAATGAAACTAGTATTTAAATTTAGGTTCTAAATTTTTAAACTAATCTCATTGATTTTAGGAAAATAAGGATATTTTTAATGCTATAGTTTAACTCCCATCTATTGGAAAAATAAAAATCAATCAGTTCTTAAATTTTATACTAAATGTACTAAAGATATGAATTATTTAATATCCCAAAACATTTTCCAAGCACCAAATAACACATATGTAATTATCATATTTTTTAACTTTATTTTATATTACAATAGAATAATCAATGAAAAAATAAATATAAATTGTACACTCAGGATTATCAGAAATATTTATTTAGGATAAAAATATCTACTGTATTTAAATAAGAACAATTAGATACTTACATAGATTTTTATGGGTTTAGTCATGAAATAGTTATCCATTGTACAGTTGCTCTTGAAAACCCTTAATACCTGATCCAGAATAATTAGTGGTCTTAATTTTCACTTAAACATTTTTTTATTTGGGGTTGTGAAATGTCCTATCAGAGAAGAAGCCCTTTTTCTCTCTAGAAAAAACATAATTCAATAATATAGCCAATGTAAACAATAGTTATACTAACACAGAAAGTTAATCATAATATTTGCAAAATATATGCTTAGTGTACTTTGTATCTAATTTTAAATAGTGCATTTCAATCTATTTTGCATAAACACATAAGAAATAAAATAATGGATACATGTGAAAAGTAGAGATTATCTCTAGTGGGAGTAAGCGTGGTTGGCAATAATAAA